>JAJHIY020000431.1:3287500-3970000 GCA_022114975.2 Lampris megalopsis
TATGGTAGATGAGTAGCTGGTACCTGTGTGGACAACTATGGTAGATGAGTAGCTGTACCTGTGTGGAGAGGTATGGTAGATGAGTAGCTGGTACCTGTGTGGAGATGTATGGTAGATGAGTAGCTGTACCTGTGTGCAGATCTATGGTACCTGTGTGGAGAGGTATGGTAGATGAGTAGCTGTACCTGTGTGGAGGACTATGGTAGATGAGTAGCTGGTACCTGTGCGGAGAACTATGGTAGATGAGTAGGTGGTGCCTGTGTGGATAACTATATTAGATGAGTAGCTGGTACCTGTGTGGATAACTATATTAGATGAGTAGCTGTACCTGTGTGGAGAGGTATGGTAGATGAGTAGCTGTACCTGTGTGGAGAACTATGGTAGATGAGTAGCTGGTACCTGTGTGGGGAAATATGGTAGATGAGTAGCTGGTACCTGTGTGGAGAACTATGGTAGATGAGTAGCTGTACCTGTGTGGAGAACTATGGTACCTGTGTGGAGAGGTGTGGTAGATGAATAGCTGTACCTGTGTGGAGAACTATGGTAGATGAGTAGCTGTACCTGTGTGGAGAGGTATGGTAGATGAGTAGCTGTACCTGTGTGGAGAGGTATGGTAGATGAGTAGCTGTACCTGTGTGGAGAACTATGGTAGATGAGTAGCTGTACCTGTGTGGAGAGGTATGGTAGATGAGTAGCTGTACCTGTGTGGAGAGGTATGGTAGATGAGTAGCTGGTACCTGTGTCGAGAACTATGGTAGATGAGTAGCTGGTACCTGTGTGGAGAACTATGGTAGATGAGTAGCTGGCACCTGTGTGGAGAACTATGGTAGATGAGTAGCTGGTACCTGTGTGGAGAACTATGGTAGATGAGTAGTTGGTACCTGTGTGGAGAACTATGGTAGATGAGTAGCTAGTACCTGTGTGGAGAACTATGGTAGATGAGTAGCTCTACCTTTGTGGAGAACTATGGTAGATGAGTAGCTGGTACCTGTGTGGCGAACTATGGTAGATGAGTAGCTGGTACCTGTGTGGAGAACTATGGTAGATGAGTAGCTGGTACCTGTCTGGAGAACTATGGTAGATGAATAGCTGTACCTGTGTGGAGAACTATGATACCTGTGTGGAGAGGTATGGCAGATGAGTAGCTGTACCTGTGTGGAGAGGTATGGTAGATTATTACCTGTACCTGTGTGGAGAATTATGGTAGATGAGTAGCTGGTAACTGTGTGGAGAACTATGGTAGATGAGTAGCTGGTACCTGTGTGGAGAACTATGATAGATGAGTAGTTGGTACCTGTGTGGAGAACTATGGTAGATGAGTAGCTGTACCTGTGCGGAGAACTATGGTAGATGAGTAGCTGTACCTGTGTGGAGAGCTATGGTACCTGTGTGGAGAGGTATGGTAGATGAGTAGCTGTACCTGTGTGGAGCGATATGGTAGATGAGTAGCTGTACCTGTGTGGAGAGCTATGGTAGATGAGTAGCTGGTACCTGTGTGGAGAATTATGGTAGATGAGTAGCTGTACCTGTCTGGAGAACTATGGTAGATGAGTAGCTGGTACCTGAGTGGAGAACTATGGTAGATGAATAGCTGGTACCTGTGTGGAGAACTATGGTACCTGTGTGGAGAGGTATGGTAGATGAGTAGCTGGTGCCTGTGTGGGGAGCTATGGTAGATGAGTAGCTGGTACCTGTGTGGATAACTATGTTAGATGAGTAGCTGTACCTGTCTGGAGAGGTAAGGTAGATGAGTAGCTGGTACCTGTGTGGAGAATTATGGTAGATGAGTAGCTGGTACCTGTGTGGAGAACTATGGTAGATGAGTAACTGTACCTGTGTGGAGAGGTATGGTAGATGAGTAGCTGGTACCTGTGTGGAGAATTATGGTACATGAGTAGCTGGTACCTGTGTGGAGAACTATGGTAGATGAGTAGCTGGTACCTGTGTGGAGAACTATGGTAGATGAGTAGCTGGTACCTGTGTGGAGAACTATGGTAGATGAGTAGCTAGTACCTGTGTGGAGAACTATGGTAGATGAGTAGCTCTACCTTTGTGGAGAACTATGGTAGATGAGTAGCTGGTACCTGTGTGGCGAACTATGGTAGATGAGTAGCTGGTACCTGTGTGGAGAACTATGGTAGATGAATAGCTCTACCTGTGTGGAGAGGTATGGTAGATGAGTAGCTGGTACCTGTGTGGAGAGTTATGGTAGATGAGTAGCTGGTACCTGTGTGGAGAACTATGGTAGATGAGTAGCTGGTACCTGTGTGGATAACTATGGTAGATGAGTAGCTGGTACCTGTGTGGGGAACTATGGTAGATGAGTAGCTGGTACCTGTGTGGAGAACTATGGTAGATGAGTAGCTGGTACCTGTGTGGACAACTATGGTAGATGAGTAGCTGTACCTGTGTGGAGAGGTATGGTAGATGAGTAGCTGGTACCTGTGTGGAGATGTATGGTAGATGAGTAGCTGTACCTGTGTGCAGATCTATGGTACCTGTGTGGAGAGGTATGGTAGATGAGTAGCTGTACCTGTGTGGAGGACTATGGTAGATGAGTAGCTGGTACCTGTGCGGAGAACTATGGTAGATGAGTAGGTGGTGCCTGTGTGGATAACTATATTAGATGAGTAGCTGGTACCTGTGTGGATAACTATATTAGATGAGTAGCTGTACCTGTGTGGAGAGGTATGGTAGATGAGTAGCTGTACCTGTGTGGAGAACTATGGTAGATGAGTAGCTGGTACCTGTGTGGGGAAATATGGTAGATGAGTAGCTGGTACCTGTGTGGAGAACTATGGTAGATGAGTAGCTGTACCTGTGTGGAGAACTATGGTACCTGTGTGGAGAGGTGTGGTAGATGAATAGCTGTACCTGTGTGGAGAACTATGGTAGATGAGTAGCTGTACCTGTGTGGAGAGGTATGGTAGATGAGTAGCTGTACCTGTGTGGAGAGGTATGGTAGATGAGTAGCTGTACCTGTGTGGAGAACTATGGTAGATGAGTAGCTGTACCTGTGTGGAGAGGTATGGTAGATGAGTAGCTGTACCTGTGTGGAGAGGTATGGTAGATGAGTAGCTGGTACCTGTGTCGAGAACTATGGTAGATGAGTAGCTGGTACCTGTGTGGAGAACTATGGTAGATGAGTAGCTGGCACCTGTGTGGAGAACTATGGTAGATGAGTAGCTGGTACCTGTGTGGAGAACTATGGTAGATGAGTAGTTGGTACCTGTGTGGAGAACTATGGTAGATGAGTAGCTAGTACCTGTGTGGAGAACTATGGTAGATGAGTAGCTCTACCTTTGTGGAGAACTATGGTAGATGAGTAGCTGGTACCTGTGTGGCGAACTATGGTAGATGAGTAGCTGGTACCTGTGTGGAGAACTATGGTAGATGAGTAGCTGGTACCTGTCTGGAGAACTATGGTAGATGAATAGCTGTACCTGTGTGGAGAACTATGATACCTGTGTGGAGAGGTATGGCAGATGAGTAGCTGTACCTGTGTGGAGAGGTATGGTAGATTATTAGCTGTACCTGTGTGGAGAATTATGGTAGATGAGTAGCTGGTAACTGTGTGGAGAACTATGGTAGATGAGTAGCTGGTACCTGTGTGGAGAACTATGATAGATGAGTAGTTGGTACCTGTGTGGAGAACTATGGTAGATGAGTAGCTGTACCTGTGCGGAGAACTATGGTAGATGAGTAGCTGTACCTGTGTGGAGAGCTATGGTACCTGTGTGGAGAGGTATGGTAGATGAGTAGCTGTACCTGTGTGGAGAACTATGGTAGATTAGTAGCTGTACCTGTGTGGAGAACTATGGTAGATGAGTAGCTGGTACCTGTGTGAGGAACTATGGTAGATGAGTACCTGGTACCTGTGTGGAGAACTATGGTAGATGAATAGCTGGTACCTGTGTGGAGAACTATGGTACCTGTGTGGAGAGGTATGGTAGATGAATAGCTGTACCTGTGTGGAGAACTATGGTAGATGAATAGCTCTACCTGTGTGGAGAGGTATGGTAGATGGGTAGCTGGTACCTGTGTGGAGAACTATTGTACATGAGTAGCTGGTACCTGTTTGGATAACTATGGTAGATGAGTAGCAGGTACCTGTGTGGGGAACTATGGTAGATGAGTAGCTGGTACCTGTGTGGATAACTATGGTAGATGAGTAGCTGGTACCTGTGTGGGGAACTATGGTAAATGAGTAGCTGGTACCTGTGTGGAGAACTATGGTAGATGACTATCTGGTACCTGTGTGGACAACTATGGTAGAAGAGTAGCTGTACCTGTGTGGAGAGGTATGGTAGATGAGTAGCTGGTACCTGTGTGGAGATGTATGGTAGATGAGTAGCTGTACCTGTGTGCAGAACTATGGTACCTGTGTGGAGAGGTATGGTAGATGAGTAGCTGTACCTATGTGGAGAGGTATGGTAGATGAGTAGCTGGTACCTGTGTGGAGAACTATGGTAGATGAGTAGCTGGTACCTGTGTGGAGGACTATGGTAGATGAGTAGCTGGTACCTGTGTGGAGAACTATGGTAGATGAGTAGCTGGTACCTTTGTGGATAACTATATTAGATGAGTAGCTGTACCTGTGTGGAGAGGTATGGTAGATGAGTAGCTGTACCTGTGTGGAGAACTATGGTAGATGAGTAGCTGGTACCTGTGTGGGGAACTATGGTAGATGAGTAGCTGGTACCTGTGTGGAGAACTATGGTAGATGAGTAGCTGTACCTGTGTGGAGAACTATGGTACCTGTGTGGAGAGGTGTGGTAGATGAATAGCTGTACCTGTGTGGAGAACTATGGTAGATGAGTAGCTGTACCTGTGTGGAGAGGTATGGTAGATGAGTAGCTGTACCTGTGTGGAGAGGTATGGTAGATGAGTAGCTGTACCTGTGTGGAGAGCTATGGTAGATGAGTAGCTGTACCTGTGTGGAGAGGTATGGTAGATGAGTAGCTGTACCTGTGTGGAGAGGTATGGTAGATGAGTAGCTGGTACCTGTGTCGAGAACTATGGTAGATGAGTAGCTGGTACCTGTGTGGAGAACTATGGTAGATGAGTAGCTGGTACCTGTGTGGAGAACTATGGTAGATGAGTAGCTGTACCTGTGTGGAGAACTATGGTAGATGAGTAGTTGGTACCTGTGTGGAGAACTATGGTAGATGAGTAGCTGGTACCTGTGTGGAGAACTATGATAGATGAGTAGCTCTACCTTTGTGGAGAACTATGGTAGATGAGTAGCTGGTACCTGTGTGGCGAGCTATGGTATATTAGTAGCTGGTACCTGTGTGGAGAACTATGGTAGATGAGTAGCTGGTAACTGTGTGGAGAACTATGGTAGATGAATAGCTGTACCTGTGTGGAGAACTATGATACCTGTGTGGAGAGCTGTGGTAGATGAGTAGCTGTACCTGTGTGGAGAGGTATGGTAGATGAATAGCTGTACCTGTGTGGAGATCTATGGTAGATGAGTAGCTGTACCTGTGTGGAGAGGTATGGTAGATGAGTAGCTGTACCTGTGTGGAGAGGTATGGTAGATGAATAGCTGTACCTGTGTGGAGATCTATGGTAGATGAGTAGCTGTACCTGTGTGGAGAGGTATGGTAGATGAGTAGCTGTACCTGTGTGGAGAGGTATGGTAGATGAGTAGCTGTACCTGTGTGGAGAACTATGGTAGATGAGTAGCTGTACCTGTGTGGAGAGGTATGGTAGATGAGTAGCTGTACCTGTGTGGAGAACTATGGTAGATGAGTAGCTGGTACCTGTGTCGAGAACTATGGCAGATGAGTAGCTGGTACCTGTGTGGAGAACTATGGTAGATGAGTAGCTGGTACCTGTGTGGAGAACTATTGTAGATGAGTAGCTGTACCTGTGTGGAAAGGTATGGTAGATGAGTAGCTGTACCTGTGTGGAGAGATATGGTAGATGAGTAGCTGTACTTGTGTGGAGAACTATGGTAGATGAGTAGCTGTACCTGTGTGGAGCGATATGGTAGATGAGTAGCTGTACCTGTGTGGAGAGCTATGGTAGATGAGTAGCTGGTACCTGTGTGGAGAATTATGGTAGATGAGTAGCTGTACCTGTCTGGAGAACTATGGTAGATGAGTAGCTGGTACCTGAGTGGAGAACTATGGTAGATGAATAGCTGGTACCTGTGTGGAGAACTATGGTACCTGTGTGGAGAGGTATGGTAGATGAGTAGCTGGTGCCTGTGTGGGGAGCTATGGTAGATGAGTAGCTGGTACCTGTGTGGATAACTATGTTAGATGAGTAGCTGTACCTGTCTGGAGAGGTAAGGTAGATGAGTAGCTGGTACCTGTGTGGAGAATTATGATAGATGAGTAGCTGGTACCTGTGTGGAGAACTATGGTAGATGAGTAACTGTACCTGTGTGGAGAGGTATGGTAGATGAGTAGCTGGTACCTGTGTGGAGAATTATGGTACATGAGTAGCTGGTACCTGTGTGGAGAACTATGGTAGATGAGTAGCTGGTACCTGTGTGGAGAACTATGGTAGATGAGTAGCTGGTACCTGTGTGGAGAACAATGGTAGATGAGTAGCTGGAACCTGTGTGGACAACTATGGTAGATGAGTAGCTGTACCTGTGTGGAGAACTATGGTACCTGTGTGGAGAGGTATGGTAGATGAATAGCTGTACCTGTGTGGAGAACTATGGTAGATGAATAGCTCTACCTGTGTGGAGAGGTATGGTAGATGAGTAGCTGGTACCTGTGTGGAGAGTTATGGTAGATGAGTAGCTGGTACCTGTGTGGAGAACTATGGTAGATGAGTAGCTGGTACCTGTGTGGATAACTATGGTAGATGAGTAGCTGGTACCTGTGTGGGGAACTATGGTAGATGAGTAGCTGGTACCTGTGTGGAGAACTATGGTAGATGAGTAGCTGGTACCTGTGTGGACAACTATGGTGGATGAGTAGCTGTACCTGTGTGGAGAGGTATGGTAGATGAGTAGCTGGTACCTGTGTGGAGAACTATGGCAGATGAGTAGCTGGTACCTGTGTGGAGAACTATGGTAGATGAGTAGCTGGTACCTGTGTGGAGAACTATTGTAGATGAGTAGCTGTACCTGTGTGGAAAGGTATGGTAGATGAGTAGCTGTACCTGTGTGGAGAGATATGGTAGATGAGTAGCTGTACCTGTGTGGAGAACTATGGTAGATGAGTAGCTGTACCTGTGTGGAGAGGTATGGTAGATGAGTAGCTGTACCTGTGTGGAGAGGTATGGTAGATGAGTAGCTGGTACCTGTGTGGAGAACTATGGTAGATGAGTAGCTGGTACCTGTGTGGAGAACTATGGTAGATGAGTAGCTGGTACCTGTGTGGAGAACTATGGTAGATGAGTAGCTGTACCTGTGTGGAGAACTATGGTAGATGAGTAGTTGGTACCTGTGTGGAGAACTATGGTAGATGAGTAGCTGGTACCTGTGTGGAGAACTATGGTAGATGAGTAGCTCTACCTTTGTGGAGAACTATGGTAGATGAGTAGCTGGTACCTGTGTGGCGAGCTATGGTATATTAGTAGCTGGTACCTGTGTGGAGAACTATGGTAGATGAGTAGCTGGTACCTGTGTGGAGAACTATGGTAGATGAATAGCTGTACCTGTGTGGAGAACTATGATACCTGTGTGGAGAGCTGTGGTAGATGAGTAGCTGTACCTGTGTGGAGAGGTATGGTAGATGAATAGCTGTACCTGTGTGGAGATCTATGGTAGATGAGTAGCTGTACCTGTGTGGAGAGGTATGGTAGATGAGTAGCTGTACCTGTGTGGAGAGGTATGGTAGATGAGTAGCTGTACCTGTGTGGAGAACTATGGTAGATGAGTAGCTGTACCTGTGTGGAGAGGTATGGTAGATGAGTAGCTGTACCTGTGTGGAGAACTATGGTAGATGAGTAGCTGGTACCTGTGTCGAGAACTATGGCAGATGAGTAGCTGGTACCTGTGTGGAGAACTATGGTAGATGAGTAGCTGGTACCTGTGTGGAGAACTATTGTAGATGAGTAGCTGTACCTGTGTGGAAAGGTATGGTAGATGAGTAGCTGTACCTGTGTGGAGAGATATGGTAGATGAGTAGCTGTACATGTGTGGAGAACTATGGTAGATGAGTAGCTGTACCTGTGTGGAGCGATATGGTAGATGAGTAGCTGTACCTGTGTGGAGAGCTATGGTAGATGAGTAGCTGGTACCTGTGTGGAGAATTATGGTAGATGAGTAGCTGTACCTGTCTGGAGAACTATGGTAGATGAGTAGCTGGTACCTGAGTGGAGAACTATGGTAGATGAATAGCTGGTACCTGTGTGGAGAACTATGGTACCTGTGTGGAGAGGTATGGTAGATGAGTAGCTGGTGCCTGTGTGGGGAGCTATGGTAGATGAGTAGCTGGTACCTGTGTGGATAACTATGTTAGATGAGTAGCTGTACCTGTCTGGAGAGGTAAGGTAGATGAGTAGCTGGTACCTGTGTGGAGAATTATGGTAGATGAGTAGCTGGTACCTGTGTGGAGAACTATGGTAGATGAGTAACTGTACCTGTGTGGAGAGGTATGGTAGATGAGTAGCTGGTACCTGTGTGGAGAATTATGGTACATGAGTAGCTGGTACCTGTGTGGAGAACTATGGTAGATGAGTAGCTGGTACCTGTGTGGAGAACTATGGTAGATGAGTAGCTGGTACCTGTGTGGAGAACTATGGTAGATGAGTAGCTAGTACCTGTGTGGAGAACTATGGTAGATGAGTAGCTCTACCTTTGTGGAGAACTATGGTAGATGAGTAGCTGGTACCTGTGTGGCGAACTATGGTAGATGAGTAGCTGGTACCTGTGTGGAGAACTATGGTAGATGAATAGCTCTACCTGTGTGGAGAGGTATGGTAGATGAGTAGCTGGTACCTGTGTGGAGAGTTATGGTAGATGAGTAGCTGGTACCTGTGTGGAGAACTATGGTAGATGAGTAGCTGGTACCTGTGTGGATAACTATGGTAGATGAGTAGCTGGTACCTGTGTGGGGAACTATGGTAGATGAGTAGCTGGTACCTGTGTGGAGAACTATGGTAGATGAGTAGCTGGTACCTGTGTGGACAACTATGGTAGATGAGTAGCTGTACCTGTGTGGAGAGGTATGGTAGATGAGTAGCTGGTACCTGTGTGGAGATGTATGGTAGATGAGTAGCTGTACCTGTGTGCAGATCTATGGTACCTGTGTGGAGAGGTATGGTAGATGAGTAGCTGTACCTGTGTGGAGGACTATGGTAGATGAGTAGCTGGTACCTGTGCGGAGAACTATGGTAGATGAGTAGGTGGTGCCTGTGTGGATAACTATATTAGATGAGTAGCTGGTACCTGTGTGGATAACTATATTAGATGAGTAGCTGTACCTGTGTGGAGAGGTATGGTAGATGAGTAGCTGTACCTGTGTGGAGAACTATGGTAGATGAGTAGCTGGTACCTGTGTGGGGAAATATGGTAGATGAGTAGCTGGTACCTGTGTGGAGAACTATGGTAGATGAGTAGCTGTACCTGTGTGGAGAACTATGGTACCTGTGTGGAGAGGTGTGGTAGATGAATAGCTGTACCTGTGTGGAGAACTATGGTAGATGAGTAGCTGTACCTGTGTGGAGAGGTATGGTAGATGAGTAGCTGTACCTGTGTGGAGAGGTATGGTAGATGAGTAGCTGTACCTGTGTGGAGAACTATGGTAGATGAGTAGCTGTACCTGTGTGGAGAGGTATGGTAGATGAGTAGCTGTACCTGTGTGGAGAGGTATGGTAGATGAGTAGCTGGTACCTGTGTCGAGAACTATGGTAGATGAGTAGCTGGTACCTGTGTGGAGAACTATGGTAGATGAGTAGCTGGCACCTGTGTGGAGAACTATGGTAGATGAGTAGCTGGTACCTGTGTGGAGAACTATGGTAGATGAGTAGTTGGTACCTGTGTGGAGAACTATGGTAGATGAGTAGCTAGTACCTGTGTGGAGAACTATGGTAGATGAGTAGCTCTACCTTTGTGGAGAACTATGGTAGATGAGTAGCTGGTACCTGTGTGGCGAACTATGGTAGATGAGTAGCTGGTACCTGTGTGGAGAACTATGGTAGATGAGTAGCTGGTACCTGTCTGGAGAACTATGGTAGATGAATAGCTGTACCTGTGTGGAGAACTATGATACCTGTGTGGAGAGGTATGGCAGATGAGTAGCTGTACCTGTGTGGAGAGGTATGGTAGATTATTAGCTGTACCTGTGTGGAGAATTATGGTAGATGAGTAGCTGGTAACTGTGTGGAGAACTATGGTAGATGAGTAGCTGGTACCTGTGTGGAGAACTATGATAGATGAGTAGTTGGTACCTGTGTGGAGAACTATGGTAGATGAGTAGCTGTACCTGTGCGGAGAACTATGGTAGATGAGTAGCTGTACCTGTGTGGAGAGCTATGGTACCTGTGTGGAGAGGTATGGTAGATGAGTAGCTGTACCTGTGTGGAGAACTATGGTAGATTAGTAGCTGTACCTGTGTGGAGAACTATGGTAGATGAGTAGCTGGTACCTGTGTGAGGAACTATGGTAGATGAGTACCTGGTACCTGTGTGGAGAACTATGGTAGATGAATAGCTGGTACCTGTGTGGAGAACTATGGTACCTGTGTGGAGAGGTATGGTAGATGAATAGCTGTACCTGTGTGGAGAACTATGGTAGATGAATAGCTCTACCTGTGTGGAGAGGTATGGTAGATGGGTAGCTGGTACCTGTGTGGAGAACTATTGTACATGAGTAGCTGGTACCTGTTTGGATAACTATGGTAGATGAGTAGCTGGTACCTGTGTGGGGAACTATGGTAGATGAGTAGCTGGTACCTGTGTGGATAACTATGGTAGATGAGTAGCTGGTACCTGTGTGGGGAACTATGGTAAATGAGTAGCTGGTACCTGTGTGGAGAACTATGGTAGATGACTATCTGGTACCTGTGTGGACAACTATGGTAGAAGAGTAGCTGTACCTGTGTGGAGAGGTATGGTAGATGAGTAGCTGGTACCTGTGTGGAGATGTATGGTAGATGAGTAGCTGTACCTGTGTGCAGAACTATGGTACCTGTGTGGAGAGGTATGGTAGATGAGTAGCTGTACCTATGTGGAGAGGTATGGTAGATGAGTAGCTGGTACCTGTGTGGAGAACTATGGTAGATGAGTAGCTGGTACCTGTGTGGAGGACTATGGTAGATGAGTAGCTGGTACCTGTGTGGAGAACTATGGTAGATGAGTAGCTGGTACCTGTGTGGATAACTATATTAGATGAGTAGCTGTACCTGTGTGGAGAGGTATGGTAGATGAGTAGCTGTACCTGTGTGGAGAACTATGGTAGATGAGTAGCTGGTACCTGTGTGGGGAACTATGGTAGATGAGTAGCTGGTACCTGTGTGGAGAACTATGGTAGATGAGTAGCTGTACCTGTGTGGAGAACTATGGTACCTGTGTGGAGAGGTGTGGTAGATGAATAGCTGTACCTGTGTGGAGAACTATGGTAGATGAGTAGCTGTACCTGTGTGGAGAGGTATGGTAGATGAGTAGCTGTACCTGTGTGGAGAGGTATGGTAGATGAGTAGCTGTACCTGTGTGGAGAGCTATGGTAGATGAGTAGCTGTACCTGTGTGGAGAGGTATGGTAGATGAGTAGCTGTACCTGTGTGGAGAGGTATGGTAGATGAGTAGCTGGTACCTGTGTCGAGAACTATGGTAGATGAGTAGCTGGTACCTGTGTGGAGAACTATGGTAGATGAGTAGCTGGTACCTGTGTGGAGAACTATGGTAGATGAGTAGCTGTACCTGTGTGGAGAACTATGGTAGATGAGTAGTTGGTACCTGTGTGGAGAACTATGGTAGATGAGTAGCTGGTACCTGTGTGGAGAACTATGATAGATGAGTAGCTCTACCTTTGTGGAGAACTATGGTAGATGAGTAGCTGGTACCTGTGTGGCGAGCTATGGTATATTAGTAGCTGGTACCTGTGTGGAGAACTATGGTAGATGAGTAGCTGGTAACTGTGTGGAGAACTATGGTAGATGAATAGCTGTACCTGTGTGGAGAACTATGATACCTGTGTGGAGAGCTGTGGTAGATGAGTAGCTGTACCTGTGTGGAGAGGTATGGTAGATGAATAGCTGTACCTGTGTGGAGATCTATGGTAGATGAGTAGCTGTACCTGTGTGGAGAGGTATGGTAGATGAGTAGCTGTACCTGTGTGGAGAGGTATGGTAGATGAATAGCTGTACCTGTGTGGAGATCTATGGTAGATGAGTAGCTGTACCTGTGTGGAGAGGTATGGTAGATGAGTAGCTGTACCTGTGTGGAGAGGTATGGTAGATGAGTAGCTGTACCTGTGTGGAGAACTATGGTAGATGAGTAGCTGTACCTGTGTGGAGAGGTATGGTAGATGAGTAGCTGTACCTGTGTGGAGAACAATGGTAGATGAGTAGCTGGTACCTGTGTCGAGAACTATGGCAGATGAGTAGCTGGTACCTGTGTGGAGAACTATGGTAGATGAGTAGCTGGTACCTGTGTGGAGAACTATTGTAGATGAGTAGCTGTACCTGTGTGGAAAGGTATGGTAGATGAGTAGCTGTACCTGTGTGGAGAGATATGGTAGATGAGTAGCTGTACTTGTGTGGAGAACTATGGTAGATGAGTAGCTGTACCTGTGTGGAGCGATATGGTAGATGAGTAGCTGTACCTGTGTGGAGAGCTATGGTAGATGAGTAGCTGGTACCTGTGTGGAGAATTATGGTAGATGAGTAGCTGTACCTGTCTGGAGAACTATGGTAGATGAGTAGCTGGTACCTGAGTGGAGAACTATGGTAGATGAATAGCTGGTACCTGTGTGGAGAACTATGGTACCTGTGTGGAGAGGTATGGTAGATGAGTAGCTGGTGCCTGTGTGGGGAGCTATGGTAGATGAGTAGCTGGTACCTGTGTGGATAACTATGTTAGATGAGTAGCTGTACCTGTCTGGAGAGGTAAGGTAGATGAGTAGCTGGTACCTGTGTGGAGAATTATGATAGATGAGTAGCTGGTACCTGTGTGGAGAACTATGGTAGATGAGTAACTGTACCTGTGTGGAGAGGTATGGTAGATGAGTAGCTGGTACCTGTGTGGAGAATTATGGTACATGAGTAGCTGGTACCTGTGTGGAGAACTATGGTAGATGAGTAGCTGGTACCTGTGTGGAGAACTATGGTAGATGAGTAGCTGGTACCTGTGTGGAGAACAATGGTAGATGAGTAGCTGGAACCTGTGTGGACAACTATGGTAGATGAGTAGCTGTACCTGTGTGGAGAACTATGGTACCTGTGTGGAGAGGTATGGTAGATGAATAGCTGTACCTGTGTGGAGAACTATGGTAGATGAATAGCTCTACCTGTGTGGAGAGGTATGGTAGATGAGTAGCTGGTACCTGTGTGGAGAGTTATGGTAGATGAGTAGCTGGTACCTGTGTGGAGAACTATGGTAGATGAGTAGCTGGTACCTGTGTGGATAACTATGGTAGATGAGTAGCTGGTACCTGTGTGGGGAACTATGGTAGATGAGTAGCTGGTACCTGTGTGGAGAACTATGGTAGATGAGTAGCTGGTACCTGTGTGGACAACTATGGTGGATGAGTAGCTGTACCTGTGTGGAGAGGTATGGTAGATGAGTAGCTGGTACCTGTGTGGAGATGTATGGTAGATGAGTAGCTGTACCTGTGTGCAGATCTATGGTACCTGTGTGGAGAGGTATGGTAGATGAGTAGCTGTACCTGTGTGGAGGACTATGGTAGATGAGTAGCTGGTACCTGTGCGGAGAACTATGGTAGATGAGTAGGTGGTGCCTGTGTGGGGAGCTATGGTAGATGAGTAGCTGGTACCTGTGTGGATAACTATATTAGATGAGTAGCTGTACCTGTGTGGAGAGGTATGGTAGATGAGTAGCTGTACCTGTGTGGAGAACTATGGTAGATGAGTAGCTGGTACCTGTGTGGGGAACTATGGTAGATGAGTAGCTGGTACCTGTGTGGAGAACTATGGTAGATGAATAGCTGTACCTGTGTGGAGAACTATGGTAGATGAGTAGCTGTACCTGTGTGGAGAGGTATGGTAGATGAGTAGCTGTACCTGTGTGGAGAGGTATGGTAGATGAGTAGCTGTACCTGTGTGGAGAACTATGGTAGATGAGTAGCTGTACCTGTGTGGAGAGGTATGGTAGATGAGTAGCTGTACCTGTGTGGAGAGGTATGGTAGATGAGTAGCTGGTACCTGTGTCGAGAACTATGGTAGATGAGTAGCTGGTACCTGTGTGGAGAACTATGGTAGATGAGTAGCTGGTACCTGTGTGGAGAACTATGGTAGATGAGTAGCTGGTACCTGTGTGGAGAACTATGGTAGATGAGTAGTTGGTACCTGTGTGGAGAACTATGGTAGATGAGTAGCTAGTACCTGTGTGGAGAACTATGGTAGATGAGTAGCTCTACCTTTGTGGAGAACTATGGTAGATGAGTAGCTGGTACCTGTGTGGCGAACTATGGTAGATGAGTAGCTGGTACCTGTGTGGAGAACTATGGTAGATGAGTAGCTGGTACCTGTCTGGAGAACTATGGTAGATGAATAGCTGTACCTGTGTGGAGAACTATGATACCTGTGTGGAGAGGTATGGCAGATGAGTAGCTGTACCTGTGTGGAGAGGTATGGTAGATTATTAGCTGTACCTGTGTGGAGAATTATGGTAGATGAGTAGCTGGTAACTGTGTGGAGAACTATGGTAGATGAGTAGCTGGTACCTGTGTGGAGAACTATGATAGATGAGTAGTTGGTACCTGTGTGGAGAACTATGGTAGATGAGTAGCTGTACCTGTGCGGAGAACTATGGTAGATGAGTAGCTGTACCTGTGTGGAGAGCTATGGTACCTGTGTGGAGAGGTATGGTTGATGAGTAGCTGTACCTGTGTGGAGAACTATGGTAGATTAGTAGCTGTACCTGTGTGGAGAACTATGGTAGATGAGTAGCTGGTACCTGTGTGAGGAACTATGGTAGATGAGTACCTGGTACCTGTGTGGAGAACTATGGTAGATGAATAGCTGGTACCTGTGTGGAGAACTATGGTACCTGTGTGGAGAGGGATGGTAGATGAGTAGGTGGCACCTGTGTGGAGAAATATGGTAGATGAGTAGCTGGTGCCTGTGTGGAGAGCTATGGTAGATGAGTAGCTGGTACCTGTGTGGAGAACTATGGTAGATGAGTAGCTGTACCTGTGTGGAGAACTACGGTAGATGAGTAGCTGGTACCTGTGTGGAGAACTATGGTAGATGAGTAGCTGGTACCTTTGTGGAGAACTGTGGTAGATGAGTAGCTGGTACCTGTGTGGAGAACTATGGTACATGAGTAGCTGTACCTGTGTGGAGAACTATGGTAGATGAGTAGCTCGTACCTGTGTGGGGAATTATGGTAGATGAGTAGCTGGTACCTGTGTGGAGAATTATGGTACATGAGTAGCTGGTACCTGTGTGGAGAACTATGGTAGATGAGTAGCTGGTACCTGTGTGGAGAACTTTGGTAGATGAGTAGCTGGTACCTGTGTGGAGAACAATGGTAGATGAGTAGCTGTACCTGTGTGGAGAACTATGGTACCTGTGTGGAGAGGTATGGTAGATGAATAGCTGTACCTGTGTGGAGAACTATGGTAGATGAATAGCTCTACCTGTGTGGAGAGGTATGGTAGATGAGTAGCTGGTACCTGTGTGGAGAACTATGGTACATGAGTAGCTGGTACCTGTGTGGATAACTATGGTAGATGAGTAGCTGGTACCTGTGTGGGGAACTATGGTAGATGAGTAGCTGGTACCTGTGTGGATAACTATGGTAGATGAGTAGCTGGTACCTGTGTGGGGAACTATGGTAAATGAGTAGCTGGTAACTGTGTGGAGAACTATGGTAGATGACTATCTGGTACCTGTGTGGACAACTATGGTAGAAGAGTAGCTGTACCTGTGTGGAGAGGTATGGTAGATGAGTAGCTGGTACCTGTGTGGAGATGTATGGTAGATGAGTAGCTGTACCTGTGTGCAGAACTATGGTACCTGTGTGGAGAGGTATGGTAGATGAGTAGCTGTACCTATGTGGAGAGGTATGGTAGATGAGTAGCTGGTACCTGTTTGGAGAACTATGGTAGATGAGTAGCTGGTACCTGTGTGGAGGACTATGGTAGATGAGTAGCTGGTACCTGTGTGGAGAACTATGGTAGATGAGTAGGTGGTGCCTGTGTGGGGAGCTATGGTAGATGAGTAGCTGGTACCTGTGTGGATAACTATATTAGATGAGTAGCTGTACCTGTGTGGAGAGGTATGGTAGATGAGTAGCTGTACCTGTGTGGAGAACTATGGTAGATGAGTAGCTGGTACCTGTGTGGGGAACTATGGTAGATGAGTAGCTGGTACCTGTGTGGAGAACTATGGTAGATGAGTAGCTGTACCTGTGTGGAGAACTATGGTACCTGTGTGGAGAGGTATGGTAGATGAGTAGCTGTACCTGTGTGGAGAACTATGGTAGATGAGTAGCTGGTACCTGTGTGGGGAACTATGGTAGATGAGTAGCTGGTAACTGTGTGGAGAACTATGGTAGATGAGTAGCTGGTACCTGTGTGGAGAACTATGATAGATGAGTAGTTGGTACCTGTGTGGAGAACTATGGTAGATGAGTAGCTGTACCTGTGCGGAGAACTATGGTAGATGAGTAGCTGTACCTGTGTGGAGAGCTATGGTACCTGTGTGGAGAGGTATGGTTGATGAGTAGCTGTACCTGTGTGGAGAACTATGGTAGATTAGTAGCTGTACCTGTGTGGAGAACTATGGTAGATGAGTAGCTGGTACCTGTGTGAGGAACTATGGTAGATGAGTACCTGGTACCTGTGTGGAGAACTATGGTAGATGAATAGCTGGTACCTGTGTGGAGAACTATGGTACCTGTGTGGAGAGGGATGGTAGATGAGTAGGTGGCACCTGTGTGGAGAAATATGGTAGATGAGTAGCTGGTGCCTGTGTGGAGAGCTATGGTAGATGAGTAGCTGGTACCTGTGTGGAGAACTATGGTAGATGAGTAGCTGTACCTGTGTGGAGAACTACGGTAGATGAGTAGCTGGTACCTGTGTGGAGAACTATGGTAGATGAGTAGCTGGTACCTTTGTGGAGAACTGTGGTAGATGAGTAGCTGGTACCTGTGTGGAGAACTATGGTACATGAGTAGCTGTACCTGTGTGGAGAACTATGGTAGATGAGTAGCTCGTACCTGTGTGGGGAATTATGGTAGATGAGTAGCTGGTACCTGTGTGGAGAATTATGGTACATGAGTAGCTGGTACCTGTGTGGAGAACTATGGTAGATGAGTAGCTGGTACCTGTGTGGAGAACTTTGGTAGATGAGTAGCTGGTACCTGTGTGGAGAACAATGGTAGATGAGTAGCTGTACCTGTGTGGAGAACTATGGTACCTGTGTGGAGAGGTATGGTAGATGAATAGCTGTACCTGTGTGGAGAACTATGGTAGATGAATAGCTCTACCTGTGTGGAGAGGTATGGTAGATGAGTAGCTGGTACCTGTGTGGAGAACTATGGTACATGAGTAGCTGGTACCTGTGTGGATAACTATGGTAGATGAGTAGCTGGTACCTGTGTGGGGAACTATGGTAGATGAGTAGCTGGTACCTGTGTGGATAACTATGGTAGATGAGTAGCTGGTACCTGTGTGGGGAACTATGGTAAATGAGTAGCTGGTAACTGTGTGGAGAACTATGGTAGATGACTATCTGGTACCTGTGTGGACAACTATGGTAGAAGAGTAGCTGTACCTGTGTGGAGAGGTATGGTAGATGAGTAGCTGGTACCTGTGTGGAGATGTATGGTAGATGAGTAGCTGTACCTGTGTGCAGAACTATGGTACCTGTGTGGAGAGGTATGGTAGATGAGTAGCTGTACCTATGTGGAGAGGTATGGTAGATGAGTAGCTGGTACCTGTTTGGAGAACTATGGTAGATGAGTAGCTGGTACCTGTGTGGAGGACTATGGTAGATGAGTAGCTGGTACCTGTGTGGAGAACTATGGTAGATGAGTAGGTGGTGCCTGTGTGGGGAGCTATGGTAGATGAGTAGCTGGTACCTGTGTGGATAACTATATTAGATGAGTAGCTGTACCTGTGTGGAGAGGTATGGTAGATGAGTAGCTGTACCTGTGTGGAGAACTATGGTAGATGAGTAGCTGGTACCTGTGTGGGGAACTATGGTAGATGAGTAGCTGGTACCTGTGTGGAGAACTATGGTAGATGAGTAGCTGTACCTGTGTGGAGAACTATGGTACCTGTGTGGAGAGGTATGGTAGATGAGTAGCTGTACCTGTGTGGAGAACTATGGTAGATGAGTAGCTGGTACCTGTGTGGGGAACTATGGTAGATGAGTAGCTGGTACCTGTGTGGAGAACTATGGTAGATGAGTAGCTGTACCTGTGTGGAGAACTATGGTACCTGTGTGGAGAGGTGTGGTAGATGAATAGCTGTACCTGTGTGGAGAACTATGGTAGATGAGTAGCTGTACCTGTGTGGAGAGGTATGGTAGATGAGTAGCTGTACCTGTGTGGAGAGGTATGGTAGATGAGTAGCTGTACCTGTGTGGAGAACTATGGTAGATGAGTAGCTGTACCTGTGTGGAGAGGTATGGTAGATGAGTAGCTGTACCTGTGTGGAGAGGTACGGTAGATGAGTAGCTGGTACCTGTGTCGAGAACTATGGTAGATGAGTAGCTGGTACCTGTGTGGAGAACTATGGTAGATGAGTAGCTGGTACCTGTGTGGAGAACTATGGTAGATGAGTAGCTGGTACCTGTGTGGAGAACTATGGTAGATGAGTAGTTGGTACCTGTGTGGAGAACTATGGTAGATGAGTAGCTAGTACCTGTGTGGAGAACTATGGTAGATGAGTAGCTCTACCTTTGTGGAGAACTATGGTAGATGAGTAGCTGGTACCTGTGTGGCGAACTATGGTAGATGAGTAGCTGGTACCTGTGTGGAGAACTATGGTAGATGAGTAGCTGGTACCTGTCTGGAGAACTATGGTAGATGAATAGCTGTACCTGTGTGGAGAACTATGATACCTGTGTGGAGAGGTATGGCAGATGAGTAGCTGTACCTGTGTGGAGAGGTATGGTAGATTATTAGCTGTACCTGTGTGGAGAATTATGGTAGATGAGTAGCTGGTAACTGTGTGGAGAACTATGGTAGATGAGTAGCTGGTACCTGTGTGGAGAACTATGATAGATGAGTAGTTGGTACCTGTGTGGAGAACTATGGTAGATGAGTAGCTGTACCTGTGCGGAGAACTATGGTAGATGAGTAGCTGTACCTGTGTGGAGAGGTATGGTACCTGTGTGGAGAGGTATGGTAGATGAGTAGCTGTACCTGTGTGGAGAACTATGGTAGATTAGTAGCTGTACCTGTGTGGAGAACTATGGTAGATGAGTAGCTGGTACCTGTGTGAGGAACTATGGTAGATGAGTACCTGGTACCTGTGTGGAGAACTATGGTAGATGAATAGCTGGTACCTGTGTGGAGAACTATGGTACCTGTGTGGAGAGGTATGGTAGATGAATAGCTGTACCTGTGTGGAGAACTATGGTAGATGAATAGCTCTACCTGTGTGGAGAGGTATGGTAGATGGGTAGCTGGTACCTGTGTGGAGAACTATGGTACATGAGTAGCTGGTACCTGTTTGGATAACTATGGTAGATGAGTAGCTGGTACCTGTGTGGGGAACTATGGTAGATGAGTAGCTGGTACCTGTGTGGATAACTATGGTAGATGAGTAGCTGGTACCTGTGTGGGGAACTATGGTAAATGAGTAGCTGGTACCTGTGTGGAGAACTATGGTAGATGACTATCTGGTACCTGTGTGGACAACTATGGTAGAAGAGTAGCTGTACCTGTGTGGAGAGGTATGGTAGATGAGTAGCTGGTACCTGTGTGGAGATGTATGGTAGATGAGTAGCTGTACCTGTGTGCAGAACTATGGTACCTGTGTGGAGAGGTATGGTAGATGAGTAGCTGTACCTATGTGGAGAGGTATGGTAGATGAGTAGCTGGTACCTGTGTGGAGAACTATGGTAGATGAGTAGCTGGTACCTGTGTGGAGGACTATGGTAGATGAGTAGCTGGTACCTGTGTGGAGAACTATGGTAGATGAGTAGCTGGTACCTGTGTGGATAACTATATTAGATGAATAGCTGTACCTGTGTGGAGAGGTATGGTAGATGAGTAGCTGTACCTGTGTGGAGAACTATGGTAGATGAGTAGCTGGTACCTGTGTGGGGAACTATGGTAGATGAGTAGCTGGTACCTGTGTGGAGAACTATGGTAGATGAGTAGCTGTACCTGTGTGGAGAACTATGGTACCTGTGTGGAGAGGTGTGGTAGATGAATAGCTGTACCTGTGTGGAGAACTATGGTAGATGAGTAGCTGTACCTGTGTGGAGAGGTATGGTAGATGAGTAGCTGTACCTGTGTGGAGAGGTATGGT
The DNA here is from genome assembly GCA_022114975.2 of Lampris megalopsis. NCBI lineage: Eukaryota > Metazoa > Chordata > Actinopteri > Lampriformes > Lampridae > Lampris > Lampris megalopsis. The sequence goes on from JAJHIY020000431.1 coordinate 3,308,084, forward strand.
AGATGAGTAGCTGTACCTGTGTGGAGAGCTATGGTAGATGAGTAGCTGTACCTGTGTGGAGAGGTATGGTAGATGAGTAGCTGTACCTGTGTGGAGAGGTATGGTAGATGAGTAGCTGGTACCTGTGTCGAGAACTATGGTAGATGAGTAGCTGGTACCTGTGTGGAGAACTATGGTAGATGAGTAGCTGGTACCTGTGTGGAGAACTATGGTAGATGAGTAGCTGTACCTGTGTGGAGAACTATGGTAGATGAGTAGTTGGTACCTGTGTGGAGAACTATGGTAGATGAGTAGCTGGTACCTGTGTGGAGAACTATGGTAGATGAGTAGCTCTACCTTTGTGGAGAACTATGGTAGATGAGTAGCTGGTACCTGTGTGGCGAGCTATGGTATATTAGTAGCTGGTACCTGTGTGGAGAACTATGGTAGATGAGTAGCTGGTAACTGTGTGGAGAACTATGGTAGATGAATAGCTGTACCTGTGTGGAGAACTATGATACCTGTGTGGAGAGCTGTGGTAGATGAGTAGCTGTACCTGTGTGGAGAGGTATGGTAGATGAATAGCTGTGCCTGTGTGGAGATCTATGGTAGATGAGTAGCTGTACCTGTGTGGAGAGGTATGGTAGATGAGTAGCTGTACCTGTGTGGAGAGGTATGGTAGATGAATAGCTGTACCTGTGTGGAGATCTATGGTAGATGAGTAGCTGTACCTGTGTGGAGAGGTATGGTAGATGAGTAGCTGTACCTGTGTGGAGAGGTATGGTAGATGAGTAGCTGTACCTGTGTGGAGAACTATGGTAGATGAGTAGCTGTACCTGTGTGGAGAGGTATGGTAGATGAGTAGCTGTACCTGTGTGGAGAACTATGGTAGATGAGTAGCTGGTACCTGTGTCGAGAACTATGGCAGATGAGTAGCTGGTACCTGTGTGGAGAACTATGGTAGATGAGTAGCTGGTACCTGTGTGGAGAACTATTGTAGATGAGTAGCTGTACCTGTGTGGAAAGGTATGGTAGATGAGTAGCTGTACCTGTGTGGAGAGATATGGTAGATGAGTAGCTGTACCTGTGTGGAGAACTATGGTAGATGAGTAGCTGTACCTGTGTGGAGCGATATGGTAGATGAGTAGCTGTACCTGTGTGGAGAGCTATGGTAGATGAGTAGCTGGTACCTGTGTGGAGAATTATGGTAGATGAGTAGCTGTACCTGTCTGGAGAACTATGGTAGATGAGTAGCTGGTACCTGAGTGGAGAACTATGGTAGATGAATAGCTGGTACCTGTGTGGAGAACTATGGTACCTGTGTGGAGAGGTATGGTAGATGAGTAGCTGGTGCCTGTGTGGGGAGCTATGGTAGATGAGTAGCTGGTACCTGTGTGGATAACTATGTTAGATGAGTAGCTGTACCTGTCTGGAGAGGTAAGGTAGATGAGTAGCTGGTACCTGTGTGGAGAATTATGATAGATGAGTAGCTGGTACCTGTGTGGAGAACTATGGTAGATGAGTAACTGTACCTGTGTGGAGAGGTATGGTAGATGAGTAGCTGGTACCTGTGTGGAGAATTATGGTACATGAGTAGCTGGTACCTGTGTGGAGAACTATGGTAGATGAGTAGCTGGTACCTGTGTGGAGAACTATGGTAGATGAGTAGCTGGTACCTGTGTGGAGAACAATGGTAGATGAGTAGCTGGAACCTGTGTGGACAACTATGGTAGATGAGTAGCTGTACCTGTGTGGAGAACTATGGTACCTGTGTGGAGAGGTATGGTAGATGAATAGCTGTACCTGTGTGGAGAACTATGGTAGATGAATAGCTCTACCTGTGTGGAGAGGTATGGTAGATGAGTAGCTGGTACCTGTGTGGAGAGTTATGGTAGATGAGTAGCTGGTACCTGTGTGGAGAACTATGGTAGATGAGTAGCTGGTACCTGTGTGGATAACTATGGTAGATGAGTAGCTGGTACCTGTGTGGGGAACTATGGTAGATGAGTAGCTGGTACCTGTGTGGAGAACTATGGTAGATGAGTAGCTGGTACCTGTGTGGACAACTATGGTAGATGAGTAGCTGTACCTGTGTGGAGAGGTATGGTAGATGAGTAGCTGGTACCTGTGTGGAGATGTATGGTAGATGAGTAGCTGTACCTGTGTGCAGATCTATGGTACCTGTGTGGAGAGGTATGGTAGATGAGTAGCTGTACCTGTGTGGAGGACTATGGTAGATGAGTAGCTGGTACCTGTGCGGAGAACTATGGTAGATGAGTAGGTGGTGTCTGTGTGGAGAACTATGGTAGATGAGTAGCTGGTACCTGTGTGGATAACTATGGTAGATGAGTAGCTGGTACCTGTGTGGCGAGCTATGGTATATTAGTAGCTGGTACCTGTGTGGAGAACTATGGTAGATGAGTAGCTGGTAACTGTGTGGAGAACTATGGTAGATGAATAGCTGTACCTGTGTGGAGAACTATGATACCTGTGTGGAGAGCTGTGGTAGATGAGTAGCTGTACCTGTGTGGAGAGGTATGGTAGATGAATAGCTGTACCTGTGTGGAGATCTATGGTAGATGAGTAGCTGTACCTGTGTGGAGAGGTATGGTAGATGAGTAGCTGTACCTGTGTGGAGAGGTATGGTAGATGAATAGCTGTACCTGTGTGGAGATCTATGGTAGATGAGTAGCTGTACCTGTGTGGAGAGGTATGGTAGATGAGTAGCTGTACCTGTGTGGAGAGGTATGGTAGATGAGTAGCTGTACCTGTGTGGAGAACTATGGTAGATGAGTAGCTGTACCTGTGTGGAGAGGTATGGTAGATGAGTAGCTGTACCTGTGTGGAGAACTATGGTAGATGAGTAGCTGGTACCTGTGTCGAGAACTATGGCAGATGAGTAGCTGGTACCTGTGTGGAGAACTATGGTAGATGAGTAGCTGGTACCTGTGTGGAGAACTATTGTAGATGAGTAGCTGTACCTGTGTGGAAAGGTATGGTAGATGAGTAGCTGTACCTGTGTGGAGAGATATGGTAGATGAGTAGCTGTACCTGTGTGGAGAACTATGGTAGATGAGTAGCTGTACCTGTGTGGAGCGATATGGTAGATGAGTAGCTGTACCTGTGTGGAGAGCTATGGTAGATGAGTAGCTGGTACCTGTGTGGAGAATTATGGTAGATGAGTAGCTGTACCTGTCTGGAGAACTATGGTAGATGAGTAGCTGGTACCTGAGTGGAGAACTATGGTAGATGAATAGCTGGTACCTGTGTGGAGAACTATGGTACCTGTGTGGAGAGGTATGGTAGATGAGTAGCTGGTGCCTGTGTGGGGAGCTATGGTAGATGAGTAGCTGGTACCTGTGTGGATAACTATGTTAGATGAGTAGCTGTACCTGTCTGGAGAGGTAAGGTAGATGAGTAGCTGGTACCTGTGTGGAGAATTATGATAGATGAGTAGCTGGTACCTGTGTGGAGAACTATGGTAGATGAGTAACTGTACCTGTGTGGAGAGGTATGGTAGATGAGTAGCTGGTACCTGTGTGGAGAATTATGGTACATGAGTAGCTGGTACCTGTGTGGAGAACTATGGTAGATGAGTAGCTGGTACCTGTGTGGAGAACTATGGTAGATGAGTAGCTGGTACCTGTGTGGAGAACAATGGTAGATGAGTAGCTGGAACCTGTGTGGACAACTATGGTAGATGAGTAGCTGTACCTGTGTGGAGAACTATGGTACCTGTGTGGAGAGGTATGGTAGATGAATAGCTGTACCTGTGTGGAGAACTATGGTAGATGAATAGCTCTACCTGTGTGGAGAGGTATGGTAGATGAGTAGCTGGTACCTGTGTGGAGAGTTATGGTAGATGAGTAGCTGGTACCTGTGTGGAGAACTATGGTAGATGAGTAGCTGGTACCTGTGTGGATAACTATGGTAGATGAGTAGCTGGTACCTGTGTGGGGAACTATGGTAGATGAGTAGCTGGTACCTGTGTGGAGAACTATGGTAGATGAGTAGCTGGTACCTGTGTGGACAACTATGGTAGATGAGTAGCTGTACCTGTGTGGAGAGGTATGGTAGATGAGTAGCTGGTACCTGTGTGGAGATGTATGGTAGATGAGTAGCTGTACCTGTGTGCAGATCTATGGTACCTGTGTGGAGAGGTATGGTAGATGAGTAGCTGTACCTGTGTGGAGGACTATGGTAGATGAGTAGCTGGTACCTGTGCGGAGAACTATGGTAGATGAGTAGGTGGTGTCTGTGTGGGGAGCTATGGTAGATGAGTAGCTGGTACCTGTGTGGATAACTATATTAGATGAGTAGCTGTACCTGTGTGGAGAGGTATGGTAGATGAGTAGCTGTACCTGTGTGGAGAACTATGGTAGATGAGTAGCTGGTACCTGTGTGGGGAACTATGGTAGATGAGTAGCTGGTACCTGTGTGGAGAACTATGGTAGATGAATAGCTGTACCTGTGTGGAGAACTATGGTAGATGAGTAGCTGTACCTGTGTGGAGAGGTATGGTAGATGAGTAGCTGTACCTGTGTGGAGAGGTATGGTAGATGAGTAGCTGTACCTGTGTGGAGAACTATGGTAGATGAGTAGCTGTACCTGTGTGGAGAGGTATGGTAGATGAGTAGCTGTACCTGTGTGGAGAGGTATGGTAGATGAGTAGCTGGTACCTGTGTCGAGAACTATGGTAGATGAGTAGCTGGTACCTGTGTGGAGAACTATGGTAGATGAGTAGCTGGTACCTGTGTGGAGAACTATGGTAGATGAGTAGCTGGTACCTGTGTGGAGAACTATGGTAGATGAGTAGTTGGTACCTGTGTGGAGAACTATGGTAGATGAGTAGCTAGTACCTGTGTGGAGAACTATGGTAGATGAGTAGCTCTACCTTTGTGGAGAACTATGGTAGATGAGTAGCTGGTACCTGTGTGGCGAACTATGGTAGATGAGTAGCTGGTACCTGTGTGGAGAACTATGGTAGATGAGTAGCTGGTACCTGTCTGGAGAACTATGGTAGATGAATAGCTGTACCTGTGTGGAGAACTATGATACCTGTGTGGAGAGGTATGGCAGATGAGTAGCTGTACCTGTGTGGAGAGGTATGGTAGATTATTAGCTGTACCTGTGTGGAGAATTATGGTAGATGAGTAGCTGGTAACTGTGTGGAGAACTATGGTAGATGAGTAGCTGGTACCTGTGTGGAGAACTATGATAGATGAGTAGTTGGTACCTGTGTGGAGAACTATGGTAGATGAGTAGCTGTACCTGTGCGGAGAACTATGGTAGATGAGTAGCTGTACCTGTGTGGAGAGCTATGGTACCTGTGTGGAGAGGTATGGTTGATGAGTAGCTGTACCTGTGTGGAGAATTATGGTAGATTAGTAGCTGTACCTGTGTGGAGAACTATGGTAGATGAGTAGCTGGTACCTGTGTGAGGAACTATGGTAGATGAGTACCTGGTACCTGTGTGGAGAACTATGGTAGATGAATAGCTGGTACCTGTGTGGAGAACTATGGTACCTGTGTGGAGAGGGATGGTAGATGAGTAGGTGGCACCTGTGTGGAGAAATATGGTAGATGAGTAGCTGGTGCCTGTGTGGAGAGCTATGGTAGATGAGTAGCTGGTACCTGTGTGGAGAACTATGGTAGATGAGTAGCTGTACCTGTGTGGAGAACTACGGTAGATGAGTAGCTGGTACCTGTGTGGAGAACTATGGTAGATGAGTAGCTGGTACCTTTGTGGAGAACTGTGGTAGATGAGTAGCTGGTACCTGTGTGGAGAACTATGGTACATGAGTAGCTGTACCTGTGTGGAGAACTATGGTAGATGAGTAGCTCGTACCTGTGTGGGGAATTATGGTAGATGAGTAGCTGGTACCTGTGTGGAGAATTATGGTACATGAGTAGCTGGTACCTGTGTGGAGAACTATGGTAGATGAGTAGCTGGTACCTGTGTGGAGAACTATGGTAGATGAGTAGCTGGTACCTGTGTGGAGAACAATGGTAGATGAGTAGCTGTACCTGTGTGGAGAACTATGGTACCTGTGTGGAGAGGTATGGTAGATGAATAGCTGTACCTGTGTGGAGAACTATGGTAGATGAATAGCTCTACCTGTGTGGAGAGGTATGGTAGATGAGTAGCTGGTACCTGTGTGGAGAACTATGGTACATGAGTAGCTGGTACCTGTGTGGATAACTATGGTAGATGAGTAGCTGGTACCTGTGTGGGGAACTATGGTAGATGAGTAGCTGGTACCTGTGTGGATAACTATGGTAGATGAGTAGCTGGTACCTGTGTGGGGAACTATGGTAAATGAGTAGCTGGTACCTGTGTGGAGAACTATGGTAGATGACTATCTGGTACCTGTGTGGACAACTATGGTAGAAGAGTAGCTGTACCTGTGTGGAGAGGTATGGTAGATGAGTAGCTGGTACCTGTGTGGAGATGTATGGTAGATGAGTAGCTGTACCTGTGTGCAGAACTATGGTACCTGTGTGGAGAGGTATGGTAGATGAGTAGCTGTACCTATGTGGAGAGGTATGGTAGATGAGTAGCTGGTACCTGTGTGGAGAACTATGGTAGATGAGTAGCTGGTACCTGTGTGGAGGACTATGGTAGATGAGTAGCTGGTACCTGTGTGGAGAACTATGGTAGATGAGTAGGTGGTGCCTGTGTGGGGAGCTATGGTAGATGAGTAGCTGGTACCTGTGTGGATAACTATATTAGATGAGTAGCTGTACCTGTGTGGAGAGGTATGGTAGATGAGTAGCTGTACCTGTGTGGAGAACTATGGTAGATGAGTAGCTGGTACCTGTGTGGGGAACTATGGTAGATGAGTAGCTGGTACCTGTGTGGAGAACTATGGTAGATGAGTAGCTGTACCTGTGTGGAGAACTATGGTACCTGTGTGGAGAGGTGTGGTAGATGAATAGCTGTACCTGTGTGGAGAACTATGGTAGATGAGTAGCTGTACCTGTGTGGAGAGGTATGGTAGATGAGTAGCTGTACCTGTGTGGAGAGGTATGGTAGATGAGTAGCTGTACCTGTGTGGAGAACTATGGTAGATGAGTAGCTGTACCTGTGTGGAGAGGTATGGTAGATGAGTAGCTGTACCTGTGTGGAGAGGTATGGTAGATGAGTAGCTGGTACCTGTGTCGAGAACTATGGTAGATGAGTAGCTGGTACCTGTGTGGAGAACTATGGTAGATGAGTAGCTGGTACCTGTGTGGAGAACTATGGTAGATGAGTAGCTGTACCTGTGTGGAGAACTATGGTAGATGAGTAGTTGGTACCTGTGTGGAGAACTATGGTAGATGAGTAGCTGGTACCTGTGTGGAGAACTATGGTAGATGAGTAGCTCTACCTTTGTGGAGAACTATGGTAGATGAGTAGCTGGTACTTGTGTGGCGAGCTATGGTATATTAGTAGCTGGTACCTGTGTGGAGAACTATGGTAGATGAGTAGCTGGTAACTGTGTGGAGAACTATGGTAGATGAATAGCTGTACCTGTGTGGAGAACTATGATACCTGTGTGGAGAGCTGTGGTAGATGAGTAGCTGTACCTGTGTGGAGAGGTATGGTAGATGAATAGCTGTACCTGTGTGGAGATCTATGGTAGATGAGTAGCTGTACCTGTGTGGAGAGGTATGGTAGATGAGTAGCTGTACCTGTGTGGAGAGGTATGGTAGATGAGTAGCTGTACCTGTGTGGAGAACTATGGTAGATGAGTAGCTGTACCTGTGTGGAGAGGTATGGTAGATGAGTAGCTGTACCTGTGTGGAGAACTATGGTAGATGAGTAGCTGGTACCTGTGTCGAGAACTATGGCAGATGAGTAGCTGGTACCTGTGTGGAGAACTATGGTAGATGAGTAGCTGGTACCTGTGTGGAGAACTATTGTAGATGAGTAGCTGTACCTGTGTGGAAAGGTATGGTAGATGAGTAGCTGTACCTGTGTGGAGAGGTATGGTAGATGAGTAGCTGTACCTGTGTGGAGCGATATGGTAGATGAGTAGCTGTACCTGTGTGGAGAGCTATGGTAGATGAGTAGCTGGTACCTGTGTGGAGAATTATGGTAGATGAGTAGCTGTACCTGTCTGGAGAACTATGGTAGATGAGTAGCTGGTACCTGAGTGGAGAACTATGGTAGATGAATAGCTGGTACCTGTGTGGAGAACTATGGTACCTGTGTGGAGAGGTATGGTAGATGAGTAGCTGGTGCCTGTGTGGGGAGCTATGGTAGATGAGTAGCTGGTACCTGTGTGGATAACTATGTTAGATGAGTAGCTGTACCTGTCTGGAGAGGTAAGGTAGATGAGTAGCTGGTACCTGTGTGGAGAATTATGATAGATGAGTAGCTGGTACCTGTGTGGAGAACTATGGTAGATGAGTAACTGTACCTGTGTGGAGAGGTATGGTAGATGAGTAGCTGGTACCTGTGTGGAGAATTATGGTACATGAGTAGCTGGTACCTGTGTGGAGAACTATGGTAGATGAGTAGCTGGTACCTGTGTGGAGAACTATGGTAGATGAGTAGCTGGTACCTGTGTGGAGAACAATGGTAGATGAGTAGCTGGAACCTGTGTGGACAACTATGGTAGATGAGTAGATGTACCTGTGTGGAGAACTATGGTACCTGTGTGGAGAGGTATGGTAGATGAATAGCTGTACCTGTGTGGAGAACTATGGTAGATGAATAGCTCTACCTGTGTGGAGAGGTATGGTAGATGAGTAGCTGGTACCTGTGTGGAGAGTTATGGTAGATGAGTAGCTGGTACCTGTGTGGAGAACTATGGTAGATGAGTAGCTGGTACCTGTGTGGATAACTATGGTAGATGAGTAGCTGGTACCTGTGTGGGGAACTATGGTAGATGAGTAGCTGGTACCTGTGTGGAGAACTATGGTAGATGAGTAGCTGGTACCTGTGTGGACAACTATGGTAGATGAGTAGCTGTACCTGTGTGGAGAGGTATGGTAGATGAGTAGCTTGTACCTGTGTGGAGATGTATGGTAGATGAGTAGCTGTACCTGTGTGCAGATCTATGGTACCTGTGTGGAGAGGTATGGTAGATGAGTAGCTGTACCTGTGTGGAGAGGTATGGTAGATGAGTAGCTGGTACCTGTGTGGAGAACTATGGTAGATGAGTAGCTGGTACCTGTGTGGAGGACTATGGTAGATGAGTAGCTGGTACCTGTGCGGAGAACTATGGTAGATGAGTAGGTGGTGCCTGTGTGGGGAGCTATGGTAGATGAGTAGCTGGTACCTGTGTGGATAACTATATTAGATGAGTAGCTCTACCTGTGTGGAGAGGTATGGTAGATGAGTAGCTGTACCTGTGTGGAGAACTATGGTAGATGAGTAGCTGGTACCTGTGTGGGGAACTATGGTAGATGAGTAGCTGGTACCTGTGTGGAGAACTATGGTAGATGAGTAGCTGTACCTGTGTGGAGAACTATGGTACCTGTGTGGAGAGGTGTGGTAGATGAATAGCTGTACCTGTGTGGAGAACTATGGTAGATGAGTAGCTGTACCTGTGTGGAGAGGTATGGTAGATGAGTAGCTGTACCTGTGTGGAGAGGTATGGTAGATGAGTAGCTGTACCTGTGTGGAGAACTATGGTAGATGAGTAGCTGTACCTGTGTGGAGAGGTATGGTAGATGAGTAGCTGTACCTGTGTGGAGAGGTATGGTAGATGAGTAGCTGGTACCTGTGTCGAGAACTATGGTAGATGAGTAGCTGGTACCTGTGTGGAGAACTATGGTAGATGAGTAGCTGGTACCTGTGTGGAGAACTATGGTAGATGAGTAGCTGGTACCTGTGTGGAGAACTATGGTAGATGAGTAGTTGGTACCTGTGTGGAGAACTATGGTAGATGAGTAGCTGGTACCTGTGTGGAGAACTATGGTAGATGAGTAGCTCTACCTTTGTGGAGAACTATGGTAGATGAGTAGCTGGTACCTGTGTGGCGAACTATGGTAGATGAGTAGCTGGTACCTGTGTGGAGAACTATGGTAGATGAGTAGCTGGTACCTGTCTGGAGAACTATGGTAGATGAATAGCTGTACCTGTGTGGAGAGGTATGGTAGATGAGTAGCTTGTACCTGTGTGGAGATGTATGGTAGATGAGTAGCTGTACCTGTGTGCAGATCTATGGTACCTGTGTGGAGAGGTATGGTAGATGAGTAGCTGTACCTGTGTGGAGAGGTATGGTAGATGAGTAGCTGGTACCTGTGTGGAGAACTATGGTAGATGAGTAGCTGGTACCTGTGTGGAGGACTATGGTAGATGAGTAGCTGGTACCTGTGCGGAGAACTATGGTAGATGAGTAGGTGGTGCCTGTGTGGGGAGCTACGGTAGATGAGTAGCTGGTACCTGTGTGGATAACTATATTAGATGAGTAGCTGTACCTGTGTGGAGAGGTATGGTAGATGAGTAGCTGTACCTGTGTGGAGAACTATGGTAGATGAGTAGCTGGTACCTGTGTGGGGAACTATGGTAGATGAGTAGCTGGTACCTGTGTGGAGAACTATGGTAGATGAGTAGCTGTACCTGTGTGGAGAACTATGGTACCTGTGTGGAGAGGTGTGGTAGATGAATAGCTGTACCTGTGTGGAGAACTATGGTAGATGAGTAGCTGTACCTGTGTGGAGAGGTATGGTAGATGAGTAGCTGTACCTGTGTGGAGAGGTATGGTAGATGAGTAGCTGGTACCTGTGTGGAGAACTATGGTAGATGAGTAGCTGGTACCTGTGTGGGGAACTATGGTAGATGAGTAGTTGGTACCTGTGTGGAGAACTATGGTAGATGAGTAGCTGGTACCTGTGTGGAGAACTATGGTACCTGTGTGGAGAGGTGTGGTAGATGAATAGCTGTACCTGTGTGGAGAACTATGGTAGATGAGTAGCTGTACCTGTGTGGAGAGGTATGGTAGATGAGTAGCTGTACCTGTGTGGAGAGGTATGGTAGATGAGTAGCTGTACCTGTGTGGAGAACTATGGTAGATGAGTAGCTGTACCTGTGTGGAGAGGTATGGTAGATGAGTAGCTGTACCTGTGTGGAGAGGTATGGTAGATGAGTAGCTGGTACCTGTGTCGAGAACTATGGTAGATGAGTAGCTGGTACCTGTGTGGAGAACTATGGTAGATGAGTAGCTGGTACCTGTGTGGAGAACTATGGTAGATGAGTAGCTGTACCTGTGTGGAGAACTATGGTAGATGAGTAGTTGGTACCTGTGTGGAGAACTATGGTAGATGAGTAGCTGGTACCTGTGTGGAGAACTATGGTAGATGAGTAGCTCTACCTTTGTGGAGAACTATGGTAGATGAGTAGCTGGTACCTGTGTGGCGAGCTATGGTATATTAGTAGCTGGTACCTGTGTGGAGAACTATGGTAGATGAGTAGCTGGTAACTGTGTGGAGAACTATGGTAGATGAATAGCTGTACCTGTGTGGAGAACTATGATACCTGTGTGGAGAGCTGTGGTAGATGAGTAGCTGTACCTGTGTGGAGAGGTATGGTAGATGAATAGCTGTACCTGTGTGGAGATCTATGGTAGATGAGTAGCTGTACCTGTGTGGAGAGGTATGGTAGATGAGTAGCTGTACCTGTGTGGAGAGGTATGGTAGATGAGTAGCTGTACCTGTGTGGAGAACTATGGTAGATGAGTAGCTGTACCTGTGTGGAGAGGTATGGTAGATGAGTAGCTGGTACCTGTGTCGAGAACTATGATAGATGAGTAGTTGGTACCTGTGTGGAGAACTATGATAGATGAGTAGTTGGTACCTGTGTGGAGAACTATGGTAGATGAGTAGCTGTACCTGTGCGGAGAACTATGGTAGATGAGTAGCTGTACCTGTGTGGAGAGCTATGGTACCTGTGTGGAGAGGTATGGTTGATGAGTAGCTGTACCTGTGTGGAGAACTATGGTAGATTAGTAGCTGTACCTGTGTGGAGAACTATGGTAGATGAGTAGCTGGTACCTGTGTGAGGAACTATGGTAGATGAGTACCTGGTACCTGTGTGGAGAACTATGGTAGATGAATAGCTGGTACCTGTGTGGAGAACTATGGTACCTGTGTGGAGAGGGATGGTAGATGAGTAGGTGGCACCTGTGTGGAGAAATATGGTAGATGAGTAGCTGGTGCCTGTGTGGAGAGCTATGGTAGATGAGTAGCTGGTACCTGTGTGGAGAACTATGGTAGATGAGTAGCTGTACCTGTGTGGAGAACTACGGTAGATGAGTAGCTGGTACCTGTGTGGAGAACTATGGTAGATGAGTAGCTGGTACCTTTGTGGAGAACTGTGGTAGATGAGTAGCTGGTACCTGTGTGGAGAACTATGGTACATGAGTAGCTGTACCTGTGTGGAGAACTATGGTAGATGAGTAGCTCGTACCTGTGTGGGGAATTATGGTAGATGAGTAGCTGGTACCTGTGTGGAGAATTATGGTACATGAGTAGCTGGTACCTGTGTGGAGAACTATGGTAGATGAGTAGCTGGTACCTGTGTGGAGAACTATGGTAGATGAGTAGCTGGTACCTGTGTGGAGAACAATGGTAGATGAGTAGCTGTACCTGTGTGGAGAACTATGGTACCTGTGTGGAGAGGTATGGTAGATGAATAGCTGTACCTGTGTGGAGAACTATGGTAGATGAATAGCTCTACCTGTGTGGAGAGGTATGGTAGATGAGTAGCTGGTACCTGTGTGGAGAACTATGGTACATGAGTAGCTGGTACCTGTGTGGATAACTATGGTAGATGAGTAGCTGGTACCTGTGTGGGGAACTATGGTAGATGAGTAGCTGGTACCTGTGTGGATAACTATGGTAGATGAGTAGCTGGTACCTGTGTGGGGAACTATGGTAAATGAGTAGCTGGTACCTGTGTGGAGAACTATGGTAGATGACTATCTGGTACCTGTGTGGACAACTATGGTAGAAGAGTAGCTGTACCTGTGTGGAGAGGTATGGTAGATGAGTAGCTGGTACCTGTGTGGAGATGTATGGTAGATGAGTAGCTGTACCTGTGTGCAGAACTATGGTACCTGTGTGGAGAGGTATGGTAGATGAGTAGCTGTACCTATGTGGAGAGGTATGGTAGATGAGTAGCTGGTACCTGTGTGGAGAACTATGGTAGATGAGTAGCTGGTACCTGTGTGGAGGACTATGGTAGATGAGTAGCTGGTACCTGTGTGGAGAACTATGGTAGATGAGTAGGTGGTGCCTGTGTGGGGAGCTATGGTAGATGAGTAGCTGGTACCTGTGTGGATAACTATATTAGATGAGTAGCTGTACCTGTGTGGAGAGGTATGGTAGATGAGTAGCTGTACCTGTGTGGAGAACTATGGTAGATGAGTAGCTGGTACCTGTGTGGGGAACTATGGTAGATGAGTAGCTGGTACCTGTGTGGAGAACTATGGTAGATGAGTAGCTGTACCTGTGTGGAGAACTATGGTACCTGTGTGGAGAGGTGTGGTAGATGAATAGCTGTACCTGTGTGGAGAACTATGGTAGATGAGTAGCTGTACCTGTGTGGAGAGGTATGGTAGATGAGTAGCTGTACCTGTGTGGAGAGGTATGGTAGATGAGTAGCTGTACCTGTGTGGAGAACTATGGTAGATGAGTAGCTGTACCTGTGTGGAGAGGTATGGTAGATGAGTAGCTGTACCTGTGTGGAGAGGTATGGTAGATGAGTAGCTGGTACCTGTGTCGAGAACTATGGTAGATGAGTAGCTGGTACCTGTGTGGAGAACTATGGTAGATGAGTAGCTGGTACCTGTGTGGAGAACTATGGTAGATGAGTAGCTGTACCTGTGTGGAGAACTATGGTAGATGAGTAGTTGGTACCTGTGTGGAGAACTATGGTAGATGAGTAGCTGGTACCTGTGTGGAGAACTATGGTAGATGAGTAGCTCTACCTTTGTGGAGAACTATGGTAGATGAGTAGCTGGTACTTGTGTGGCGAGCTATGGTATATTAGTAGCTGGTACCTGTGTGGAGAACTATGGTAGATGAGTAGCTGGTAACTGTGTGGAGAACTATGGTAGATGAATAGCTGTACCTGTGTGGAGAACTATGATACCTGTGTGGAGAGCTGTGGTAGATGAGTAGCTGTACCTGTGTGGAGAGGTATGGTAGATGAGTAGCTGTACCTGTGTGGAGAACTATGGTAGATGAGTAGCTGTACCTGTGTGGAGAGGTATGGTAGATGAGTAGCTGTACCTGTGTGGAGAACTATGGTAGATGAGTAGCTGGTACCTGTGTCGAGAACTATGGCAGATGAGTAGCTGGTACCTGTGTGGAGAACTATGGTAGATGAGTAGCTGGTACCTGTGTGGAGAACTATTGTAGATGAGTAGCTGTACCTGTGTGGAAAGGTATGGTAGATGAGTAGCTGTACCTGTGTGGAGAGGTATGGTAGATGAGTAGCTGTACCTGTGTGGAGCGATATGGTAGATGAGTAGCTGTACCTGTGTGGAGAGCTATGGTAGATGAGTAGCTGGTACCTGTGTGGAGAATTATGGTAGATGAGTAGCTGTACCTGTCTGGAGAACTATGGTAGATGAGTAGCTGGTACCTGAGTGGAGAACTATGGTAGATGAATAGCTGGTACCTGTGTGGAGAACTATGGTACCTGTGTGGAGAGGTATGGTAGATGAGTAGCTGGTGCCTGTGTGGGGAGCTATGGTAGATGAGTAGCTGGTACCTGTGTGGATAACTATGTTAGATGAGTAGCTGTACCTGTCTGGAGAGGTAAGGTAGATGAGTAGCTGGTACCTGTGTGGAGAATTATGATAGATGAGTAGCTGGTACCTGTGTGGAGAACTATGGTAGATGAGTAACTGTACCTGTGTGGAGAGGTATGGTAGATGAGTAGCTGGTACCTGTGTGGAGAATTATGGTACATGAGTAGCTGGTACCTGTGTGGAGAACTATGGTAGATGAGTAGCTGGTACCTGTGTGGAGAACTATGGTAGATGAGTAGCTGGTACCTGTGTGGAGAACAATGGTAGATGAGTAGCTGGAACCTGTGTGGACAACTATGGTAGATGAGTAGATGTACCTGTGTGGAGAACTATGGTACCTGTGTGGAGAGGTATGGTAGATGAATAGCTGTACCTGTGTGGAGAACTATGGTAGATGAATAGCTCTACCTGTGTGGAGAGGTATGGTAGATGAGTAGCTGGTACCTGTGTGGAGAGTTATGGTAGATGAGTAGCTGGTACCTGTGTGGAGAACTATGGTAGATGAGTAGCTGGTACCTGTGTGGATAACTATGGTAGATGAGTAGCTGGTACCTGTGTGGGGAACTATGGTAGATGAGTAGCTGGTACCTGTGTGGAGAACTATGGTAGATGAGTAGCTGGTACCTGTGTGGACAACTATGGTAGATGAGTAGCTGTACCTGTGTGGAGAGGTATGGTAGATGAGTAGCTTGTACCTGTGTGGAGATGTATGGTAGATGAGTAGCTGTACCTGTGTGCAGATCTATGGTACCTGTGTGGAGAGGTATGGTAGATGAGTAGCTGTACCTGTGTGGAGAGGTATGGTAGATGAGTAGCTGGTACCTGTGTGGAGAACTATGGTAGATGAGTAGCTGGTACCTGTGTGGAGGACTATGGTAGATGAGTAGCTGGTACCTGTGCGGAGAACTATGGTAGATGAGTAGGTGGTGCCTGTGTGGGGAGCTATGGTAGATGAGTAGCTGGTACCTGTGTGGATAACTATATTAGATGAGTAGCTCTACCTGTGTGGAGAGGTATGGTAGATGAGTAGCTGTACCTGTGTGGAGAACTATGGTAGATGAGTAGCTGGTACCTGTGTGGGGAACTATGGTAGATGAGTAGCTGGTACCTGTGTGGAGAACTATGGTAGATGAGTAGCTGTACCTGTGTGGAGAACTATGGTACCTGTGTGGAGAGGTGTGGTAGATGAATAGCTGTACCTGTGTGGAGAACTATGGTAGATGAGTAGCTGTACCTGTGTGGAGAGGTATGGTAGATGAGTAGCTGTACCTGTGTGGAGAGGTATGGTAGATGAGTAGCTGTACCTGTGTGGAGAACTATGGTAGATGAGTAGCTGTACCTGTGTGGAGAGGTATGGTAGATGAGTAGCTGTACCTGTGTGGAGAGGTATGGTAGATGAGTAGCTGGTACCTGTGTCGAGAACTATGGTAGATGAGTAGCTGGTACCTGTGTGGAGAACTATGGTAGATGAGTAGCTGGTACCTGTGTGGAGAACTATGGTAGATGAGTAGCTGGTACCTGTGTGGAGAACTATGGTAGATGAGTAGTTGGTACCTGTGTGGAGAACTATGGTAGATGAGTAGCTGGTACCTGTGTGGAGAACTATGGTAGATGAGTAGCTCTACCTTTGTGGAGAACTATGGTAGATGAGTAGCTGGTACCTGTGTGGCGAACTATGGTAGATGAGTAGCTGGTACCTGTGTGGAGAACTATGGTAGATGAGTAGCTGGTACCTGTCTGGAGAACTATGGTAGATGAATAGCTGTACCTGTGTGGAGAGGTATGGTAGATGAGTAGCTTGTACCTGTGTGGAGATGTATGGTAGATGAGTAGCTGTACCTGTGTGCAGATCTATGGTACCTGTGTGGAGAGGTATGGTAGATGAGTAGCTGTACCTGTGTGGAGAGGTATGGTAGATGAGTAGCTGGTACCTGTGTGGAGAACTATGGTAGATGAGTAGCTGGTACCTGTGTGGAGGACTATGGTAGATGAGTAGCTGGTACCTGTGCGGAGAACTATGGTAGATGAGTAGGTGGTGCCTGTGTGGGGAGCTACGGTAGATGAGTAGCTGGTACCTGTGTGGATAACTATATTAGATGAGTAGCTGTACCTGTGTGGAGAGGTATGGTAGATGAGTAGCTGTACCTGTGTGGAGAACTATGGTAGATGAGTAGCTGGTACCTGTGTGGGGAACTATGGTAGATGAGTAGCTGGTACCTGTGTGGAGAACTATGGTAGATGAGTAGCTGTACCTGTGTGGAGAACTATGGTACCTGTGTGGAGAGGTGTGGTAGATGAATAGCTGTACCTGTGTGGAGAACTATGGTAGATGAGTAGCTGTACCTGTGTGGAGAGGTATGGTAGATGAGTAGCTGTACCTGTGTGGAGAGGTATGGTAGATGAGTAGCTGGTACCTGTGTGGAGAACTATGGTAGATGAGTAGCTGGTACCTGTGTGGGGAACTATGGTAGATGAGTAGTTGGTACCTGTGTGGAGAACTATGGTAGATGAGTAGCTGGTACCTGTGTGGAGAACTATGGTACCTGTGTGGAGAGGTGTGGTAGATGAATAGCTGTACCTGTGTGGAGAACTATGGTAGATGAGTAGCTGTACCTGTGTGGAGAGGTATGGTAGATGAGTAGCTGTACCTGTGTGGAGAGGTATGGTAGATGAGTAGCTGTACCTGTGTGGAGAACTATGGTAGATGAGTAGCTGTACCTGTGTGGAGAGGTATGGTAGATGAGTAGCTGTACCTGTGTGGAGAGGTATGGTAGATGAGTAGCTGGTACCTGTGTCGAGAACTATGGTAGATGAGTAGCTGGTACCTGTGTGGAGAACTATGGTAGATGAGTAGCTGGTACCTGTGTGGAGAACTATGGTAGATGAGTAGCTGTACCTGTGTGGAGAACTATGGTAGATGAGTAGTTGGTACCTGTGTGGAGAACTATGGTAGATGAGTAGCTGGTACCTGTGTGGAGAACTATGGTAGATGAGTAGCTCTACCTTTGTGGAGAACTATGGTAGATGAGTAGCTGGTACCTGTGTGGAGAACTATGGTAGATGAGTAGCTGTACCTGTGTGGAGAACTATGGTAGATGAGTAGTTGGTACCTGTGTGGAGAACTATGGTAGATGAGTAGCTGGTACCTGTGTGGAGAACTATGGTAGATGAGTAGCTCTACCTTTGTGGAGAACTATGGTAGATGAGTAGCTGGTACCTGTGTGGCGAGCTATGGTATATTAGTAGCTGGTACCTGTGTGGAGAACTATGGTAGATGAGTAGCTGGTAACTGTGTGGAGAACTATGGTAGATGAATAGCTGTACCTGTGTGGAGAACTATGATACCTGTGTGGAGAGCTGTGGTAGATGAGTAGCTGTACCTGTGTGGAGAGGTATGGTAGATGAATAGCTGTACCTGTGTGGAGATCTATGGTAGATGAGTAGCTGTACCTGTGTGGAGAGGTATGGTAGATGAGTAGCTGTACCTGTGTGGAGAGGTATGGTAGATGAGTAGCTGTACCTGTGTGGAGAACTATGGTAGATGAGTAGCTGTACCTGTGTGGAGAGGTATGGTAGATGAGTAGCTGTACCTGTGTGGAGAACTATGGTAGATGAGTAGCTGGTACCTGTGTCGAGAACTATGGCAGATGAGTAGCTGGTACCTGTGTGGAGAACTATGGTAGATGAGTAGCTGGTACCTGTGTGGGGAACTATGGTAGATGAGTAGTTGGTACCTGTGTGGAGAACTATGGTAGATGAGTAGTTGGTACCTGTGTGGAGAACTATGGTAGATGAGTAGCTGGTACCTGTGTGGAGAACTATGGTAGATGAGTAGCTCTACCTTTGTGGAGAACTATGGTAGATGAGTAGCTGGTACCTGTGTGGCGAACTATGGTAGATGAGTAGCTGGTACCTGTGTGGAGAACTATGGTAGATGAGTAGCTGGTACCTGTCTGGAGAACTATGGTAGATGAATAGCTGTACCTGTGTGGAGAACTATGATACCTGTGTGGAGAGGTATGGCAGATGAGTAGCTGTACCTGTGTGGAGAGGTATGGTAGATTATTAGCTGTACCTGTGTGGAGAGTTATGGTAGATGAGTAGCTGGTACCTGTGTGGAGAACTATGGTAGATGAGTAGCTGGTACCTGTGTGGATAACTATGGTAGATGAGTAGCTGGTACCTGTGTGGGGAACTATGGTAGATGAGTAGCTGGTACCTGTGTGGAGAACTATGGTAGATGAGTAGCTGGTACCTGTGTGGACAACTATGGTAGATGAGTAGCTGTACCTGTGTGGAGAGGTATGGTAGATGAGTAGCTTGTACCTGTGTGGAGATGTATGGTAGATGAGTAGCTGTACCTGTGTGCAGATCTATGGTACCTGTGTGGAGAGGTATGGTAGATGAGTAGCTGTACCTGTGTGGAGAGGTATGGTAGATGAGTAGCTGGTACCTGTGTGGAGAACTATGGTAGATGAGTAGCTGGTACCTGTGTGGAGGACTATGATACCTGTGTGGAGAGGTATGGCAGATGAGTAGCTGTACCTGTGTGGAGAGGTATGGTAGATTATTAGCTGTACCTGTGTGGAGAGTTATGGTAGATGAGTAGCTGGTACCTGTGTGGAGAACTATGGTAGATGAGTAGCTGGTACCTGTGTGGATAACTATGGTAGATGAGTAGCTGGTACCTGTGTGGGGAACTATGGTAGATGAGTAGCTGGTACCTGTGTGGAGAACTATGGTAGATGAGTAGCTGGTACCTGTGTGGACAACTATGGTAGATGAGTAGCTGTACCTGTGTGGAGAGGTATGGTAGATGAGTAGCTTGTACCTGTGTGGAGATGTATGGTAGATGAGTAGCTGTACCTGTGTGCAGATCTATGGTACCTGTGTGGAGAGGTATGGTAGATGAGTAGCTGTACCTGTGTGGAGAGGTATGGTAGATGAGTAGCTGGTACCTGTGTGGAGAACTATGGTAGATGAGTAGCTGGTACCTGTGTGGAGGACTATGGTAGATGAGTAGCTGGTACCTGTGCGGAGAGGTATGGTAGATGAGTAGGTGGTGCCTGTGTGGGGAGCTATGGTAGATGAGTAGCTGTACCTGTGTGGAGAGGTATGGTAGATGAGTAGCTGTACCTGTGTGGAGAACTATGGTAGATGAGTAGCTGGTACCTGTGTGGGGAACTATGGTAGATGAGTAGCTGGTACCTGTGTGGAGAACTATGGTAGATGAGTAGCTGTACCTGTGTGGAGAACTATGGTACCTGTGTGGAGAGGTGTGGTAGATGAATAGCTGTACCTGTGTGGAGAACTATGGTAGATGAGTAGCTGTACCTGTGTGGAGAGGTATGGTAGATGAGTAGCTGTACCTGTGTGGAGAGGTATGGTAGATGAGTAGCTGGTACCTGTGTGGAGAACTATGGTAGATGAGTAGCTGGTACCTGTGTGGGGAACTATGGTAGATGAGTAGTTGGTACCTGTGTGGAGAACTATGGTAGATGAGTAGCTGGTACCTGTGTGGAGAACTATGGTACCTGTGTGGAGAGGTGTGGTAGATGAATAGCTGTACCTGTGTGGAGAACTATGGTAGATGAGTAGCTGTACCTGTGTGGAGAGGTATGGTAGATGAGTAGCTGTACCTGTGTGGAGAGGTATGGTAGATGAGTAGCTGTACCTGTGTGGAGAACTATGGTAGATGAGTAGCTGTACCTGTGTGGAGAGGTATGGTAGATGAGTAGCTGTACCTGTGTGGAGAGGTATGGTAGATGAGTAGCTGGTACCTGTGTCGAGAACTATGGTAGATGAGTAGCTGGTACCTGTGTGGAGAACTATGGTAGATGAGTAGCTGGTACCTGTGTGGAGAACTATGGTAGATGAGTAGCTGTACCTGTGTGGAGAACTATGGTAGATGAGTAGTTGGTACCTGTGTGGAGAACTATGGTAGATGAGTAGCTGGTACCTGTGTGGAGAACTATGGTAGATGAGTAGCTCTACCTTTGTGGAGAACTATGGTAGATGAGTAGCTGGTACCTGTGTGGCGAGCTATGGTATATTAGTAGCTGGTACCTGTGTGGAGAACTATGGTAGATGAGTAGCTGGTAACTGTGTGGAGAACTATGGTAGATGAATAGCTGTACCTGTGTGGAGAACTATGATACCTGTGTGGAGAGCTGTGGTAGATGAGTAGCTGTACCTGTGTGGAGAGGTATGGTAGATGAATAGCTGTACCTGTGTGGAGATCTATGGTAGATGAGTAGCTGTACCTGTGTGGAGAGGTATGGTAGATGAGTAGCTGTACCTGTGTGGAGAGGTATGGTAGATGAGTAGCTGTACCTGTGTGGAGAACTATGGTAGATGAGTAGCTGTACCTGTGTGGAGAGGTATGGTAGATGAGTAGCTGTACCTGTGTGGAGAACTATGGTAGATGAGTAGCTGGTACCTGTGTCGAGAACTATGGCAGATGAGTAGCTGGTACCTGTGTGGAGAACTATGGTAGATGAGTAGCTGGTACCTGTGTGGAGAACTATTGTAGATGAGTAGCTGTACCTGTGTGGAAAGGTATGGTAGATGAGTAGCTGTACCTGTGTGGAGAGGTATGGTAGATGAGTAGCTGTACCTGTGTGGAGAACTATGGTAGATGAGTAGCTGTACCTGTGTGGAGCGATATGGTAGATGAGTAGCTGGTACCTGTGTGGAGGACTATGGTAGATGAGTAGCTGGTACCTGTGTGGAGAACTATGGTAGATGAGTAGGTGGTGCCTGTGTGGGGAGCTATGGTAGATGAGTAGCTGGTACCTGTGTGGATAACTATATTAGATGAGTAGCTGTACCTGTGTGGAGAGGTATGGTAGATGAGTAGCTGTACCTGTGTGGAGAACTATGGTAGATGAGTAGCTGGTACCTGTGTGGGGAACTATGGTAGATGAGTAGCTGGTACCTGTGTGGAGAACTATGGTAGATGAGTAGCTGTACCTGTGTGGAGAACTATGGTAGATGAGTAGCTCTACCTTTGTGGAGAACTATGGTAGATGAGTAGCTGGTACCTGTGTGGCGAACTATGGTAGATGAGTAGCTGGTACCTGTGTGGAGAACTATGGTAGATGAGTAGCTGGTACCTGTGTGGAGAACTATGGTAGATGAATAGCTGTACCTGTGTGGAGAACTATGGTAGATGAGTAGCTGGTACCTGTGTGGAGAACTATGGTAGATGAGTAGCTGGTACCTGTGTGGACAACTATGGTAGATGAGTAGCTGTACCTGTGTGGAGAGGTATGGTAGATGAGTAGCTTGTACCTGTGTGGAGATGTATGGTAGATGAGTAGCTGTACCTGTGTGCAGATCTATGGTACCTGTGTGGAGAGGTATGGTAGATGAGTAGCTGTACCTGTGTGGAGAGGTATGGTAGATGAGTAGCTGGTACCTGTGTGGAGAACTATGGTAGATGAGTAGCTGGTACCTTTGTGGAGGACTATGGTAGATGAGTAGCTGGTACCTGTGCGGAGAACTATGGTAGATGAGTAGGTGGTGCCTGTGTGGGGAGCTATGGTAGATGAGTAGCTGGTACCTGTGTGGAGAACTATGGTAGATGAGTAGCTGGTACCTGTGTGAATAACTATGGTAGATGAGTAGCTGGTACCTGTGTGGAGAACTATGGTAGATGAGTAGCTGTACCTGTGTGGAGAACTATGGTACCTGTGTGGAGAGGTGTGGTAGATGAATAGCTGTACCTGTGTGGAGAACTATGGTAGATGAGTAGCTGTACCTGTGTGGAGAGGTATGGTAGATGAGTAGCTGTACCTGTGTGGAGAGGTATGGTAGATGAGTAGCTGTACCTGTGTGGAGAACTATGGTAGATGAGTAGCTGTACCTGTGTGGAGAGGTATGGTAGATGAGTAGCTGTACCTGTGTGGAGAGGTATGGTAGATGAGTAGCTGGTACCTGTGTCGAGAACTATGGTAGATGAGTAGCTGGTACCTGTGTGGAGAACTATGGTAGATGAGTAGCTGGTACCTGTGTGGAGAACTATGGTAGATGAGTAGCTGGTACCTGTGTGGAGAACTATGGTAGATGAGTAGCTGGTACCTGTGTGGAGAACTATGGTAGATGAGTAGCTAGTACCTGTGTGGAGAACTATGGTAGATGAGTAGCTCTACCTTTGTGGAGAACTATGGTAGATGAGTAGCTGGTACCTGTGTGGATAACTATGGTAGATGAGTAGCTGGTACCTGTGTGGAGGACTATGGTAGATGAGTAGCTGGTACCTGTGCGGAGAGGTATGGTAGATGAGTAGGTGGTGCCTGTGTGGGGAGCTATGGTAGATGAGTAGCTGTACCTGTGTGGAGAGGTATGGTAGATGAGTAGCTGTACCTGTGTGGAGAACTATGGTAGATGAGTAGCTGGTACCTGTGTGGGGAACTATGGTAGATGAGTAGCTGGTACCTGTGTGGAGAACTATGGTAGATGAGTAGCTGTACCTGTGTGGAGAACTATGGTACCTGTGTGGAGAGGTGTGGTAGATGAATAGCTGTACCTGTGTGGAGAACTATGGTAGATGAGTAGCTGTACCTGTGTGGAGAGGTATGGTAGATGAGTAGCTGTACCTGTGTGGAGAGGTATGGTAGATGAGTAGCTGGTACCTGTGTGGAGAACTATGGTAGATGAGTAGCTGGTACCTGTGTGGGGAACTATGGTAGATGAGTAGTTGGTACCTGTGTGGAGAACTATGGTAGATGAGTAGCTGGTACCTGTGTGGAGAACTATGGTACCTGTGTGGAGAGGTGTGGTAGATGAATAGCTGTACCTGTGTGGAGAACTATGGTAGATGAGTAGCTGTACCTGTGTGGAGAGGTATGGTAGATGAGTAGCTGTACCTGTGTGGAGAGGTATGGTAGATGAGTAGCTGTACCTGTGTGGAGAACTATGGTAGATGAGTAGCTGTACCTGTGTGGAGAGGTATGGTAGATGAGTAGCTGTACCTGTGTGGAGAGGTATGGTAGATGAGTAGCTGGTACCTGTGTCGAGAACTATGGTAGATGAGTAGCTGGTACCTGTGTGGAGAACTATGGTAGATGAGTAGCTGGTACCTGTGTGGAGAACTATGGTAGATGAGTAGCTGTACCTGTGTGGAGAACTATGGTAGATGAGTAGTTGGTACCTGTGTGGAGAACTATGGTAGATGAGTAGCTGGTACCTGTGTGGAGAACTATGGTAGATGAGTAGCTCTACCTTTGTGGAGAACTATGGTAGATGAGTAGCTGGTACCTGTGTGGCGAGCTATGGTATATTAGTAGCTGGTACCTGTGTGGAGAACTATGGTAGATGAGTAGCTGGTAACTGTGTGGAGAACTATGGTAGATGAATAGCTGTACCTGTGTGGAGAACTATGATACCTGTGTGGAGAGCTGTGGTAGATGAGTAGCTGTACCTGTGTGGAGAGGTATGGTAGATGAATAGCTGTACCTGTGTGGAGATCTATGGTAGATGAGTAGCTGTACCTGTGTGGAGAGGTATGGTAGATGAGTAGCTGTACCTGTGTGGAGAGGTATGGTAGATGAGTAGCTGTACCTGTGTGGAGAACTATGGTAGATGAGTAGCTGTACCTGTGTGGAGAGGTATGGTAGATGAGTAGCTGTACCTGTGTGGAGAACTATGGTAGATGAGTAGCTGGTACCTGTGTCGAGAACTATGGCAGATGAGTAGCTGGTACCTGTGTGGAGAACTATGGTAGATGAGTAGCTGGTACCTGTGTGGAGAACTATTGTAGATGAGTAGCTGTACCTGTGTGGAAAGGTATGGTAGATGAGTAGCTGTACCTGTGTGGAGAGGTATGGTAGATGAGTAGCTGTACCTGTGTGGAGAACTATGGTAGATGAGTAGCTGTACCTGTGTGGAGCGATATGGTAGATGAGTAGCTGGTACCTGTGTGGAGGACTATGGTAGATGAGTAGCTGGTACCTGTGTGGAGAACTATGGTAGATGAGTAGGTGGTGCCTGTGTGGGGAGCTATGGTAGATGAGTAGCTGGTACCTGTGTGGATAACTATATTAGATGAGTAGCTGTACCTGTGTGGAGAGGTATGGTAGATGAGTAGCTGTACCTGTGTGGAGAACTATGGTAGATGAGTAGCTGGTACCTGTGTGGGGAACTATGGTAGATGAGTAGCTGGTACCTGTGTGGAGAACTATGGTAGATGAGTAGCTGTACCTGTGTGGAGAACTATGGTAGATGAGTAGCTCTACCTTTGTGGAGAACTATGGTAGATGAGTAGCTGGTACCTGTGTGGCGAACTATGGTAGATGAGTAGCTGGTACCTGTGTGGAGAACTATGGTAGATGAGTAGCTGGTACCTGTGTGGAGAACTATGGTAGATGAATAGCTGTACCTGTGTGGAGAACTATGGTAGATGAGTAGCTGGTACCTGTGTGGAGAACTATGGTAGATGAGTAGCTGGTACCTGTGTGGACAACTATGGTAGATGAGTAGCTGTACCTGTGTGGAGAGGTATGGTAGATGAGTAGCTTGTACCTGTGTGGAGATGTATGGTAGATGAGTAGCTGTACCTGTGTGCAGATCTATGGTACCTGTGTGGAGAGGTATGGTAGATGAGTAGCTGTACCTGTGTGGAGAGGTATGGTAGATGAGTAGCTGGTACCTGTGTGGAGAACTATGGTAGATGAGTAGCTGGTACCTTTGTGGAGGACTATGGTAGATGAGTAGCTGGTACCTGTGCGGAGAACTATGGTAGATGAGTAGGTGGTGCCTGTGTGGGGAGCTATGGTAGATGAGTAGCTGGTACCTGTGTGGAGAACTATGGTAGATGAGTAGCTGGTACCTGTGTGAATAACTATGGTAGATGAGTAGCTGGTACCTGTGTGGAGAACTATGGTAGATGAGTAGCTGTACCTGTGTGGAGAACTATGGTACCTGTGTGGAGAGGTGTGGTAGATGAATAGCTGTACCTGTGTGGAGAACTATGGTAGATGAGTAGCTGTACCTGTGTGGAGAGGTATGGTAGATGAGTAGCTGTACCTGTGTGGAGAGGTATGGTAGATGAGTAGCTGTACCTGTGTGGAGAACTATGGTAGATGAGTAGCTGTACCTGTGTGGAGAGGTATGGTAGATGAGTAGCTGTACCTGTGTGGAGAGGTATGGTAGATGAGTAGCTGGTACCTGTGTCGAGAACTATGGTAGATGAGTAGCTGGTACCTGTGTGGAGAACTATGGTAGATGAGTAGCTGGTACCTGTGTGGAGAACTATGGTAGATGAGTAGCTGGTACCTGTGTGGAGAACTATGGTAGATGAGTAGCTGGTACCTGTGTGGAGAACTATGGTAGATGAGTAGCTAGTACCTGTGTGGAGAACTATGGTAGATGAGTAGCTCTACCTTTGTGGAGAACTATGGTAGATGAGTAGCTGGTACCTGTGTGGCGAACTATGGTAGATGAGTAGCTGGTACCTGTGTGGAGAACTATGGTAGATGAGTAGCTGGTAACTGTGTGGAGAACTATGGTAGATGAGTAGCTGGTACCTGTGTGGAGAACTATGATAGATGAGTAGTTGGTACCTGTGTGGAGAACTATGGTAGATGAGTAGCTGTACCTGTGCGGAGAACTATGGTAGATGAGTAGCTGTACCTGTGTGGAGAGCTATGGTACCTGTGTGGAGAGGTATGGTAGATGAGTAGCTGTACCTGTGTGGAGAACTATGGTAGATTAGTAGCTCTACGTGTGTGGAGAACTATGGTAGATGAGTAGCTTGTACCTGTGTGAGGAACTATGGTAGATGAGTACCTGGTACCTGTGTGGAGAACTATGGTAGATGAATAGCTGGTACCTGTGTGGAGAACTATGGTACCTGTGTGGAGAGGGATGGTAGATGAGTAGGTGGCACCTGTGTGGAGAAATATGGTAGATGAGTAGCTGGTGCCTGTGTGGAGAGCTATGGTAGATGAGTAGCTGGTACCTGTGTGGAGAACTATGGTAGATGAGTAGCTGTACCTGTGTGGAGAACTACGGTAGATGAGTAGCTGGTACCTGTGTGGAGAACTATGGTAGATGAGTAGCTGGTACCTTTGTGGAGAACTGTGGTAGATGAGTAGCTGGTACCTGTGTGGAGAACTATGGTACATGAGTAGCTGTACCTGTGTGGAGAACTATGGTAGATGAGTAGCTCGTACCTGTGTGGGGAATTATGGTAGATGAGTAGCTGGTACCTGTGTGGAGAATTATGGTACATGAGTAGCTGGTACCTGTGTGGAGAACTATGGTAGATGAGTAGCTGGTACCTGTGTGGAGAACTATGGTAGATGAGTAGATGGTACCTGTGTGGAGAACAATGGTAGATGAGTAGCTGTACCTGTGTGGAGAACTATGGTACCTGTGTGGAGAGGTATGGTAGATGAATAGCTGTACCTGTGTGGAGAACTATGGTAGATGAATAGCTCTACCTGTGTGGAGAGGTATGGTAGATGGGTAGCTGGTACCTGTGTGGAGAACTATGGTACATGAGTAGCTGGTACCTGTGTGGATAACTATGCTAGATGAGTAGCTGGTACCTGTGTGGGGAACTATGGTAGATGAGTAGCTGGTACCTGTGTGGATAACTATGGTAGATGAGTAGCTGGTACCTGTGTGGGGAACTATGGTAAATGAGTAGCTGGTACCTGTGTGGAGAACTATGGTAGATGACTATCTGGTACCTGTGTGGACAACTATGGTAGAAGAGTAGCTGTACCTGTGTGGAGAGGTATGGTAGATGAGTAGCTGGTACCTGTGTGGAGATGTATGGTAGATGAGTAGCTGTACCTGTGTGCAGAACTATGGTACCTGTGTGGAGAGGTATGGTAGATGAGTAGCTGTACCTATGTGGAGAGGTATGGTAGATGAGTAGCTGGTACCTGTGTGGAGAACTATGGTAGATGAGTAGCTGGTACCTGTGTGGAGGACTATGGTAGATGAGTAGCTGGTACCTGTGTGGAGAACTATGGTAGATGAGTAGCTGGTACCTGTGTGGATAACTATATTAGATGAGTAGCTGTACCTGTGTGGAGAGGTATGGTAGATGAGTAGCTGTACCTGTGTGGAGAACTATGGTAGATGAGTAGCTGGTACCTGTGTGGGGAACTATGGTAGATGAGTAGCTGGTACCTGTGTGGAGAACTATGGTAGATGAGTAGCTGTACCTGTGTGGAGAACTATGGTACCTGTGTGGAGAGGTGTGGTAGATGAATAGCTGTACCTGTGTGGAGAACTATGGTAGATGAGTAGCTGTACCTGTGTGGAGAGGTATGGTAGATGAGTAGCTGTACCTGTGTGGAGAGGTATGGTAGATGAGTAGCTGTACCTGTGTGGAGAACTATGGTAGATGAGTAGCTGTACCTGTGTGGAGAGGTATGGTAGATGAGTAGCTGTACCTGTGTGGAGAGGTATGGTAGATGAGTAGCTGGTACCTGTGTCGAGAACTATGGTAGATGAGTAGTTGGTACCTGTGTGGAGAACTATGGTAGATGAGTAGCTGGTACCTGTGTGGAGAACTATGGTAGATGAGTAGCTCTACCTTTGTGGAGAACTATGGTAGATGAGTAGCTGGTACCTGTGTGGCGAGCTATGGTATATTAGTAGCTGGTACCTGTGTGGAGAACTATGGTAGATGAGTAGCTGGTAACTGTGTGGAGAACTATGGTAGATGAATAGCTGTACCTGTGTGGAGAACTATGATACCTGTGTGGAGAGCTGTGGTAGATGAGTAGCTGTACCTGTGTGGAGAGGTATGGTAGATGAATAGCTGTACCTGTGTGGAGATCTATGGTAGATGAGTAGCTGTACCTGTGTGGAGAGGTATGGTAGATGAGTAGCTGTACCTGTGTGGAGAGGTATGGTAGATGAATAGCTGTACCTGTGTGGAGATCTATGGTAGATGAGTAGCTGTACCTGTGTGGAGAGGTATGGTAGATGAGTAGCTGTACCTGTGTGGAGAGGTATGATAGATGAGTAGCTGTACCTGTGTGGAGAACTATGGTAGATGAGTAGCTGTACCTGTGTGGAGAGGTATGGTAGATGAGTAGCTGTACCTGTGTGGAGAACTATGGTAGATGAGTAGCTGGTACCTGTGTAGAGAACTATGGCAGATGAGTAGCTGGTACCTGTGTGGAGAACTATGGTAGATGAGTAGCTGGTACCTGTGTGGAGAACTATTGTAGATGAGTAGCTGTACCTGTGTGGAAAGGTATGGTAGATGAGTAGCTGTACCTGTGTGGAGAGATATGGTAGATGAGTAGCTGTACCTGTGTGGAGAACTATGGTAGATGAGTAGCTGTACCTGTGTGGAGCGATATGGTAGATGAGTAGCTGTACCTGTGTGGAGAGCTATGGTAGATGAGTAGCTGGTACCTGTGTGGAGAATTATGGTAGATGAGTAGCTGTACCTGTCTGGAGAACTATGGTAGATGAGTAGCTGGTACCTGAGTGGAGAACTATGGTAGATGAATAGCTGGTACCTGTGTGGAGAACTATGGTACCTGTGTGGAGAGGTATGGTAGATGAGTAGCTGGTGCCTGTGTGGGGAGCTATGGTAGATGAGTAGCTGGTACCTGTGTGGATAACTATGTTAGATGAGTAGCTGTACCTGTCTGGAGAGGTAAGGTAGATGAGTAGCTGGTACCTGTGTGGAGAATTATGATAGATGAGTAGCTGGTACCTGTGTGGAGAACTATGGTAGATGAGTAACTGTACCTGTGTGGAGAGGTATGGTAGATGAGTAGCTGGTACCTGTGTGGAGAATTATGGTACATGAGTAGCTGGTACCTGTGTGGAGAACTATGGTAGATGAGTAGCTGGTACCTGTGTGGAGAACTATGGTAGATGAGTAGCTGGTACCTGTGTGGAGAACAATGGTAGATGAGTAGCTGGAACCTGTGTGGACAACTATGGTAGATGAGTAGCTGTACCTGTGTGGAGAACTATGGTACCTGTGTGGAGAGGTATGGTAGATGAATAGCTGTACCTGTGTGGAGAACTATGGTAGATGAATAGCTCTACCTGTGTGGAGAGGTATGGTAGATGAGTAGCTGGTACCTGTGTGGAGAACTATGGTAGATGAGTAGCTGGTACCT
The DNA here is from genome assembly GCA_022114975.2 of Lampris megalopsis. Classification (NCBI taxonomy): domain Eukaryota; kingdom Metazoa; phylum Chordata; class Actinopteri; order Lampriformes; family Lampridae; genus Lampris; species Lampris megalopsis. The sequence goes on from JAJHIY020000431.1 coordinate 3,337,923, forward strand.
GTGTGGATAACTATGGTAGCTGAGTAGCTGGTACCTGTGTGGGGAACTATGGTAGATGAGTAGCTGGTACCTGTGTGGAGAACTATGGTAGATGAGTAGCTGGTACCTGTGTGGACAACTATGGTAGATGAGTAGCTGTACCTGTGTGGAGAGGTATGGTAGATGAGTAGCTGGTACCTGTGTGGAGATGTATGGTAGATGAGTAGCTGTACCTGTGTGCAGATCTATGGTACCTGTGTGGAGAGGTATGGTAGATGAGTAGCTGTACCTGTGTGGAGGACTATGGTAGATGAGTAGCTGGTACCTGTGCGGAGAACTATGGTAGATGAGTAGGTGGTGCCTGTGTGGGGAGCTATGGTAGATGAGTAGCTGGTACCTGTGTGGATAACTATATTAGATGAGTAGCTGTACCTGTGTGGAGAGGTATGGTAGATGAGTAGCTGTACCTGTGTGGAGAACTATGGTAGATGAGTAGCTGGTACCTGTGTGGGGAACTATGGTAGATGAGTAGCTGGTACCTGTGTGGAGAACTATGGTAGATGAGTAGCTGTACCTGTGTGGAGAACTATGGTACCTGTGTGGAGAGGTGTGGTAGATGAATAGCTGTACCTGTGTGGAGAACTATGGTAGATGAGTAGCTGTACCTGTGTGGAGAGGTATGGTAGATGAGTAGCTGTACCTGTGTGGAGAGGTATGGTAGATGAGTAGCTGTACCTGTGTGGAGAACTATGGTAGATGAGTAGCTGTACCTGTGTGGAGAGGTATGGTAGATGAGTAGCTGTACCTGTGTGGAGAGGTATGGTAGATGAGTAGCTGGTACCTGTGTGGAGAACTATGGTAGATGAGTAGCTGGTACCTGTGTGGAGAACTATGGTAGATGAGTAGCTGGTACCTGTGTGGAGAACTATGGTAGATGAGTAGCTGGTACCTGTGTGGAGAACTATGGTAGATGAGTAGTTGGTACCTGTGTGGAGAACTATGGTAGATGAGTAGCTAGTACCTGTGTGGAGAACTATGGTAGATGAGTAGCTCTACCTTTGTGGAGAACTATGGTAGATGAGTAGCTGGTACCTGTGTGGCGAACTATGGTAGATGAGTAGCTGGTACCTGTGTGGAGAACTATGGTAGATGAGTAGCTGGTACCTGTCTGGAGAACTATGGTAGATGAATAGCTGTACCTGTGTGGAGAACTATGATACCTGTGTGGAGAGGTATGGCAGATGAGTAGCTGTACCTGTGTGGAGAGGTATGGTAGATTATTAGCTGTACCTGTGTGGAGAATTATGGTAGATGAGTAGCTGGTAACTGTGTGGAGAACTATGGTAGATGAGTAGCTGGTACCTGTGTGGAGAACTATGATAGATGAGTAGTTGGTACCTGTGTGGAGAACTATGGTAGATGAGTAGCTGTACCTGTGCGGAGAACTATGGTAGATGAGTAGCTGTACCTGTGTGGAGAGCTATGGTACCTGTGTGGAGAGGTATGGTTGATGAGTAGCTGTACCTGTGTGGAGAACTATGGTAGATTAGTAGCTGTACCTGTGTGGAGAACTATGGTAGATGAGTAGCTGGTACCTGTGTGAGGAACTATGGTAGATTAGTACCTGGTACCTGTGTGGAGAACTATGGTAGATGAATAGCTGGTACCTGTGTGGAGAACTATGGTACCTGTGTGGAGAGGGATGGTAGATGAGTAGGTGGCACCTGTGTGGAGAAATATGGTAGATGAGTAGCTGGTGCCTGTGTGGAGAGCTATGGTAGATGAGTAGCTGGTACCTGTGTGGAGAACTATGGTAGATGAGTAGCTGTACCTGTGTGGAGAACTACGGTAGATGAGTAGCTGGTACCTGTGTGGAGAACTATGGTAGATGAGTAGCTGGTACCTTTGTGGAGAACTGTGGTAGATGAGTAGCTGGTACCTGTGTGGAGAACTATGGTACATGAGTAGCTGTACCTGTGTGGAGAACTATGGTAGATGAGTAGCTCGTACCTGTGTGGGGAATTATGGTAGATGAGTAGCTGGTACCTGTGTGGAGAATTATGGTACATGAGTAGCTGGTACCTGTGTGGAGAACTATGGTAGATGAGTAGCTGGTACCTGTGTGGAGAACTATGGTAGATGAGTAGCTGGTACCTGTGTGGAGAACAATGGTAGATGAGTAGCTGTACCTGTGTGGAGAACTATGGTACCTGTGTGGAGAGGTATGGTAGATGAATAGCTGTACCTGTGTGGAGAACTATGGTAGATGAATAGCTCTACCTGTGTGGAGAGGTATGGTAGATGAGTAGCTGGTACCTGTGTGGAGAACTATGGTACATGAGTAGCTGGTACCTGTGTGGGGAACTATGGTAAATGAGTAGCTGGTACCTGTGTGGAGAACTATGGTAGATGACTATCTGGTACCTGTGTGGACAACTATGGTAGAAGAGTAGCTGTACCTGTGTGGAGAGGTATGGTAGATGAGTAGCTGGTACCTGTGTGGAGATGTATGGTAGATGAGTAGCTGTACCTGTGTGCAGAACTATGGTACCTGTGTGGAGAGGTATGGTAGATGAGTAGCTGTACCTATGTGGAGAGGTATGGTAGATGAGTAGCTGGTACCTGTGTGGAGAACTATGGTAGATGAGTAGGTGGTACCTGTGTGGAGGACTATGGTAGATGAGTAGCTGGTACCTGTGTGGAGAACTATGGTAGATGAGTAGGTGGTGCCTGTGTGGGGAGCTATGGTAGATGAGTAGCTGGTACCTGTGTGGATAACTATATTAGATGAGTAGCTGTACCTGTGTGGAGAGGTATGGTAGATGAGTAGCTGTACCTGTGTGGAGAACTATGGTAGATGAGTAGCTGTACCTGTGTGGAGAGGTATGGTAGATGAGTAGCTGTACCTGTGTGGAGAGGTATGGTAGATGAGTAGCTGTACCTGTGTGGAGAACTATGGTAGATGAGTAGCTGTACCTGTGTGGAGAGGTATGGTAGATGAGTAGCTGTACCTGTGTGGAGAGGTATGGTAGATGAGTAGCTGGTACCTGTGTCGAGAACTATGGTAGATGAGTAGCTGGTACCTGTGTGGAGAACTATGGTAGATGAGTAGCTGGTACCTGTGTGGAGAACTATGGTAGATGAGTAGCTGTACCTGTGTGGAGAACTATGGTAGATGAGTAGTTGGTACCTGTGTGGAGAACTATGGTAGATGAGTAGCTGGTACCTGTGTGGAGAACTATGGTAGATGAGTAGCTCTACCTTTGTGGAGAACTATGGTAGATGAGTAGCTGGTACCTGTGTGGCGAGCTATGGTATATTAGTAGCTGGTACCTGTGTGGAGAACTATGGTAGATGAGTAGCTGGTAACTGTGTGGAGAACTATGGTAGATGAATAGCTGTACCTGTGTGGAGAACTATGATACCTGTGTGGAGAGCTGTGGTAGATGAGTAGCTGTACCTGTGTGGAGAGGTATGGTAGATGAATAGCTGTACCTGTGTGGAGATCTATGGTAGATGAGTAGCTGTACCTGTGTGGAGAGGTATGGTAGATGAGTAGCTGTACCTGTGTGGAGAGGTATGGTAGATGAGTAGCTGTACCTGTGTGGAGAACTATGGTAGATGAGTAGCTGTACCTGTGTGGAGAGGTATGGTAGATGAGTAGCTGTACCTGTGTGGAGAACTATGGTAGATGAGTAGCTGGTACCTGTGTCGAGAACTATGGCAGATGAGTAGCTGGTACCTGTGTGGAGAACTATGGTAGATGAGTAGCTGGTACCTGTGTGGAGAACTATTGTAGATGAGTAGCTGTACCTGTGTGGAAAGGTATGGTAGATGAGTAGCTGTACCTGTGTGGAGAGGTATGGTAGATGAGTAGCTGTACCTGTGTGGAGAACTATGGTAGATGAGTAGCTGTACCTGTGTGGAGCGATATGGTAGATGAGTAGCTGTACCTGTGTGGAGAGCTATGGTAGATGAGTAGCTGGTACCTGTGTGGAGAATTATGGTAGATGAGTAGCTGTACCTGTCTGGAGAACTATGGTAGATGAGTAGCTGGTACCTGAGTGGAGAACTATGGTAGATGAATAGCTGGTACCTGTGTGGAGAACTATGGTACCTGTGTGGAGAGGTATGGTAGATGAGTAGCTGGTGCCTGTGTGGGGAGCTATGGTAGATGAGTAGCTGGTACCTGTGTGGATAACTATGTTAGATGAGTAGCTGTACCTGTCTGGAGAGGTAAGGTAGATGAGTAGCTGGTACCTGTGTGGAGAATTATGATAGATGAGTAGCTGGTACCTGTGTGGAGAACTATGGTAGATGAGTAACTGTACCTGTGTGGAGAGGTATGGTAGATGAGTAGCTGGTACCTGTGTGGAGAATTATGGTACATGAGTAGCTGGTACCTGTGTGGAGAACTATGGTAGATGAGTAGCTGGTACCTGTGTGGAGAACTATGGTAGATGAGTAGCTGGTACCTGTGTGGAGAACAATGGTAGATGAGTAGCTGGAACCTGTGTGGACAACTATGGTAGATGAGTAGATGTACCTGTGTGGAGAACTATGGTACCTGTGTGGAGAGGTATGGTAGATGAATAGCTGTACCTGTGTGGAGAACTATGGTAGATGAATAGCTCTACCTGTGTGGAGAGGTATGGTAGATGAGTAGCTGGTACCTGTGTGGAGAGTTATGGTAGATGAGTAGCTGGTACCTGTGTGGAGAACTATGGTAGATGAGTAGCTGGTACCTGTGTGGATAACTATGGTAGATGAGTAGCTGGTACCTGTGTGGGGAACTATGGTAGATGAGTAGCTGGTACCTGTGTGGAGAACTATGGTAGATGAGTAGCTGGTACCTGTGTGGACAACTATGGTAGATGAGTAGCTGTACCTGTGTGGAGAGGTATGGTAGATGAGTAGCTTGTACCTGTGTGGAGATGTATGGTAGATGAGTAGCTGTACCTGTGTGCAGATCTATGGTACCTGTGTGGAGAGGTATGGTAGATGAGTAGCTGTACCTGTGTGGAGAGGTATGGTAGATGAGTAGCTGGTACCTGTGTGGAGAACTATGGTAGATGAGTAGCTGGTACCTGTGTGGAGGACTATGGTAGATGAGTAGCTGGTACCTGTGCGGAGAACTATGGTAGATGAGTAGGTGGTGCCTTTGTGGGGAGCTATGGTAGATGAGTAGCTGGTACCTGTGTGGATAACTATATTAGATGAGTAGCTCTACCTGTGTGGAGAGGTATGGTAGATGAGTAGCTGTACCTGTGTGGAGAACTATGGTAGATGAGTAGCTGGTACCTGTGTGGGGAACTATGGTAGATGAGTAGCTGGTAACTGTGTGGAGAACTATGGTAGATGAGTAGCTGTACCTGTGTGGAGAACTATGGTACCTGTGTGGAGAGGTGTGGTAGATGAATAGCTGTACCTGTGTGGAGAACTATGGTAGATGAGTAGCTGTACCTGTGTGGAGAGGTATGGTAGATGAGTAGCTGTACCTGTGTGGAGAGGTATGGTAGATGAGTAGCTGTACCTGTGTGGAGAACTATGGTAGATGAGTAGCTGTACCTGTGTGGAGAGGTATGGTAGATGAGTAGCTGTACCTGTGTGGAGAGGTATGGTAGATGAGTAGCTGGTACCTGTGTCGAGAACTATGGTAGATGAGTAGCTGGTACCTGTGTGGAGAACTATGGTAGATGAGTAGCTGGTACCTGTGTGGAGAACTATGGTAGATGAGTAGCTGGTACCTGTGTGGAGAACTATGGTAGATGAGTAGTTGGTACCTGTGTGGAGAACTATGGTAGATGAGTAGCTGGTACCTGTGTGGAGAACTATGGTAGATGAGTAGCTCTACCTTTGTGGAGAACTATGGTAGATGAGTAGCTGGTACCTGTGTGGCGAACTATGGTAGATGAGTAGCTGGTACCTGTGTGGAGAACTATGGTAGATGAGTAGCTGGTACCTGTCTGGAGAACTATGGTAGATGAATAGCTGTACTTGTGTGGAGAGGTATGGTAGATGAGTAGCTTGTACCTGTGTGGAGATGTATGGTAGATGAGTAGCTGTACCTGTGTGCAGATCTATGGTACCTGTGTGGAGAGGTATGGTAGATGAGTAGCTGTACCTGTGTGGAGAGGTATGGTAGATGAGTAGCTGGTACCTGTGTGGAGAACTATGGTAGATGAGTAGCTGGTACCTGTGTGGAGGACTATGGTAGATGAGTAGCTGGTACCTGTGCGGAGAGGTATGGTAGATGAGTAGCTGTACCTGTGTGGAGAGGTATGGTAGATGAGTAGCTGTACCTGTGTGGAGAACTATGGTAGATGAGTAGCTGTACCTGTGTGGAGAGGTATGGTAGATGAGTAGCTGTACCTGTGTGGAGAACTATGGTAGATGAGTAGCTGGTACCTGTGTCGAGAACTATGGCAGATGAGTAGCTGGTACCTGTGTGGAGAACTATGGTAGATGAGTAGCTGGTACCTGTGTGGAGAACTATTGTAGATGAGTAGCTGTACCTGTGTGGAAAGGTATGGTAGATGAGTAGCTGTACCTGTGTGGAGAGGTATGGTAGATGAGTAGCTGTACCTGTGTGGAGAACTATGGTAGATGAGTAGCTGTACCTGTGTGGAGCGATATGGTAGATGAGTAGCTGTACCTGTGTGGAGAGCTATGGTAGATGAGTAGCTGGTACCTGTGTGGAGAATTATGGTAGATGAGTAGCTGTACCTGTCTGGAGAACTATGGTAGATGAGTAGCTGGTACCTGAGTGGAGAACTATGGTAGATGAATAGCTGGTACCTGTGTGGAGAACTATGGTACCTGTGTGGAGAGGTATGGTAGATGAGTAGCTGGTGCCTGTGTGGGGAGCTATGGTAGATGAGTAGCTGGTACCTGTGTGGATAACTATGTTAGATGAGTAGCTGTACCTGTCTGGAGAGGTAAGGTAGATGAGTAGCTGGTACCTGTGTGGAGAATTATGATAGATGAGTAGCTGGTACCTGTGTGGAGAACTATGGTAGATGAGTAACTGTACCTGTGTGGAGAGGTATGGTAGATGAGTAGCTGGTACCTGTGTGGAGAATTATGGTACATGAGTAGCTGGTACCTGTGTGGAGAACTATGGTAGATGAGTAGCTGGTACCTGTGTGGAGAACTATGGTAGATGAGTAGCTGGTACCTGTGTGGAGAACAATGGTAGATGAGTAGCTGGAACCTGTGTGGACAACTATGGTAGATGAGTAGATGTACCTGTGTGGAGAACTATGGTACCTGTGTGGAGAGGTATGGTAGATGAATAGCTGTACCTGTGTGGAGAACTATGGTAGATGAATAGCTCTACCTGTGTGGAGAGGTATGGTAGATGAGTAGCTGGTACCTATGTGGAGAGTTATGGTAGATGAGTAGCTGGTACCTGTGTGGAGAACTATGGTAGATGAGTAGCTGGTACCTGTGTGGATAACTATGGTAGATGAGTAGCTGGTACCTGTGTGGGGAACTATGGTAGATGAGTAGCTGGTACCTGTGTGGAGAACTATGGTAGATGAGTAGCTGGTACCTGTGTGGACAACTATGGTAGATGAGTAGCTGTACCTGTGTGGAGAGGTATGGTAGATGAGTAGCTTGTACCTGTGTGGAGATGTATGGTAGATGAGTAGCTGTACCTGTGTGCAGATCTATGGTACCTGTGTGGAGAGGTATGGTAGATGAGTAGCTGTACCTGTGTGGAGAGGTATGGTAGATGAGTAGCTGGTACCTGTGTGGAGAACTATGGTAGATGAGTAGCTGGTACCTGTGTGGAGGACTATGGTAGATGAGTAGCTGGTACCTGTGCGGAGAACTATGGTAGATGAGTAGGTGGTGCCTTTGTGGGGAGCTATGGTAGATGAGTAGCTGGTACCTGTGTGGATAACTATATTAGATGAGTAGCTCTACCTGTGTGGAGAGGTATGGTAGATGAGTAGCTGTACCTGTGTGGAGAACTATGGTAGATGAGTAGCTGGTACCTGTGTGGGGAACTATGGTAGATGAGTAGCTGGTACCTTTGTGGAGAACTATGGTAGATGAGTAGCTGTACCTGTGTGGAGAACTATGGTACCTGTGTGGAGAGGTGTGGTAGATGAATAGCTGTACCTGTGTGGAGAACTATGGTAGATGAGTAGCTGTACCTGTGTGGAGAGGTATGGTAGATGAGTAGCTGTACCTGTGTGGAGAGGTATGGTAGATGAGTAGCTGTACCTGTGTGGAGAACTATGGTAGATGCTTAGCTGTACCTGTGTGGAGAGGTATGGTAGATGAGTAGCTGTACCTGTGTGGAGAGGTATGGTAGATGAGTAGCTGGTACCTGTGTCGAGAACTATGGTAGATGAGTAGCTGGTACCTGTGTGGAGAACTATGGTAGATGAGTAGCTGGTACCTGTGTGGAGAACTATGGTAGATGAGTAGCTGGTACCTGTGTGGAGAACTATGGTAGATGAGTAGTTGGTACCTGTGTGGAGAACTATGGTAGATGAGTAGCTGGTACCTGTGTGGAGAACTATGGTAGATGAGTAGCTCTACCTTTGTGGAGAACTATGGTAGATGAGTAGCTGGTACCTGTGTGGCGAACTATGGTAGATGAGTAGCTGGTACCTGTGTGGAGAACTATGGTAGATGAGTAGCTGGTACCTGTCTGGAGAACTATGGTAGATGAATAGCTGTACCTGTGTGGAGAGGTATGGTAGATGAGTAGCTTGTACCTGTGTGGAGATGTATGGTAGATGAGTAGCTGTACCTGTGTGCAGATCTATGGTACCTGTGTGGAGAGGTATGGTAGATGAGTAGCTGTACCTGTGTGGAGAGGTATGGTAGATGAGTAGCTGGTACCTGTGTGGAGAACTATGGTAGATGAGTAGCTGGTACCTGTGTGGAGGACTATGGTAGATGAGTAGCTGGTACCTGTGCGGAGAACTATGGTAGATGAGTAGGTGGTGCCTGTGTGGGGAGCTACGGTAGATGAGTAGCTGGTACCTGTGTGGATAACTATATTAGATGAGTAGCTGTACCTGTGTGGAGAGGTATGGTAGATGAGTAGCTGTACCTGTGTGGAGAACTATGGTAGATGAGTAGCTGGTACCTGTGTGGGGAACTATGGTAGATGAGTAGCTGGTACCTGTGTGGAGAACTATGGTAGATGAGTAGCTGTACCTGTGTGGAGAACTATGGTACCTGTGTGGAGAGGTGTGGTAGATGAATAGCTGTACCTGTGTGGAGAACTATGGTAGATGAGTAGCTGTACCTGTGTGGAGAGGTATGGTAGATGAGTAGCTGTACCTGTGTGGAGAGGTATGGTAGATGAGTAGCTGGTACCTGTGTGGAGAACTATGGTAGATGAGTAGCTGGTACCTGTGTGGGGAACTATGGTAGATGAGTAGTTGGTACCTGTGTGGAGAACTATGGTAGATGAGTAGCTGGTACCTGTGTGGAGAACTATGGTACCTGTGTGGAGAGGTGTGGTAGATGAATAGCTGTACCTGTGTGGAGAACTATGGTAGATGAGTAGCTGTACCTGTGTGGAGAGGTATGGTAGATGAGTAGCTGTACCTGTGTGGAGAGGTATGGTAGATGAGTAGCTGTACCTGTGTGGAGAACTATGGTAGATGAGTAGCTGGTACCTGTGTGGATAACTATGGTAGATGAGTAGCTGGTACCTGTGTGGGGAACTATGGTAGATGAGTAGCTGGTACCTGTGTGGAGAACTATGGTAGATGAGTAGCTGGTACCTGTGTGGACAACTATGGTAGATGAGTAGCTGTACCTGTGTGGAGAGGTATGGTAGATGAGTAGCTTGTACCTGTGTGGAGATGTATGGTAGATGAGTAGCTGTACCTGTGTGCAGATCTATGGTACCTGTGTGGAGAGGTATGGTAGATGAGTAGCTGTACCTGTGTGGAGAGGTATGGTAGATGAGTAGCTGGTACCTGTGTGGAGAACTATGGTAGATGAGTAGCTGGTACCTGTGTGGAGGACTATGGTAGATGAGTAGCTGGTACCTGTGCGGAGAACTATGGTAGATGAGTAGGTGGTGCCTTTGTGGGGAGCTATGGTAGATGAGTAGCTGGTACCTGTGTGGATAACTATATTAGATGAGTAGCTCTACCTGTGTGGAGAGGTATGGTAGATGAGTAGCTGTACCTGTGTGGAGAACTATGGTAGATGAGTAGCTGGTACCTGTGTGGGGAACTATGGTAGATGAGTAGCTGGTACCTTTGTGGAGAACTATGGTAGATGAGTAGCTGTACCTGTGTGGAGAACTATGGTACCTGTGTGGAGAGGTGTGGTAGATGAATAGCTGTACCTGTGTGGAGAACTATGGTAGATGAGTAGCTGTACCTGTGTGGAGAGGTATGGTAGATGAGTAGCTGTACCTGTGTGGAGAGGTATGGTAGATGAGTAGCTGTACCTGTGTGGAGAACTATGGTAGATGCTTAGCTGTACCTGTGTGGAGAGGTATGGTAGATGAGTAGCTGTACCTGTGTGGAGAGGTATGGTAGATGAGTAGCTGGTACCTGTGTCGAGAACTATGGTAGATGAGTAGCTGGTACCTGTGTGGAGAACTATGGTAGATGAGTAGCTGGTACCTGTGTGGAGAACTATGGTAGATGAGTAGCTGGTACCTGTGTGGAGAACTATGGTAGATGAGTAGTTGGTACCTGTGTGGAGAACTATGGTAGATGAGTAGCTGGTACCTGTGTGGAGAACTATGGTAGATGAGTAGCTCTACCTTTGTGGAGAACTATGGTAGATGAGTAGCTGGTACCTGTGTGGCGAACTATGGTAGATGAGTAGCTGGTACCTGTGTGGAGAACTATGGTAGATGAGTAGCTGGTACCTGTCTGGAGAACTATGGTAGATGAATAGCTGTACCTGTGTGGAGAGGTATGGTAGATGAGTAGCTTGTACCTGTGTGGAGATGTATGGTAGATGAGTAGCTGTACCTGTGTGCAGATCTATGGTACCTGTGTGGAGAGGTATGGTAGATGAGTAGCTGTACCTGTGTGGAGAGGTATGGTAGATGAGTAGCTGGTACCTGTGTGGAGAACTATGGTAGATGAGTAGCTGGTACCTGTGTGGAGGACTATGGTAGATGAGTAGCTGGTACCTGTGCGGAGAACTATGGTAGATGAGTAGGTGGTGCCTGTGTGGGGAGCTACGGTAGATGAGTAGCTGGTACCTGTGTGGATAACTATATTAGATGAGTAGCTGTACCTGTGTGGAGAGGTATGGTAGATGAGTAGCTGTACCTGTGTGGAGAACTATGGTAGATGAGTAGCTGGTACCTGTGTGGGGAACTATGGTAGATGAGTAGCTGGTACCTGTGTGGAGAACTATGGTAGATGAGTAGCTGTACCTGTGTGGAGAACTATGGTACCTGTGTGGAGAGGTGTGGTAGATGAATAGCTGTACCTGTGTGGAGAACTATGGTAGATGAGTAGCTGTACCTGTGTGGAGAGGTATGGTAGATGAGTAGCTGTACCTGTGTGGAGAGGTATGGTAGATGAGTAGCTGGTACCTGTGTGGAGAACTATGGTAGATGAGTAGCTGGTACCTGTGTGGGGAACTATGGTAGATGAGTAGTTGGTACCTGTGTGGAGAACTATGGTAGATGAGTAGCTGGTACCTGTGTGGAGAACTATGGTACCTGTGTGGAGAGGTGTGGTAGATGAATAGCTGTACCTGTGTGGAGAACTATGGTAGATGAGTAGCTGTACCTGTGTGGAGAGGTATGGTAGATGAGTAGCTGTACCTGTGTGGAGAGGTATGGTAGATGAGTAGCTGTACCTGTGTGGAGAACTATGGTAGATGAGTAGCTGTACCTGTGTGAAGAGGTATGGTAGATGAGTAGCTGTAGCTGTGTGGAGAGGTATGGTAGATGAGTAGCTGGTACCTGTGTCGAGAACTATGGTAGATGAGTAGCTGGTACCTGTGTGGAGAACTATGGTAGATGAGTAGCTGGTACCTGTGTGGAGAACTATGGTAGATGAGTAGCTGTACCTGTGTGGAGAACTATGGTAGATGAGTAGTTGGTACCTGTGTGGAGAACTATGGTAGATGAGTAGCTGGTACCTGTGTGGAGAACTATGGTAGATGAGTAGCTCTAACTTTGTGGAGAACTATGGTAGATGAGTAGCTGGTACCTGTGTGGCGAGCTATGGTATATTAGTAGCTGGTACCTGTGTGGAGAACTATGGTAGATGAGTAGCTGGTAACTGTGTGGAGAACTATGGTAGATGAATAGCTGTACCTATGTGGAGAACTATGATACCTGTGTGGAGAGCTGTGGTAGATGAGTAGCTGTACCTGTGTGGAGAGGTATGGTAGATGAATAGCTGTACCTGTGTGGAGATCTATGGTAGATGAGTAGCTGTACCTGTGTGGAGAGGTATGGTAGATGAGTAGCTGTACCTGTGTGGAGAGGTATGGTAGATGAGTAGCTGTACCTGTGTGGAGAACTATGGTAGATGAGTAGCTGTACCTGTGTGGAGAGGTATGGTAGATGAGTAGCTGTACCTGTGTGGAGAACTATGGTAGATGAGTAGCTGGTACCTGTGTCGAGAACTATGGCAGATGAGTAGCTGGTACCTGTGTGGAGAACTATGGTAGATGAGTAGCTGGTACCTGTGTGGGGAACTATGGTAGATGAGTAGTTGGTACCTGTGTGGAGAACTATGGTAGATGAGTAGTTGGTACCTGTGTGGAGAACTATGGTAAATGAGTAGCTGGTACCTGTGTGGAGAACTATGGTAGATGAGTAGCTCTACCTTTGTGGAGAACTATGGTAGATGAGTAGCTGGTACCTGTGTGGCGAACTATGGTAGATGAGTAGCTGGTACCTGTGTGGAGAACTATGGTAGATGAGTAGCTGGTACCTGTCTGGAGAACTATGGTAGATGAATAGCTGTACCTGTGTGGAGAACTATGATACCTGTGTGGAGAGGTATGGCAGATGAGTAGCTGTACCTGTGTGGAGAGGTATGGTAGATTATTAGCTGTACCTGTGTGGAGAGTTATGGTAGATGAGTAGCTGGTGCCTGTGTGGGGAGCTATGGTAGATGAGTAGCTGGTACCTGTGTGGATAACTATGTTAGATGAGTAGCTGTACCTGTCTGGAGAGGTAAGGTAGATGAGTAGCTGGTACCTGTGTGGAGAATTATGATAGATGAGTAGCTGGTACCTGTGTGGAGAACTATGGTAGATGAGTAACTGTACCTGTGTGGAGAGGTATGGTAGATGAGTAGCTGGTACCTGTGTGGAGAATTATGGTACATGAGTAGCTGGTACCTGTGTGGAGAACTATGGTAGATGAGTAGCTGGTACCTGTGTGGAGAACTATGGTAGATGAGTAGCTGGTACCTGTGTGGAGAACAATGGTAGATGAGTAGCTGGAACCTGTGTGGACAACTATGGTAGATGAGTAGATGTACCTGTGTGGAGAACTATGGTACCTGTGTGGAGAGGTATGGTAGATGAATAGCTGTACCTGTGTGGAGAACTATGGTAGATGAATAGCTCTACCTGTGTGGAGAGGTATGGTAGATGAGTAGCTGGTACCTATGTGGAGAGTTATGGTAGATGAGTAGCTGGTACCTGTGTGGAGAACTATGGTAGATGAGTAGCTGGTACCTGTGTGGATAACTATGGTAGATGAGTAGCTGGTACCTGTGTGGGGAACTATGGTAGATGAGTAGCTGGTACCTGTGTGGAGAACTATGGTAGATGAGTAGCTGGTACCTGTGTGGACAACTATGGTAGATGAGTAGCTGTACCTGTGTGGAGAGGTATGGTAGATGAGTAGCTTGTACCTGTGTGGAGATGTATGGTAGATGAGTAGCTGTACCTGTGTGCAGATCTATGGTACCTGTGTGGAGAGGTATGGTAGATGAGTAGCTGTACCTGTGTGGAGAGGTATGGTAGATGAGTAGCTGGTACCTGTGTGGAGAACTATGGTAGATGAGTAGCTGGTACCTGTGTGGAGGACTATGGTAGATGAGTAGCTGGTACCTGTGCGGAGAACTATGGTAGATGAGTAGGTGGTGCCTTTGTGGGGAGCTATGGTAGATGAGTAGCTGGTACCTGTGTGGATAACTATATTAGATGAGTAGCTCTACCTGTGTGGAGAGGTATGGTAGATGAGTAGCTGTACCTGTGTGGAGAACTATGGTAGATGAGTAGCTGGTACCTGTGTGGGGAACTATGGTAGATGAGTAGCTGGTACCTTTGTGGAGAACTATGGTAGATGAGTAGCTGTACCTGTGTGGAGAACTATGGTACCTGTGTGGAGAGGTGTGGTAGATGAATAGCTGTACCTGTGTGGAGAACTATGGTAGATGAGTAGCTGTACCTGTGTGGAGAGGTATGGTAGATGAGTAGCTGTACCTGTGTGGAGAGGTATGGTAGATGAGTAGCTGTACCTGTGTGGAGAACTATGGTAGATGCTTAGCTGTACCTGTGTGGAGAGGTATGGTAGATGAGTAGCTGTACCTGTGTGGAGAGGTATGGTAGATGAGTAGCTGGTACCTGTGTCGAGAACTATGGTAGATGAGTAGCTGGTACCTGTGTGGAGAACTATGGTAGATGAGTAGCTGGTACCTGTGTGGAGAACTATGGTAGATGAGTAGCTGGTACCTGTGTGGAGAACTATGGTAGATGAGTAGTTGGTACCTGTGTGGAGAACTATGGTAGATGAGTAGCTGGTACCTGTGTGGAGAACTATGGTAGATGAGTAGCTCTACCTTTGTGGAGAACTATGGTAGATGAGTAGCTGGTACCTGTGTGGCGAACTATGGTAGATGAGTAGCTGGTACCTGTGTGGAGAACTATGGTAGATGAGTAGCTGGTACCTGTCTGGAGAACTATGGTAGATGAATAGCTGTACCTGTGTGGAGAGGTATGGTAGATGAGTAGCTTGTACCTGTGTGGAGATGTATGGTAGATGAGTAGCTGTACCTGTGTGCAGATCTATGGTACCTGTGTGGAGAGGTATGGTAGATGAGTAGCTGTACCTGTGTGGAGAGGTATGGTAGATGAGTAGCTGGTACCTGTGTGGAGAACTATGGTAGATGAGTAGCTGGTACCTGTGTGGAGGACTATGGTAGATGAGTAGCTGGTACCTGTGCGGAGAACTATGGTAGATGAGTAGGTGGTGCCTGTGTGGGGAGCTACGGTAGATGAGTAGCTGGTACCTGTGTGGATAACTATATTAGATGAGTAGCTGTACCTGTGTGGAGAGGTATGGTAGATGAGTAGCTGTACCTGTGTGGAGAACTATGGTAGATGAGTAGCTGGTACCTGTGTGGGGAACTATGGTAGATGAGTAGCTGGTACCTGTGTGGAGAACTATGGTAGATGAGTAGCTGTACCTGTGTGGAGAACTATGGTACCTGTGTGGAGAGGTGTGGTAGATGAATAGCTGTACCTGTGTGGAGAACTATGGTAGATGAGTAGCTGTACCTGTGTGGAGAGGTATGGTAGATGAGTAGCTGTACCTGTGTGGAGAGGTATGGTAGATGAGTAGCTGGTACCTGTGTGGAGAACTATGGTAGATGAGTAGCTGGTACCTGTGTGGGGAACTATGGTAGATGAGTAGTTGGTACCTGTGTGGAGAACTATGGTAGATGAGTAGCTGGTACCTGTGTGGAGAACTATGGTACCTGTGTGGAGAGGTGTGGTAGATGAATAGCTGTACCTGTGTGGAGAACTATGGTAGATGAGTAGCTGTACCTGTGTGGAGAGGTATGGTAGATGAGTAGCTGTACCTGTGTGGAGAGGTATGGTAGATGAGTAGCTGTACCTGTGTGGAGAACTATGGTAGATGAGTAGCTGGTACCTGTGTGGATAACTATGGTAGATGAGTAGCTGGTACCTGTGTGGGGAACTATGGTAGATGAGTAGCTGGTACCTGTGTGGAGAACTATGGTAGATGAGTAGCTGGTACCTGTGTGGACAACTATGGTAGATGAGTAGCTGTACCTGTGTGGAGAGGTATGGTAGATGAGTAGCTTGTACCTGTGTGGAGATGTATGGTAGATGAGTAGCTGTACCTGTGTGCAGATCTATGGTACCTGTGTGGAGAGGTATGGTAGATGAGTAGCTGTACCTGTGTGGAGAGGTATGGTAGATGAGTAGCTGGTACCTGTGTGGAGAACTATGGTAGATGAGTAGCTGGTACCTGTGTGGAGGACTATGGTAGATGAGTAGCTGGTACCTGTGCGGAGAACTATGGTAGATGAGTAGGTGGTGCCTTTGTGGGGAGCTATGGTAGATGAGTAGCTGGTACCTGTGTGGATAACTATATTAGATGAGTAGCTCTACCTGTGTGGAGAGGTATGGTAGATGAGTAGCTGTACCTGTGTGGAGAACTATGGTAGATGAGTAGCTGGTACCTGTGTGGGGAACTATGGTAGATGAGTAGCTGGTACCTTTGTGGAGAACTATGGTAGATGAGTAGCTGTACCTGTGTGGAGAACTATGGTACCTGTGTGGAGAGGTGTGGTAGATGAATAGCTGTACCTGTGTGGAGAACTATGGTAGATGAGTAGCTGTACCTGTGTGGAGAGGTATGGTAGATGAGTAGCTGTACCTGTGTGGAGAGGTATGGTAGATGAGTAGCTGTACCTGTGTGGAGAACTATGGTAGATGCTTAGCTGTACCTGTGTGGAGAGGTATGGTAGATGAGTAGCTGTACCTGTGTGGAGAGGTATGGTAGATGAGTAGCTGGTACCTGTGTCGAGAACTATGGTAGATGAGTAGCTGGTACCTGTGTGGAGAACTATGGTAGATGAGTAGCTGGTACCTGTGTGGAGAACTATGGTAGATGAGTAGCTGGTACCTGTGTGGAGAACTATGGTAGATGAGTAGTTGGTACCTGTGTGGAGAACTATGGTAGATGAGTAGCTGGTACCTGTGTGGAGAACTATGGTAGATGAGTAGCTCTACCTTTGTGGAGAACTATGGTAGATGAGTAGCTGGTACCTGTGTGGCGAACTATGGTAGATGAGTAGCTGGTACCTGTGTGGAGAACTATGGTAGATGAGTAGCTGGTACCTGTCTGGAGAACTATGGTAGATGAATAGCTGTACCTGTGTGGAGAGGTATGGTAGATGAGTAGCTTGTACCTGTGTGGAGATGTATGGTAGATGAGTAGCTGTACCTGTGTGCAGATCTATGGTACCTGTGTGGAGAGGTATGGTAGATGAGTAGCTGTACCTGTGTGGAGAGGTATGGTAGATGAGTAGCTGGTACCTGTGTGGAGAACTATGGTAGATGAGTAGCTGGTACCTGTGTGGAGGACTATGGTAGATGAGTAGCTGGTACCTGTGCGGAGAACTATGGTAGATGAGTAGGTGGTGCCTGTGTGGGGAGCTACGGTAGATGAGTAGCTGGTACCTGTGTGGATAACTATATTAGATGAGTAGCTGTACCTGTGTGGAGAGGTATGGTAGATGAGTAGCTGTACCTGTGTGGAGAACTATGGTAGATGAGTAGCTGGTACCTGTGTGGGGAACTATGGTAGATGAGTAGCTGGTACCTGTGTGGAGAACTATGGTAGATGAGTAGCTGTACCTGTGTGGAGAACTATGGTACCTGTGTGGAGAGGTGTGGTAGATGAATAGCTGTACCTGTGTGGAGAACTATGGTAGATGAGTAGCTGTACCTGTGTGGAGAGGTATGGTAGATGAGTAGCTGTACCTGTGTGGAGAGGTATGGTAGATGAGTAGCTGGTACCTGTGTGGAGAACTATGGTAGATGAGTAGCTGGTACCTGTGTGGGGAACTATGGTAGATGAGTAGTTGGTACCTGTGTGGAGAACTATGGTAGATGAGTAGCTGGTACCTGTGTGGAGAACTATGGTACCTGTGTGGAGAGGTGTGGTAGATGAATAGCTGTACCTGTGTGGAGAACTATGGTAGATGAGTAGCTGTACCTGTGTGGAGAGGTATGGTAGATGAGTAGCTGTACCTGTGTGGAGAGGTATGGTAGATGAGTAGCTGTACCTGTGTGGAGAACTATGGTAGATGAGTAGCTGTACCTGTGTGAAGAGGTATGGTAGATGAGTAGCTGTAGCTGTGTGGAGAGGTATGGTAGATGAGTAGCTGGTACCTGTGTCGAGAACTATGGTAGATGAGTAGCTGGTACCTGTGTGGAGAACTATGGTAGATGAGTAGCTGGTACCTGTGTGGAGAACTATGGTAGATGAGTAGCTGTACCTGTGTGGAGAACTATGGTAGATGAGTAGTTGGTACCTGTGTGGAGAACTATGGTAGATGAGTAGCTGGTACCTGTGTGGAGAACTATGGTAGATGAGTAGCTCTAACTTTGTGGAGAACTATGGTAGATGAGTAGCTGGTACCTGTGTGGCGAGCTATGGTATATTAGTAGCTGGTACCTGTGTGGAGAACTATGGTAGATGAGTAGCTGGTAACTGTGTGGAGAACTATGGTAGATGAATAGCTGTACCTATGTGGAGAACTATGATACCTGTGTGGAGAGCTGTGGTAGATGAGTAGCTGTACCTGTGTGGAGAGGTATGGTAGATGAATAGCTGTACCTGTGTGGAGATCTATGGTAGATGAGTAGCTGTACCTGTGTGGAGAGGTATGGTAGATGAGTAGCTGTACCTGTGTGGAGAGGTATGGTAGATGAGTAGCTGTACCTGTGTGGAGAACTATGGTAGATGAGTAGCTGTACCTGTGTGGAGAGGTATGGTAGATGAGTAGCTGTACCTGTGTGGAGAACTATGGTAGATGAGTAGCTGGTACCTGTGTCGAGAACTATGGCAGATGAGTAGCTGGTACCTGTGTGGAGAACTATGGTAGATGAGTAGCTGGTACCTGTGTGGGGAACTATGGTAGATGAGTAGTTGGTACCTGTGTGGAGAACTATGGTAGATGAGTAGTTGGTACCTGTGTGGAGAACTATGGTAAATGAGTAGCTGGTACCTGTGTGGAGAACTATGGTAGATGAGTAGCTCTACCTTTGTGGAGAACTATGGTAGATGAGTAGCTGGTACCTGTGTGGCGAACTATGGTAGATGAGTAGCTGGTACCTGTGTGGAGAACTATGGTAGATGAGTAGCTGGTACCTGTCTGGAGAACTATGGTAGATGAATAGCTGTACCTGTGTGGAGAACTATGATACCTGTGTGGAGAGGTATGGCAGATGAGTAGCTGTACCTGTGTGGAGAGGTATGGTAGATTATTAGCTGTACCTGTGTGGAGAGTTATGGTAGATGAGTAGCTGGTACCTGTGTGGAGAACTATGGTAGATGAGTAGCTGGTACCTGTGTGGATAACTATGGTAGATGAGTAGCTGGTACCTGTGTGGGGAACTATGGTAGATGAGTAGCTGGTACCTGTGTGGAGAACTATGGTAGATGAGTAGCTGGTACCTGTGTGGACAACTATGGTAGATGAGTAGCTGTACCTGTGTGGAGAGGTATGGTAGATGAGTAGCTTGTACCTGTGTGGAGATGTATGGTAGATGAGTAGCTGTACCTGTGTGCAGATCTATGGTACCTGTGTGGAGAGGTATGGTAGATGAGTAGCTGTACCTGTGTGGAGAGGTATGGTAGATGAGTAGCTGGTACCTGTGTGGAGAACTATGGTAGATGAGTAGCTGGTACCTGTGTGGAGGACTATGGTAGATGAGTAGCTGGTACCTGTGCGGAGAACTATGGTAGATGAGTAGGTGGTGCCTGTGTGGGGAGCTATGGTAGATGAGTAGCTGGTACCTGTGTGGATAACTATATTAGATGAGTAGCTGTACCTGTGTGGAGAGGTATGGTAGATGAGTAGCTGTACCTGTGTGGAGAACTATGGTAGATGAGTAGCTGGTACCTGTGTGGGGAACTATGGTAGATGAGTAGCTGGTACCTGTGTGGAGAACTATGGTAGATGAGTAGCTGTACCTGTGTGGAGAACTATGGTACCTGTGTGGAGAGGTGTGGTAGATGAATAGCTGTACCTGTGTGGAGAACTATGGTAGATGAGTAGCTGTACCTGTGTGGAGAGGTATGGTAGATGAGTAGCTGTACCTGTGTGGAGAGGTATGGTAGATGAGTAGCTGGTACCTGTGTGGAGAACTATGGTAGATGAGTAGCTGGTACCTGTGTGGGGAACTATGGTAGATGAGTAGTTGGTACCTGTGTGGAGAACTATGGTAGATGAGTAGCTGGTACCTGTGTGGAGAACTATGGTACCTGTGTGGAGAGGTATGGTAGATGAGTAGCTGTACCTGTGTGGAGGACTATGGTAGATGAGTAGCTGGTACCTGTGCGGAGAACTATGGTAGATGAGTAGGTGGTGCCTGTGTGGGGAGCTATGGTAGATGAGTAGCTGGTACCTGTGTGGATAACTATATTAGATGAGTAGCTGTACCTGTGTGGAGAGGTATGGTAGATGAGTAGCTGTACCTGTGTGGAGAACTATGGTAGATGAGTAGCTGGTACCTGTGTGGGGAACTATGGTAGATGAGTAGCTGGTACCTGTGTGGAGAACTATGGTAGATGAGTAGCTGTACCTGTGTGGAGAACTATGGTACCTGTGTGGAGAGGTGTGGTAGATGAATAGCTGTACCTGTGTGGAGAACTATGGTAGATGAGTAGCTGTACCTGTGTGGAGAGGTATGGTAGATGAGTAGCTGTACCTGTGTGGAGAGGTATGGTAGATGAGTAGCTGTACCTGTGTGGAGAACTATGGTAGATGAGTAGCTGTACCTGTGTGGAGAGGTATGGTAGATGAGTAGCTGTACCTCTGTGGAGAGGTATGGTAGATGAGTAGCTGGTACCTGTGTCGAGAACTATGGTAGATGAGTAGCTGGTACCTGTGTGGAGAACTATGGTAGATGAGTAGCTGGTACCTGTGTGGAGAACTATGGTAGATGAGTAGCTGGTACCTGTGTGGAGAACTATGGTAGATGAGTAGTTGGTACCTGTGTGGAGAACTATGGTAGATGAGTAGCTAGTACCTGTGTGGAGAACTATGGTAGATGAGTAGCTCTACCTTTGTGGAGAACTATGGTAGATGAGTAGCTGGTACCTGTGTGGCGAACTATGGTAGATGAGTAGCTGGTACCTGTGTGGAGAACTATGGTAGATGAGTAGCTGGTACCTGTCTGGAGAACTATGGTAGATGAATAGCTGTACCTGTGTGGAGAACTATGATACCTGTGTGGAGAGGTATGGCAGATGAGTAGCTGTACCTGTGTGGAGAGGTATGGTAGATTATTAGCTGTACCTGTGTGGAGAATTATGGTAGATGAGTAGCTGGTAACTGTGTGGAGAACTATGGTAGATGAGTAGCTGGTACCTGTGTGGAGAACTATGATAGATGAGTAGTTGGTACCTGTGTGGAGAACTATGGTAGATGAGTAGCTGTACCTGTGCGGAGAACTATGGTAGATGAGTAGCTGTACCTGTGTGGAGAGCTATGGTACCTGTGTGGAGAGGTATGGTTGATGAGTAGCTGTACCTGTGTGGAGAACTATGGTAGATTAGTAGCTGTACCTGTGTGGAGAACTATGGTAGATGAGTAGCTGGTACCTGTGTGAGGAACTATGGTAGATGAGTACCTGGTACCTGTGTGGAGAACTATGGTAGATGAATAGCTGGTACCTGTGTGGAGAACTATGGTACCTGTGTGGAGAGGGATGGTAGATGAGTAGGTGGCACCTGTGTGGAGAAATATGGTAGATGAGTAGCTGGTGCCTGTGTGGAGAGCTATGGTAGATGAGTAGCTGGTACCTGTGTGGAGAACTATGGTAGATGAGTAGCTGTACCTGTGTGGAGAACTACGGTAGATGAGTAGCTGGTACCTGTGTGGAGAACTATGGTAGATGAGTAGCTGGTACCTTTGTGGAGAACTGTGGTAGATGAGTAGCTGGTACCTGTGTGGAGAACTATGGTACATGAGTAGCTGTACCTGTGTGGAGAACTATGGTAGATGAGTAGCTCGTACCTGTGTGGGGAATTATGGTAGATGAGTAGCTGGTACCTGTGTGGAGAATTATGGTACATGAGTAACTGGTACCTGTGTGGAGAACTATGGTAGATGAGTAGCTGGTACCTGTGTGGAGAACTATGGTAGATGAGTAGCTGGTACCTGTGTGGAGAACAATGGTAGATGAGTAGCTGTACCTGTGTGGAGAACTATGGTACCTGTGTGGAGAGGTATGGTAGATGAATAGCTGTACCTGTGTGGAGAACTATGGTAGATGAATAGCTCTACCTGTGTGGAGAGGTATGGTAGATGAGTAGCTGGTACCTGTGTGGAGAACTATGGTACATGAGTAGCTGGTACCTGTGTGGGGAACTATGGTAAATGAGTAGCTGGTACCTGTGTGGAGAACTATGGTAGATGACTATCTGGTACCTGTGTGGACAACTATGGTAGAAGAGTAGCTGTACCTGTGTGGAGAGGTATGGTAGATGAGTAGCTGGTACCTGTGTGGAGATGTATGGTAGATGAGTAGCTGTACCTGTGTGCAGAACTATGGTACCTGTGTGGAGAGGTATGGTAGATGAGTAGCTGTACCTATGTGGAGAGGTATGGTAGATGAGTAGCTGGTACCTGTGTGGAGAACTATGGTAGATGAGTAGGTGGTACCTGTGTGGAGGACTATGGTAGATGAGTAGCTGGTACCTGTGTGGAGAACTATGGTAGATGAGTATGTGGTGCCTGTGTGGGGAGCTATGGTAGATGAGTAGCTGGTACCTGTGTGGATAACTATATTAGATGAGTAGCTGTACCTGTGTGGAGAGGTATGGTAGATGAGTAGCTGTACCTGTGTGGAGAACTATGGTAGATGAGTAGCTGTACCTGTGTGGAGAGGTATGGTAGATGAGTAGCTGTACCTGTGTGGAGAGGTATGGTAGATGAGTAGCTGTACCTGTGTGGAGAACTATGGTAGATGAGTAGCTGTACCTGTGTGGAGAGGTATGGTAGATGAGTAGCTGTACCTGTGTGGAGAGGTATGGTAGATGAGTAGCTGGTACCTGTGTCGAGAACTATGGTAGATGAGTAGCTGGTACCTGTGTGGAGAACTATGGTAGATGAGTAGCTGGTACCTGTGTGGAGAACTATGGTAGATGAGTAGCTGTACCTGTGTGGAGAACTATGGTAGATGAGTAGTTGGTACCTGTGTGGAGAACTATGGTAGATGAGTAGCTGGTACCTGTGTGGAGAACTATGGTAGATGAGTAGCTCTACCTTTGTGGAGAACTATGGTAGATGAGTAGCTGGTACCTGTGTGGCGAGCTATGGTATATTAGTAGCTGGTACCTGTGTGGAGAACTATGGTAGATGAGTAGCTGGTAACTGTGTGGAGAACTATGGTAGATGAATAGCTGTACCTGTGTGGAGAACTATGATACCTGTGTGGAGAGCTGTGGTAGATGAGTAGCTGTACCTGTGTGGAGAGGTATGGTAGATGAATAGCTGTACCTGTGTGGAGATCTATGGTAGATGAGTAGCTGTACCTGTGTGGAGAGGTATGGTAGATGAGTAGCTGTACCTGTGTGGAGAGGTATGGTAGATGAGTAGCTGTACCTGTGTGGAGAACTATGGTAGATGAGTAGCTGTACCTGTGTGGAGAGGTATGGTAGATGAGTAGCTGTACCTGTGTGGAGAACTATGGTAGATGAGTAGCTGGTACCTGTGTCGAGAACTATGGCAGATGAGTAGCTGGTACCTGTGTGGAGAACTATGGTAGATGAGTAGCTGGTACCTGTGTGGAGAACTATTGTAGATGAGTAGCTGTACCTGTGTGGAAAGGTATGGTAGATGAGTAGCTGTACCTGTGTGGAGAGGTATGGTAGATGAGTAGCTGTACCTGTGTGGAGAACTATGGTAGATGAGTAGCTGTACCTGTGTGGAGCGATATGGTAGATGAGTAGCTGTACCTGTGTGGAGAGCTATGGTAGATGAGTAGCTGGTACCTGTGTGGAGAATTATGGTAGATGAGTAGCTGTACCTGTCTGGAGAACTATGGTAGATGAGTAGCTGGTACCTGAGTGGAGAACTATGGTAGATGAATAGCTGGTACCTGTGTGGAGAACTATGGTACCTGTGTGGAGAGGTATGGTAGATGAGTAGCTGGTGCCTGTGTGGGGAGCTATGGTAGATGAGTAGCTGGTACCTGTGTGGATAACTATGTTAGATGAGTAGCTGTACCTGTCTGGAGAGGTAAGGTAGATGAGTAGCTGGTACCTGTGTGGAGAATTATGATAGATGAGTAGCTGGTACCTGTGTGGAGAACTATGGTAGATGAGTAACTGTACCTGTGTGGAGAGGTATGGTAGATGAGTAGCTGGTACCTGTGTGGAGAATTATGGTACATGAGTAGCTGGTACCTGTGTGGAGAACTATGGTAGATGAGTAGCTGGTACCTGTGTGGAGAACTATGGTTGATGAGTAGCTGGTACCTGTGTGGAGAACAATGGTAGATGAGTAGCTGGAACCTGTGTGGACAACTATGGTAGATGAGTAGATGTACCTGTGTGGAGAACTATGGTACCTGTGTGGAGAGGTATGGTAGATGAATAGCTGTACCTGTGTGGAGAACTATGGTAGATGAATAGCTCTACCTGTGTGGAGAGGTATGGTAGATGAGTAGCTGGTACCTGTGTGGAGAGTTATGGTAGATGAGTAGCTGGTACCTGTGTGGAGAACTATGGTAGATGAGTAGCTGGTACCTGTGTGGATAACTATGGTAGATGAGTAGCTGGTACCTGTGTGGGGAACTATGGTAGATGAGTAGCTGGTACCTGTGTGGAGAACTATGGTAGATGAGTAGCTGGTACCTGTGTGGACAACTATGGTAGATGAGTAGCTGTACCTGTGTGGAGAGGTATGGTAGATGAGTAGCTTGTACCTGTGTGGAGATGTATGGTAGATGAGTAGCTGTACCTGTGTGCAGATCTATGGTACCTGTGTGGAGAGGTATGGTAGATGAGTAGCTGTACCTGTGTGGAGAGGTATGGTAGATGAGTAGCTGGTACCTGTGTGGAGAACTATGGTAGATGAGTAGCTGGTACCTGTGTGGAGGACTATGGTAGATGAGTAGCTGGTACCTGTGCGGAGAACTATGGTAGATGAGTAGGTGGTGCCTG
Source organism: Lampris megalopsis (assembly GCA_022114975.2). NCBI lineage: Eukaryota > Metazoa > Chordata > Actinopteri > Lampriformes > Lampridae > Lampris > Lampris megalopsis. Next base: position 3,363,043 of record JAJHIY020000431.1, read on the forward strand.
TGTGGGGAGCTATGGTAGATGAGTAGCTGGTACCTGTGTGGATAACTATATTAGATGAGTAGCTCTACCTGTGTGGAGAGGTATGGTAGATGAGTAGCTGTACCTGTGTGGAGAACTATGGTAGATGAGTAGCTGGTACCTGTGTGGGGAACTATGGTAGATGAGTAGCTGGTACCTGTGTGGAGAACTATGGTACCTGTGTGGAGAGGTGTGGTAGATGAATAGCTGTACCTGTGTGGAGAACTATGGTAGATGAGTAGCTGTACCTGTGTGGAGAGGTATGGTAGATGAGTAGCTGTACCTGTGTGGAGAGGTATGGTAGATGAGTAGCTGTACCTGTGTGGAGAACTATGGTAGATGAGTAGCTGTACCTGTGTGGAGAGGTATGGTAGATGAGTAGCTGTACCTGTGTGGAGAGGTATGGTAGATGAGTAGCTGGTACCTGTGTCGAGAACTATGGTAGATGAGTAGCTGGTACCTGTGTGGAGAACTATGGTAGATGAGTAGCTGGTACCTGTGTGGAGAACTATGGTAGATGAGTAGCTGGTACCTGTGTGGAGAACTATGGTAGATGAGTAGTTGGTACCTGTGTGGAGAACTATGGTAGATGAGTAGCTGGTACCTGTGTGGAGAACTATGGTAGATGAGTAGCTCTACCTTTGTGGAGAACTATGGTAGATGAGTAGCTGGTACCTGTGTGGCGAACTATGGTAGATGAGTAGCTGGTACCTGTGTGGAGAACTATGGTAGATGAGTAGCTGGTACCTGTCTGGAGAACTATGGTAGATGAATAGCTGTACCTGTGTGGAGAGGTATGGTAGATGAGTAGCTTGTACCTGTGTGGAGATGTATGGTAGATGAGTAGCTGTACCTGTGTGCAGATCTATGGTACCTGTGTGGAGAGGTATGGTAGATGAGTAGCTGTACCTGTGTGGAGAGGTATGGTAGATGAGTAGCTGGTACCTGTGTGGAGAACTATGGTAGATGAGTAGCTGGTACCTGTGTGGAGGACTATGGTAGATGAGTAGCTGGTACCTGTGCGGAGAACTATGGTAGATGAGTAGGTGGTGCCTGTGTGGGGAGCTACGGTAGATGAGTAGCTGGTACCTGTGTGGATAACTATATTAGATGAGTAGCTGTACCTGTGTGGAGAGGTATGGTAGATGAGTAGCTGTACCTGTGTGGAGAACTATGGTAGATGAGTAGCTGGTACCTGTGTGGGGAACTATGGTAGATGAGTAGCTGGTACCTGTGTGGAGAACTATGGTAGATGAGTAGCTGTACCTGTGTGGAGAACTATGGTACCTGTGTGGAGAGGTGTGGTAGATGAATAGCTGTACCTGTGTGGAGAACTATGGTAGATGAGTAGCTGTACCTGTGTGGAGAGGTATGGTAGATGAGTAGCTGTACCTGTGTGGAGAGGTATGGTAGATGAGTAGCTGGTACCTGTGTGGAGAACTATGGTAGATGAGTAGCTGGTACCTGTGTGGAGGACTATGGTAGATGAGTAGCTGGTACCTGTGCGGAGAACTATGGTAGATGAGTAGGTGGTGCCTGTGTGGGGAGCTACGGTAGATGAGTAGCTGGTACCTGTGTGGATAACTATATTAGATGAGTAGCTGTACCTGTGTGGAGAGGTATGGTAGATGAGTAGCTGTACCTGTGTGGAGAACTATGGTAGATGAGTAGCTGGTACCTGTGTGGGGAACTATGGTAGATGAGTAGCTGGTACCTGTGTGGAGAACTATGGTAGATGAGTAGCTGTACCTGTGTGGAGAACTATGGTACCTGTGTGGAGAGGTGTGGTAGATGAATAGCTGTACCTGTGTGGAGAACTATGGTAGATGAGTAGCTGTACCTGTGTGGAGAGGTATGGTAGATGAGTAGCTGTACCTGTGTGGAGAGGTATGGTAGATGAGTAGCTGGTACCTGTGTGGAGAACTATGGTAGATGAGTAGCTGGTACCTGTGTGGGGAACTATGGTAGATGAGTAGTTGGTACCTGTGTGGAGAACTATGGTAGATGAGTAGCTGGTACCTGTGTGGAGAACTATGGTACCTGTGTGGAGAGGTGTGGTAGATGAATAGCTGTACCTGTGTGGAGAACTATGGTAGATGAGTAGCTGTACCTGTGTGGAGAGGTATGGTAGATGAGTAGCTGTACCTGTGTGGAGAGGTATGGTAGATGAGTAGCTGTACCTGTGTGGAGAACTATGGTAGATGAGTAGCTGTACCTGTGTGAAGAGGTATGGTAGATGAGTAGCTGTACCTGTGTGGAGAGGTATGGTAGATGAGTAGCTGGTACCTGTGTCGAGAACTATGGTAGATGAGTAGCTGGTACCTGTGTGGAGAACTATGGTAGATGAGTAGCTGGTACCTGTGTGGAGAACTATGGTAGATGAGTAGCTGTACCTGTGTGGAGAACTATGGTAGATGAGTAGTTGGTACCTGTGTGGAGAACTATGGTAGATGAGTAGCTGGTACCTGTGTGGAGAACTATGGTAGATGAGTAGCTCTAACTTTGTGGAGAACTATGGTAGATGAGTAGCTGGTACCTGTGTGGCGAGCTATGGTATATTAGTAGCTGGTACCTGTGTGGAGAACTATGGTAGATGAGTAGCTGGTAACTGTGTGGAGAACTATGGTAGATGAATAGCTGTACCTGTGTGGAGAACTATGATACCTGTGTGGAGAGCTGTGGTAGATGAGTAGCTGTACCTGTGTGGAGAGGTATGGTAGATGAATAGCTGTACCTGTGTGGAGAGGTATGGTAGATGAGTAGCTGTACCTGTGTGGAGAACTATGGTAGATGAGTAGCTGTACCTGTGTGAAGAGGTATGGTAGATGAGTAGCTGTACCTGTGTGGAGAGGTATGGTAGATGAGTAGCTGGTACCTGTGTCGAGAACTATGGTAGATGAGTAGCTGGTACCTGTGTGGAGAACTATGGTAGATGAGTAGCTGGTACCTGTGTGGAGAACTATGGTAGATGAGTAGCTGTACCTGTGTGGAGAACTATGGTAGATGAGTAGTTGGTACCTGTGTGGAGAACTATGGTAGATGAGTAGCTGGTAACTGTGTGGAGAACTATGGTAGATGAGTAGCTCTAACTTTGTGGAGAACTATGGTAGATGAGTAGCTGGTACCTGTGTGGCGAGCTATGGTATATTAGTAGCTGGTACCTGTGTGGGGAACTATGGTAGATGAGTAGTTGGTACCTGTGTGGAGAACTATGGTAGATGAGTAGCTGGTACCTGTGTGGAGAACTATGGTACCTGTGTGGAGAGGTGTGGTAGATGAGTAGCTGTACCTGTGTGGAGAACTATGGTACCTGTGTGGAGAGGTGTGGTAGATGAATAGCTGTACCTGTGTGGAGAACTATGGTAGATGAGTAGCTGTACCTGTGTGGAGAGGTATGGTAGATGAGTAGCTGTACCTGTGTGGAGAGGTATGGTAGATGAGTAGCTGTACCTGTGTGGAGAACTATGGTAGATGAGTAGCTGTACCTGTGTGGAGAGGTATGGTAGATGAGTAGCTGTACCTGTGTGGAGAGGTATGGTAGATGAGTAGCTGGTACCTGTGTCGAGAACTATGGTAGATGAGTAGCTGGTACCTGTGTGGAGAACTATGGTAGATGAGTAGCTGGTACCTGTGTGGAGAACTATGGTAGATGAGTAGCTGGTACCTGTGTGGAGAACTATGGTAGATGAGTAGTTGGTACCTGTGTGGAGAACTATGGTAGATGAGTAGCTGGTACCTGTGTGGAGAACTATGGTAGATGAGTAGCTCTACCTTTGTGGAGAACTATGGTAGATGAGTAGCTGGTACCTGTGTGGCGAACTATGGTAGATGAGTAGCTGGTACCTGTGTGGAGAACTATGGTAGATGAGTAGCTGGTACCTGTCTGGAGAACTATGGTAGATGAATAGCTGTACCTGTGTGGAGAGGTATGGTAGATGAGTAGCTTGTACCTGTGTGGAGATGTATGGTAGATGAGTAGCTGTACCTGTGTGCAGATCTATGGTACCTGTGTGGAGAGGTATGGTAGATGAGTAGCTGTACCTGTGTGGAGAGGTATGGTAAATGAGTAGCTGGTACCTGTGTGGAGAACTATGGTAGATGAGTAGCTGGTACCTGTGTGGAGGACTATGGTAGATGAGTAGCTGGTACCTGTGCGGAGAACTATGGTAGATGAGTAGGTGGTGCCTGTGTGGGGAGCTACGGTAGATGAGTAGCTGGTACCTGTGTGGATAACTATATTAGATGAGTAGCTGTACCTGTGTGGAGAGGTATGGTAGATGAGTAGCTGTACCTGTGTGGAGAACTATGGTAGATGAGTAGCTGGTACCTGTGTGGGGAACTATGGTAGATGAGTAGCTGGTACCTGTGTGGAGAACTATGGTAGATGAGTAGCTGTACCTGTGTGGAGAACTATGGTACCTGTGTGGAGAGGTGTGGTAGATGAATAGCTGTACCTGTGTGGAGAACTATGGTAGATGAGTAGCTGTACCTGTGTGGAGAGGTATGGTAGATGAGTAGCTGTACCTGTGTGGAGAGGTATGGTAGATGAGTAGCTGGTACCTGTGTGGAGAACTATGGTAGATGAGTAGCTGGTACCTGTGTGGGGAACTATGGTAGATGAGTAGTTGGTACCTGTGTGGAGAACTATGGTAGATGAGTAGCTGGTACCTGTGTGGAGAACTATGGTACCTGTGTGGAGAGGTGTGGTAGATGAATAGCTGTACCTGTGTGGAGAACTATGGTAGATGAGTAGCTGTACCTGTGTGGAGAGGTATGGTAGATGAGTAGCTGTACCTGTGTGGAGAGGTATGGTAGATGAGTAGCTGTACCTGTGTGGAGAACTATGGTAGATGAGTAGCTGTACCTGTGTGAAGAGGTATGGTAGATGAGTAGCTGTACCTGTGTGGAGAGGTATGGTAGATGAGTAGCTGGTACCTGTGTCGAGAACTATGGTAGATGAGTAGCTGGTACCTGTGTGGAGAACTATGGTAGATGAGTAGCTGGTACCTGTGTGGAGAACTATGGTAGATGAGTAGCTGTACCTGTGTGGAGAACTATGGTAGATGAGTAGTTGGTACCTGTGTGGAGAACTATGGTAGATGAGTAGCTGGTACCTGTGTGGAGAACTATGGTAGATGAGTAGCTCTAACTTTGTGGAGAACTATGGTAGATGAGTAGCTGGTACCTGTGTGGCGAGCTATGGTATATTAGTAGCTGGTACCTGTGTGGAGAACTATGGTAGATGAGTAGCTGGTAACTGTGTGGAGAACTATGGTAGATGAATAGCTGTACCTGTGTGGAGAACTATGATACCTGTGTGGAGAGCTGTGGTAGATGAGTAGCTGTACCTGTGTGGAGAGGTATGGTAGATGAATAGCTGTACCTGTGTGGAGAGGTATGGTAGATGAGTAGCTGTACCTGTGTGGAGAACTATGGTAGATGAGTAGCTGTACCTGTGTGAAGAGGTATGGTAGATGAGTAGCTGTACCTGTGTGGAGAGGTATGGTAGATGAGTAGCTGGTACCTGTGTCGAGAACTATGGTAGATGAGTAGCTGGTACCTGTGTGGAGAACTATGGTAGATGAGTAGCTGGTACCTGTGTGGAGAACTATGGTAGATGAGTAGCTGTACCTGTGTGGAGAACTATGGTAGATGAGTAGTTGGTACCTGTGTGGAGAACTATGGTAGATGAGTAGCTGGTACCTGTGTGGAGAACTATGGTAGATGAGTAGCTCTAACTTTGTGGAGAACTATGGTAGATGAGTAGCTGGTACCTGTGTGGCGAGCTATGGTATATTAGTAGCTGGTACCTGTGTGGGGAACTATGGTAGATGAGTAGTTGGTACCTGTGTGGAGAACTATGGTAGATGAGTAGCTGGTACCTGTGTGGAGAACTATGGTACCTGTGTGGAGAGGTGTGGTAGATGAATAGCTGTACCTGTGTGGAGAACTATGGTAGATGAGTAGCTGTACCTGTGTGGAGAGGTATGGTAGATGAGTAGCTGTACCTGTGTGGAGAGGTATGGTAGATGAGTAGCTGTACCTGTGTGGAGAACTATGGTAGATGAGTAGCTGTACCTGTGTGAAGAGGTATGGTAGATGAGTAGCTGTACCTGTGTGGAGAGGTATGGTAGATGAGTAGCTGGTACCTGTGTCGAGAACTATGGTAGATGAGTAGCTGGTACCTGTGTGGAGAACTATGGTAGATGAGTAGCTGGTACCTGTGTGGAGAACTATGGTAGATGAGTAGCTGTACCTGTGTGGAGAACTATGGTAGATGAGTAGTTGGTACCTGTGTGGAGAACTATGGTAGATGAGTAGCTGGTACCTGTGTGGAGAACTATGGTAGATGAGTAGCTCTAACTTTGTGGAGAACTATGGTAGATGAGTAGCTGGTACCTGTGTGGCGAGCTATGGTATATTAGTAGCTGGTACCTGTGTGGAGAACTATGGTAGATGAGTAGCTGGTAACTGTGTGGAGAACTATGGTAGATGAATAGCTGTACCTGTGTGGAGAACTATGATACCTGTGTGGAGAGCTGTGGTAGATGAGTAGCTGTACCTGTGTGGAGAGGTATGGTAGATGAATAGCTGTACCTGTGTGGAGATCTATGGTAGATGAGTAGCTGTACCTGTGTGGAGAGGTATGGTAGATGAGTAGCTGTACCTGTGTGGAGAGGTATGGTAGATGAGTAGCTGTACCTGTGTGGAGAACTATGGTAGATGAGTAGCTGTACCTGTGTGGAGAGGTATGGTAGATGAGTAGCTGTACCTGTGTGGAGAACTATGGTAGATGAGTAGCTGGTACCTGTGTCGAGAACTATGGCAGATGAGTAGCTGGTACCTGTGTGGAGAACTATGGTAGATGAGTAGCTGGTACCTGTGTGGGGAACTATGGTAGATGAGTAGTTGGTACCTGTGTGGAGAACTATGGTAGATGAGTAGTTGGTACCTGTGTGGAGAACTATGGTAAATGAGTAGCTGGTACCTGTGTGGAGAACTATGGTAGATGAGTAGCTCTACCTTTGTGGAGAACTATGGTAGATGAGTAGCTGGTACCTGTGTGGCGAACTATGGTAGATGAGTAGCTGGTACCTGTGTGGAGAACTATGGTAGATGAGTAGCTGGTACCTGTCTGGAGAACTATGGTAGATGAATAGCTGTACCTGTGTGGAGAACTATGATACCTGTGTGGAGAGGTATGGCAGATGAGTAGCTGTACCTGTGTGGAGAGGTATGGTAGATTATTAGCTGTACCTGTGTGGAGAGTTATGGTAGATGAGTAGCTGGTACCTGTGTGGAGAACTATGGTAGATGAGTAGCTGGTACCTGTGTGGATAACTATGGTAGATGAGTAGCTGGTACCTGTGTGGGGAACTATGGTAGATGAGTAGCTGGTACCTGTGTGGAGAACTATGGTAGATGAGTAGCTGGTACCTGTGTGGACAACTATGGTAGATGAGTAGCTGTACCTGTGTGGAGAGGTATGGTAGATGAGTAGCTTGTACCTGTGTGGAGATGTATGGTAGATGAGTAGCTGTACCTGTGTGCAGATCTATGGTACCTGTGTGGAGAGGTATGGTAGATGAGTAGCTGTACCTGTGTGGAGAGGTATGGTAGATGAGTAGCTGGTACCTGTGTGGAGAACTATGGTAGATGAGTAGCTGGTACCTGTGTGGAGGACTATGGTAGATGAGTAGCTGGTACCTGTGCGGAGAACTATGGTAGATGAGTAGGTGGTGCCTGTGTGGGGAGCTATGGTAGATGAGTAGCTGGTACCTGTGTGGATAACTATATTAGATGAGTAGCTGTACCTGTGTGGAGAGGTATGGTAGATGAGTAGCTGTACCTGTGTGGAGAACTATGGTAGATGAGTAGCTGGTACCTGTGTGGGGAACTATGGTAGATGAGTAGCTGGTACCTGTGTGGAGAACTATGGTAGATGAGTAGCTGTACCTGTGTGGAGAACTATGGTACCTGTGTGGAGAGGTGTGGTAGATGAATAGCTGTACCTGTGTGGAGAACTATGGTAGATGAGTAGCTGTACCTGTGTGGAGAGGTATGGTAGATGAGTAGCTGTACCTGTGTGGAGAGGTATGGTAGATGAGTAGCTGGTACCTGTGTGGAGAACTATGGTAGATGAGTAGCTGGTACCTGTGTGGGGAACTATGGTAGATGAGTAGTTGGTACCTGTGTGGAGAACTATGGTAGATGAGTAGCTGGTACCTGTGTGGAGAACTATGGTACCTGTGTGGAGAGGTGTGGTAGATGAATAGCTGTACCTGTGTGGAGAACTATGGTAGATGAGTAGCTGTACCTGTGTGGAGAGGTATGGTAGATGAGTAGCTGTACCTGTGTGGAGAGGTATGGTAGATGAGTAGCTGTACCTGTGTGGAGAACTATGGTAGATGAGTAGCTGTACCTGTGTGGAGAGGTATGGTAGATGAGTAGCTGTACCTGTGTGGAGAGGTATGGTAGATGAGTAGCTGGTACCTGTGTCGAGAACTATGGTAGATGAGTAGCTGGTACCTGTGTGGAGAACTATGGTAGATGAGTAGCTGGTACCTGTGTGGAGAACTATGGTAGATGAGTAGCTGTACCTGTGTGGAGAACTATGGTAGATGAGTAGTTGGTACCTGTGTGGAGAACTATGGTAGATGAGTAGCTGGTACCTGTGTGGAGAACTATGGTAGATGAGTAGCTCTACCTTTGTGGAGAACTATGGTAGATGAGTAGCTGGTACCTGTGTGGCGAGCTATGGTATATTAGTAGCTGGTACCTGTGTGGAGAACTATGGTAGATGAGTAGCTGGTAACTGTGTGGAGAACTATGGTAGATGAATAGCTGTACCTGTGTGGAGAACTATGATACCTGTGTGGAGAGCTGTGGTAGATGAGTAGCTGTACCTGTGTGGAGAGGTATGGTAGATGAATAGCTGTACCTGTGTGGAGATCTATGGTAGATGAGTAGCTGTACCTGTGTGGAGAGGTATGGTAGATGAGTAGCTGTACCTGTGTGGAGAGGTATGGTAGATGAGTAGCTGTACCTGTGTGGAGAACTATGGTAGATGAGTAGCTGTACCTGTGTGGAGAGGTATGGTAGATGAGTAGCTGTACCTGTGTGGAGAACTATGGTAGATGAGTAGCTGGTACCTGTGTCGAGAACTATGGCAGATGAGTAGCTGGTACCTGTGTGGAGAACTATGGTAGATGAGTAGCTGGTACCTGTGTGGAGAACTATTGTAGATGAGTAGCTGTACCTGTGTGGAAAGGTATGGTAGATGAGTAGCTGTACCTGTGTGGAGAGGTATGGTAGATGAGTAGCTGTACCTGTGTGGAGAACTATGGTAGATGAGTAGCTGTACCTGTGTGGAGCGATATGGTAGATGAGTAGCTGGTACCTGTGTGGAGGACTATGGTAGATGAGTAGCTGGTACCTGTGTGGAGAACTATGGTAGATGAGTACGTGGTGCCTGTGTGGGGAGCTATGGTAGATGAGTAGCTGGTACCTGTGTGGATAACTATATTAGATGAGTAGCTGTACCTGTGTGGAGAGGTATGGTAGATGAGTAGCTGTACCTGTGTGGAGAACTATGGTAGATGAGTAGCTGGTACCTGTGTGGGGAACTATGGTAGATGAGTAGCTGGTACCTGTGTGGAGAACTATGGTAGATGAGTAGCTGTACCTGTGTGGAGAACTATGGTAGATGAGTAGCTCTACCTTTGTGGAGAACTATGGTAGATGAGTAGCTGGTACCTGTGTGGCGAACTATGGTAGATGAGTAGCTGGTACCTGTGTGGAGAACTATGGTAGATGAGTAGCTGGTACCTGTGTGGAGAACTATGGTAGATGAATAGCTGTACCTGTGTGGAGAACTATGGTAGATGAGTAGCTGGTACCTGTGTGGAGAACTATGGTAGATGAGTAGCTGGTACCTGTGTGGACAACTATGGTAGATGAGTAGCTGTACCTGTGTGGAGAGGTATGGTAGATGAGTAGCTTGTACCTGTGTGGAGATGTATGGTAGATGAGTAGCTGTACCTGTGTGCAGATCTATGGTACCTGTGTGGAGAGGTATGGTAGATGAGTAGCTGTACCTGTGTGGAGAGGTATGGTAGATGAGTAGCTGGTACCTGTGTGGAGAACTATGGTAGATGAGTAGCTGGTACCTGTGTGGAGGACTATGGTAGATGAGTAGCTGGTACCTGTGCGGAGAACTATGGTAGATGAGTAGGTGGTGCCTGTGTGGGGAGCTATGGTAGATGAGTAGCTGGTACCTGTATGGATAACTATATTAGATGAGTAGCTGTACCTGTGTGGAGAGGTATGGTAGATGAGTAGCTGTACCTGTGTGGAGAACTATGGTAGATGAGTAGCTGGTACCTGTGTGGGGAACTATGGTAGATGAGTAGCTGGTACCTGTGTGGAGAACTATGGTAGATGAGTAGCTGTACCTGTGTGGAGAACTATGGTACCTGTGTGGAGAGGTGTGGTAGATGAATAGCTGTACCTGTGTGGAGAACTATGGTAGATGAGTAGCTGTACCTGTGTGGAGAGGTATGGTAGATGAGTAGCTGTACCTGTGTGGAGAGGTATGGTAGATGAGTAGCTGTACCTGTGTGGAGAACTATGGTAGATGAGTAGCTGTACCTGTGTGGAGAGGTATGGTAGATGAGTAGCTGTACCTGTGTGGAGAGGTATGGTAGATGAGTAGCTGGTACCTGTGTCGATAACTATGGTAGATGAGTAGCTGGTACCTGTGTGGAGAACTATGGTAGATGAGTAGCTGGTACCTGTGTGGAGAACTATGGTAGATGAGTAGCTGGTACCTGTGTGGAGAACTATGGTAGATGAGTAGTTGGTACCTGTGTGGAGAACTATGGTAGATGAGTAGCTGGTACCTGTGTGGAGAACTATGGTAGATGAGTAGCTCTACCTTTGTGGAGAACTATGGTAGATGAGTAGCTGGTACCTGTGTGGCGAACTATGGTAGATGAGTAGCTGGTACCTGTGTGGAGAACTATGGTAGATGAGTAGCTGGTACCTGTCTGGAGAACTATGGTAGATGAATAGCTGTACCTGTGTGGAGAACTATGATACCTGTGTGGAGAGGTATGGCAGATGAGTAGCTGTACCTGTGTGGAGAGGTATGGTAGATTATTAGCTGTACCTGTGTGGAGAATTATGGTAGATGAGTAGCTGGTAACTGTGTGGAGAACTATGGTAGATGAGTAGCTGGTACCTGTGTGGAGAACTATGATAGATGAGTAGTTGGTACCTGTGTGGAGAACTATGGTAGATGAGTAGCTGTACCTGTGCGGAGAACTATGGTAGATGAGTAGCTGTACCTGTGTGGAGAGCTATGGTACCTGTGTGGAGAGGTATGGTAGATGAGTAGCTGTACCTGTGTGGAGAACTATGGTAGATTAGTAGCTGTACCTGTGTTGAGAACTATGGTAGATGAGTAGCTGGTACCTGTGTGAGGAACTATGGTAGATGAGTACCTGGTACCTGTGTGGAGAACTATGGTAGATGAATAGCTGGTACCTGTGTGGAGAACTATGGTAGATGAGTAGCTGGTGCCTGTGTGGAGAGCTATGGTAGATGAGTAGCTGGTACCTGTGTGGAGAACTATGGTAGATGAGTAGCTGTACCTGTGTGGAGAACTACGGTAGATGAGTAGCTAGTACATGTGTGGAGAACTATGGTGGATGAGTAGCTGGTACCTTTGTGGAGAACTGTGGTAGATGAGTAGCTGGTACCTGTGTGGAGAACTATGGTACATGAGTAGCTGTACCTGTGTGGAGAACTATGGTAGATGAGTAGCTCGTACCTGTGTGGGGAACTATGGTAGATGAGTACCTGTACCTGTGTGGAGAGGTATGGTAGATGAGTAGCTGGTGCCTGTGTGGAGAGCTATGGTAGATGAGTAGCTGGTACCTGTGTGGAGAACTATGGTAGATGAGTAGCTGTACCTGTGTGGAGAACTACGGTAGATGAGTAGCTGGTACCTGTGTGGAGAACTATGGTAGATGAGTAGCTGGTACCTTTGTGGAGAACTGTGGTAGATGAGTAGCTTGTACCTGTGTGGAGAACTATGGTAGATGAGTAGCTGGTACCTGTGTGAGGAACTATGGTAGATGAGTACCTGGTACCTGTGTGGAGAACTATGGTAGATGAATAGCTGGTACCTGTGTGGAGAACTATGGTAGATGAGTAGCTCGTACCTGTGTGGGGAACTATGGTAGATGAGTACCTGTACCTGTGTGGAGAAATATGGTAGATGAGTAGCTGGTGCCTGTGTGGAGAGCTATGGTAGATGAGTAGCTGGTACCTGTGTGGAGAACTATGGTAGATGAGTAGCTGTACCTGTGTGGAGAACTACGGTAGATGAGTAGCTGGTACCTGTGTGGAGAACTATGGTAGATGAGTAGCTGGTACCTTTGTGGAGAACTGTGGTAGATGAGTAGCTTGTACCTGTGTGGAGAACTATGGTAGATGAGTAGCTGGTACCTGTGTGAGGAACTATGGTAGATGAGTACCTGGTACCTGTGTGGAGAACTATGGTAGATGAATAGCTGGTACCTGTGTGGAGAACTATGGTACCTGTGTGGAGAGGGATGGTAGATGAGTAGGTGGCACCTGTGTGGAGAAATATGGTAGATGAGTAGCTGGTGCCTGTGTGGAGAGCTATGGTAGATGAGTAGCTGGTACCTGTGTGGAGAACTATGGTAGATGAGTAGCTGTACCTGTGTGGAGAACTACGGTAGATGAGTAGCTGGTACCTGTGTGGAGAACTATGGTAGATGAGTAGCTGGTACCTTTGTGGAGAACTGTGGTAGATGAGTAGCTGGTACCTGTGTGGAGAACTATGGTACATGAGTAGCTGTACCTGTGTGGAGAACTATGGTAGATGAGTAGCTCGTACCTGTGTGGGGAACTATGGTAGATGAGTACCTGTACCTGTGTGGAGAGGTATGGTAGATGAGTAGTTGTACCTGTGTTGAGAACTATGGTAGATGAGTAGCTGCACCTGTGTGGAGAGGTATGGTAGATGAGTAGCTGTACCTGTGTGGAGAACTATGGTACCTCTGTGGAGAGGTATGGTAGATGAGTAGCTGTACCTGTGTGGAGAACTATGGTACATGAGTAGCTGTACCTGTGTGGAGAACTATGGTAGATGAGTGGCTTTTACCTGTGTGGAAAAAATGGTAGATGAGTAACTGGTACCTGTGTGGAAAACAATGGTAGATGAGTAGCTGGTACCTGTGTGGAGAACTATGGTAGATGAATAGCTGTACCTGTGTGGAGAACTATGGTAGATGAGTACCTGGTACCTGTGTGGAGAGGTATGGTAGATGAGTAGCTGTACCTGTGTGGAGAACTATAGTAGATGAGTAGCTGGTACCTGTGTGGAGAACTATGGTAGATGAGTAGCTGTACCTGTGTGGAGAACTATGGTACCTGTGTGGAGAGGTGTGGTAGATGAATAGCTGTACCTGTGTGGAGAACTATGGTAGATGAGTAGCTGTACCTGTGTGGAGAGGCATGGTAGATGAGTAGCTGTACCTGTGTGGAGAGGTATGGTACCTGTGTGGAGAGGTATGGTAGATGAGTAGCTGTACCTGTGTGGAGAACTATGGTAGATTAGTAGCTGTACCTATGTGGAGAACTATGGTAGATGAGTAGCTGGTACTTGTGTGAGGAACTATGGTAGATGAGTACCTGGTACCTGTGTGAAGAACTAAGGTAGATGAATAGCTGGTACCTGTGTGGAGAACTATGGTACCTGTGTGGAGAGGGATGGTAGATGAGTAGGTGGCACCTGTGTGGAGAAATATGGTAGATGAGTAGCTGGTGCCTGTGTGGAGAGCTATGGTAGATGAGTAGCTGGTACCTGTGTGGAGAACTATGGTAGATGAGTAGCTGTACCTGTGTGGAGAACTACGGTAGATGAGTAGCTGGTACCTGTGTGGAGAACTATGGTAGATGAGTAGCTGGTACCTTTGTGGAGAACTGTGGTAGATGAGTAGCTTGTACCTGTGTGGAGAACTATGGTACATGAGTAGCTGTACCTGTGTGGAGAACTATGGTAGATGAGTAGCTCATACCTGTGTGGGGAACTATGGTAGATGAGTAGCTGTACCTGTGTGGAGAGGTATGGTAGATGAGTAGTTGTACCTGTGTTGAGAACTATGGTAGATGAGTAGCTGCACCTGTGTGGAGAGGTATGGTAGATGAGTAGCTGTACCTGTGTGGAGAACTATGGTACCTCTGTGGAGAGGTATGATAGATGAGTAGCTGTACCTGTGTGGAGAACTATGGTACATGAGTAGCTGGTGCCTGTGTGGAGAACTATGGTAGATGAGTGGCTTTTACCTGTGTGGAAAAAAATGGTAGATGAGTAACTGGTACCTGTGTGGAAAACAATGGTAGATGAGTAGCTGGTACCTGTGTGGAGAACTATGGTAGATGAATAGCTGTACCTGTGTGGAGAACTATGGTAGATGAGTAGCTGGTACCTGTGTGGAGAGGTATGGTAGATGAGTAGCTGTACCTGTGTGGAGAACTATAGTAGATGAGTAGCTGGTACCTGTGTGGAAAAATATGATAGATGAGTAGCTTGTACCTTTGTGGAGAACTGTGGTAGATGAGTAGCTGGTACCTGTGTGGAGAACTATGGTACATGAGTAGCTGTACCTGTGTGGAGAACTATGGTAGATGAGTAGCTCGTACCTGTGTGGGGAACTATGGTAGATGAGTAGCTGTACCTGTGTGGAGAGGTATGGTAGATGAGTAGCTGGTACCTGTGTGGAGAACTATGGTAGATGAGTAGCTGGTACCTGTGTGGAGGACTATAGTAGATGAGTAGCTGGTACCTGTGTGGAGAACTATGGTAGATGAGTAGCTGTACCTGTGTGGAGAACTATGGTACCTGTGTGGAGAGGTGTGGTAGATGAATAGCTGTACCTGTGTGGAGAACTATGGTAGATGAGTAGCTGTACCTGTGTGGAGAGGCATGGTAGATGAGTAGCTGTACCTGTGTGGAGAGGTATGGTACCTGTGTGGAGTGGTATGGTAGATGAGTAGCTGTACCTGTGTGGAGAACTATGGTAGATTAGTAGCTGTACCTATGTGGAGAACTATGGTAGATGAGTAGCTGGTACTTGTGTGAGGAACTATGGTAGATGAGTACCTGGTACCTGTGTGAAGAACTAAGGTAGATGAATAGCTGGTACCTGTGTGGAGAACTATGGTACCTGTGTGGAGAGGGATGGTAGATGAGTAGGTGGCACCTGTGTGGAGAAATATGGTAGATGAGTAGCTGGTGCCTGTGTGGAGAGCTATGGTAGATGAGTAGCTGGTACCTGTGTGGAGAACTATGGTAGATGAGTAGCTGTACCTGTGTGGAGAACTACGGTAGATGAGTAGCTGGTACCTGTGTGGAGAACTATGGTAGATGAGTAGCTGGTACCTTTGTGGAGAACTGTGGTAGATGAGTAGCTTGTACCTGTGTGGAGAACTATGGTACATGAGTAGCTGTACCTGTGTGGAGAACTATGGTAGATGAGTAGCTCATACCTGTGTGGGGAACTATGGTAGATGAGTAGCTGTACCTGTGTGGAGAGGTATGGTAGATGAGTAGTTGTACCTGTGTTGAGAACTATGGTAGATGAGTAGCTGCACCTGTGTGGAGAGGTATGGTAGATGAGTAGCTGTACCTGTGTGGAGAACTATGGTACCTCTGTGGAGAGGTATGGTAGATGAGTAGCTGTACCTGTGTGGAGAACTATGGTACATGAGTAGCTGGTGCCTGTGTGGAGAACTATGGTAGATGAGTGGCTTTTACCTGTGTGGAAAAAAATGGTAGATGAGTAACTGGTACCTGTGTGGAAAACAATGGTAGATGAGTAGCTGGTACCTGTGTGGAGAACTATGGTAGATGAATAGCTGTACCTGTGTGGAGAACTATGGTAGATGAGTAGCTGGTACCTGTGTGGAGAGGTATGGTAGATGAGTAGCTGTACCTGTGTGGAGAACTATAGTAGATGAGTAGCTGGTACCTGTGTGGAGAAATATGATAGATGAGTAGCTCGTACCTGTGTGGGGAACTATGGTAGATGAGTAGCTGTACCTTTGTGGAGAACTGTGGTAGATGAGTAGCTGGTACCTGTGTGGAGAACTATGGTACATGAGTAGCTGTACCTGTGTGGAGAACTATGGTAGATGAGTAGCTCGTACCTGTGTGGGGAACTATGGTAGATGAGTAGCTGTACCTGTGTGGAGAGGTATGGTAGATGAGTAGCTGGTACCTGTGTGGAGAACTATGGTAGATGAGTAGCTGGTACCTGTGTGGAGGACTATGGTAGATGAGTAGCTGGTACCTGTGTGGAGAACTATGGTAGATGAGTAGGTGGTGCCTGTGTGGGGAGCTATGGTAGATGAGTAGCTGGTACCTGTGTGGATAACTATATTAGATGAGTAGCTGTACCTGTGTGGAGAGGTATGGTAGATGAGTAGCTGTACCTGTGTGGAGAACTATGGTAGATGAGTAGCTGGTACCTGTGTGGGGAACTATGGTAGATGAGTAGCTGGTACCTGTGTGGAGAACAACGGTAGATGAGTAGCTGTACCTGTGTGGAGAACTATGGTACCTGTGTGGAGAGGTGTGGTAGATGAATAGCTGTACCTGTGTGGAGAACTATGGTAGATGAGTAGCTGTACCTGTGTGGAGAGGTATGGTAGATGAGTAGCTGTACCTGTGTGGAGAGGTATCGTAGATGAGTAGCTGTACCTGTGTGGAGAACTATGGTAGATGAGTAGCTGTACCTGTGTGGAGAGGTATGGTAGATGAGTAGCTGTACCTGTGTGGAGAGGTATGGTAGATGAGTAGCTGGTACCTGTGTCGAGAACTATGGTAGATGAGTAGCTGGTACCTGTGTGGAGAACTATGGTAGATGAGTAGCTGGTACCTGTGTGGAGAACTATGGTAGATGAGTAGCTGGTACCTGTGTGGAGAACTATGGTAGATGAGTAGTTGGTACCTGTGTGGAGAACTATGGTAGATGAGTAGCTGGTACCTGTGTGGCGAACTATGGTAGATGAGTAGCTCTACCTTTGTGGAGAACTATGGTAGATGAGTAGCTGGTACCTGTGTGGCGAACTATGGTAGATGAGTAGCTCTACCTTTGTGGAGAACTATGGTAGATGAGTAGCTGTACCTGTGTGGAGAACTATGGTAGATGAATAGCTGTACCTGTGTGGAGAACTATGATACCTGTGTGGAGAGGTATGGCAGATGAGTAGCTGTACCTGTGTGGAGAGGTATGGTAGATGAGTAGCTGTACCTGTGTGGAGAACTACGGTAGATGAGTAGCTGGTACCTGTGTGGAGAACTATGGTAGATGAGTAGCTGGTACCTTTGTGGAGAACTGTGGTAGATGAGTAGCTGGTACCTGTGTGGAGAACTATGGTACATGAGTAGCTGTACCTGTGTGGAGAACTATGGTAGATGAGTAGCTCGTACCTGTGTGGGGAACTATGGTAGATGAGTACCTGTACCTGTGTGGAGAGGTATGGTAGATGAGTAGTTGTACCTGTGTTGAGAACTATGGTAGATGAGTAGCTGCACCTGTGTGGAGAGGTATGGTAGATGAGTAGCTGTACCTGTGTGGAGAACTATGGTACCTCTGTGGAGAGGTATGGTAGATGAGTAGCTGTACCTGTGTGGAGAACTATGGTACATGAGTAGCTGTACCTGTGTGGAGAACTATGGTAGATGAGTAGCTGGTACCTGTGTGGAGAACTATGGTAGATGAATAGCTGTACCTGTGTGGAGAACTATGGTACCTGTGTGGAGAGGTATGGTAGATGAGTAGCTGTACCTGTGTGGAGAGGTATGGTAGATTAGTAGCTGTACCTGTGTGGAGAATTATGGTGGATGAGTAGCTGGTAACTGTGTGGAGAACTATGGTAGATGAGTAGCTGGTACCTGTGTGGAGAACTATGGTAGATGAGTAGTTGGTACCTGTGTGGAGAACTATGGTAGATGAGTAGCTGTACCTGTGCGGAGAACTATGGTAGATGAGTAGCTGTACCTGTGTGGAGAGCTATAGTAGATGAGTAGCTGGTACCTGTGTGAGGAACTATGGTAGATGAGTAGCTGGTACCTGTGTGGAGAACTATGGTAGATGAATAGCTGGTACCTGTGTGGAGAACTATGGACCCTGTGTGGAGAGGGATGGTAGATGAGTAGGTGGCACCTGTGTGGAGAACTATGGTAGATGAGTATCTGTACCTGTGTGGAGAACTACGGTGGATGAGTAGCTGGTACCTGTGTGGAGAACTATGGTACATGAGTAGCTGTACCTGTGTGGAGAACTATGGTAGATGAGTAGCTCGTACCTGTGTGGGGAACTATGGTAGATGAGTACCTGTACCTGTGTGGAGAGGTATGGTAGATGAGTAGTTGTACCTGTGTTGAGAACTATGGTAGATGAGTAGCTGCACCTGTGTGGAGAGGTATGGTAGATGAGTAGCTGTACCTGTGTGGAGAACTATGGTACCTCTGTGGAGAGGTATGGTAGATGAGTAGCTGTACCTGTGTGGAGAACTATGGTACATGAGTAGCTGTACCTGTGTGGAGAACTATGATAGATGAGTGGCTTTTACCTGTGTGGAAAAAATGGTAGATGAGTAACTGGTACCTGTGTGGAAAACAATGGTAGATGAGTAGCTGGTACCTGTGTGGAGAACTATGGTAGATGAATAGCTGTACCTGTGTGGAGAACTATGGTAGATGAGTAGCTGTACCTGTGTGGAGAGGTATGGTAGATGAGTAGCTGTACCTGTGTGGAGAGGTATGGTAGATGAGTAGCTGGTACCTGTGTGGAGAACTATGGTAGATGAGTAGCTGGTACCTCTGTGGGGAACTATGGTAGATGAGTAGTTGGTACCTGTGTGGAGAACTATGGTAGATGAGTAGCTGGTACCTGTGTGGAGAACTATGGTACCTGTGTGGAGAGGTGTGGTAGATGAATAGCTGTACCTGTGTGGAGAACTATGGTAGATGAGTAGCTGTACCTGTGTGGAGAGGTATGGTAGATGAGTAGCTGTACCTGTGTGGAGAGGTATGGTAGATGAGTAGCTGTACCTGTGTGGAGAACTATAGTAGATGAGTAGCTGGTACCTGTGTGGAGAAATATGATAGATGAGTAGCTTGTACCTTTGTGGAGAACTGTGGTAGATGAGTAGCTGGCACCTGTGTGGAGAACTATGGTACATGAGTAGCTGTACCTGTGTGGAGAACTATGGTAGATGAGTAGCTCGTACCTGTGTGGGGAACTATGGTAGATGAGTAGCTGTACCTGTGTGGAGAGGTATGGTAGATGAGTAGCTGGTACCTGTGTGGACAACTATGGTAGATGAGTAGCTGGTACCTGTGTGGAGAACTATGGTAGATGAGTAGCTGGTACCTGTGTGGAGAACTATGGTAGATGAATAGCTGTACCTGTGTGGAGAACTATGATACCTGTGTGGAGAGGTATGGTAGATGAGTAGCTGTACCTGTGTGGAGAGGTATGGTAGATTAGTAGCTGTACCTGTGTGGAGAATTATGGTGGATGAGTAGCTGGTAACTGTGTGGAGAACTATGGTAGATGAGTAGCTGGTACCTGTGTGGAGAACTATGGTAGATGAGTAGTTGGTACCTGTGTGGAGAACTATGGTAGATGAGTAGCTGTACCTGTGCGGAGAACTATGGTAGATGAGTAGCTGTACCTGTGTGGAGAGCTATAGTAGATGAGTAGCTGGTACCTGTGTGAGGAACTATGGTAGATGAGTAGCTGGTACCTGTGTGGAGAACTATGGTAGATGAATAGCTGGTACCTGTGTGGAGAACTATGGACCCTGTGTGGAGAGGGATGGTAGATGAGTAGGTGGCACCTGTGTGGAGAACTATGGTAGATGAGTAGCTGTACCTGTGTGGAGAACTACGGTGGATGAGTAGCTGGTACCTGTGTGGAGAACTATGGTACATGAGTAGCTGTACCTGTGTGGAGAACTATGGTAGATGAGTAGCTCGTACCTGTGTGGGGAACTATGGTAGATGAGTACCTGTACCTGTGTCGAGAGGTATGGTAGATGAGTAGTTGTACCTGTGTTGAGAACTATGGTAGATGAGTAGCTGCACCTGTGTGGAGAGGTATGGTAGATGAGTAGCTGTACCTGTGTGGAGAACTATGGTACCTCTGTGGAGAGGTATGGTAGATGAGTAGCTGTACCTGTGTGGAGAACTATGGTACATGAGTAGCTGTACCTGTGTGGAGAACTATGATAGATGAGTGGCTTTTACCTGTGTGGAAAAAATGGTAGATGAGTAACTGGTACCTGTGTGGAAAACAATGGTAGATGAGTAGCTGGTACCTGTGTGGAGAACTATGGTAGATGAATAGCTGTACCTGTGTGGAGAACTATGGTAGATGAGTAGCTGTACCTGTGTGGAGAGGTATGGTAGATGAGTAGCTGTACCTGTGTGGAGAGGTATGGTAGATGAGTAGCTGGTACCTGTGTGGAGAACTATGGTAGATGAGTAGCTGGTACCTGTGTGGGGAACTATGGTAGATGAGTAGTTGGTACCTGTGTGGAGAACTATGGTAGATGAGTAGCTGGTACCTGTGTGGAGAACTATGGTACCTGTGTGGAGAGGTGTGGTAGATGAATAGCTGTACCTGTGTGGAGAACTATGGTAGATGAGTAGCTGTACCTGTGTGGAGAGGTATGGTAGATGAGTAGCTGTACCTGTGTGGAGAGGTATGGTAGATGAGTAGCTGTACCTGTGTGGAGAACTATGGTAGATGAGTAGCTGTACCTGTGTGAAGAGGTATGGTAGATGAGTAGCTGTACCTGTGTGGAGAGGTATGGTAGATGAGTAGCTGGTACCTGTGTCGAGAACTATGGTAGATGAGTAGCTGGTACCTGTGTGGAGAACTATGGTAGATGAGTAGCTGGTACCTGTGTGGAGAACTATGGTAGATGAGTAGCTGTACCTGTGTGGAGAACTATGGTAGATGAGTAGTTGGTACCTGTGTGGAGAACTATGGTAGATGAGTAGCTGGTACCTGTGTGGAGAACTATGGTAGATGAGTAGCTCTAACTTTGTGGAGAACTATGGTAGATGAGTAGCTGGTACCTGTGTGGCGAGCTATGGTATATTAGTAGCTGGTACCTGTGTGGAGAACTATGGTAGATGAGTAGCTGGTAACTGTGTGGAGAACTATGGTAGATGAATAGCTGTACCTGTGTGGAGAACTATGATACCTGTGTGGAGAGCTGTGGTAGATGAGTAGCTGTACCTGTGTGGAGAGGTATGGTAGATGAATAGCTGTACCTGTGTGGAGAGGTATGGTAGATGAGTAGCTGTACCTGTGTGGAGAACTATGGTAGATGAGTAGCTGTACCTGTGTGGAGAGGTATGGTAGATGAGTAGCTGTACCTGTGTGGAGAACTATGGTAGATGAGTAGCTGGTACCTGTGTCGAGAACTATGGCAGATGAGTAGCTGGTACCTGTGTGGAGAACTATGGTAGATGAGTAGCTGGTACCTGTGTGGGGAACTATGGTAGATGAGTAGTTGGTACCTGTGTGGAGAACTATGGTAGATGAGTAGTTGGTACCTGTGTGGAGAACTATGGTAGATGAGTAGCTGGTACCTGTGTGGAGAACTATGGTAGATGAGTAGCTCTACCTTTGTGGAGAACTATGGTAGATGAGTAGCTGGTACCTGTGTGGCGAACTATGGTAGATGAGTAGCTGGTACCTGTGTGGAGAACTATGGTAGATGAGTAGCTGGTACCTGTCTGGAGAACTATGGTAGATGAATAGCTGTACCTGTGTGGAGAACTATGATACCTGTGTGGAGAGGTATGGCAGATGAGTAGCTGTACCTGTGTGGAGAGGTATGGTAGATTATTAGCTGTACCTGTGTGGAGAGTTATGGTAGATGAGTAGCTGGTACCTGTGTGGAGAACTATGGTAGATGAGTAGCTGGTACCTGTGTGGATAACTATGGTAGATGAGTAGCTGGTACCTGTGTGGGGAACTATGGTAGATGAGTAGTTGGTACCTGTGTGGAGAACTATGGTAGATGAGTAGTTGGTACCTGTGTGGAGAACTATGGTAGATGAGTAGCTGGTACCTGTGTGGAGAACTATGGTAGATGAGTAGCTCTACCTTTGTGGAGAACTATGGTAGATGAGTAGCTGGTACCTGTGTGGCGAACTATGGTAGATGAGTAGCTGGTACCTGTGTGGAGAACTATGGTAGATGAGTAGCTGGTACCTGTCTGGAGAACTATGGTAGATGAATAGCTGTACCTGTGTGGAGAACTATGATACCTGTGTGGAGAGGTATGGCAGATGAGTAGCTGTACCTGTGTGGAGAGGTATGGTAGATTATTAGCTGTACCTGTGTGGAGAGTTATGGTAGATGAGTAGCTGGTACCTGTGTGGAGAACTATGGTAGATGAGTAGCTGGTACCTGTGTGGATAACTATGGTAGATGAGTAGCTGGTACCTGTGTGGGGAACTATGGTAGATGAGTAGCTGGTACCTGTGTGGAGAACTATGGTAGATGAGTAGCTGGTACCTGTGTGGACAACTATGGTAGATGAGTAGCTGTACCTGTGTGGAGAGGTATGGTAGATGAGTAGCTTGTACCTGTGTGGAGATGTATGGTAGATGAGTAGCTGTACCTGTGTGCAGATCTATGGTACCTGTGTGGAGAGGTATGGTAGATGAGTAGCTGTACCTGTGTGGAGAGGTATGGTAGATGAGTAGCTGGTACCTGTGTGGAGAACTATGGTAGATGAGTAGCTGGTACCTGTGTGGAGGACTATGGTAGATGAGTAGCTGGTACCTGTGCGGAGAACTATGGTAGATGAGTAGGTGGTGCCTGTGTGGGGAGCTATGGTAGATGAGTAGCTGGTACCTGTGTGGATAACTATATTAGATGAGTAGCTGTACCTGTGTGGAGAGGTATGGTAGATGAGTAGCTGTACCTGTGTGGAGAACTATGGTAGATGAGTAGCTGGTACCTGTGTGGGGAACTATGGTAGATGAGTAGCTGGTACCTGTGTGGAGAACTATGGTAGATGAGTAGCTGTACCTGTGTGGAGAACTATGGTACCTGTGTGGAGAGGTGTGGTAGATGAATAGCTGTACCTGTGTGGAGAACTATGGTAGATGAGTAGCTGTACCTGTGTGGAGAGGTATGGTAGATGAGTAGCTGTACCTGTGTGGAGAGGTATGGTAGATGAGTAGCTGGTACCTGTGTGGGGAACTATGGTAGATGAGTAGTTGGTACCTGTGTGGAGAACTATGGTAGATGAGTAGCTGGTACCTGTGTGGCGAGCTATGGTATATTAGTAGCTGGTACCTGTGTGGAGAACTATGGTAGATGAGTAGCTGGTAACTGTGTGGAGAACTATGGTAGATGAATAGCTGTACCTGTGTGGAGAACTATGATACCTGTGTGGAGAGCTGTGGTAGATGAGTAGCTGTACCTGTGTGGAGAGGTATGGTAGATGAATAGCTGTACCTGTGTGGAGATCTATGGTAGATGAGTAGCTGTACCTGTGTGGAGAGGTATGGTAGATGAGTAGCTGTACCTGTGTGGAGAGGTATGGTAGATGAGTAGCTGTACCTGTGTGGAGAACTATGGTAGATGAGTAGCTGTACCTGTGTGGAGAGGTATGGTAGATGAGTAGCTGTACCTGTGTGGAGAACTATGGTAGATGAGTAGCTGGTACCTGTGTCGAGAACTATGGCAGATGAGTAGCTGGTACCTGTGTGGAGAACTATGGTAGATGAGTAGCTGGTACCTGTGTGGAGAACTATTGTAGATGAGTAGCTGTACCTGTGTGGAAAGGTATGGTAGATGAGTAGCTGTACCTGTGTGGAGAGGTATGGTAGATGAGTAGCTGTACCTGTGTGGAGAACTATGGTAGATGAGTAGCTGTACCTGTGTGGAGCGATATGGTAGATGAGTAGCTGGTACCTGTGTGGAGAACTATGGTAGATGAGTAGCTGGTACCTGTGTGGAGAACTATGGTAGATGAGTAGGTGGTGCCTGTGTGGGGAGCTATGGTAGATGAGTAGCTGGTACGTGTGTGGATAACTATATTAGATGAGTAGCTGTACCTGTGTGGAGAGGTATGGTAGATGAGTAGCTGTACCTGTGTGGAGAACTATGGTAGATGAGTAGCTGGTACCTGTGTGGGGAACTATGGTAGATGAGTAGCTGGTACCTGTGTGGAGAACTATGGTAGATGAGTAGCTGTACCTGTGTGGAGAACTATGGTAGATGAGTAGCTCTACCTTTGTGGAGAACTATGGTAGATGAGTAGCTGGTACCTGTGTGGCGAACTATGGTAGATGAGTAGCTGGTACCTGTGTGGAGAACTATGGTAGATGAGTAGCTGGTACCTGTGTGGAGAACTATGGTAGATGAATAGCTGTACCTGTGTGGAGAACTATGGTAGATGAGTAGCTGGTACCTGTGTGGAGAACTATGGTAGATGAGTAGCTGGTACCTGTGTGGACAACTATGGTAGATGAGTAGCTGTACCTGTGTGGAGAGGTATGGTAGATGAGTAGCTTGTACCTGTGTGGAGATGTATGGTAGATGAGTAGCTGTACCTGTGTGCAGATCTATGGTACCTGTGTGGAGAGGTATGGTAGATGAGTAGCTGTACCTGTGTGGAGAGGTATGGTAGATGAGTAGCTGGTACCTGTGTGGAGAACTATGGTAGATGAGTAGCTGGTACCTGTGTGGAGGACTATGGTAGATGAGTAGCTGGTACCTGTGCGGAGAACTATGGTAGATGAGTAGGTGGTGCCTGTGTGGGGAGCTATGGTAGATGAGTAGCTGGTACCTGTATGGATAACTATATTAGATGAGTAGCTGTACCTGTGTGGAGAGGTATGGTAGATGAGTAGCTGTACCTGTGTGGAGAACTATGGTAGATGAGTAGCTGGTACCTGTGTGGGGAACTATGGTAGATGAGTAGCTGGTACCTGTGTGGAGAACTATGGTAGATGAGTAGCTGTACCTGTGTGGAGAACTATGGTACCTGTGTGGAGAGGTGTGGTAGATGAATAGCTGTACCTGTGTGGAGAACTATGGTAGATGAGTAGCTGTACCTGTGTGGAGAGGTATGGTAGATGAGTAGCTGTACCTGTGTGGAGAGGTATGGTAGATGAGTAGCTGTACCTGTGTGGAGAACTATGGTAGATGAGTAGCTGTACCTGTGTGGAGAGGTATGGTAGATGAGTAGCTGTACCTGTGTGGAGAGGTATGGTAGATGAGTAGCTGGTACCTGTGTCGATAACTATGGTAGATGAGTAGCTGGTACCTGTGTGGAGAACTATGGTAGATGAGTAGCTGGTACCTGTGTGGAGAACTATGGTAGATGAGTAGCTGGTACCTGTGTGGAGAACTATGGTAGATGAGTAGTTGGTACCTGTGTGGAGAACTATGGTAGATGAGTAGCTGGTACCTGTGTGGAGAACTATGGTAGATGAGTAGCTCTACCTTTGTGGAGAACTATGGTAGATGAGTAGCTGGTACCTGTGTGGCGAACTATGGTAGATGAGTAGCTGGTACCTGTGTGGAGAACTATGGTAGATGAGTAGCTGGTACCTGTCTGGAGAACTATGGTAGATGAATAGCTGTACCTGTGTGGAGAACTATGATACCTGTGTGGAGAGGTATGGCAGATGAGTAGCTGTACCTGTGTGGAGAGGTATGGTAGATTATTAGCTGTACCTGTGTGGAGAATTATGGTAGATGAGTAGCTGGTAACTGTGTGGAGAACTATGGTAGATGAGTAGCTGGTACCTGTGTGGAGAACTATGATAGATGAGTAGTTGGTACCTGTGTGGAGAACTATGGTAGATGAGTAGCTGTACCTGTGCGGAGAACTATGGTAGATGAGTAGCTGTACCTGTGTGGAGAGCTATGGTACCTGTGTGGAGAGGTATGGTAGATGAGTAGCTGTACCTGTGTGGAGAACTATGGTAGATTAGTAGCTGTACCTGTGTTGAGAACTATGGTAGATGAGTAGCTGGTACCTGTGTGAGGAACTATGGTAGATGAGTACCTGGTACCTGTGTGGAGAACTATGGTAGATGAATAGCTGGTACCTGTGTGGAGAACTATGGTAGATGAGTAGCTGGTGCCTGTGTGGAGAGCTATGGTAGATGAGTAGCTGGTACCTGTGTGGAGAACTATGGTAGATGAGTAGCTGTACCTGTGTGGAGAACTACGGTAGATGAGTAGCTAGTACATGTGTGGAGAACTATGGTGGATGAGTAGCTGGTACCTTTGTGGAGAACTGTGGTAGATGAGTAGCTGGTACCTGTGTGGAGAACTATGGTACATGAGTAGCTGTACCTGTGTGGAGAACTATGGTAGATGAGTAGCTCGTACCTGTGTGGGGAACTATGGTAGATGAGTACCTGTACCTGTGTGGAGAGGTATGGTAGATGAGTAGCTGTACCTGTGTGGAGAAATATGGTAGATGAGTAGCTGGTGCCTGTGTGGAGAGCTATGGTAGATGAGTAGCTGGTACCTGTGTGGAGAACTATGGTAGATGAGTAGCTGTACCTGTGTGGAGAACTACGGTAGATGAGTAGCTGGTACCTGTGTGGAGAACTATGGTAGATGAGTAGCTGGTACCTTTGTGGAGAACTGTGGTAGATGAGTAGCTTGTACCTGTGTGGAGAACTATGGTAGATGAGTAGCTGGTACCTGTGTGAGGAACTATGGTAGATGAGTACCTGGTACCTGTGTGGAGAACTATGGTAGATGAATAGCTGGTACCTGTGTGGAGAACTATGGTACCTGTGTGGAGAGGGATGGTAGATGAGTAGGTGGCACCTGTGTGGAGAAATATGGTAGATGAGTAGCTGGTGCCTGTGTGGAGAGCTATGGTAGATGAGTAGCTGGTACCTGTGTGGAGAACTATGGTAGATGAGTAGCTGTACCTGTGTGGAGAACTACGGTAGATGAGTAGCTGGTACCTGTGTGGAGAACTATGGTAGATGAGTAGCTGGTACCTTTGTGGAGAACTGTGGTAGATGAGTAGCTGGTACCTGTGTGGAGAACTATGGTACATGAGTAGCTGTACCTGTGTGGAGAACTATGGTAGATGAGTAGCTCGTACCTGTGTGGGGAACTATGGTAGATGAGTACCTGTACCTGTGTGGAGAGGTATGGTAGATGAGTAGTTGTACCTGTGTTGAGAACTATGGTAGATGAGTAGCTGCACCTGTGTGGAGAGGTATGGTAGATGAGTAGCTGTACCTGTGTGGAGAACTATGGTACCTCTGTGGAGAGGTATGGTAGATGAGTAGCTGTACCTGTGTGGAGAACTATGGTACATGAGTAGCTGTACCTGTGTGGAGAACTATGGTAGATGAGTGGCTTTTACCTGTGTGGAAAAAATGGTAGATGAGTAACTGGTACCTGTGTGGAAAACAATGGTAGATGAGTAGCTGGTACCTGTGTGGAGAACTATGGTAGATGAATAGCTGTACCTGTGTGGAGAACTATGGTAGATGAGTACCTGGTACCTGTGTGGAGAGGTATGGTAGATGAGTAGCTGTACCTGTGTGGAGAACTATAGTAGATGAGTAGCTGGTACCTGTGTGGAGAACTATGGTAGATGAGTAGCTGTACCTGTGTGGAGAACTATGGTACCTGTGTGGAGAGGTGTGGTAGATGAATAGCTGTACCTGTGTGGAGAACTATGGTAGATGAGTAGCTGTACCTGTGTGGAGAGGCATGGTAGATGAGTAGCTGTACCTGTGTGGAGAGGTATGGTACCTGTGTGGAGAGGTATGGTAGATGAGTAGCTGTACCTGTGTGGAGAACTATGGTAGATTAGTAGCTGTACCTATGTGGAGAACTATGGTAGATGAGTAGCTGGTACTTGTGTGAGGAACTATGGTAGATGAGTACCTGGTACCTGTGTGAAGAACTAAGGTAGATGAATAGCTGGTACCTGTGTGGAGAACTATGGTACCTGTGTGGAGAGGGATGGTAGATGAGTAGGTGGCACCTGTGTGGAGAAATATGGTAGATGAGTAGCTGGTGCCTGTGTGGAGAGCTATGGTAGATGAGTAGCTGGTACCTGTGTGGAGAACTATGGTAGATGAGTAGCTGTACCTGTGTGGAGAACTACGGTAGATGAGTAGCTGGTACCTGTGTGGAGAACTATGGTAGATGAGTAGCTGGTACCTTTGTGGAGAACTGTGGTAGATGAGTAGCTTGTACCTGTGTGGAGAACTATGGTACATGAGTAGCTGTACCTGTGTGGAGAACTATGGTAGATGAGTAGCTCATACCTGTGTGGGGAACTATGGTAGATGAGTAGCTGTACCTGTGTGGAGAGGTATGGTAGATGAGTAGTTGTACCTGTGTTGAGAACTATGGTAGATGAGTAGCTGCACCTGTGTGGAGAGGTATGGTAGATGAGTAGCTGTACCTGTTGTGGAGAACTATGGTACCTCTGTGGAGAGGTATGGTAGATGAGTAGCTGTACCTGTGTGGAGAACTATGGTACATGAGTAGCTGGTGCCTGTGTGGAGAACTATGGTAGATGAGTGGCTTTTACCTGTGTGGAAAAAAATGGTAGATGAGTAACTGGTACCTGTGTGGAAAACAATGGTAGATGAGTAGCTGGTACCTGTGTGGAGAACTATGGTAGATGAATAGCTGTACCTGTGTGGAGAACTATGGTAGATGAGTAGCTGGTACCTGTGTGGAGAGGTATGGTAGATGAGTAGCTGTACCTGTGTGGAGAACTATAGTAGATGAGTAGCTGGTACCTGTGTGGAGAAATATGATAGATGAGTAGCTTGTACCTTTGTGGAGAACTGTGGTAGATGAGTAGCTGGTACCTGTGTGGAGAACTATGGTACATGAGTAGCTGTACCTGTGTGGAGAACTATGGTAGATGAGTAGCTCGTACCTGTGTGGGGAACTATGGTAGATGAGTAGCTGTACCTGTGTGGAGAGGTATGGTAGATGAGTAGCTGGTACCTGTGTGGAGAACTATGGTAGATGAGTAGCTGGTACCTGTGTGGAGGACTATGGTAGATGAGTAGCTGGTACCTGTGTGGAGAACTATGGTAGATGAGTAGGTGGTGCCTGTGTGGGGAGCTATGGTAGATGAGTAGCTGGTACCTGTGTGGATAACTATATTAGATGAGTAGCTGTACCTGTGTGGAGAGGTATGGTAGATGAGTAGCTGTACCTGTGTGGAGAACTATGGTAGATGAGTAGCTGGTACCTGTGTGGGGAACTATGGTAGATGAGTAGCTGGTACCTGTGTGGAGAACAACGGTAGATGAGTAGCTGTACCTGTGTGGAGAACTATGGTACCTGTGTGGAGAGGTGTGGTAGATGAATAGCTGTACCTGTGTGGAGAACTATGGTAGATGAGTAGCTGTACCTGTGTGGAGAGGTATGGTAGATGAGTAGCTGTACCTGTGTGGAGAGGTATCGTAGATGAGTAGCTGTACCTGTGTGGAGAACTATGGTAGATGAGTAGCTGTACCTGTGTGGAGAGGTATGGTAGATGAGTAGCTGTACCTGTGTGGAGAGGTATGGTAGATGAGTAGCTGGTACCTGTGTCGAGAACTATGGTAGATGAGTAGCTGGTACCTGTGTGGAGAACTATGGTAGATGAGTAGCTGGTACCTGTGTGGAGAACTATGGTAGATGAGTAGCTGGTACCTGTGTGGAGAACTATGGTAGATGAGTAGTTGGTACCTGTGTGGAGAACTATGGTAGATGAGTAGCTGGTACCTGTGTGGAGAACTATGGTAGATGAGTAGCTCTACCTTTGTGGAGAACTATGGTAGATGAGTAGCTGGTACCTGTGTGGCGAACTATGGTAGATGAGTAGCTGGTACCTGTGTGGAGAACTATGGTAGATGAGTAGCTGTACCTGTGTGGAGAACTATGGTAGATGAATAGCTGTACCTGTGTGGAGAACTATGGTAGATGAGTAGCTCGTACCTGTGTGGGGAACTATGGTAGATGAGTACCTGTACCTGTGTGGAGAGGTATGGTAGATGAGTAGTTGTACCTGTGTTGAGAACTATGGTAGATGAGTAGCTGCACCTGTGTGGAGAGGTATGGTAGATGAGTAGCTGTACCTGTGTGGAGAACTATGGTACCTCTGTGGAGAGGTATGGTAGATGAGTAGCTGTACCTGTGTGGAGAACTATGGTACATGAGTAGCTGTACCTGTGTGGAGAACTATGGTAGATGAGTGGCTTTTACCTGTGTGGAAAAAATGGTAGATGAGTAACTGGTACCTGTGTGGAAAACAATGGTAGATGAGTAGCTGGTACCTGTGTGGAGAACTATGGTAGATGAATAGCTGTACCTGTGTGGAGAACTATGGTAGATGAGTAGCTGGTACCTGTGTGGAGAGGTATGGTAGATGAGTAGCTGTACCTGTGTGGAGAACTATGGTAGATGAGTAGCTGGTACCTGTGTGGAGAACTATGGTAGATGAGTAGCTGGTACCTGTGTGGAGAACTATGGTAGATGAATAGCTGTACCTGTGTGGAGAACTATGATACCTGTGTGGAGAGGTATGGTAGATGAGTAGCTGTACCTGTGTGGAGAGGTATGGTAGATTAGTAGCTGTACCTGTGTGGAGAATTATGGTGGATGAGTAGCTGGTAACTGTGTGGAGAACTATGGTAGATGAGTAGCTGGTACCTGTGTGGAGAACTATGGTAGATGAGTAGTTGGTACCTGTGTGGAGAACTATGGTAGATGAGTAGCTGTACCTGTGCGGAGAACTATGGTAGATGAGTAGCTGTACCTGTGTGGAGAGCTATAGTAGATGAGTAGCTGGTACCTGTGTGAGGAACTATGGTAGATGAGTAGCTGGTACCTGTGTGGAGAACTATGGTAGATGAATAGCTGGTACCTGTGTGGAGAACTATGGACCCTGTGTGGAGAGGGATGGTAGATGAGTAGGTGGCACCTGTGTGGAGAACTATGGTAGATGAGTAGCTGTACCTGTGTGGAGAACTACGGTGGATGTGTAGCTGGTACCTGTGTGGAGAACTATGGTACATGAGTAGCTGTACCTGTGTGGAGAACTATGGTAGATGAGTAGCTCGTACCTGTGTGGGGAACTATGGTAGATGAGTACCTGTACCTGTGTGGAGAGGTATGGTAGATGAGTAGTTGTACCTGTGTTGAGAACTGTGGTAGATGAGTAGCTGCACCTGTGTGGAGAGGTATGGTAGATGAGTAGCTGTACCTGTGTGGAGAACTATGGTACCTCTGTGGAGAGGTATGGTAGATGAGTAGCTGTACCTGTGTGGAGAACTATGGTACATGAGTAGCTGTACCTGTGTGGAGAACTATGATAGATGAGTGGCTTTTACCTGTGTGGAAAAAATGGTAGATGAGTAACTGGTACCTGTGTGGAAAACAATGGTAGATGAGTAGCTGGTACCTGTGTGGAGAACTATGGTAGATGAATAGCTGTACCTGTGTGGAGAACTATGGTAGATGAGTAGCTGGTACCTGTGTGGAGAGGTATGGTAGATGAGTAGCTGTACCTGTGTGGAGAACTATAGTAGATGAGTAGCTGGTACCTGTGTGGAGAACTATGGTAGATGAGTAGCTGTACCTGTGTGGAGAACTATGGTACCTGTGTGGAGAGGTGTGGTAGATGAATAGCTGTACCTGTGTGGAGAACTATGGTAGATGAGTAGCTGTACCTGTGTGGAGAGGCATGGTAGATGAGTAGCTGTACCTGTGTGGAGAGGTATGGTACCTGTGTGGAGAGGTATGGTAGATGAGTAGCTGTACCTGTGTGGAGAACTATGGTAGATTAGTAGCTGTACCTGTGTGGAGAACTATGGTAGATGAGTAGCTGGTACTTGTGTGAGGAACTATGGTAGATGAGTACCTGGTACCTGTGTGGAGAACTATGGTAGATGAATAGCTGGTACCTGTGTGGAGAACTATGGTACCTGTGTGGAGAGGGATGGTAGATGAGTAGGTGGCACCTGTGTGGAGAAATATGGTAGATGAGTAGCTGGTGCCTGTGTGGAGAGCTATGGTAGATGAGTAGCTGGTACCTGTGTGGAGAACTATGGTAGATGAGTAGCTGTACCTGTGTGGAGAACTACGTTAGATGAGTAGCTGGTACCTGTGTGGAGAACTATGGTAGATGAGTAGCTGGTACCTTTGTGGAGAACTGTGGTAGATGAGTAGCTTGTACCTGTGTGGAGAACTATGGTACATGAGTAGCTGTACCTGTGTGGAGAACTATGGTAGATGAGTAGCTCGTACCTGTGTGGGGAACTATGGTAGATGAGTAGCTGTACCTGTGTGGAGAGGTATGGTAGATGAGTAGTTGTACCTGTGTTGAGAACTATGTTAGATGAGTAGCTGCACCTGTGTGGAGAGGTATGGTAGATGAGTAGCTGTACCTGTGTGGAGAACTATGGTACCTCTGTGGAGAGGTATGGTAGATGAGTAGCTGTACCTGTGTGGAGAACTATGGTACATGAGTAGCTGGTGCCTGTGTGGAGAACTATGGTAAATGAGTGGCTTTTACCTGTGTGGAAAAAAATGGTAGATGAGTAACTGGTACCTGTGTGGAAAACAATGGTAGATGAGTAGCTGGTACCTGTGTGGAGAACTATGGTAGATGAATAGCTGTACCTGTGTGGAGAACTATGGTAGATGAGTAGCTGGTACCTGTGTGGAGAGGTATGGTAGATGAGTAGCTGTACCTGTGTGGAGAACTATAGTAGATGAGTAGCTGGTACCTGTCTGGAGAAATATGATAGATGAGTAGCTTGTACCTTTGTGGAGAACTGTGGTAGATGAGTAGCTGGTACCTGTGTGGAGAACTATGGTACATGAGTAGCTGTACCTGTGTGGAGAACTATGGTAGATGAGTAGCTCGTACCTGTGTGGGGAACTATGGTAGATGAGTAGCTGTACCTGTGTGGAGAGGTATGGTAGATGAGTAGTTGTACCTGTGTTGAGAACTATGGTAGATGAGTAGCTGCACCTGTGTGGAGAGGTATGGTAGATGAGTAGCTGTACCTGTGTGGAGAACTATGGTACCTCTGTGGAGAGGTATGCTAGATGAGTGGCTGTACCTGTGTGGAGAACTATGGTACATGAGTAGCTGGTGCCTGTGTGGGGAACTATGGTAGATGAGTAGCTGGTACCTGTGTGGAGAACTATGGTAGATGAGTAGCTGTACCTGTGTGGAGAACTATGGTACCTGTGTGGAGAGGTGTGGTAGATGAATAGCTGTACCTGTGTGGAGAACTATGGTAGATGAGTAGCTGTACCTGTGTGGAGAGGCATGGTAGATGAGTAGCTGTACCTGTGTGGAGAGGTATGGTAGATGAGTAGCTGTACCTGTGTGGAGAACTATGGTAGATGAGTAGCTGTACCTGTGTGGAGAGGTATGGTAGATGAGTAGCTGTACCTGTGTGGAGAGGTATGGTAGATGAGTAGCTGGTACCTGTGTCGAGAACTATGGTAGATGAGTAGCTGGTACCTGTGTGGAGAACTATGGTAGATGAGTAGCTGGTACCTGTGTGGAGAACTATGGTAGATGAGTAGCTGTACCTGTGTGGAGAACTATGGTAGATGAGTAGTTGGTACCTGTGTGGAGAACTATGGTAGATGAGTAGCTGGTACCTGTGTGGAGAACTATGGTAGATGAGTAGCTCTACCTTTGTGGAGAACTATGGTAGATGAGTAGCTGGTACCTGTGTGGAGAACTATGGTAGATGAGTAGCTGGTAACTGTGTGGAGAACTATGGTAGATGAGTAGCTGGTACCTGTGTGGAGAACTATGGTAGATGAATAGCTGTACCTGTGTGGAGAACTATGATACCTGTGTGGAGAGGTATGGTAGATGAGTCGCTCTACCTGTGTGGAAAGGTATGGTAGATGAGTAGCTGTACCTGTGTGGAGAGGTATGGTAGATTAGTAGCTGTACCTGTGTGGAGAATTATGGTGGATGAGTAGCTGGTAACTGTGTGGAGAACTATGGTAGATGAGTAGCTGGTACCTGTGTGGAGAACTATGGTAGATGAGTAGTTGGTACCTGTGTGGAGAACTATGGTAGATGAGTAGCTGTACCTGTGCGGAGAACTATGGTAGATGAGTAGCTGTACCTGTGTGGAGAGCTATAGTAGATGAGTAGCTGGTACCTGTGTGAGGAACTATGGTAGATGAATAGCTGGTACCTGTGTGGAGAACTATGGACCCTGTGTGGAGAGGGATGGTAGATGAGTAGGTGGCACCTGTGTGGAGAACTATGGTAGATGAGTAGCTGTACCTGTGTGGAGAACTACGGTGGATGAGTAGCTGGTACCTGTGTGGAGAACTATGGTAGATGAGTAGCTGGTACCTTTGTGGAGAACTGTGGTAGATGAGTAGCTGGTACCTGTGTGGAGAACTATGGTACATGAGTAGCTGTACGTGTGTTGAGAACTATGGTAGATGAGTAGCTCGTACCTGTGTAGGGAACTATGGTAGATTAGTAGCTGTACCTGTGTGGAGAACTATGGTAGATGAGTAGCTGTACCTGTGTGGAGAACTATGGTAGATGAGTAGTTGGTACCTGTGTGGAGAACTATGGTAGATGAGTAGCTGGTACCTGTGTGGAGAACTATGGTAGATGAATAGCTGTACCTGTGTGGAGAACTATGGTAGATGAGTAGCTGTACCTGTGTGGAGAGGTATGGTAGATGAGCAGCTGTACCTGTGTGGAGAACTATGGTAGATGAGTAGCTGCACCTGTGTGGAGAGGTATGGTAGATGAGTAGCTGTACCTGTGTGGAGAACTATGGTACCTCTGTGGAGAGGTATGGTAGATGAGTAGCTGTACCTGTGTGGAGAGGTATGGTAGATGAGCAGCTCTACCTGTGTAGAGAACTATAGTAGATGAGTAGCTGGTACCTGTGTGGAGAACTATGGTAGATGAGTAGCTGGTACCTTTGTGGAGAACTGTGGTAGATGAGTAGCTGGTACCTGTATGGAGAACTATGGTACATGAGTAGCTGTACCTGTGTGGAGAACTATGGTACATGAGAAGCTGGTGCCTGTGTGGAGAACTATGGTAGATGAGTGGCTTTTACCTGTGTGGAAAAAAATGGTAGATGAGTAACTGGTACCTGTGTTGAGAACTTTGGTAGATGAGTAGCTGCACCTGTGTGGAGAACTATGGTACATGAGTAGCTGGTGCCTGTGTGGAGAACTATGGTAGATGAGTGGCTTTTACCTGTGTGGAAAAAAATGGTAGATGAGTAACTGGTACCTGTGTGGAAAACAATGGTAGATGAGTAGCTGGTACCTGTGTGGAGAACTATGGTAGATGAATAGCTGTACCTGTGTGGAGAACTATGGTAGATGAGTAGCTGGTACCTGTGTGGAGAGGTATGGTAGATGAGTAGCTGTACCTGTGTGGAGAACTATAGTAGATGAGTAGCTGGTACCTGTGTGGAGAAATACGGTAGATGAGTAGCTTGTACCTTTGTGGAGAACTGTGGTAGATGAGTAGCTGGTACCTGTGTGGAGAACTATGGTACATGAGTAGCTGTACCTGTGTGGAGAACTATGGTAGATGAGTAGCTCGTACCTGTGTGGGGAACTATGGTAGATGAGTAGCTGTACCTGTGTGGAGAGGTATGGTAGATGAGTAGTTGTACCTGTGTTGAGAACTATGGTAGATGAGTAGCTGCACCTGTGTGGAGAGGTATGGTAGATGAGTAGCTGTACCTGTGTGGAGAACTATGGTACCTCTGTGGAGAGGTATGCTAGATGAGTAGCTGTACCTGTGTGGAGAACTATGGTACATGAGTAGCTGGTGCCTGTGTGGGGAACTATGGTAGATGAGTAGCTGGTACCTGTGTGGAGAACTATGGTAGATGAGTAGCTGTACCTGTGTGGAGAACTATGGTACCTGTGTGGAGAGGTGTGGTAGATGAATAGCTGTACCTGTGTGGAGAACTATGGTAGATGAGTAGCTGTACCTGTGTGGAGAGGCATGGTAGATGAGTAGCTGTACCTGTGTGGAGAGGTATGGTAGATGAGTAGCTGTACCTGTGTGGAGAACTATGGTAGATGAGTAGCTGTACCTGTGTGGAGAGGTATGGTAGATGAGTAGCTGGTACCTGTGTCGAGAACTATGGTAGATGAGTAGCTGGTACCTGTGTGGAGAACTATGGTAGATGAGTAGCTGGTACCTGTGTGGAGAACTATGGTAGATGAGTAGCTGTACCTGTGTGGAGAACTATGGTAGATGAGTAGTTGGTACCTGTGTGGAGAACTATGGTAGATGAGTAGCTGGTACCTGTGTGGAGAACTATGGTAGATGAGTAGCTCTACCTTTGTGGAGAACTATGGTAGATGAGTAGCTGGTACCTGTGTGGAGAACTATGGTAGATGAGTAGCTGGTACCTGTGTGGAGAACTATGGTAGATGAGTAGCTGGTACCTGTGTGGAGAACTATGGTAGATGAATAGCTGTACCTGTGTGGAGAACTATGATACCTGTGTGGAGAGGTATGGTAGATGAGTCGCTCTACCTGTGTGGAAAGGTATGGTAGATGAGTAGCTGTACCTGTGTGGAGAGGTATGGTAGATTAGTAGCTGTACCTGTGTGGAGAATTATGGTGGATGAGTAGCTGGTAACTGTGTGGAGAACTATGGTAGATGAGTAGCTGGTACCTGTGTGGAGAACTATGGTAGATGAGTAGTTGGTACCTGTGTGGAGAACTATGGTAGATGAGTAGCTGTACCTGTGCGGAGAACTATGGTAGATGAGTAGCTGTACCTGTGTGGAGAGCTATAGTAGATGAGTAGCTGGTACCTGTGTGAGGAACTATGGTAGATGAGTAGCTGGTACCTGTGTGGAGAACTATGGTAGATGAATAGCTGGTACCTGTGTGGAGAACTATGGACCCTGTGTGGAGAGGGATGGTAGATGAGTAGGTGGCACCTGTGTGGAGAACTATGGTAGATGAGTAGCTGTACCTGTGTGGAGAACTACGGTGGATGAGTAGCTGGTACCTGTGTGGAGGACTATGGTAGATGAGTAGCTGGTACCTTTGTGGAGAACTGTGGTAGATGAGTAGCTGGTACCTGTGTGGAGAACTATGGTACATGAGTAGCTGTACGTGTGTTGAGAACTATGGTAGATGAGTAGCTCGTACCTGTGTAGGGAACTATGGTAGATGAGTAGCTGTACCTGTGTGGAGAACTATGGTAGATGAGTAGCTGTACCTGTGTGGAGAACTATGGTAGATGAGTAGTTGGTACCTGTGTGGAGAACTATGGTAGATGAGTAGCTGGTACCTGTGTGGAGAACTATGGTAGATGAATAGCTGTACCTGTGTGGAGAACTATGGTAGATGAGTAGCTGTACCTGTGTGGAGAGGTATGGTAGATGAGCAGCTGTACCTGTGTGGAGAACTATGGTAGATGAGTAGCTGCACCTGTGTGGAGAGGTATGGTAGATGAGTAGCTGTACCTGTGTGGAGAACTATGGTACCTCTGTGGAGAGGTATGGTAGATGAGTAGCTGTACCTGTGTGGAGAGGTATGGTAGATGAGCAGCTGTACCAGTGTGGAGAACTATAGTAGATGAGTAGCTGGTACCTGTGTGGAGAACTATGGTAGATGAGTAGCTGGTACCTTTGTGGAGAACTGTGGTAGATGAGTAGCTGGTACCTGTATGGAGAACTATGGTACATGAGTAGCTGTACCTGTGTGGAGAACTATGGTAGATGAGTAGCTCGTACCTGTGTGGGGAGCTATGGTAGATGAGTAGCTGTACCTGTGTGGAAAGGTATGGTAGATGAGTAGTTGTACCTGTGTTGAGAACTTTGGTAGATGAGTAGCTGCACCTGTGTGGAGAGGTATGGTATATGAGTAGCTGTACCTGTGTGGAGAACTATGGTACCTCTGTGGAGAGATATGGTAGATGAGTAGCTGTACCTGTGTGGAGAACTATGGTACATGAGTAGCTGGTGCCTGTGTGGAGAAATATGGTAGATGAGTGGCTTTTACCTGTGTGGAAAAAAATGGTAGATGAGTAGCTGGTACCTTTGTGGAAAACAATGGTAGATGAGTAGCTGCTACCTGTGTGGAGAACTATGGTAGATGAGTAGCTGGTAACTGTGTGGAGAACTATGGTAGATGAGTAGCTGGTACCTGTGTGGAGAACTATGGTAGATGAGTAGCTCGTACCTGTGTGGAGAACTATGGTAGATGAGTAGCTGTACCTGTGCGGAGAACTATGGTAGATGAGTAGCTGTACCTGTGTGGAGAGCTATGGTACCTGTGTGGAGAGGCATGGTAGATGAGTAGCTGTACCTGTGTGGAGAACTATGGTAGATTAGTAGCTGTACCTGTGTGGAGAACTATGGTAGATGAGTAGCTGGTACCTGTGTGAGGAACTATGGTAGATGAGTAGCTGGTACCTGTGTGGAGAACTATGGTAGATGAATAGCTGGTACCTGAGTGGAGAACTATGGTACCTGTGTGGAGAGGGATGGTAGATGAGTAGGTGGCACCTGTGTGGAGAACTATGGTAGATGAGTAGCTGGTGCCTGTGTGGAGAGCTATGGTAGATGAGTAGCTGGTACCTGTGTGGAGAACTATGGTAGATGAGTAGCTGTACCTGTGTGGAGAACTACGGTAGATGAGTAGCTGGTACCTGTGTGGAGAACTATGGTAGATGAATAGCTGGTACCTTTGTGGAGAGCTGTGGTAGATGAGTAGCTGGTACCTGTGTGGAGAACTATGGTACATGAGTAGCTGTACCTGTGTGGAGAACTATGGTAGATGAGTAGCTGTACCTGTGTGGAGAACTATGGTACCTGTGTGGAGAGGTATGGTAGATGAATAGCTGTACCTGTGTGGAGAACTATGGTAGATGAATAGCTCTACCTGTGTGGAGAGGTATGGTAGATGAGTAGCTGGTACCTGTGTGGAGAGTTATGGTAGATGAGTAGCTGGTACCTGTGTGGAGAACTATGGTAGATGAGTAGCTGGTACCTGTGTGGATAACTATGGTAGATGAGTAGCTGGTACCTGTGTGGAGAGGTATGGTAGATGAGTAGCTGTACCTGTGTGGAGAACTATGGTACCTCTGTGGAGAGGTATGGTAGATGAGTAGTTGGTACCTGTGTGGAGAACTATGGTAGATGAGTAGCTGGTACCTGTGTGGAGAACTATGGTAGATGAATAGCTGTACCTGTGTGGAGAACTATGGTAGATGAGTAGCTGTACCTGTGTGGAGAGGTATGGTAGATGAGCAGCTGTACCTGTGTGGAGAACTATGGTACCTCTGTGGAGAGGTATGGTAGATGAGTAGCTGTACCTGTGTGGAGAACTATGGTACATGAATAGCTGGTGCCTGTG
This sequence comes from Lampris megalopsis, assembly GCA_022114975.2. NCBI lineage: Eukaryota > Metazoa > Chordata > Actinopteri > Lampriformes > Lampridae > Lampris > Lampris megalopsis. Next base: position 3,402,562 of record JAJHIY020000431.1, read on the forward strand.
TGGAGAACTATGGTACCTGTGTGGAGAGGGATGGTAGATGAGTAGGTGGCACCTGTGTGGAGAAATATGGTAGATGAGTAGCTGGTGCCTGTGTGGAGAACTATGGTAGATGAATAACTGGTACTTGTGTGAGGAACTATGGTAGATGAGTACCTGGTACCTGTGTGGAGAACTATGGTAGATGAATAGCTGGTACCTGTGTGGAGAACTATGGTACCTGTGTGGAGAGGGATGGTAGATGAGTAGGTGGCACCTGTGTGGAGAAATATGGTAGATGAGTAGCTGGTGCCTGTGTGGAGAGCTATGGTAGATGAGTAGCTGGTACCTGTGTGGAGAACTATGGTAGATGAGTAGCTGTACCTGTGTGGAGAACTACGGTAGATGAGTAGCTGGTACCTGTGTGGAGAACTATGGTAGATGAGTAGCTGGTACCTTTGTGGAGAACTGTGGTAGATGAGTAGCTTGTACCTGTGTGGAGAACTATGGTACATGAGTAGCTGTACCTGTGTGGAGAACTATGGTAGATGAGTAGCTCGTACCTGTGTGGGGAACTATGGTAGATGAGTAGCTGTACCTGTGTGGAGAGGTATGGTAGATGAGTAGTTGTACCTGTGTTGAGAACTATGTTAGATGAGTAGCTGCACCTGTGTGGAGAGGTATGGTAGATGAGTAGCTGTACCTGTGTGGAGAACTATGGTACCTCTGTGGAGAGGTATGGTAGATGAGTAGCTGTACCTGTGTGGAGAACTATGGTACATGAGTAGCTGGTGCCTGTGTGGAGAACTATGGTAGATGAGTGGCTTTTACCTGTGTGGAAAAAAATGGTAGATGAGTAACTGGTACCTGTGTGGAAAACAATGGTAGATGAGTAGCTGGTACCTGTGTGGAGAACTATGGTAGATGAATAGCTGTACCTGTGTGGAGAACTATGGTAGATGAGTAGCTGGTACCTGTGTGGAGAGGTATGGTAGATGAGTAGCTGTACCTGTGTGGAGAACTATAGTAGATGAGTAGCTGGTACCTGTGTGGAGAAATATGATAGATGAGTAGCTTGTACCTTTGTGGAGAACTGTGGTAGATGAGTAGCTGGTACCTGTGTGGAGAACTATGGTACATGAGTAGCTGTACCTGTGTGGAGAACTATGGTATATGAGTAGCTCGTACCTGTGTGGGGAACTATGGTAGATGAGTAGCTGTACCTGTGTGGAGAGGTATGGTAGATGAGTAGTTGTACCTGTGTTGAGAACTATGGTAGATGAGTAGCTGCACCTGTGTGGAGAGGTATGGTAGATGAGTAGCTGTACCTGTGTGGAGAACTATGGTACCTCTGTGGAGAGGTATGCTAGATGAGTGGCTGTACCTGTGTGGAGAACTATGGTACATGAGTAGCTGGTGCCTGTGTGGGGAACTATGGTAGATGAGTAGCTGGTACCTGTGTGGAGAACTATGGTAGATGAGTAGCTCGTACCTGTGTGGAGAACTATGGTAGATGAGTAGCTGTACCTGTGCGGAGAACTATGGTAGATGAGTAGCTGTACCTGTGTGGAGAGCTATGGTACCTGTGTGGAGAGGCATGGTAGATGAGTAGCTGTACCTGTGTGGAGAACTATGGTAGATTAGTAGCTGTACCTGTGTGGAGAACTATGGTAGATGAGTAGGTGGTACCTGTGTGAGGAACTATGGTAGATGAGTAGCTGGTACCTGTGTGGAGAACTATGGTAGATGAATAGCTGGTACCTGTGTGGAGAACTATGGTACCTGTGTGGAGAGGGATGGTAGATGAGTAGGTGGCACCTGTGTGGAGAACTATGGTAGATGAGTAGCTGGTGCCTGTGTGGAGAGCTATGGTAGATGAGTAGCTGGTACCTGTGTGGAGAACTATGGTAGATGAGTAGCTGTACCTGTGTGGAGAACTACGGTAGATGAGTAGCTGGTACCTGTGTGGAGAACTATGGTAGATGAATAGCTGGTACCTTTGTGGAGAGCTGTGGTAGATGAGTAGCTGGTACCTGTGTGGAGAACTATGGTACATGAGTAGCTGTACCTGTGTGGAGAACTATGGTAGATGAGTAGCTGTACCTGTGTGGAGAACTATGGTACCTGTGTGGAGAGGTATGGTAGATGAATAGCTGTACCTGTGTGGAGAACTATGGTAGATGAATAGCTCTACCTGTGTGGAGAGGTATGGTAGATGAGTAGCTGGTACCTGTGTGGAGAGTTATGGTAGATGAGTAGCTGGTACCTGTGTGGAGAACTATGGTAGATGAGTAGCTGGTACCTGTGTGGATAACTATGGTAGATGAGTAGCTGGTACCTGTGTGGAGAGGTATGGTAGATGAGTAGCTGTACCTGTGTGGAGAACTATGGTACCTCTGTGGAGAGGTATGGTAGATGAGTAGTTGGTACCTGTGTGGAGAACTATGGTAGATGAGTAGCTGGTACCTGTGTGGAGAACTATGGTAGATGAATAGCTGTACCTGTGTGGAGAACTATGGTAGATGAGTAGCTGTACCTGTGTGGAGAGGTATGGTAGATGAGCAGCTGTACCTGTGTGGAGAACTATGGTACCTCTGTGGAGAGGTATGGTAGATGAGTAGCTGTACCTGTGTGGAGAACTATGGTACATGAATAGCTGGTGCCTGTGTGGAGAACTATGGTACCTGTGTGGAGAGGGATGGTAGATGAGTAGGTGGCACCTGTGTGGAGAAATATGGTAGATGAGTAGCTGGTGCCTGTGTGGAGAACTATGGTAGATGAATAACTGGTACTTGTGTGAGGAACTATGGTAGATGAGTACCTGGTACCTGTGTGGAGAACTATGGTAGATGAATAGCTGGTACCTGTGTGGAGAACTATGGTACCTGTGTGGAGAGGGATGGTAGATGAGTAGGTGGCACCTGTGTGGAGAAATATGGTAGATGAGTAGCTGGTGCCTGTGTGGAGAGCTATGGTAGATGAGTAGCTGGTACCTGTGTGGAGAACTATGGTAGATGAGTAGCTGTACCTGTGTGGAGAACTACGGTAGATGAGTAGCTGGTACCTGTGTGGAGAACTATGGTAGATGAGTAGCTGGTACCTTTGTGGAGAACTGTGGTAGATGAGTAGCTTGTACCTGTGTGGAGAACTATGGTAAATGAGTAGCTGTACCTGTGTGGAGAACTATGGTAGATGAGTAGCTCGTACCTGTGTGGGGAACTATGGTAGATGAGTAGCTGTACCTGTGTGGAGAGGTATGGTAGATGAGTAGTTGTACCTGTGTTGAGAACTATGTTAGATGAGTAGCTGCACCTGTGTGGAGAGGTATGGTAGATGAGTAGCTGTACCTGTGTGGAGAACTATGGTACCTCTGTGGAGAGGTATGATAGATGAGTAGCTGTACCTGTGTGGAGAACTATGGTACATGAGTAGCTGGTGCCTGTGTGGAGAACTATGGTAGATGAGTGGCTTTTACCTGTGTGGAAAAAAATGGTAGATGAGTAACTGGTACCTGTGTGGAAAACAATGGTAGATGAGTAGCTGGTACCTGTGTGGAGAACTATGGTAGATGAATAGCTGTACCTGTGTGGAGAACTATGGTAGATGAGTAGCTGGTACCTGTGTGGAGAGGTATGGTAGATGAGTAGCTGTACCTGTGTGGAGAACTATAGTAGATGAGTAGCTGGTACCTGTGTGGAGAAATATGATAGATGAGTAGCTTGTACCTTTGTGGAGAACTGTGGTAGATGAGTAGCTGGTACCTGTGTGGAGAACTATGGTACATGAGTAGCTGTACCTGTGTGGAGAACTATGGTAGATGAGTAGCTCGTACCTGTGTGGGGAACTATGGTAGATGAGTAGCTGTACCTGTGTGGAGAGGTATGGTAGATGAGTAGTTGTACCTGTGTTGAGAACTATGGTAGATGAGTAGCTGCACCTGTGTGGAGAGGTATGGTAGATGAGTAGCTGTACCTGTGTGGAGAACTATGGTACCTCTGTGGAGAGGTATGCTAGATGAGTGGCTGTACCTGTGTGGAGAACTATGGTACATGAGTAGCTGGTGCCTGTGTGGGGAACTATGGTAGATGAGTAGCTGGTACCTGTGTGGAGAACTATGGTAGATGAGTAGCTCGTACCTGTGTGGAGAACTATGGTAGATGAGTAGCTGTACCTGTGCGGAGAACTATGGTAGATGAGTAGCTGTACCTGTGTGGAGAGCTATGGTACCTGTGTGGAGAGGCATGGTAGATGAGTAGCTGTACCTGTGTGGAGAACTATGGTAGATTAGTAGCTGTACCTGTGTGGAGAACTATGGTAGATGAGTAGGTGGTACCTGTGTGAGGAACTATGGTAGATGAGTAGCTGGTACCTGTGTGGAGAACTATGGTAGATGAATAGCTGGTACCTGTGTGGAGAACTATGGTACCTGTGTGGAGAGGGATGGTAGATGAGTAGGTGGCACCTGTGTGGAGAACTATGGTAGATGAGTAGCTGGTGCCTGTGTGGAGAGCTATGGTAGATGAGTAGCTGGTACCTGTGTGGAGAACTATGGTAGATGAGTAGCTGTACCTGTGTGGAGAACTACGGTAGATGAGTAGCTGGTACCTGTGTGGAGAACTATGGTAGATGAATAGCTGGTACCTTTGTGGAGAGCTGTGGTAGATGAGTAGCTGGTACCTGTGTGGAGAACTATGGTACATGAGTAGCTGTACCTGTGTGGAGAACTATGGTAGATGAGTAGCTGTACCTGTGTGGAGAACTATGGTACCTGTGTGGAGAGGTATGGTAGATGAATAGCTGTACCTGTGTGGAGAACTATGGTAGATGAATAGCTCTACCTGTGTGGAGAGGTATGGTAGATGAGTAGCTGGTACCTGTGTGGAGAGTTATGGTAGATGAGTAGCTGGTACCTGTGTGGAGAACTATGGTAGATGAGTAGCTGGTACCTGTGTGGATAACTATGGTAGATGAGTAGCTGGTACCTGTGTGGAGAGGTATGGTAGATGAGTAGCTGTACCTGTGTGGAGAACTATGGTACCTCTGTGGAGAGGTATGGTAGATGAGTAGTTGGTACCTGTGTGGAGAACTATGGTAGATGAGTAGCTGGTACCTGTGTGGAGAACTATGGTAGATGAATAGCTGTACCTGTGTGGAGAACTATGGTAGATGAGTAGCTGTACCTGTGTGGAGAGGTATGGTAGATGAGCAGCTGTACCTGTGTGGAGAACTATGGTACCTCTGTGGAGAGGTATGGTAGATGAGTAGCTGTACCTGTGTGGAGAACTATGGTACATGAATAGCTGGTGCCTGTGTGGAGAACTATGGTACCTGTGTGGAGAGGGATGGTAGATGAGTAGGTGGCACCTGTGTGGAGAAATATGGTAGATGAGTAGCTGGTGCCTGTGTGGAGAACTATGGTAGATGAATAACTGGTACTTGTGTGAGGAACTATGGTAGATGAGTACCTGGTACCTGTGTGGAGAACTATGGTAGATGAATAGCTGGTACCTGTGTGGAGAACTATGGTACCTGTGTGGAGAGGGATGGTAGATGAGTAGGTGGCACCTGTGTGGAGAAATATGGTAGATGAGTAGCTGGTGCCTGTGTGGAGAGCTATGGTAGATGAGTAGCTGGTACCTGTGTGGAGAACTATGGTAGATGAGTAGCTGTACCTGTGTGGAGAACTACGGTAGATGAGTAGCTGGTACCTGTGTGGAGAACTATGGTAGATGAGTAGCTGGTACCTTTGTGGAGAACTGTGGTAGATGAGTAGCTTGTACCTGTGTGGAGAACTATGGTAAATGAGTAGCTGTACCTGTGTGGAGAACTATGGTAGATGAGTAGCTCGTACCTGTGTGGGGAACTATGGTAGATGAGTAGCTGTACCTGTGTGGAGAGGTATGGTAGATGAGTAGTTGTACCTGTGTTGAGAACTATGTTAGATGAGTAGCTGCACCTGTGTGGAGAGGTATGGTAGATGAGTAGCTGTACCTGTGTGGAGAACTATGGTACCTCTGTGGAGAGGTATGATAGATGAGTAGCTGTACCTGTGTGGAGAACTATGGTACATGAGTAGCTGGTGCCTGTGTGGAGAACTATGGTAGATGAGTGGCTTTTACCTGTGTGGAAAAAAATGGTAGATGAGTAACTGGTACCTGTGTGGAAAACAATGGTAGATGAGTAGCTGGTACCTGTGTGGAGAACTATGGTAGATGAATAGCTGTACCTGTGTGGAGAACTATGGTAGATGAGTAGCTGGTACCTGTGTGGAGAGGTATGGTAGATGAGTAGCTGTACCTGTGTGGAGAACTATAGTAGATGAGTAGCTGGTACCTGTGTGGAGAAATATGATAGATGAGTAGCTTGTACCTTTGTGGAGAACTGTGGTAGATGAGTAGCTGGTACCTGTGTGGAGAACTATGGTACATGAGTAGCTGTACCTGTGTGGAGAACTATGGTAGATGAGTAGCTCGTACCTGTGTGGGGAACTATGGTAGATGAGTAGCTGTACCTGTGTGGAGAGGTATGGTAGATGAGTAGTTGTACCTGTGTTGAGAACTATGGTAGATGAGTAGCTGCACCTGTGTGGAGAGGTATGGTAGATGAGTAGCTGTACCTGTGTGGAGAACTATGGTACCTCTGTGGAGAGGTATGCTAGATGAGTGGCTGTACCTGTGTGGAGAACTATGGTACATGAGTAGCTGGTGCCTGTGTGGGGAACTATGGTAGATGAGTAGCTGGTACCTGTGTGGAGAACTATGGTAGATGAGTAGCTGTACCTGTGTGGAGAACTATGGTAACTGTGTGGAGAGGTGTGGTAGATGAATAGCTGTACCTGTGTGGAGAACTATGGTAGATGAGTAGCTGTACCTGTGTGGAGAGGCATGGTAGATGAGTAGCTGTACCTGTGTGGAGAGGTATGGTAGATGAGTAGCTGTACCTGTGTGGAGAACTATGGTAGATGAGTAGCTGTATCTGTGTGGAGAGGTATGGTAGATGAGTAGCTGTACCTGTGTGGAGAGGTATGGTAGATGAGTAGCTGGTACCTGTGTCGAGAACTATGGTAGATGAGTAGCTGGTACCTGTGTGGAGAACTATGGTAGATGAGTAGCTGGTACCTGTGTGGAGAACTATGGTAGATGAGTAGCTGTACCTGTGTGGAGAACTATGGTAGATGAGTAGTTGGTACCTGTGTGGAGAACTATGGTAGATGAGTAGCTGGTACCTGTGTGGAGAACTATGGTAGATGAGTAGCTCTACCTTTGTGGAGAACTATGGTAGATGAGTAGCTGGTACCTGTGTGGAGAACTATGGTAGATGAGTAGCTGGTAACTGTGTGGAGAACTATGGTAGATGAGTAGCTGGTACCTGTGTGGAGAACTATGGTAGATGAATAGCTGTACCTGTGTGGAGAACTATGATACCTGTGTGGAGAGGTATGGTAGATGAGTCGCTCTACCTGTGTGGAAAGGTATGGTAGATGAGTAGCTGTACCTGTGTGGAGAGGTATGGTAGATTAGTAGCTGTACCTGTGTGGAGAATTATGGTGGATGAGTAGCTGGTAACTGTGTGGAGAACTATGGTAGATGAGTAGCTGGTACCTGTGTGGAGAACTATGGTAGATGAGTAGTTGGTACCTGTGTGGAGAACTATGGTAGATGAGTAGCTGTACCTGTGCGGAGAACTATGGTAGATGAGTAGCTGTACCTGTGTGGAGAGCTATAGTAGATGAGTAGCTGGTACCTGTGTGAGGAACTATGGTAGATGAATAGCTGGTACCTGTGTGGAGAACTATGGACCCTGTGTGGAGAGGGATGGTAGATGAGTAGGTGGCACCTGTGTGGAGAACTATGGTAGATGAGTAGCTGTACCTGTGTGGAGAACTACGGTGGATGAGTAGCTGGTACCTGTGTGGAGAACTATGGTAGATGAGTAGCTGGTACCTTTGTGGAGAACTGTGGTAGATGAGTAGCTGGTACCTGTGTGGAGAACTATGGTACATGAGTAGCTGTACGTGTGTTGAGAACTATGGTAGATGAGTAGCTCGTACCTGTGTAGGGAACTATGGTAGATGAGTAACTGTACCTGTGTGGAGAACTATGGTAGATGAGTAGCTGTACCTGTGTGGAGAACTATGGTAGATGAGTAGTTGGTACCTGTGTGGAGAACTATGGTAGATGAGTAGCTGGTACCTGTGTGGAGAACTATGGTAGATGAATAGCTGTACCTGTGTGGAGAACTATGGTAGATGAGTAGCTGTACCTGTGTGGAGAGGTATGGTAGATGAGCAGCTGTACCTGTGTGGAGAGTTATGGTAGATGAGTAGCTGGTACCTGTGTGGAGAACTATGGTAGATGAGTAGCTGGTACCTGTGTGGATAACTATGGTAGATGAGTAGCTGGTACCTGTGTGGAGAGGTATGGTAGATGAGTAGCTGTACCTGTGTGGAGAACTATGGTACCTCTGTGGAGAGGTATGGTAGATGAGTAGTTGGTACCTGTGTGGAGAACTATGGTAGATGAGTAGCTGGTACCTGTGTGGAGAACTATGGTAGATGAATAGCTGTACCTGTGTGGAGAACTATGGTAGATGAGTAGCTGTACCTGTGTGGAGAGGTATGGTAGATGAGCAGCTGTACCTGTGTGGAGAACTATGGTACCTCTGTGGAGAGGTATGGTAGATGAGTAGCTGTACCTGTGTGGAGAACTATGGTACATGAATAGCTGGTGCCTGTGTGGAGAACTATGGTACCTGTGTGGAGAGGGATGGTAGATGAGTAGGTGGCACCTGTGTGGAGAAATATGGTAGATGAGTAGCTGGTGCCTGTGTGGAGAACTATGGTAGATGAATAACTGGTACTTGTGTGAGGAACTATGGTAGATGAGTACCTGGTACCTGTGTGGAGAACTATGGTAGATGAATAGCTGGTACCTGTGTGGAGAACTATGGTACCTGTGTGGAGAGGGATGGTAGATGAGTAGGTGGCACCTGTGTGGAGAAATATGGTAGATGAGTAGCTGGTGCCTGTGTGGAGAGCTATGGTAGATGAGTAGCTGGTACCTGTGTGGAGAACTATGGTAGATGAGTAGCTGTACCTGTGTGGAGAACTACGGTAGATGAGTAGCTGGTACCTGTGTGGAGAACTATGGTAGATGAGTAGCTGGTACCTTTGTGGAGAACTGTGGTAGATGAGTAGCTTGTACCTGTTTGGAGAACTATGGTACATGAGTAGCTGTACCTGTGTGGAGAACTATGGTAGATGAGTAGCTCGTACCTGTGTGGGGAACTATGGTAGATGAGTAGCTGTACCTGTGTGGAGAGGTATGGTAGATGAGTAGTTGTACCTGTGTTGAGAACTATGTTAGATGAGTAGCTGCACCTGTGTGGAGAGGTATGGTAGATGAGTAGCTGTACCTGTGTGGAGAACTATGGTACCTCTGTGGAGAGGTATGGTAGATGAGTAGCTGTACCTGTGTGGAGAACTATGGTACATGAGTAGCTGGTGCCTGTGTGGAGAACTATGGTAGATGAGTGGCTTTTACCTGTGTGGAAAAAAATGGTAGATGAGTAACTGGTACCTGTGTGGAAAACAATGGTAGATGAGTAGCTGGTACCTGTGTGGAGAACTATGGTAGATGAATAGCTGTACCTGTGTGGAGAACTATGGTAGATGAGTAGCTGGTACCTGTGTGGAGAGGTATGGTAGATGAGTAGCTGTACCTGTGTGGAGAACTATAGTAGATGAGTAGCTGGTACCTGTGTGGAGAAATATGATAGATGAGTAGCTTGTACCTTTGTGGAGAACTGTGGTAGATGAGTAGCTGGTACCTGTGTGGAGAACTATGGTACATGAGTAGCTGTACCTGTGTGGAGAACTATGGTAGATGAGTAGCTCGTACCTGTGTGGGGAACTATGGTAGATGAGTAGCTGTACCTGTGTGGAGAGGTATGGTAGATGAGTAGTTTTACCTGTGTTGAGAACTATGGTAGATGAGTAGCTGCACCTGTGTGGAGAGGTATGGTAGATGAGTAGCTGTACCTGTGTGGAGAACTATGGTACCTCTGTGGAGAGGTATGCTAGATGAGTGGCTGTACCTGTGTGGAGAACTATGGTACATGAGTAGCTGGTGCCTGTGTGGGGAACTATGGTAGATGAGTAGCTGGTACCTGTGTGGAGAACTATGGTAGATGAGTAGCTGTACCTGTGTGGAGAACTATGGTACCTGTGTGGAGAGGTGTGGTAGATGAATAGCTGTACCTGTGTGGAGAACTATGGTAGATGAGTAGCTGTACCTGTGTGGAGAGGCATGGTAGATGAGTAGCTGTACCTGTGTGGAGAGGTATGGTAGATGAGTAGCTGTACCTGTGTGGAGAACTATGGTAGATGAGTAGCTGTACCTGTGTGGAGAGGTATGGTAGATGAGTAGCTGTACCTGTGTGGAGAGGTATGGTAGATGAGTAGCTGGTACCTGTGTGGAGAACTATGGTAGATGAGTAGCTGGTACCTGTGTGGAGAACTATGGTAGATGAGTAGCTGGTACCTGTGTGGAGAACTATGGTAGATGAGTAGCTGTACCTGTGTGGAGAACTATGGTAGATGAGTAGTTGGTACCTGTGTGGAGAACTATGGTAGATGAGTAGCTGGTACCTGTGTGGAGAACTATGGTAGATGCGTAGCTCTACCTTTGTGGAGAACTATGGTAGATGAGTAGCTGGTACCTGTGTGGAGAACTATGGTAGATGAGTAGCTGGTAACTGTGTGGAGAACTATGGTAGATGAGTAGCTGGTACCTGTGTGGAGAACTATGGTAGATGAAAAGCTGTACCTGTGTGGAGAACTATGATACCTGTGTGGAGAGGTATGGTAGATGAGTCGCTCTACCTGTGTGGAAAGGTATGGTAGATGAGTAGCTGTACCTGTGTGGAGAGGTATGGTAGATTAGTAGCTGTACCTGTGTGGAGAATTATGGTGGATGAGTAGCTGGTAACTGTGTGGAGAACTATGGTAGATGAGTAGCTGGTACCTGTGTGGAGAACTATGGTAGATGAGTAGTTGGTACCTGTGTGGAGAACTATGGTAGATGAGTAGCTGTACCTGTGCGGAGAACTATGGTAGATGAGTAGCTGTACCTGTGTGGAGAGCTATAGTAGATGAGTAGCTGGTACCTGTGTGAGGAACTATGGTAGATGAATAGCTGGTACCTGTGTGGAGAACTATGGACCCTGTGTGGAGAGGGATGGTAGATGAGTAGGTGGCACCTGTGTGGAGAACTATGGTAGATGAGTAGCTGTACCTGTGTGGAGAACTACGGTGGATGAGTAGCTGGTACCTGTGTGGAGAACTATGGTAGATGAGTAGCTGGTACCTTTGTGGAGAACTGTGGTAGATGAGTAGCTGGTACCTGTGTGGAGAACTATGGTACATGAGTAGCTGTACGTGTGTTGAGAACTATGGTAGATGAGTAGCTCGTACCTGTGTAGGGAACTATGGTAGATGAGTAGCTGTACCTGTGTGGAGAACTATGGTAGATGAGTAGCTGTACCTGTGTGGAGAACTATGGTAGATGAGTAGTTGGTACCTGTGTGGAGAACTATGGTAGATGAGTAGCTGGTACCTGTGTGGAGAACTATGGTAGATGAATAGCTGTACCTGTGTGGAGAACTATGGTAGATGAGTAGCTGTACCTGTGTGGAGAGGTATGGTAGATGAGCAGCTGTACCTGTGTGGAGAACTATGGTAGATGAGTAGCTGCACCTGTGTGGAGAGGTATGGTAGATGAGTAGCTGTACCTGTGTGGAGAACTATGGTACCTCTGTGGAGAGGTATGGTAGATGAGTAGCTGTACCTGTGTGGAAAGGTATGGTAGATGAGCAGCTGTACCTGTGTAGAGAACTATAGTAGATGAGTAGCTGGTACCTGTGTGGAGAACTATGGTAGATGAGTAGCTGGTACCTTTGTGGAGAACTGTGGTAGATGAGTAGCTGGTACCTGTATGGAGAACTATGGTACATGAGTAGCTGTACCTGTGTGGAGAACTATGGTACATGAGTAGCTGGTGCCTGTGTGGAGAACTATGGTAGATGAGTGGCTTTTACCTGTGTGGAAAAAAATGGTAGATGAGTAACTGGTACCTGTGTTGAGAACTTTGGTAGATGAGTAGCTGCACCTGTGTGGAGAACTATGGTACATGAGTAGCTGGTGCCTGTGTGGAGAACTATGGTAGATGAGTGGCTTTTACCTGTGTGGAAAAAAATGGTAGATGAGTAACTGGTACCTGTGTGGAAAACAATGGTAGATGAGTAGCTGGTACCTGTGTGGAGAACTATGGTAGATGAATAGCTGTACCTGTGTGGAGAACTATGGTAGATGAGTAGCTAGTACCTGTGTGGAGAGGTATGGTAGATGAGTAGCTGTACCTGTGTGGAGAACTATAGTAGATGAGTAGCTGGTACCTGTGTGGAGAAATATGATAGATGAGTAGCTTGTACCTTTGTGGAGAACTGTGGTAGATGAGTAGCTGGTACCTGTGTGGAGAACTATGGTACATGAGTAGCTGTACCTGTGTGGAGAACTATGGTAGATGAGTAGCTCGTACCTGTGTGGGGAACTATGGTAGATGAGTAGCTGTACCTGTGTGGAGAGGTATGGTAGATGAGTAGTTGTACCTGTGTTGAGAACTATGGTAGATGAGTAGCTGCACCTGTGTGGAGAGGTATGGTAGATGAGTAGCTGTACCTGTGTGGAGAACTATGGTACCTCTGTGGAGAGGTATGCTAGATGAGTAGCTGTACCTGTGTGGAGAACTATGGTACATGAGTAGCTGGTGCCTGTGTGGGGAACTATGGTAGATGAGTAGCTGGTACCTGTGTGGAGAACTATGGTAGATGAGTAGCTGTACCTGTGTGGAGAACTATGGTACCTGTGTGGAGAGGTGTGGTAGATGAATAGCTGTACCTGTGTGGAGAACTATGGTAGATGAGTAGCTGTACCTGTGTGGAGAGGCATGGTAGATGAGTAGCTGTACCTGTGTGGAGAGGTATGGTAGATGAGTAGCTGTACCTGTGTGGAGAACTATGGTAGATGAGTAGCTGTACCCGTGTTCGGAGAGGTATGGTAGATGAGTAGCTGTACCTGTGTGGAGAGGTATGGTAGATGAGTAGCTGGTACCTGTGTCGAGAACTATGGTAGATGAGTAGCTGGTACCTGTGTGGAGAACTATGGTAGATGAGTAGCTGGTACCTGTGTGGAGAACTATGGTAGATGAGTAGCTGTACCTGTGTGGAGAACTATGGTAGATGAGTAGTTGGTACCTGTGTGGAGAACTATGGTAGATGAGTAGCTGGTACCTGTGTGGAGAACTATGGTAGATGAGTAGCTCTACCTTTGTGGAGAACTATGGTAGATGAGTAGCTGGTACCTGTGTGGAGAACTATGGTAGATGAGTAGCTGGTACCTGTGTGGAGAACTATGGTAGATGAGTAGCTGGTACCTGTGTGGAGAACTATGGTAGATGAATAGCTGTACCTGTGTGGAGAACTATGATACCTGTGTGGAGAGGTATGGTAGATGAGTCGCTCTACCTGTGTGGAAAGGTATGGTAGATGAGTAGCTGTACCTGTGTGGAGAGGTATGGTAGATTAGTAGCTGTACCTGTGTGGAGAATTATGGTGGATGAGTAGCTGGTAACTGTGTGGAGAACTATGGTAGATGAGTAGCTGGTACCTGTGTGGAGAACTATGGTAGATGAGTAGTTGGTACCTGTGTGGAGAACTATGGTAGATGAGTAGCTGTACCTGTGCGGAGAACTATGGTAGATGAGTAGCTGTACCTGTGTGGAGAGCTATAGTAGATGAGTAGCTGGTACCTGTGTGAGGAACTATGGTAGATGAGTAGCTGGTACCTGTGTGGAGAACTATGGTAGATGAATAGCTGGTACCTGTGTGGAGAACTATGGACCCTGTGTGGAGAGGGATGGTAGATGAGTAGGTGGCACCTGTGTGGAGAACTATGGTAGATGAGTAGCTGTACCTGTGTGGAGAACTACGGTGGATGAGTAGCTGGTACCTGTGTGGAGAACTATGGTACATGAGTAGCTGTACCTGTGTGGAGAACTATGGTAGATGAGTAGCTCGTACCTGTGTGGGGAACTATGGTAGATGAGTACCTGTACCTGTGTGGAGAGGTATGGTAGATGAGTAGTTGTACCTGTGTTGAGAACTATGGTAGATGAGTAGCTGTACCTGTGTGGAGAACTATGGTAGATGAGTGGCTTTTACCTGTGTGGAAAAAATGGTAGATGAGTAACTGGTACCTGTGTGGAGAACTATGGTAGATGAATAGCTGGTACCTGTGTGGAGAACTATGGACCCTGTGTGGAGAGGGATGGTAGATGAGTAGGTGGCACCTGTGTGGAGAACTATGGTAGATGAGTAGCTGTACCTGTGTGGAGAACTACGGTGGATGAGTAGCTGGTACCTGTGTGGAGAACTATGGTACATGAGTAGCTGTACCTGTGTGGAGAACTATGGTAGATGAGTAGCTCGTACCTGTGTGGGGAACTATGGTAGATGAGTACCTGTACCTGTGTGGAGAGGTATGGTAGATGAGTAGCTGCACCTGTGTGGAGAGGTATGGTAGATGAGTAGCTGTACCTGTGTGGAGAACTATGGTACCTCTGTGGAGAGGTATGGTAGATGAGTAGCTGTACCTGTGTGGAGAACTATGGTACATGAGTAGCTGTACCTGTGTGGAGAACTATGGTAGATGAGTGGCTTTTACCTGTGTGGAAAAAATGGTAGATGAGTAACTGGTACCTGTGTGGAAAACAATGGTAGATGAGTAGCTGGTACCTGTGTGGAGAACTATGGTAGATGAATAGCTGTACCTGTGTGGAGAACTATGGTAGATGAGTAGCTGGTACCTGTGTGGAGAGGTATGGTAGATGAGTAGCTGTACCTGTGTGGAGAACTATAGTAGATGAGTAGCTGGTACCTGTGTGGAGAACTATGGTAGATGAGTAGCTGTACCTGTGTGGAGAACTATGGTACCTGTGTGGAGAGGTGTGGTAGATGAATAGCTGTACCTGTGTGGAGAACTATGGTAGATGAGTAGCTGTACCTGTGTGGAGAGGCATGGTAGATGAGTAGCTGTACCTGTGTGGAGAGGTATGGTACCTGTGTGGAGAGGTATGGTAGATGAGTAGCTGTACCTGTGTGGAGAACTATGGTAGATTAGTAGCTGTACCTGTGTGGAGAACTATGGTAGATGAGTAGCTGGTACTTGTGTGAGGAACTATGGTAGATGAGTACCTGGTACCTGTGTGGAGAACTATGGTAGATGAATAGCTGGTACCTGTGTGGAGAACTATGGTACCTGTGTGGAGAGGGATGGTAGATGAGTAGGTGGCACCTGTGTGGAGAAATATGGTAGATGAGTAGCTGGTGCCTGTGTGGAGAGCTATGGTAGATGAGTAGCTGGTACCTGTGTGGAGAACTATGGTAGATGAGTAGCTGTACATGTGTGGAGAACTACGGTAGATGAGTAGCTGGTACCTGTGTGGAGAACTATGGTAGATGATTAGCTGGTACCTTTGTGGAGAACTGTGGTAGATGAGTAGCTTGTACCTGTGTGGAGAACTATGGTACATGAGTAGCTGTACCTGTGTGGAGAACTATGGTAGATGAGTAGCTCGTACCTGTGTGGGGAACTATGGTAGATGAGTAGCTGTACCTGTGTGGAGAGGTATGGTAGATGAGTAGTTGTACCTGTGTTGAGAACTATGTTACATGAGTAGCTGCACCTGTGTGGAGAGGTATGGTAGATGAGTAGCTGTACCTGTGTGGAGAACTATGGTACCTCTGTGGAGAGGTATGGTAGATGAGTAGCTGTACCTGTGTGGAGAACTATGGTACATGAGTAGCTGGTGCCTGTGTGGAGAACTATGGTAGATGAGTGGCTTTTACCTGTGTGGAAAAAATGGTAGATGAGTAACTGGTACCTGTGTGGAAAACAATGGTAGATGAGTAGCTGGTACCTGTGTGGAGAACTATGGTAGATGAATAGCTGTACCTGTGTGGAGAACTATGGTAGATGAGTAGCTGGTACCTGTGTGGAGAGGTATGGTAGATGAGTAGCTGTACCTGTGTGGAGAACTATAGTAGATGAGTAGCTCGTACCTGTGTGGGGAACTATGGTAGATGAGTAGCTGTACCTGTGTGGAGAGGTATGGTAGATGAGTAGTTGTACCTGTGTTGAGAACTATGTTACATGAGTAGCTGCACCTGTGTGGAGAGGTATGGTAGATGAGTAGCTGTACCTGTGTGGAGAACTATGGTACCTCTGTGGAGAGGTATGGTAGATGAGTAGCTGTACCTGTGTGGAGAACTATGGTACATGAGTAGCTGGTGCCTGTGTGGAGAACTATGGTAGATGAGTGGCTTTTACCTGTGTGGAAAAAATGGTAGATGAGTAACTGGTACCTGTGTGGAAAACAATGGTAGATGAGTAGCTGGTACCTGTGTGGAGAACTATGGTAGATGAGTAGTTGTACCTGTGTTGAGAACTATGGTAGATGAGTAGCTGCACCTGTGTGGAGAGGTATGGTAGATGAGTAGCTGTACCTGTGTGGAGAACTATGGTACCTCTGTGGAGAGGTATGCTCGATGAGTGGCTGTACCTGTGTGGAGAACTATGGTACTTGAGTAGCTGGTGCCTGTGTGGGGAACTATGGTAGATGAGTAGCTGGTACCTGTGTGGAGAACTATGGTAGATGAGTAGCTGTACCTGTGTGGAGAACTATGGTACCTGTGTGGAGAGGTGTGGTAGATGAATAGCTGTACCTGTGTGGAGAACTATGGTAGATGAGTAGCTGTACCTGTGTGGAGAGGCATGGTAGATGAGTAGCTGTACCTGTGTGGAGAGGTATGGTAGATGAGTAGCTGTACCTGTGTGGAGAACTATGGTAGATGAGTAGCTGTACCTGTGTGGAGAGGTATGGTAGATGAGTAGCTGTACCTGTGTGGAGAGGTATGGTAGATGAGTAGCTGGTACCTGTGTCGAGAACTATGGTAGATGAGTAGCTGGTACCTGTGTGGAGAACTATGGTAGATGAGTAGCTGGTACCTGTGTGGAGAACTATGGTAGATGAGTAGCTGTACCTGTGTGGAGAACTATGGTAGATGAGTAGTTGGTACCTGTGTGGAGAACTATGGTAGATGAGTAGCTGGTACCTGTGAGGAGAACTATGGTAGATGAGTAGCTCTACCTTTGTGGAGAACTATGGTAGATGAGTAGCTGGTACCTGTGTGGAGAACTATGGTAGATGAGTAGCTGGTAACTGTGTGGAGAACTATGGTAGATGAGTAGCTGGTACCTGTGTGGAGAACTATGGTAGATGAATAGCTGTGCCTGTGTGGAGAACTATGATAC
This sequence comes from Lampris megalopsis, assembly GCA_022114975.2. NCBI lineage: Eukaryota > Metazoa > Chordata > Actinopteri > Lampriformes > Lampridae > Lampris > Lampris megalopsis. Next base: position 3,419,966 of record JAJHIY020000431.1, read on the forward strand.
CTGTGTGGAGAGGTATGGTAGATGAGTCGCTCTACCTGTGTGGAAAGGTATGGTAGATGAGTAGCTGTACCTGTGTGGAGAGGTATGGTAGATTAGTAGCTGTACCTGTGTGGAGAATTATGGTGGATGAGTAGCTGGTAACTGTGTGGAGAACTATGGTAGATGAGTAGCTGGTACCTGTGTGGAGAACTATGGTAGATGAGTAGTTGGTACCTGTGTGGAGAACTATGGTAGATGAGTAGCTGTACCTGTGCGGAGAACTATGGTAGATGAGTAGCTGTACCTGTGTGGAGAGCTATAGTAGATGAGTAGCTGGTACCTGTGTGAGGAACTACGGTAGATGAATAGCTGGTACCTGTGTGGAGAACTATGGACCCTGTGTGGAGAGGGATGGTAGATGAGTAGGTGGCACCTGTGTGGAGAACTATGGTAGATGAGTAGCTGTACCTGTGTGGAGAACTACGATGGATGAGTAGCTGGTACCTGTGTGGAGAACTATGGTAGATGAGTAGCTGGTACCTTTGTGGAGAACTGTGGTAGATGAGTAGCTGGTACCTGTGTGGAGAACTATGGTACATGAGTAGCTGTACGTGTGTTGAGAACTATGGTAGATGAGTAGCTCGTACCTGTGTAGGGAACTATGGTAGATGAGTAGCTGTACCTGTGTGGAGAACTATGGTAGATGAGTAGCTGTACCTGTGTGGAGAACTATGGTAGATGAGTAGTTGGTACCTGTGTGGAGAACTATGGTAGATGAGTAGCTGGTACCTGTGTGGAGAACTATGGTAGATGAATAGCTGTACCTGTGTGGAGAACTATGGTAGATGAGTAGCTGTACCTGTGTGGAGAGGTATGGTAGATGAGCAGCTGTACCTGTGTGGAGAACTATGGTAGATGAGTAGCTGCACCTGTGTGGAGAGGTATGGTAGATGAGTAGCTGTACCTGTGTGGAGAACTATGGTACCTCTGTGGAGAGGTATGGTAGATGAGTAGCTGTACCTGTGTGGAGAGGTATGGTAGATGAGCAGCTGTACCTGTGTAGAGAACTATAGTAGATGAGTAGCTGGTACCTGTGTGGAGAACTATGGTAGATGAGTAGCTGGTACCTTTGTGGAGAACTGTGGTAGATGAGTAGCTGGTACCTGTACGGAGAACTATGGTACATGAGTAGCTGTACCTGTGTGGAGAACTATGGTACATGAGTAGCTGGTGCCTGTGTGGAGAACTATGGTAGACGAGTGGCTTTTACCTGTGTGGAAAAAAATGGTAGATGAGTAACTGGTACCTGTGTTGAGAACTTTAGTAGATGAGTAGCTGCACCTGTGTGGAGAACTATGGTACATGAGTAGCTGGTGCCTGTGTGGAGATCTATGGTAGATGAGTGGCTTTTACCTGTGTGGAAAAAAATGGTAGATGAGTAACTGGTACCTGTGTGGAAAACAATGGTAGATGAGTAGCTGGTACCTGTGTGGAGAACTATGGTAGATGAATAGCTGTACCTGTGTGGAGAACTATGGTAGATGAGTAGCTGGTACCTGTTTGGAGAGGTATGGTAGATGAGTAGCTGTACCTGTGTGGAGAACTATAGTAGATGAGTAGCTGGTACCTGTGTGGAGAAATATGATAGATGAGTAGCTTGTACCTTTGTGGAGAACTGTGGTAGATGAGTAGCTGGTACCTGTGTGGAGAACTATGGTACATGAGTAGCTGTACCTGTGTGGAGAACTATGGTAGATGAGTAGCTCGTACCTGTGTGGGGAACTATGGTAGATGAGTAGCTGTACCTGTGTGGAGAGGTATGGTAGATGAGTAGTTGTACCTGTGTTGAGAACTATGGTAGATGAGTAGCTGCACCTGTGTGGAGAGGTATGGTAGATGAGTAGCTGTACCTGTGTGGAGAACTATGGTACCTCTGTGGAGAGGTATGCTAGATGAGTAGCTGTACCTGTGTGGAGAACTATGGTACATGAGTAGCTGGTGCCTGTGTGGGGAACTATGGTAGATGAGTAGCTGGTACCTGTGTGGAGAACTATGGTAGATGAGTAGCTGTACCTGTGTGGAGAACTATGGTACCTGTGTGGAGAGGTGTGGTAGATGAATAACTGTACCTGTGTGGAGAACTATGGTAGATGAGTAGCTGGTACCTGTGTGGAGAGGCATGGTAGATGAGTAGCTGTACCTTTGTGGAGAGGTATGGTAGATGAGTAGCTGTACCTGTGTGGAGAACTATGGTAGATGAGTAGCTGTACCTGTGTGGAGAGGTATGGTAGATGAGTAGCTGTACCTGTGTGGAGAGGTATGGTAGATGAGTAGCTGGTACCTGTGTCGAGAACTATGGTAGATGAGTAGCTGGTACCTGTGTGGAGAACTATGGTAGATGAGTAGCTGGTACCTGTGTGGAGAACTATGGACCCTGTGTGGAGAGGGATGGTAGATGAGTAGGTGGCACCTGTGTGGAGAACTATGGTAGATGAGTAGCTGCACCTGTGTGGAGAGGTATGGTAGATGAGTAGCTGTACCTGTGTGGAGAACTATGGTACCTCTGTGGAGAGGTATGCTAGATGAGTAGCTGTACCTCTGTGGAGAACTATGGTACATGAGTAGCTGGTGCCTGTGTGGGGAACTATGGTAGATGAGTAGCTGGTACCTGTGTGGAGAACTATGGTAGATGAGTAGCTGTACCTGTGTGGAGAACTATGGTACCTGTGTGGAGAGGTGTGGTAGATGAATAACTGTACCTGTGTGGAGAACTATGGTAGATGAGTAGCTGGTACCTGTGTGGAGAGGCATGGTAGATGAGTAGCTGTACCTGTGTGGAGAGGTATGGTAGATGAGTAGCTGTACCTGTGTGGAGAACTATGGTAGATGAGTAGCTGTACCTGTGTGGAGAGGTATGGTAGATGAGTAGCTGTACCTGTGTGGAGAGGTATGGTAGATGAGTAGCTGGTACCTGTGTCGAGAACTATGGTAGATGAGTAGCTGGTACCTGTGTGGAGAACTATGGTAGATGAGTAGCTGGTACCTGTGTGGAGAACTATGGACCCTGTGTGGAGAGGGATGGTAGATGAGTAGGTGGCACCTGTGTGGAGAACTATGGTAGATGAGTAGCTGTACCTGTGTGGAGAACTACGGTGGATGAGTAGCTGGTACCTGTGTGGAGAACTATGGTAGATGAGTAGCTGGTACCTTTGTGGAGAACTGTGGTAGATGAGTAGCTGGTACCTGTGTGGAGAACTATGGTACATGAGTAGCTGTACGTGTGTTGAGAACTATGGTAGATGAGTAGCTCGTACCTGTGTAGGGAACTATGGTAGATGAGTAGCTGTACCTGTGTGGAGAACTATGGTAGATGAGTAGCTGTACCTGTGTGGAGAACTATGGTAGATGAGTAGTTGGTACCTGTGTGGAGAACTATGGTAGATGAGTAGCTGGTACCTGTGTGGAGAACTATGGTAGATGAATAGCTGTACCTGTGTGGAGAACTATGGTAGATGAGTAGCTGTACCTGTGTGGAGAGGTATGGTAGATGAGCAGCTGTACCTGTGTGGAGAACTATGGTAGATGAGTAGCTGCACCTGTGTGGAGAGGTATGGTAGATGAGTAGCTGTACCTGTGTGGAGAACTATGGTACCTCTGTGGAGAGGTATGGTAGATGAGTAGCTGTACCTGTGTGGAGAGGTATGGTAGATGAGCAGCTGTACCTGTGTGGAGAACTATAGTAGATGAGTAGCTGGTACCTGTGTGGAGAACTATGGTAGATGAGTAGCTGGTACCTTTGTGGAGAACTGTGGTAGATGAGTAGCTGGTACCTGTATGGAGAACTATGGTACATGAGTAGCTGTACCTGTGTGGAGAACTATGGTAGATGAGTAGCTTGTACCTGTGTGGGGAGCTATGGTAGATGAGTAGCTGTACCTGTGTGGAAAGGTATGGTAGATGAGTAGTTGTACCTGTGTTGAGAACTTTGGTAGATGAGTAGCTGCACCTGTGTGGAGAGGTATGGTATATGAGTAGCTGTACCTGTGTGGAGAACTATGGTACCTCTGTGGAGAGATATGGTAGATGAGTAGCTGTACCTGTGTGGAGAACTATGGTACATGAGTAGCTGGTTTCTGTGTGGAGAAATATGGTAGATGAGTGGCTTTTACCTGTGTGGAAAAAAATGGTAGATGAGTAGCTGGTACCTTTGTGGAAAACAATGGTAGATGAGTAGCTGCTACCTGTGTGGAGAACTATGGTAGATGAGTAGCTGGTAACTGTGTGGAGAACTATGGTAGATGAGTAGCTGGTACCTGTGTGGAGAACTATGGTAGATGAGTAGCTCGTACCTGTGTGGAGAACTATGGTAGATGAGTAGCTGTACCTGTGCGGAGAACTATGGTAGATGAGTAGCTGTACCTGTGTGGAGAGCTATGGTACCTGTGTGGAGAGGCATGGTAGATGAGTAGCTGTACCTGTGTGGAGAACTATGGTAGATGAGTAGCTGTACCTGTGTGGAGAACTATGGTAGATGAGTAGCTGTACCTGTGTGGAGAACTATGGTAGATGAGTAGTTGGTACCTGTGTGGAGAACTATGGTAGATGAGTAGCTGGTACCTGTGTGGAGAACTATGGTAGATGAATAGCTGTACCTGTGTGGAGAACTATGGTAGATGAGTAGCTGTACCTGTGTGGAGAGGTATGGTAGATGAGCAGCTGTACCTGTGTGGAGAACTATGGTAGATGAGTAGCTGCACCTGTGTGGAGAGGTATGGTAGATGAGTAGCTGTACCTGTGTGGAGAACTATGGTACCTCTGTGGAGAGGTATGGTAGATGAGTAGCTGTACCTGTGTGGAGAGGTATGGTAGATGAGCAGCTGTACCTGTGTAGAGAACTATAGTAGATGAATAGCTGGTACCTGTGTGGAGAACTATGGTAGATGAGTAGCTGGTACCTTTGTGGAGAACTGTGGTAGATGAGTAGCTGGTACCTGTACGGAGAACTATGGTACATGAGTAGCTGTACCTGTGTGGAGAACTATGGTACATGAGTAGCTGGTGCCTGTGTGGAGAACTACGGTAGACGAGTGGCTTTTACCTGTGTGGAAAAAAATGGTAGATGAGTAACTGGTACCTGTGTTGAGAACTTTGGTAGATGAGTAGCTGCACCTGTGTGGAGAACTATGGTACATGAGTAGCTGGTGCCTGTGTGGAGATCTATGGTAGATGAGTGGCTTTTACCTGTGTGGAAAAAAATGGTAGATGAGTAACTGGTACCTGTGTGGAAAACAATGGTAGATGAGTAGCTGGTACCTGTGTGGAGAACTATGGTAGATGAATAGCTGTACCTGTGTGGAGAACTATGGTAGATGAGTAGCTGGTACCTGTTTGGAGAGGTATGGTAGATGAGTAGCTGTACCTGTGTGGAGAACTATAGTAGATGAGTAGCTGGTACCTGTGTGGAGAAATATGATAGATGAGTAGCTTGTACCTTTGTGGAGAACTGTGGTAGATGAGTAGCTGGTACCTGTGTGGAGAACTATGGTACATGAGTAGCTGTACCTGTGTGGAGAACTATGGTAGATGAGTAGCTCGTACCTGTGTGGGGAACTATGGTAGATGAGTAGCTGTACCTGTGTGGAGAGGTATGGTAGATGAGTAGTTGTACCTGTGTTGAGAACTATGGTAGATGAGTAGCTGCACCTGTGTGGAGAGGTATGGTAGATGAGTAGCTGTACCTGTGTGGAGAACTATGGTACCTCTGTGGAGAGGTATGCTAGATGAGTAGCTGTACCTGTGTGGAGAACTATGGTACATGAGTAGCTGGTGCCTGTGTGGGGAACTATGGTAGATGAGTAGCTGGTACCTGTGTGGAGAACTATGGTAGATGAGTAGCTGTACCTGTGTGGAGAACTATGGTACCTGTGTGGAGAACTATGGTAGATGAGTAGCTGTACCTGTGTGGAGAGGTATGGTAGATGAGTAGCTGTACCTGTGTGGAGAGGTATGGTAGATGAGTAGCTGGTACCTGTGTGAGGAACTATGGTAGATGAGTAGCTGGTACCTGTGTGGAGAACTATGGTAGATGAATAGCTGGTACCTGTGTGGAGAACTATGGTACCTGTGTGGAGAGGGATGGTAGATGAGTAGGTGGCACCTGTGTGGAGAACTATGGTAGATGAGTAGCTGGTGCCTGTGTGGAGAGCTATGGTAGATGAGTAGCTGGTACCTGTGTGGAGAACTATGGTAGATGAGTAGCTGTACCTGTGTGGAGAACTACGGTAGATGAGTAGTTGGTACCTGTGTGGAGAACTATGGTAGATGAGTAGCTGTACCTGTGCGGAGAACTATGGTAGATGAGTAGCTGTACCTGTGTGGAGAGCTATAGTAGATGAGTAGCTGGTACCTGTGTGAGGAACTATGGTAGATGAGTAGCTGGTACCTGTGTGGAGAACTATGGTAGATGAATAGCTGGTACCTGTGTGGAGAACTATGGACCCTGTGTGGAGAGGGATGGTAGATGAGTAGGTGGCACCTGTGTGGAGAACTATGGTAGATGAGTAGCTGTACCTGTGTGGAGAACTACGGTGGATGAGTAGCTGGTACCTGTGTGGAGGACTATGGTAGATGAGTAGCTGGTACCTTTGTGGAGAACTGTGGTAGATGAGTAGCTGGTACCTGTGTGGAGAACTATGGTACATGAGTAGCTGTACGTGTGTTGAGAACTATGGTAGATGAGTAGCTCGTACCTGTGTAGGGAACTATGGTAGATGAGTAGCTGTACCTGTGTGGAGAACTATGGTAGATGAGTAGCTGTACCTGTGTGGAGAACTATGGTAGATGAGTAGTTGGTACCTGTGTGGAGAACTATGGTAGATGAGTAGCTGGTACCTGTGTGGAGAACTATGGTAGATGAATAGCTGTACCTGTGTGGAGAACTATGGTAGATGAGTAGCTGTACCTGTGTGGAGAGGTATGGTAGATGAGCAGCTGTACCTGTGTGGAGAACTATGGTAGATGAGTAGCTGCACCTGTGTGGAGAGGTATGGTAGATGAGTAGCTGTACCTGTGTGGAGAACTATGGTACCTCTGTGGAGAGGTATGGTAGATGAGTAGCTGTACCTGTGTGGAGAGGTATGGTAGATGAGCAGCTGTACCAGTGTGGAGAACTATAGTAGATGAGTAGCTGGTACCTGTGTGGAGAACTATGGTAGATGAGTAGCTGGTACCTGTATGGAGAACTATGGTACATGAGTAGCTGTACCTGTGTGGAGAACTATGGTAGATGAGTAGCTCGTACCTGTGTGGGGAGCTATGGTAGATGAGTAGCTGTACCTGTGTGGAAAGGTATGGTAGATGAGTAGTTGTACCTGTGTTGAGAACTTTGGTAGATGAGTAGCTGCACCTGTGTGGAGAGGTATGGTATATGAGTAGCTGTACCTGTGTGGAGAACTATGGTACCTCTGTGGAGAGATATGGTAGATGAGTAGCTGTACCTGTGTGGAGAACTATGGTACATGAGTAGCTGGTGCCTGTGTGGAGAAATATGGTAGATGAGTGGCTTTTACCTGTGTGGAAAAAAATGGTAGATGAGTAGCTGGTACCTTTGTGGAAAACAATGGTAGATGAGTAGCTGCTACCTGTGTGGAGAACTATGGTAGATGAGTAGCTGGTAACTGTGTGGAGAACTATGGTAGATGAGTAGCTGGTACCTGTGTGGAGAACTATGGTAGATGAGTAGCTCGTACCTGTGTGGAGAACTATGGTAGATGAGTAGCTGTACCTGTGCGGAGAACTATGGTAGATGAGTAGCTGTACCTGTGTGGAGAGCTATGGTACCTGTGTGGAGAGGCATGGTAGATGAGTAGCTGTACCTGTGTGGAGAACTATGGTAGATTAGTAGCTGTACCTGTGTGGAGAACTATGGTAGATGAGTAGCTGGTACCTGTGTGGAGAACTATGGTACATGAGTAGCTGTACCTGTGTGGAGAACTATGGTAGATGAGTAGCTGTACCTGTGTGGAGAACTATGGTACCTGTGTGGAGAGGTATGGTAGATGAATAGCTGTACCTGTGTGGAGAACTATGGTAGATGAATAGCTCTACCTGTGTGGAGAGGTATGGTAGATGAGTAGCTGGTACCTGTGTGGAGAGTTATGGTAGATGAGTAGCTGGTACCTGTGTGGAGAACTATGGTAGATGAGTAGCTGGTACCTGTGTGGATAACTATGGTAGATGAGTAGCTGGTACCTGTGTGGAGAGGTATGGTAGATGAGTAGCTGTACCTGTGTGGAGAACTATGGTACCTCTGTGGAGAGGTATGGTAGATGAGTAGTTGGTACCTGTGTGGAGAACTATGGTAGATGAGTAGCTGGTACCTGTGTGGAGAACTATGGTAGATGAATAGCTGTACCTGTGTGGAGAACTATGGTAGATGAGTAGCTGTACCTGTGTGGAGAGGTATGGTAGATGAGCAGCTGTACCTGTGTGGAGAACTATGGTACCTCTGTGGAGAGGTATGGTAGATGAGTAGCTGTACCTGTGTGGAGAACTATGGTACATGAATAGCTGGTGCCTGTGTGGAGAACTATGGTACCTGTGTGGAGAGGGATGGTAGATGAGTAGGTGGCACCTGTGTGGAGAAATATGGTAGATGAGTAGCTGGTGCCTGTGTGGAGAACTATGGTAGATGAATAACTGGTACTTGTGTGAGGAACTATGGTAGATGAGTACCTGGTACCTGTGTGGAGAACTATGGTAGATGAATAGCTGGTACCTGTGTGGAGAACTATGGTACCTGTGTGGAGAGGGATGGTAGATGAGTAGGTGGCACCTGTGTGGAGAAATATGGTAGATGAGTAGCTGGTGCCTGTGTGGAGAGCTATGGTAGATGAGTAGCTGGTACCTGTGTGGAGAACTATGGTAGATGAGTAGCTGTACCTGTGTGGAGAACTACGGTAGATGAGTAGCTGGTACCTGTGTGGAGAACTATGGTAGATGAGTAGCTGGTACCTTTGTGGAGAACTGTGGTAGATGAGTAGCTTGTACCTGTGTGGAGAACTATGGTACATGAGTAGCTGTACCTGTGTGGAGAACTATGGTAGATGAGTAGCTCGTACCTGTGTGGGGAACTATGGTAGATGAGTAGCTGTACCTGTGTGGAGAGGTATGGTAGATGAGTAGTTGTACCTGTGTTGAGAACTATGTTAGATGAGTAGCTGCACCTGTGTGGAGAGGTATGGTAGATGAGTAGCTGTACCTGTGTGGAGAACTATGGTACCTCTGTGGAGAGGTATGGTAGATGAGTAGCTGTACCTGTGTGGAGAACTATGGTACATGAGTAGCTGGTGCCTGTGTGGAGAACTATGGTAGATGAGTGGCTTTTACCTGTGTGGAAAAAAATGGTAGATGAGTAACTGGTACCTCTGTGGAAAACAATGGTAGATGAGTAGCTGGTACCTGTGTGGAGAACTATGGTAGATGAATAGCTGTACCTGTGTGGAGAACTATGGTAGATGAGTAGCTGGTACCTGTGTGGAGAGGTATGGTAGATGAGTAGCTGTACCTGTGTGGAGAACTATAGTAGATGAGTAGCTGGTAACTGTGTGGAGAAATATGATAGATGAGTAGCTTGTACCTTTGTGGAGAACTGTGGTAGATGAGTAGCTGGTACCTGTGTGGAGAACTATGGTACATGAGTAGCTGTACCTGTGTGGAGAACTATGGTAGATGAGTAGCTCGTACCTGTGTGGGGAACTATGGTAGATGAGTAGCTGTACCTGTGTGGAGAGGTATGGTAGATGAGTAGTTGTACCTGTGTTGAGAACTATGGTAGATAAGTAGCTGCACCTGTGTGGAGAGGTATGGTAGATGAGTAGCTGTACCTGTGTGGAGAACTATGGTACCTCTGTGGAGAGGTATGCTAGATGAGTGGCTGTACCTGTGTGGAGAACTATGGTACATGAGTAGCTGGTGCCTGTGTGGGGAACTATGGTAGATGAGTAGCTGGTACCTGTGTGGAGAACTATGGTAGATGAGTAGCTCGTACCTGTGTGGAGAACTATGGTAGATGAGTAGCTGTACCTGTGCGGAGAACTATGGTAGATGAGTAGCTGTACCTGTGTGGAGAGCTATGGTACCTGTGTGGAGAGGCATGGTAGATGAGTAGCTGTACCTGTGTGGAGAACTATGGTAGATTAGTAGCTGTACCTGTGTGGAGAACTATGGTAGATGAGTAGCTGGTACCTGTGTGAGGAACTATGGTAGATGAGTAGCTGGTACCTGTGTGGAGAACTATGGTAGATGAATAGCTGGTACCTGTGTGGAGAACTATGGTACCTGTGTGGAGAGGGATGGTAGATGAGTAGGTGGCACCTGTGTGGAGAACTATGGTAGATGAGTAGCTGGTGCCTGTGTGGAGAGCTATGGTAGATGAGTAGCTGGTACCTGTGTGGAGAACTATGGTAGATGAGTAGCTGTACCTGTGTGGAGAACTACGGTAGATGAGTAGCTGGTACCTGTGTGGAGAACTATGGTAGATGAATAGCTGGTACCTTTGTGGAGAGCTGTGGTAGATGAGTAGCTGGTACCTGTGTGGAGAACTATGGTACATGAGTAGCTGTACCTGTGTGGAGAACTATGGTAGATGAGTAGCTGTACCTGTGTGGAGAACTATGGTACCTGTGTGGAGAGGTATGGTAGATGAATAGCTGTACCTGTGTGGAGAACTATGGTAGATGAATAGCTGGTACCTTTGTGGAGAGCTGTGGTAGATGAGTAGCTGGTGCCTGTGTGGAGAGCTATGGTAGATGAGTAGCTGGTACCTGTGTGGAGAACTATGGTAGATGAGTAGCTGTACCTGTGTGGAGAACTACGGTAGATGAGTAGTTGGTACCTGTGTGGAGAACTATGGTAGATGAGTAGCTGTACCTGTGCGGAGAACTATGGTAGATGAGTAGCTGTACCTGTGTGGAGAGCTATAGTAGATGAGTAGCTGGTACCTGTGTGAGGAACTATGGTAGATGAGTAGCTGGTACCTGTGTGGAGAACTATGGTAGATGAATAGCTGGTACCTGTGTGGAGAACTATGGACCCTGTGTGGAGAGGGATGGTAGATGAGTAGGTGGCACCTGTGTGGAGAACTATGGTAGATGAGTAGCTGTACCTGTGTGGAGAACTACGGTGGATGAGTAGCTGGTACCTGTGTGGAGGACTATGGTAGATGAGTAGCTGGTACCTTTGTGGAGAACTGTGGTAGATGAGTAGCTGGTACCTGTGTGGAGAACTATGGTACATGAGTAGCTGTACGTGTGTTGAGAACTATGGTAGATGAGTAGCTCGTACCTGTGTAGGGAACTATGGTAGATGAGTAGCTGTACCTGTGTGGAGAACTATGGTAGATGAGTAGCTGTACCTGTGTGGAGAACTATGGTAGATGAGTAGTTGGTACCTGTGTGGAGAACTATGGTAGATGAGTAGCTGGTACCTGTGTGGAGAACTATGGTAGATGAATAGCTGTACCTGTGTGGAGAACTATGGTAGATGAGTAGCTGTACCTGTGTGGAGAGGTATGGTAGATGAGCAGCTGTACCTGTGTGGAGAACTATGGTAGATGAGTAGCTGCACCTGTGTGGAGAGGTATGGTAGATGAGTAGCTGTACCTGTGTGGAGAACTATGGTACCTCTGTGGAGAGGTATGGTAGATGAGTAGCTGTACCTGTGTGGAGAGGTATGGTAGATGAGCAGCTGTACCAGTGTGGAGAACTATAGTAGATGAGTAGCTGGTACCTGTGTGGAGAACTATGGTAGATGAGTAGCTGGTACCTGTATGGAGAACTATGGTACATGAGTAGCTGTACCTGTGTGGAGAACTATGGTAGATGAGTAGCTCGTACCTGTGTGGGGAGCTATGGTAGATGAGTAGCTGTACCTGTGTGGAAAGGTATGGTAGATGAGTAGTTGTACCTGTGTTGAGAACTTTGGTAGATGAGTAGCTGCACCTGTGTGGAGAGGTATGGTATATGAGTAGCTGTACCTGTGTGGAGAACTATGGTACCTCTGTGGAGAGATATGGTAGATGAGTAGCTGTACCTGTGTGGAGAACTATGGTACATGAGTAGCTGGTGCCTGTGTGGAGAAATATGGTAGATGAGTGGCTTTTACCTGTGTGGAAAAAAATGGTAGATGAGTAGCTGGTACCTTTGTGGAAAACAATGGTAGATGAGTAGCTGCTACCTGTGTGGAGAACTATGGTAGATGAGTAGCTGGTAACTGTGTGGAGAACTATGGTAGATGAGTAGCTGGTACCTGTGTGGAGAACTATGGTAGATGAGTAGCTCGTACCTGTGTGGAGAACTATGGTAGATGAGTAGCTGTACCTGTGCGGAGAACTATGGTAGATGAGTAGCTGTACCTGTGTGGAGAGCTATGGTACCTGTGTGGAGAGGCATGGTAGATGAGTAGCTGTACCTGTGTGGAGAACTATGGTAGATTAGTAGCTGTACCTGTGTGGAGAACTATGGTAGATGAGTAGCTGGTACCTGTGTGGAGAACTATGGTACATGAGTAGCTGTACCTGTGTGGAGAACTATGGTAGATGAGTAGCTGTACCTGTGTGGAGAACTATGGTACCTGTGTGGAGAGGTATGGTAGATGAATAGCTGTACCTGTGTGGAGAACTATGGTAGATGAATAGCTCTACCTGTGTGGAGAGGTATGGTAGATGAGTAGCTGGTACCTGTGTGGAGAGTTATGGTAGATGAGTAGCTGGTACCTGTGTGGAGAACTATGGTAGATGAGTAGCTGGTACCTGTGTGGATAACTATGGTAGATGAGTAGCTGGTACCTGTGTGGAGAGGTATGGTAGATGAGTAGCTGTACCTGTGTGGAGAACTATGGTACCTCTGTGGAGAGGTATGGTAGATGAGTAGTTGGTACCTGTGTGGAGAACTATGGTAGATGAGTAGCTGGTACCTGTGTGGAGAACTATGGTAGATGAATAGCTGTACCTGTGTGGAGAACTATGGTAGATGAGTAGCTGTACCTGTGTGGAGAGGTATGGTAGATGAGCAGCTGTACCTGTGTGGAGAACTATGGTACCTCTGTGGAGAGGTATGGTAGATGAGTAGCTGTACCTGTGTGGAGAACTATGGTACATGAATAGCTGGTGCCTGTGTGGAGAACTATGGTACCTGTGTGGAGAGGGATGGTAGATGAGTAGGTGGCACCTGTGTGGAGAAATATGGTAGATGAGTAGCTGGTGCCTGTGTGGAGAACTATGGTAGATGAATAACTGGTACTTGTGTGAGGAACTATGGTAGATGAGTACCTGGTACCTGTGTGGAGAACTATGGTAGATGAATAGCTGGTACCTGTGTGGAGAACTATGGTACCTGTGTGGAGAGGGATGGTAGATGAGTAGGTGGCACCTGTGTGGAGAAATATGGTAGATGAGTAGCTGGTGCCTGTGTGGAGAGCTATGGTAGATGAGTAGCTGGTACCTGTGTGGAGAACTATGGTAGATGAGTAGCTGTACCTGTGTGGAGAACTACGGTAGATGAGTAGCTGGTACCTGTGTGGAGAACTATGGTAGATGAGTAGCTGGTACCTTTGTGGAGAACTGTGGTAGATGAGTAGCTTGTACCTGTGTGGAGAACTATGGTACATGAGTAGCTGTACCTGTGTGGAGAACTATGGTAGATGAGTAGCTCGTACCTGTGTGGGGAACTATGGTAGATGAGTAGCTGTACCTGTGTGGAGAGGTATGGTAGATGAGTAGTTGTACCTGTGTTGAGAACTATGTTAGATGAGTAGCTGCACCTGTGTGGAGAGGTATGGTAGATGAGTAGCTGTACCTGTGTGGAGAACTATGGTACCTCTGTGGAGAGGTATGGTAGATGAGTAGCTGTACCTGTGTGGAGAACTATGGTACATGAGTAGCTGGTGCCTGTGTGGAGAACTATGGTAGATGAGTGGCTTTTACCTGTGTGGAAAAAAATGGTAGATGAGTAACTGGTACCTCTGTGGAAAACAATGGTAGATGAGTAGCTGGTACCTGTGTGGAGAACTATGGTAGATGAATAGCTGTACCTGTGTGGAGAACTATGGTAGATGAGTAGCTGGTACCTGTGTGGAGAGGTATGGTAGATGAGTAGCTGTACCTGTGTGGAGAACTATAGTAGATGAGTAGCTGGTAACTGTGTGGAGAAATATGATAGATGAGTAGCTTGTACCTTTGTGGAGAACTGTGGTAGATGAGTAGCTGGTACCTGTGTGGAGAACTATGGTACATGAGTAGCTGTACCTGTGTGGAGAACTATGGTAGATGAGTAGCTCGTACCTGTGTGGGGAACTATGGTAGATGAGTAGCTGTACCTGTGTGGAGAGGTATGGTAGATGAGTAGTTGTACCTGTGTTGAGAACTATGGTAGATAAGTAGCTGCACCTGTGTGGAGAGGTATGGTAGATGAGTAGCTGTACCTGTGTGGAGAACTATGGTACCTCTGTGGAGAGGTATGCTAGATGAGTGGCTGTACCTGTGTGGAGAACTATGGTACATGAGTAGCTGGTGCCTGTGTGGGGAACTATGGTAGATGAGTAGCTGGTACCTGTGTGGAGAACTATGGTAGATGAGTAGCTCGTACCTGTGTGGAGAACTATGGTAGATGAGTAGCTGTACCTGTGCGGAGAACTATGGTAGATGAGTAGCTGTACCTGTGTGGAGAGCTATGGTACCTGTGTGGAGAGGCATGGTAGATGAGTAGCTGTACCTGTGTGGAGAACTATGGTAGATTAGTAGCTGTACCTGTGTGGAGAACTATGGTAGATGAGTAGCTGGTACCTGTGTGAGGAACTATGGTAGATGAGTAGCTGGTACCTGTGTGGAGAACTATGGTAGATGAATAGCTGGTACCTGTGTGGAGAACTATGGTACCTGTGTGGAGAGGGATGGTAGATGAGTAGGTGGCACCTGTGTGGAGAACTATGGTAGATGAGTAGCTGGTGCCTGTGTGGAGAGCTATGGTAGATGAGTAGCTGGTACCTGTGTGGAGAACTATGGTAGATGAGTAGCTGTACCTGTGTGGAGAACTACGGTAGATGAGTAGCTGGTACCTGTGTGGAGAACTATGGTAGATGAATAGCTGGTACCTTTGTGGAGAGCTGTGGTAGATGAGTAGCTGGTACCTGTGTGGAGAACTATGGTACATGAGTAGCTGTACCTGTGTGGAGAACTATGGTAGATGAGTAGCTGTACCTGTGTGGAGAACTATGGTACCTGTGTGGAGAGGTATGGTAGATGAATAGCTGTACCTGTGTGGAGAACTATGGTAGATGAATAGCTCTACCTGTGTGGAGAGGTATGGTAGATGAGTAGCTGGTACCTGTGTGGAGAACTATGGTACATGAGTAGCTGGTACCTGTGTGGAGAACTATGGTAGATGAGTAGCTGGTACCTGTGTGGATAACTATGGTAGATGAGTAGCTGGTACCTGTGTGGAGAGGTATGGTAGATGAGTAGCTGTACCTGTGTGGAGAACTATGGTACCTCTGTGGAGAGGTATGGTAGATGAGTAGTTGGTACCTGTGTGGAGAACTATGGTAGATGAGTAGCTGGTACCTGTGTGGAGAACTATGGTAGATGAATAGCTGTACCTGTGTGGAGAACTATGGTAGATGAGTAGCTGTACCTGTGTGGAGAGGTATGGTAGATGAGCAGCTGTACCTGTGTGGAGAACTATGGTACCTCTGTGGAGAGGTATGGTAGATGAGTAGCTGTACCTGTGTGGAGAACTATGGTACATGAATAGCTGGTGCCTGTGTGGAGAACTATGGTACCTGTGTGGAGAGGGATGGTAGATGAGTAGGTGGCACCTGTGTGGAGAAATATGGTAGATGAGTAGCTGGTGCCTGTGTGGAGAACTATGGTAGATGAATAACTGGTACTTGTGTGAGGAACTATGGTAGATGAGTACCTGGTACCTGTGTGGAGAACTATGGTAGATGAATAGCTGGTACCTGTGTGGAGAACTATGGTACCTGTGTGGAGAGGGATGGTAGATGAGTAGGTGGCACCTGTGTGGAGAAATATGGTAGATGAGTAGCTGGTGCCTGTGTGGAGAGCTATGGTAGATGAGTAGCTGGTACCTGTGTGGAGAACTATGGTAGATGAGTAGCTGTACCTGTGTGGAGAACTACGGTAGATGAGTAGCTGGTACCTGTGTGGAGAACTATGGTAGATGAGTAGCTGGTACCTTTGTGGAGAACTGTGGTAGATGAGTAGCTTGTACCTGTGTGGAGAACTATGGTACATGAGTAGCTGTACCTGTGTGGAGAACTATGGTAGATGAGTAGCTCGTACCTGTGTGGGGAACTATGGTAGATGAGTAGCTGTACCTGTGTGGAGAGGTATGGTAGATGAGTAGTTGTACCTGTGTTGAGAACTATGTTAGATGAGTAGCTGCACCTGTGTGGAGAGGTATGGTAGATGAGTAGCTGTACCTGTGTGGAGAACTATGGTACCTCTGTGGAGAGGTATGATAGATGAGTAGCTGTACCTGTGTGGAGAACTATGGTACATGAGTAGCTGGTGCCTGTGTGGAGAACTATGGTAGATGAGTGGCTTTTACCTGTGTGGAAAAAAATGGTAGATGAGTAACTGGTACCTGTGTGGAAAACAATGGTAGATGAGTAGCTGGTACCTGTGTGGAGAACTATGGTAGATGAATAGCTGTACCTGTGTGGAGAACTATGGTAGATGAGTAGCTGGTACCTGTGTGGAGAGGTATGGTAGATGAGTAGCTGTACCTGTGTGGAGAACTATAGTAGATGAGTAGCTGGTAACTGTGTGGAGAAATATGATAGATGAGTAGCTTGTACCTTTGTGGAGAACTGTGGTAGATGAGTAGCTGGTACCTGTGTGGAGAACTATGGTACATGAGTAGCTGTACCTGTGTGGAGAACTATGGTAGATGAGTAGCTCGTACCTGTGTGGGGAACTATGGTAGATGAGTAGCTGTACCTGTGTGGAGAGGTATGGTAGATGAGTAGTTGTACCTGTGTTGAGAACTATGGTAGATGAGTAGCTGCACCTGTGTGGAGAGGTATGGTAGATGAGTAGCTGTACCTGTGTGGAGAACTATGGTACCTCTGTGGAGAGGTATGCTAGATGAGTGGCTGTACCTGTGTGGAGAACTATGGTACATGAGTAGCTGGTGCCTGTGTGGGGAACTATGGTAGATGAGTAGCTGGTACCTGTGTGGAGAACTATGGTAGATGAGTAGCTGTACCTGTGTGGAGAACTATGGTACCTGTGTGGAGAGGTGTGGTAGATGAATAGCTGTACCTGTGTGGAGAACTATGGTAGATGAGTAGCTGTACCTGTGTGGAGAGGCATGGTAGATGAGTAGCTGTACCTGTGTGGAGAGGTATGGTAGATGAGTAGCTGTACCTGTGTGGAGAACTATGGTAGATGAGTAGCTGTACCTGTGTGGAGAGGTATGGTAGATGAGTAGCTGTACCTGTGTGGAGAGGTATGGTAGATGAGTAGCTGGTACCTGTGTCGAGAACTATGGTAGATGAGTAGCTGGTACCTGTGTGGAGAACTATGGTAGATGAGTAGCTGGTACCTGTGTGGAGAACTATGGTAGATGAGTAGCTGTACCTGTGTGGAGAACTATGGTAGATGAGTAGTTGGTACCTGTGTGGAGAACTATGGTAGATGAGTAGCTGGTACCTGTGTGGAGAACTATGGTAGATGAGTAGCTCTACCTTTGTGGAGAACTATGGTAGATGAGTAGCTGGTACCTGTGTGGAGAACTATGGTAGATGAGTAGCTGGTAACTGTGTGGAGAACTATGGTAGATGAGTAGCTGGTACCTGTGTGGAGAACTATGGTAGATGAATAGCTGTACCTGTGTGGAGAACTATGATACCTGTGTGGAGAGGTATGGTAGATGAGTCGCTCTACCTGTGTGGAAAGGTATGGTAGATGAGTAGCTGTACCTGTGTGGAGAGGTATGGTAGATTAGTAGCTGTACCTGTGTGGAGAATTATGGTGGATGAGTAGCTGGTAACTGTGTGGAGAACTATGGTAGATGAGTAGCTGGTACCTGTGTGGAGAACTATGGTAGATGAGTAGTTGGTACCTGTGTGGAGAACTATGGTAGATGAGTAGCTGTACCTGTGCGGAGAACTATGGTAGATGAGTAGCTGTACCTGTGTGGAGAGCTATAGTAGATGAGTAGCTGGTACCTGTGTGAGGAACTATGGTAGATGAATAGCTGGTACCTGTGTGGAGAACTATGGACCCTGTGTGGAGAGGGATGGTAGATGAGTAGGTGGCACCTGTGTGGAGAACTATGGTAGATGAGTAGCTGTACCTGTGTGGAGAACTACGGTGGATGAGTAGCTGGTACCTGTGTGGAGAACTATGGTAGATGAGTAGCTGGTACCTTTGTGGAGAACTGTGGTAGATGAGTAGCTGGTACCTGTGTGGAGAACTATGGTACATGAGTAGCTGTACGTGTGTTGAGAACTATGGTAGATGAGTAGCTCGTACCTGTGTAGGGAACTATGGTAGATGAGTAACTGTACCTGTGTGGAGAACTATGGTAGATGAGTAGCTGTACCTGTGTGGAGAACTATGGTAGATGAGTAGTTGGTACCTGTGTGGAGAACTATGGTAGATGAGTAGCTGGTACCTGTGTGGAGAACTATGGTAGATGAATAGCTGTACCTGTGTGGAGAACTATGGTAGATGAGTAGCTGTACCTGTGTGGAGAGGTATGGTAGATGAGCAGCTGTACCTGTGTGGAGAGTTATGGTAGATGAGTAGCTGGTACCTGTGTGGAGAACTATGGTAGATGAGTAGCTGGTACCTGTGTGGATAACTATGGTAGATGAGTAGCTGGTACCTGTGTGGAGAGGTATGGTAGATGAGTAGCTGTACCTGTGTGCAGAACTATGGTACCTCTGTGGAGAGGTATGGTAGATGAGTAGTTGGTACCTGTGTGGAGAACTATGGTAGATGAGTAGCTGGTACCTGTGTGGAGAACTATGGTAGATGAATAGCTGTACCTGTGTGGAGAACTATGGTAGATGAGTAGCTGTACCTGTGTGGAGAGGTATGGTAGATGAGCAGCTGTACCTGTGTGGAGAACTATGGTACCTCTGTGGAGAGGTATGGTAGATGAGTAGCTGTACCTGTGTGGAGAACTATGGTACATGAATAGCTGGTGCCTGTGTGGAGAACTATGGTACCTGTGTGGAGAGGGATGGTAGATGAGTAGGTGGCACCTGTGTGGAGAAATATGGTAGATGAGTAGCTGGTGCCTGTGTGGAGAACTATGGTAGATGAATAACTGGTACTTGTGTGAGGAACTATGGTAGATGAGTACCTGGTACCTGTGTGGAGAACTATGGTAGATGAATAGCTGGTACCTGTGTGGAGAACTATGGTACCTGTGTGGAGAGGGATGGTAGATGAGTAGGTGGCACCTGTGTGGAGAAATATGGTAGATGAGTAGCTGGTGCCTGTGTGGAGAGCTATGGTAGATGAGTAGCTGGTACCTGTGTGGAGAACTATGGTAGATGAGTAGCTGTACCTGTGTGGAGAACTACGGTAGATGAGTAGCTGGTACCTGTGTGGAGAACTATGGTAGATGAGTAGCTGGTACCTTTGTGGAGAACTGTGGTAGATGAGTAGCTTGTACCTGTGTGGAGAACTATGGTACATGAGTAGCTGTACCTGTGTGGAGAACTATGGTAGATGAGTAGCTCGTACCTGTGTGGGGAACTATGGTAGATGAGTAGCTGTACCTGTGTGGAGAGGTATGGTAGATGAGTAGTTGTACCTGTGTTGAGAACTATGTTAGATGAGTAGCTGCACCTGTGTGGAGAGGTATGGTAGATGAGTAGCTGTACCTGTGTGGAGAACTATGGTACCTCTGTGGAGAGGTATGGTAGATGAGTAGCTGTACCTGTGTGGAGAACTATGGTACATGAGTAGCTGGTGCCTGTGTGGAGAACTATGGTAGATGAGTGGCTTTTACCTGTGTGGAAAAAAATGGTAGATGAGTAACTGGTACCTGTGTGGAAAACAATGGTAGATGAGTAGCTGGTACCTGTGTGGAGAACTATGGTAGATGAATAGCTGTACCTGTGTGGAGAACTATGGTAGATGAGTAGCTGGTACCTGTGTGGAGAGGTATGGTAGATGAGTAGCTGTACCTGTGTGGAGAACTATAGTAGATGAGTAGCTGGTACCTGTGTGGAGAAATATGATAGATGAGTAGCTTGTACCTTTGTGGAGAACTGTGGTAGATGAGTAGCTGGTACCTGTGTGGAGAACTATGGTACATGAGTAGCTGTACCTGTGTGGAGAACTATGGTAGATGAGTAGCTCGTACCTGTGTGGGGAACTATGGTAGATGAGTAGCTGTACCTGTGTGGAGAGGTATGGTAGATGAGTAGTTGTACCTGTGTTGAGAACTATGGTAGATGAGTAGCTGCACCTGTGTGGAGAGGTATGGTAGATGAGTAGCTGTACCTGTGTGGAGAACTATGGTACCTCTGTGGAGAGGTATGCTAGATGAGTGGCTGTACCTGTGTGGAGAACTATGGTACATGAGTAGCTGGTGCCTGTGTGGGGAACTATGGTAGATGAGTAGCTGGTACCTGTGTGGAGAACTATGGTAGATGAGTAGCTGTACCTGTGTGGAGAACTATGGTACCTGTGTGGAGAGGTGTGGTAGATGAATAGCTGTACCTGTGTGGAGAACTATGGTAGATGAGTAGCTGTACCTGTGTGGAGAGGCATGGTAGATGAGTAGCTGTACCTGTGTGGAGAGGTATGGTAGATGAGTAGCTGTACCTGTGTGGAGAACTATGGTAGATGAGTAGCTGTACCTGTGTGGAGAGGTATGGTAGATGAGTAGCTGTACCTGTGTGGAGAGGTATGGTAGATGAGTAGCTGGTACCTGTGTCGAGAACTATGGTAGATGAGTAGCTGGTACCTGTGTGGAGAACTATGGTAGATGAGTAGCTGGTACCTGTGTGGAGAACTATGGTAGATGAGTAGCTGTACCTGTGTGGAGAACTATGGTAGATGAGTAGTTGGTACCTGTGTGGAGAACTATGGTAGATGAGTAGCTGGTACCTGTGTGGAGAACTATGGTAGATGAGTAGCTCTACCTTTGTGGAGAACTATGGTAGATGAGTAGCTGGTACCTGTGTGGAGAACTATGGTAGATAAGTAGCTGGTAACTGTGTGGAGAACTATGGTAGATGAGTAGCTGGTACCTGTGTGGAGAACTATGGTAGATGAAAAGCTGTACCTGTGTGGAGAACTATGATACCTGTGTGGAGAGGTATGGTAGATGAGTCGCTCTACCTGTGTGGAAAGGTATGGTAGATGAGTAGCTGTACCTGTGTGGAGAGGTATGGTAGATTAGTAGCTGTACCTGTGTGGAGAATTATGGTGGATGAGTAGCTGGTAACTGTGTGGAGAACTATGGTAGATGAGTAGCTGGTACCTGTGTGGAGAACTATGGTAGATGAGTAGTTGGTACCTGTGTGGAGAACTATGGTAGATGAGTAGCTGTACCTGTGCGGAGAACTATGGTAGATGAGTAGCTGTACCTGTGTGGAGAGCTATAGTAGATGAGTAGCTGGTACCTGTGTGAGGAACTATGGTAGATGAATAGCTGGTACCTGTGTGGAGAACTATGGACCCTGTGTGGAGAGGGATGGTAGATGAGTAGGTGGCACCTGTGTGGAGAACTATGGTAGATGAGTAGCTGTACCTGTGTGGAGAACTACGGTGGATGAGTAGCTGGTACCTGTGTGGAGAACTATGGTAGATGAGTAGCTGGTACCTTTGTGGAGAACTGTGGTAGATGAGTAGCTGGTACCTGTGTGGAGAACTATGGTACATGAGTAGCTGTACGTGTGTTGAGAACTATGGTAGATGAGTAGCTCGTACCTGTGTAGGGAACTATGGTAGATGAGTAGCTGTACCTGTGTGGAGAACTATGGTAGATGAGTAGCTGTACCTGTGTGGAGAACTATGGTAGATGAGTAGTTGGTACCTGTGTGGAGAACTATGGTAGATGAGTAGCTGGTACCTGTGTGGAGAACTATGGTAGATGAATAGCTGTACCTGTGTGGAGAACTATGGTAGATGAGTAGCTGTACCTGTGTGGAGAGGTATGGTAGATGAGCAGCTGTACCTGTGTGGAGAACTATGGTAGATGAGTAGCTGCACCTGTGTGGAGAGGTATGGTAGATGAGTAGCTGTACCTGTGTGGAGAACTATGGTACCTCTGTGGAGAGGTATGGTAGATGAGTAGCTGTACCTGTGTGGAAAGGTATGGTAGATGAGCAGCTGTACCTGTGTAGAGAACTATAGTAGATGAGTAGCTGGTACCTGTGTGGAGAACTATGGTAGATGAGTAGCTGGTACCTTTGTGGAGAACTGTGGTAGATGAGTAGCTGGTACCTGTATGGAGAACTATGGTAGATGAGTAGCTGTACCTGTGTGGAGAACTATGGTACATGAGTAGCTGGTGCCTGTGTGGAGAACTATGGTAGATGAGTGGCTTTTACCTGTGTGGAAAAAAATGGTAGATGAGTAACTGGTACCTGTGTTGAGAACTTTGGTAGATGAGTAGCTGCACCTGTGTGGAGAACTATGGTACATGAGTAGCTGGTGCCTGTGTGGAGAACTATGGTAGATGAGTGGCTTTTACCTGTGTGGAAAAAAATGGTAGATGAGTAACTGGTACCTGTGTGGAAAACAATGGTAGATGAGTAGCTGGTACCTGTGTGGAGAACTATGGTAGATGAATAGCTGTACCTGTGTGGAGAACTATGGTAGATGAGTAGCTGGTACCTGTGTGGAGAGGTATGGTAGATGAGTAGCTGTACCTGTGTGGAGAACTATAGTAGATGAGTAGCTGGTACCTGTGTGGAGAAATATGATAGATGAGTAGCTTGTACCTTTGTGGAGAACTGTGGTAGATGAGTAGCTGGTACCTGTGTGGAGAACTATGGTACATGAGTAGCTGTACCTGTGTGGAGAACTATGGTAGATGAGTAGCTCGTACCTGTGTGGGGAACTATGGTAGATGAGTAGCTGTACCTGTGTGGAGAGGTATGGTAGATGAGTAGTTGTACCTGTGTTGAGAACTATGGTAGATGAGTAGCTGCACCTGTGTGGAGAGGTATGGTAGATGAGTAGCTGTACCTGTGTGGAGAACTATGGTACCTCTGTGGAGAGGTATGCTAGATGAGTAGCTGTACCTGTGTGGAGAACTATGGTACATGAGTAGCTGGTGCCTGTGTGGGGAACTATGGTAGATGAGTAGCTGGTAACTGTGTGGAGAACTATGGTAGATGAGTAGCTGTACCTGTGTGGAGAACTATGGTACCTGTGTGGAGAGGTGTGGTAGATGAATAGCTGTACCTGTGTGGAGAACTATGGTAGATGAGTAGCTGTACCTGTGTGGAGAGGCATGGTAGATGAGTAGCTGTACCTGTGTGGAGAGGTATGGTAGATGAGTAGCTGTACCTGTGTGGAGAACTATGGTAGATGAGTAGCTGTACCTGTGTGGAGAGGTATGGTAGATGAGTAGCTGTACCTGTGTGGAGAGGTATGGTAGATGAGTAGCTGGTACCTGTGTCGAGAACTATGGTAGATGAGTAGCTGGTACCTGTGTGGAGAACTATGGTAGATGAGTAGCTGGTACCTGTGTGGAGAACTATGGTAGATGAGTAGCTGTACCTGTGTGGAGAACTATGGTAGATGAGTAGTTGGTACCTGTGTGGAGAACTATGGTAGATGAGTAGCTGGTACCTGTGTGGAGAACTATGGTAGATGAGTAGCTCTACCTTTGTGGAGAACTATGGTAGATGAGTAGCTGGTACCTGTGTGGAGAACTATGGTAGATGAGTAGCTGGTACCTGTGTGGAGAACTATGGTAGATGAGTAGCTGGTACCTGTGTGGAGAACTATGGTAGATGAATAGCTGTACCTGTGTGGAGAACTATGATACCTGTGTGGAGAGGTATGGTAGATGAGTCGCTCTACCTGTGTGGAAAGGTATGGTAGATGAGTAGCTGTACCTGTGTGGAGAGGTATGGTAGATTAGTAGCTGTACCTGTGTGGAGAATTATGGTGGATGAGTAGCTGGTAACTGTGTGGAGAACTATGGTAGATGAGTAGCTGGTACCTGTGTGGAGAACTATGGTAGATGAGTAGTTGGTACCTGTGTGGAGAACTATGGTAGATGAGTAGCTGTACCTGTGCGGAGAACTATGGTAGATGAGTAGCTGTACCTGTGTGGAGAGCTATAGTAGATGAGTAGCTGGTACCTGTGTGAGGAACTATGGTAGATGAGTAGCTGGTACCTGTGTGGAGAACTATGGTAGATGAATAGCTGGTACCTGTGTGGAGAACTATGGACCCTGTGTGGAGAGGGATGGTAGATGAGTAGGTGGCACCTGTGTGGAGAACTATGGTAGATGAGTAGCTGTACCTGTGTGGAGAACTACGGTGGATGAGTAGCTGGTACCTGTGTGGAGAACTATGGTACATGAGTAGCTGTACCTGTGTGGAGAACTATGGTAGATGAGTAGCTCGTACCTGTGTGGGGAACTATGGTAGATGAGTACCTGTACCTGTGTGGAGAGGTATGGTAGATGAGTAGTTGTACCTGTGTTGAGAACTATGGTAGATGAGTAGCTGCACCTGTGTGGAGAGGTATGGTAGATGAGTAGCTGTACCTGTGTGGAGAACTATGGTACCTCTGTGGAGAGGTATGGTAGATGAGTAGCTGTACCTGTGTGGAGAACTATGGTACATGAGTAGCTGTACCTGTGTGGAGAACTATGGTAGATGAGTGGCTTTTACCTGTGTGGAAAAAATGGTAGATGAGTAACTGGTACCTGTGTGGAAAACAATGGTAGATGAGTAGCTGGTACCTGTGTGGAGAACTATGGTAGATGAATAGCTGTACCTGTGTGGAGAACTATGGTAGATGAGTAGCTGGTACCTGTGTGGAGAGGTATGGTAGATGAGTAGCTGTACCTGTGTGGAGAACTATAGTAGATGAGTAGCTGGTACCTGTGTGGAGAACTATGGTAGATGAGTAGCTGTACCTGTGTGGAGAACTATGGTACCTGTGTGGAGAGGTGTGGTAGATGAATAGCTGTACCTGTGTGGAGAACTATGGTAGATGAGTAGCTGTACCTGTTTGGAGAGGCATGGTAGATGAGTAGCTGTACCTGTGTGGAGAACTATGGTAGATTAGTAGCTGTACCTGTGTGGAGAACTATGGTAGATGAGTAGCTGGTACTTGTGTGAGGAACTATGGTAGATGAGTACCTGGTACCTGTGTGGAGAACTATGGTAGATGAATAGCTGGTACCTGTGTGGAGAACTATGGTACCTGTGTGGAGAGGGATGGTAGATGAGTAGGTGGCACCTGTGTGGAGAAATATGGTAGATGAGTAGCTGGTGCCTGTGTGGAGAGCTATGGTAGATGAGTAGCTGGTACCTGTGTGGAGAACTATGGTAGATGAGTAGCTGTACATGTGTGGAGAACTACGGTAGATGAGTAGCTGGTACCTGTGTGGAGAACTATGGTAGATGATTAGCTGGTACCTTTGTGGAGAACTGTGGTAGATGAGTAGCTTGTACCTGTGTGGAGAACTATGGTACATGAGTAGCTGTACCTGTGTGGAGAACTATGGTAGATGAGTAGCTCGTACCTGTGTGGGGAACTATGGTAGATGAGTAGCTGTACCTGTGTGGAGAGGTATGGTAGATGAGTAGTTGTACCTGTGTTGAGAACTATGTTAGATGAGTAGCTGCACTTGTGTGGAGAGGTATGGTAGATGAGTAGCTGTACCTGTGTGGAGAACTATGGTACCTCTGTGGAGAGGTATGGTAGATGAGTAGCTGTACCTGTGTGGAGAACTATGGTACATGAGTAGCTGGTGCCTGTGTGGAGAACTATGGTAGATGAGTGGCTTTTACCTGTGTGGAAAAAATGGTAGATGAGTAACTGGTACCTGTGTGGAAAACAATGGTAGATGAATAGCTGTACCTGTGTGGAGAACTATGGTAGATGAGTAGCTGGTACCTGTGTGGAGAGGTATGGTAGATGAGTAGCTGTACCTGTGTGGAGAACTATAGTAGATGAGTAGCTGGTACCTGTGTGGAGAAATATGATAGATGAGTAGCTTGTACCTTTGTGGAGAACTGTGGTAGATGAGTAGCTGGTACCTGTGTGGAGAACTATGGTACATGAGTAGCTGTACCTGTGTGGAGAACTATGGTAGATGAGTAGCTCGTACCTGTGTGGGGAACTATGGTAGATGAGTAGCTGTACCTGTGTGGAGAGGTATGGTAGATGAGTAGTTGTACCTGTGTTGAGAACTATGGTAGATGAGTAGCTGCACCTGTGTGGAGAGGTATGGTAGATGAGTAGCTGTACCTGTGTGGAGAACTATGGTACCTCTGTGGAGAGGTATGCTAGATGAGTAGCTGTACCTGTGTGGAGAACTATGGTACATGAGTAGCTGGTGCCTGTGTGGGGAACTATGGTAGATGAGTAGCTGGTAACTGTGTGGAGAACTATGGTAGATGAGTAGCTGTACCTGTGTGGAGAACTATGGTACCTGTGTGGAGAGGTGTGGTAGATGAATAGCTGTACCTGTGTGGAGAACTATGGTAGATGAGTAGCTGTACCTGTGTGGAGAGGCATGGTAGATGAGTAGCTGTACCTGTGTGGAGAGGTATGGTAGATGAGTAGCTGTACCTGTGTGGAGAACTATGGTAGATGAGTAGCTGTACCTGTGTGGAGAGGTATGGTAGATGAGTAGCTGTACCTGTGTGGAGAGGTATGGTAGATGAGTAGCTGGTACCTGTGTCGAGAACTATGGTAGATGAGTAGCTGGTACCTGTGTGGAGAACTATGGTAGATGAGTAGCTGGTACCTGTGTGGAGAACTATGGTAGATGAGTAGCTGTACCTGTGTGGAGAACTATGGTAGATGAGTAGTTGGTACCTGTGTGGAGAACTATGGTAGATGAGTAGCTGGTACCTGTGTGGAGAACTATGGTAGATGAGTAGCTCTACCTTTGTGGAGAACTATGGTAGATGAGTAGCTGGTACCTGTGTGGAGAACTATGGTAGATGAGTAGCTGGTAACTGTGTGGAGAACTATGGTAGATGAGTAGCTGGTACCTGTGTGGAGAACTATGGTAGATGAATAGCTGTACCTGTGTGGAGAACTATGATACCTGTGTGGAGAACTATGGTAGATGAGTAGCTGGTACCTGTGTGGAGAACTATGGTAGATGAGTAGCTGCACCTGTGTGGAGAACTATGGTACATGAGTAGCTGGTGCCTGTGTGGAGAACTATGGTAGATGAGTGGCTTTTACCTGTGTGGAAAAAAATGGTAGATGAGTAACTGGTACCTGTGTGGAAAACAATGGTAGATGAGTAGCTGGTACCTGTGTGGAGAACTATGGTAGATGAATAGCTGTACCTGTGTGGAGAACTATGGTAGATGAGTAGCTGGTACCTGTGTGGAGAGGTATGGTAGATGAGTAGCTGTACCTGTGTGGAGAACTATAGTAGATGAGTAGCTGGTACCTGTGTGGAGAAATATGATAGATGAGTAGCTTGTACCTTTGTGGAGAACTGTGGTAGATGAGTAGCTGGCACCTGTGTGGAGAACTATGGTACATGAGTAGCTGTACCTGTGTGGAGAACTACGGTGGATGAGTAGCTGGTACCTGTGTGGAGAACTATGGTACATGAGTAGCTGTACCTGTGTGGAGAACTATGGTAGATGAGTAGCTCGTACCTGTGTGGGGAACTATGGTAGATGAGTACCTGTACCTGTGTGGAGAGGTATGGTAGATGAGTAGTTGTACCTGTGTTGAGAACTATGGTAGATGAGTAGCTGCACCTGTGTGGAGAGGTATGGTAGATGAGTAGCTGTACCTGTGTGGAGAACTATGGTACCTCTGTGGAGAGGTATGGTAGATGAGTAGCTGTACCTGTGTGGAGAACTATGGTACATGAGTAGCTGTACCTGTGTGGAGAACTATGGTAGATGAGTGGCTTTTACCTGTGTGGAAAAAATGGTAGATGAGTAACTGGTACCTGTGTGGAAAACAATGGTAGATGAGTAGCTGGTACCTGTGTGGAGAACTATGGTAGATGAATAGCTGTACCTGTGTGGAGAACTATGGTAGATGAGTAGCTGGTACCTGTGTGGAGAGGTATGGTAGATGAGTAGCTGTACCTGTGTGGAGAACTATAGTAGATGAGTAGCTGGTACCTGTGTGGAGAACTATGGTAGATGAGTAGCTGTACCTGTGTGGAGAACTATGGTACCTGTGTGGAGAGGTGTGGTAGATGAATAGCTGTACCTGTGTGGAGAACTATGGTAGATGAGTAGCTGTACCTGTTTGGAGAGGCATGGTAGATGAGTAGCTGTACCTGTGTGGAGAACTATGGTAGATTAGTAGCTGTACCTGTGTGGAGAACTATGGTAGATGAGTAGCTGGTACTTGTGTGAGGAACTATGGTAGATGAGTACCTGGTACCTGTGTGGAGAACTATGGTAGATGAATAGCTGGTACCTGTGTGGAGAACTATGGTACCTGTGTGGAGAGGGATGGTAGATGAGTAGGTGGCACCTGTGTGGAGAAATATGGTAGATGAGTAGCTGGTGCCTGTGTGGAGAGCTATGGTAGATGAGTAGCTGGTACCTGTGTGGAGAACTATGGTAGATGAGTAGCTGTACATGTGTGGAGAACTACGGTAGATGAGTAGCTGGTACCTGTGTGGAGAACTATGGTAGATGATTAGCTGGTACCTTTGTGGAGAACTGTGGTAGATGAGTAGCTTGTACCTGTGTGGAGAACTATGGTACATGAGTAGCTGTACCTGTGTGGAGAACTATGGTAGATGAGTAGCTCGTACCTGTGTGGGGAACTATGGTAGATGAGTAGCTGTACCTGTGTGGAGAGGTATGGTAGATGAGTAGTTGTACCTGTGTTGAGAACTATGTTAGATGAGTAGCTGCACTTGTGTGGAGAGGTATGGTAGATGAGTAGCTGTACCTGTGTGGAGAACTATGGTACCTCTGTGGAGAGGTATGGTAGATGAGTAGCTGTACCTGTGTGGAGAACTATGGTACATGAGTAGCTGGTGCCTGTGTGGAGAACTATGGTAGATGAGTGGCTTTTACCTGTGTGGAAAAAATGGTAGATGAGTAACTGGTACCTGTGTGGAAAACAATGGTAGATGAGTAGCTGGTACCTGTGTGGAGAACTATGGTAGATGAATAGCTGTACCTGTGTGGAGAACTATGGTAGATGAGTAGCTGGTACCTGTGTGGAGAGGTATGGTAGATGAGTAGCTGTACCTGTGTGGAGAACTATAGTAGATGAGTAGCTGGTACCTGTCTGGAGAAATATGATAGATGAGTAGCTTGTACCTTTGTGGAGAACTGTGGTACATGAGTAGCTGTACCTGTGTGGAGAACTATGGTAGATGAGTAGCTCGTACCTGTGTGGGGAACTATGGTAGATGAGTAGCTGTACCTGTGTGGAGAGGTATGGTAGATGAGTAGTTGTACCTGTGTTGAGAACTATGGTAGATGAGTAGCTGCACCTGTGTGGAGAGGTATGGTAGATGAGTAGCTGTACCTGTGTGGAGAACTATGGTACCTCTGTGGAGAGGTATGCTAGATGAGTGGCTGTACCTGTGTGGAGAACTATGGTACATGAGTAGCTGGTGCCTGTGTGGGGAACTATGGTAGATGAGTAGCTGGTACCTGTGTGGAGAACTATGGTAGATGAGTAGCTGTACCTGTGTGGAGAACTATGGTACCTGTGTGGAGAGGTGTGGTAGATGAATAGCTGTACCTGTGTGGAGAACTATGGTAGATGAGTAGCTGTACCTGTGTGGAGAGGCATGGTAGATGAGTAGCTGTACCTGTGTGGAGAGGTATGGTAGATGAGTAGCTGTACCTGTGTGGAGAACTATGGTAGATGAGTAGCTGTACCTGTGTGGAGAGGTATGGTAGATGAGTAGCTGTACCTGTGTGGAGAGGTATGGTAGATGAGTAGCTGGTACCTGTGTCGAGAACTATGGTAGATGAGTAGCTGGTACCTGTGTGGAGAACTATGGTAGATGAGTAGCTGGTACCTGTGTGGAGAACTATGGTAGATGAGTAGCTGTACCTGTGTGGAGAACTATGGTAGATGAGTAGTTGGTACCTGTGTGGAGAACTATGGTAGATGAGTAGCTGGTACCTGTGTGGAGAACTATGGTAGATGAGTAGCTCTACCTTTGTGGAGAACTATGGTAGATGAGTAGCTGGTACCTGTGTGGAGAACTATGGTAGATGAGTAGCTGGTAACTGTGTGGAGAACTATGGTAGATGAGTAGCTGGTACCTGTGTGGAGAACTATGGTAGATGAATAGCTGTACCTGTGTGGAGAACTATGATACCTGTGTGGAGAGGTATGGTAGATGAGTCGCTCTACCTGTGTGGAAAGGTATGGTAGATGAGTAGCTGTACCTGTGTGGAGAGGTATGGTAGATTAGTAGCTGTACCTGTGTGGAGAATTATGGTGGATGAGTAGCTGGTAACTGTGTGGAGAACTATGGTAGATGAGTAGCTGGTACCTGTGTGGAGAACTATGGTAGATGAGTAGTTGGTACCTGTGTGGAGAACTATGGTAGATGAGTAGCTGTACCTGTGCGGAGAACTATGGTAGATGAGTAGCTGTACCTGTGTGGAGAGCTATAGTAGATGAGTAGCTGGTACCTGTGTGAGGAACTATGGTAGATGAATAGCTGGTACCTGTGTGGAGAACTATGGACCCTGTGTGGAGAGGGATGGTAGATGAGTAGGTGGCACCTGTGTGGAGAACTATGGTAGATGAGTAGCTGTACCTGTGTGGAGAACTACGGTGGATGAGTAGCTGGTACCTGTGTGGAGAACTATGGTAGATGAGTAGCTGGTACCTTTGTGGAGAACTGTGGTAGATGAGTAGCTGGTACCTGTGTGGAGAACTATGGTACATGAGTAGCTGTACGTGTGTTGAGAACTATGGTAGATGAGTAGCTCGTACCTGTGTAGGGAACTATGGTAGATGAGTAGCTGTACCTGTGTGGAGAACTATGGTAGATGAGTAGCTGTACCTGTGTGGAGAACTATGGTAGATGAGTAGTTGGTACCTGTGTGGAGAACTATGGTAGATGAGTAGCTGGTACCTGTGTGGAGAACTATGGTAGATGAATAGCTGTACCTGTGTGGAGAACTATGGTAGATGAGTAGCTGTACCTGTGTGGAGAGGTATGGTAGATGAGCAGCTGTACCTGTGTGGAGAACTATGGTAGATGAGTAGCTGCACCTGTGTGGAGAGGTATGGTAGATGAGTAGCTGTACCTGTGTGGAGAACTATGGTACCTCTGTGGAGAGGTATGGTAGATGAGTAGCTGTACCTGTGTGGAGAGGTATGGTAGATGAGCAGCTGTACCTGTGTAGAGAACTATAGTAGATGAGTAGCTGGTACCTGTGTGGAGAACTATGGTAGATGAGTAGCTGGTACCTGTGTGGAGAACTATGGTAGATGAGTAGCTGGTACCTTTGTGGAGAACTGTGGTAGATGAGTAGCTGGTACCTGTACGGAGAACTATGGTACATGAGTAGCTGTACCTGTGTGGAGAACTATGGTACATGAGTAGCTGGTGCCTGTGTGGAGAACTATGGTAGACGAGTGGCTTTTACCTGTGTGGAAAAAAATGGTAGATGAGTAACTGGTACCTGTGTTGAGAACTTTGGTAGATGAGTAGCTGCACCTGTGTGGAGAACTATGGTACATGAGTAGCTGGTGCCTGTGTGGAGATCTATGGTAGATGAGTGGCTTTTACCTGTGTGGAAAAAAATGGTAGATGAGTAACTGGTACCTGTGTGGAAAACAATGGTAGATGAGTAGCTGGTACCTGTGTGGAGAACTATGGTAGATGAATAGCTGTACCTGTGTGGAGAACTATGGTAGATGAGTAGCTGGTACCTGTTTGGAGAGGTATGGTAGATGAGTAGCTGTACCTGTGTGGAGAACTATAGTAGATGAGTAGCTGGTACCTGTGTGGAGAAATATGATAGATGAGTAGCTTGTACCTTTGTGGAGAACTGTGGTAGATGAGTAGCTGGTACCTGTGTGGAGAACTATGGTACATGAGTAGCTGTACCTGTGTGGAGAACTATGGTAGATGAGTAGCTCGTACCTGTGTGGGGAACTATGGTAGATGAGTAGCTGTACCTGTGTGGAGAGGTATGGTAGATGAGTAGTTGTACCTGTGTTGAGAACTATGGTAGATGAGTAGCTGCACCTGTGTGGAGAGGTATGGTAGATGAGTAGCTGTACCTGTGTGGAGAACTATGGTACCTCTGTGGAGAGGTATGCTAGATGAGTAGCTGTACCTGTGTGGAGAACTATGGTACATGAGTAGCTGGTGCCTGTGTGGGGAACTATGGTAGATGAGTAGCTGGTACCTGTGTGGAGAACTATGGTAGATGAGTAGCTGTACCTGTGTGGAGAACTATGGTACCTGTGTGGAGAGGTGTGGTAGATGAATAGCTGTACCTGTGTGGAGAACTATGGTAGATGAGTAGCTGGTACCTGTGTGGAGAGGCATGGTAGATGAGTAGCTGTACCTGTGTGGAGAGGTATGGTAGATGAGTAGCTGTACCTGTGTGGAGAACTATGGTAGATGAGTAGCTGTACCTGTGTGGAGAGGTATGGTAGATGAGTAGCTGTACCTGTGTGGAGAGGTATGGTAGATGAGTAGCTGGTACCTGTGTCGAGAACTATGGTAGATGAGTAGCTGGTACCTGTGTGGAGAACTATGGTAGATGAGTAGCTGGTACCTGTGTGGAGAACTATGGTAGATGAGTAGCTGTACCTGTGTGGAGAACTATGGTAGATGAGTAGTTGGTACCTGTGTGGAGAACTATGGTAGATGAGTAGCTGGTACCTGTGTGGAGAACTATGGTAGATGAGTAGCTCTACCTTTGTGGAGAACTATGGTAGATGAGTAGCTGGTACCTGTGTGGAGAACTATGGTAGATGAGTAGCTGGTACCTGTGTGGAGAACTATGGTAGATGAGTAGCTGGTACCTGTGTGGAGAACTATGGTAGATGAATAGCTGTACCTGTGTGGAGAACTATGATACCTGTGTGGAGAGGTATGGTAGATGAGTCGCTCTACCTGTGTGGAAAGGTATGGTAGATGAGTAGCTGTACCTGTGTGGAGAGGTATGGTAGATTAGTAGCTGTACCTGTGTGGAGAATTATGGTGGATGAGTAGCTGGTAACTGTGTGGAGAACTATGGTAGATGAGTAGCTGGTACCTGTGTGGAGAACTATGGTAGATGAGTAGTTGGTACCTGTGTGGAGAACTATGGTAGATGAGTAGCTGTACCTGTGCGGAGAACTATGGTAGATGAGTAGCTGTACCTGTGTGGAGAGCTATAGTAGATGAGTAGCTGGTACCTGTGTGAGGAACTATGGTAGATGAGTAGCTGGTACCTGTGTGGAGAACTATGGTAGATGAATAGCTGGTACCTGTGTGGAGAACTATGGACCCTGTGTGGAGAGGGATGGTAGATGAGTAGGTGGCACCTGTGTGGAGAACTATGGTAGATGAGTAGCTGTACCTGTGTGGAGAACTACGGTGGATGAGTAGCTGGTACCTGTGTGGAGAACTATGGTAGATGAGTAGCTGGTACCTTTGTGGAGAACTTTGGTAGATGAGTAGCTGGTACCTGTGTGGAGAACTATGGTACATGAGTAGCTATACGTGTGTTGAGAACTATGGTAGATGAGTAGCTCTTACCTGTGTAGGGAACTATGGTAGATGAGTAGCTGTACCTGTGTGGAGAACTATGGTAGATGAGTAGCTGTACCTGTGTGGAGAACTATGGTAGATGAGTAGTTGGTACCTGTGTGGAGAACTATGGTAGATGAGTAGCTGGTACCTGTGTGGAGAACTATGGTAGATGAATAGCTGTACCTGTGTGGAGAACTATGGTAGATGAGTAGCTGTACCTGTGTGGAGAGGTATGGTAGATGAGCAGCTGTACCTGTGTGGAGAACTATGGTAGATGAGTAGCTGCACCTGTGTGGAGAGGTATGGTAGATGAGTAGCTGTACCTGTGTGGAGAACTATGGTACCTCTGTGGAGAGGTATGGTAGATGAGTAGCTGTACCTGTGTGGAGAGGTATGGTAGATGAGCAGCTGTACCTGTGTGGAGAACTATAGTAGATGAGTAGCTGGTACCTGTGTGGAGAACTATGGTAGATGAGTAGCTGGTACCTTTGTGGAGAACTGTGGTAGATGAGTAGCTGGTACCTGTATGGAGAACTATGGTACATGAGTAGCTGTACCTGTGTGGAGAACTATGGTAGATGAGTAGCTTGTACCTGTGTGGGGAGCTATGGTAGATGAGTAGCTGTACCTGTGTGGAAAGGTATGGTAGATGAGTAGTTGTACCTGTGTTGAGAACTTTGGTAGATGAGTAGCTGCACCTGTGTGGAGAGGTATGGTATATGAGTAGCTGTACCTGTGTGGAGAACTATGGTACCTCTGTGGAGAGATATGGTAGATGAGTAGCTGTACCTGTGTGGAGAACTATGGTACATGAGTAGCTGGTGCCTGTGTGGAGAAATATGGTAGATGAGTGGCTTTTACCTGTGTGGAAAAAAATGGTAGATGAGTAGCTGGTACCTTTTTGGAAAACAATGGTAGATGAGTAGCTGCTACCTGTGTGGAGAACTATGGTAGATGAGTAGCTGGTAACTGTGTGGAGAACTATGGTAGATGAGTAGCTGGTACCTGTGTGGAGAACTATGGTAGATGAGTAGCTCGTACCTGTGTGGAGAACTATGGTAGATGAGTAGCTGTACCTGTGCGGAGAACTATGGTAGATGAGTAGCTGTACCTGTGTGGAGAGCTATGGTACCTGTGTGGAGAGGCATGGTAGATGAGTAGCTGTACCTGTGTGGAGAACTATGGTAGATGAGTAGCTATACCTGTGTGGAGAACTATGGTAGATGAGTAGCTGTACCTGTGTGGAGAACTATGGTAGATGAGTAGTTGGTACCTGTGTGGAGAACTATGGTAGATGAGTAGCTGGTACCTGTGTGGAGAACTATGGTAGATGAATAGCTGTACCTGTGTGGAGAACTATGGTAGATGAGTAGCTGTACCTGTGTGGAGAGGTATGGTAGATGAGCAGCTGTACCTGTGTGGAGAACTATGGTAGATGAGTAGCTGCACCTGTGTGGAGAGGTATGGTAGATGAGTAGCTGTACCTGTGTGGAGAACTATGGTACCTCTGTGGAGAGGTATGGTAGATGAGTAGCTGTACCTGTGTGGAGAGGTATGGTAGATGAGCAGCTGTACCTGTGTAGAGAACTATAGTAGATGAGTAGCTGGTACCTGTGTGGAGAACTATGGTAGATGAGTAGCTGGTACCTTTGTGGAGAACTGTGGTAGATGAGTAGCTGGTACCTGTACGGAGAACTATGGTACATGAGTAGCTGTACCTGTGTGGAGAACTATGGTACATGAGTAGCTGGTGCCTGTGTGGAGAACTATGGTAGACGAGTGGCTTTTACCTGTGTGGAAAAAAATGGTAGATGAGTAACTG
The DNA here is from genome assembly GCA_022114975.2 of Lampris megalopsis. Taxonomy (NCBI): domain Eukaryota; kingdom Metazoa; phylum Chordata; class Actinopteri; order Lampriformes; family Lampridae; genus Lampris; species Lampris megalopsis. Next base: position 3,455,694 of record JAJHIY020000431.1, read on the forward strand.
GTACCTGTGTTGAGAACTTTGGTAGATGAGTAGCTGCACCTGTGTTGAGAACTATGGTACATGAGTAGCTGGTGCATGTGTGGAGATCTATGGTAGATGAGTGGCTTTTACCTGTGTGGAAAAAAATGGTAGATGAGTAACTGGTACCTGTGTGGAAAACAATGGTAGATGAGTAGCTGGTACCTGTGTGGAGAACTATGGTAGATGAATAGCTGTACCTGTGTGGAGAACTATGGTAGATGAGTAGCTGGTACCTGTTTGGAGAGGTATGGTAGATGAGTAGCTGTACCTGTGTGGAGAACTATAGTAGATGAGTAGCTGGTACCTGTGTGGAGAAATATGATAGATGAGTAGCTTGTACCTTTGTGGAGAACTGTGGTAGATGAGTAGCTGGTACCTGTGTGGAGAACTATGGTACATGAGTAGCTGTACCTGTGTGGAGAACTATGGTAGATGAGTAGCTCGTACCTGTGTGGGGAACTATGGTAGATGAGTAGCTGTACCTGTGTGGAGAGGTATGGTAGATGAGTAGTTGTACCTGTGTTGAGAACTATGGTAGATGAGTAGCTGCACCTGTGTGGAGAGGTATGGTAGATGAGTAGCTGTACCTGTGTGGAGAACTATGGTACCTCTGTGGAGAGGTATGCTAGATGAGTAGCTGTACCTGTGTGGAGAACTATGGTACATGAGTAGCTGGTGCCTGTGTGGGGAACTATGGTAGATGAGTAGCTGGTACCTGTGTGGAGAACTATGGTAGATGAGTAGCTGTACCTGTGTGGAGAACTATGGTACCTGTGTGGAGAGGTGTGGTAGATGAATAGCTGTACCTGTGTGGAGAACTATGGTAGATGAGTAGCTGGTACCTGTGTGGAGAGGCATGGTAGATGAGTAGCTGTACCTGTGTGGAGAGGTATGGTAGATGAGTAGCTGTACCTGTGTGGAGAACTATGGTAGATGAGTAGCTGTACCTGTGTGGAGAGGTATGGTAGATGAGTAGCTGTACCTGTGTGGAGAGGTATGGTAGATGAGTAGCTGGTACCTGTGTCGAGAACTATGGTAGATGAGTAGCTGGTACCTGTGTGGAGAACTATGGTAGATGAGTAGCTGGTACCTGTGTGGAGAACTATGGTAGATGAGTAGCTGTACCTGTGTGGAGAACTATGGTAGATGAGTAGTTGGTACCTGTGTGGAGAACTATGGTAGATGAGTAGCTGGTACCTGTGTGGAGAACTATGGTAGATGAGTAGCTCTACCTTTGTGGAGAACTATGGTAGATGAGTAGCTGGTACCTGTGTGGAGAACTATGGTAGATGAGTAGCTGGTACCTGTGTGGAGAACTATGGTAGATGAGTAGCTGGTACCTGTGTGGAGAACTATGGTAGATGAATAGCTGTACCTGTGTGGAGAACTATGATACCTGTGTGGAGAGGTATGGTAGATGAGTCGCTCTACCTGTGTGGAAAGGTATGGTAGATGAGTAGCTGTACCTGTGTGGAGAGGTATGGTAGATTAGTAGCTGTACCTGTGTGGAGAATTATGGTGGATGAGTAGCTGGTAACTGTGTGGAGAACTATGGTAGATGAGTAGCTGGTACCTGTGTGGAGAACTATGGTAGATGAGTAGTTGGTACCTGTGTGGAGAACTATGGTAGATGAGTAGCTGTACCTGTGCGGAGAACTATGGTAGATGAGTAGCTGTACCTGTGTGGAGAGCTATAGTAGATGAGTAGCTGGTACCTGTGTGAGGAACTATGGTAGATGAGTAGCTGGTACCTGTGTGGAGAACTATGGTAGATGAATAGCTGGTACCTGTGTGGAGAACTATGGACCCTGTGTGGAGAGGGATGGTAGATGAGTAGGTGGCACCTGTGTGGAGAACTATGGTAGATGAGTAGCTGTACCTGTGTGGAGAACTACGGTGGATGAGTAGCTGGTACCTGTGTGGAGAACTATGGTAGATGAGTAGCTGGTACCTTTGTGGAGAACTGTGGTAGATGAGTAGCTGGTACCTGTGTGGAGAACTATGGTACATGAGTAGCTGTACGTGTGTTGAGAACTATGGTAGATGAGTAGCTCGTACCTGTGTAGGGAACTATGGTAGATGAGTAGCTGTACCTGTGTGGAGAACTATGGTAGATGAGTAGCTGTACCTGTGTGGAGAACTATGGTAGATGAGTAGTTGGTACCTGTGTGGAGAACTATGGTAGATGAGTAGCTGGTACCTGTGTGGAGAACTATGGTAGATGAATAGCTGTACCTGTGTGGAGAACTATGGTAGATGAGTAGCTGTACCTGTGTGGAGAGGTATGGTAGATGAGCAGCTGTACCTGTGTGGAGAACTATGGTAGATGAGTAGCTGCACCTGTGTGGAGAGGTATGGTAGATGAGTAGCTGTACCTGTGTGGAGAACTATGGTACCTCTGTGGAGAGGTATGGTAGATGAGTAGCTGTACCTGTGTGGAGAGGTATGGTAGATGAGCAGCTGTACCTGTGTGGAGAACTATAGTAGATGAGTAGCTGGTACCTGTGTGGAGAACTATGGTAGATGAGTAGCTGGTACCTTTGTGGAGAACTGTGGTAGATGAGTAGCTGGTACCTGTATGGAGAACTATGGTACATGAGTAGCTGTACCTGTGTGGAGAACTATGGTAGATGAGTAGCTCGTACCTGTGTGGGGAGCTATGGTAGATGAGTAGCTGTACCTGTGTGGAAAGGTATGGTAGATGAGTAGTTGTACCTGTGTTGAGAACTTTGGTAGATGAGTAGCTGCACCTGTGTGGAGAGGTATGGTATATGAGTAGCTGTACCTGTGTGGAGAACTATGGTTACTCTGTGGAGAGATATGTTAGATGAGTAGCTGTACCTGTGTGGAGAACTATGGTACATGAGTAGCTGGTGCCTGTGTGGAGAAATATGGTAGATGAGTGGCTTTTACCTGTGTGGAAAAAAATGGTAGATGAGTAGCTGGTACCTTTGTGGAAAACAATGGTAGATGAGTAGCTGCTACCTGTGTGGAGAACTATGGTAGATGAGTAGCTGGTAACTGTGTGGAGAACTATGGTAGATGAGTAGCTGGTACCTGTGTGGAGAACTATGGTAGATGAGTAGCTCGTACCTGTGTGGAGAACTATGGTAGATGAGTAGCTGTACCTGTGCGGAGAACTATGGTAGATGAGTAGCTGTACCTGTGTGGAGAGCTATGGTACCTGTGTGGAGAGGCATGGTAGATGAGTAGCTGTACCTGTGTGGAGAACTATGGTAGATTAGTAGCTGTACCTGTGTGGAGAACTATGGTAGATGAGTAGCTGGTACCTGTGTGAGGAACTATGGTAGATGAGTAGCTGGTACCTGTGTGGAGAACTATGGTAGATGAATAGCTGGTACCTGTGTGGAGAACTATGGTACCTGTGTGGAGAGGGATGGTAGATGAGTAGGTGGCACCTGTGTGGAGAACTATGGTAGATGAGTAGCTGGTGCCTGTGTGGAGAGCTATGGTAGATGAGTAGCTGGTACCTGTGTGGAGAACTATGGTAGATGAGTAGCTGTACCTGTGTGGAGAACTACGGTAGATGAGTAGCTGGTACCTGTGTGGAGAACTATGGTAGATGAATAGCTGGTACCTTTGTGGAGAGCTGTGGTAGATGAGTAGCTGGTACCTGTGTGGAGAACTATGGTACATGAGTAGCTGTACCTGTGTGGAGAACTATGGTAGATGAGTAGCTGTACCTGTGTGGAGAACTATGGTACCTGTGTGGAGAGGTATGGTAGATGAATAGCTGTACCTGTGTGGAGAACTATGGTAGATGAATAGCTCTACCTGTGTGGAGAGGTATGGTAGATGAGTAGCTGGTACCTGTGTGGAGAGTTATGGTAGATGAGTAGCTGGTACCTGTGTGGAGAACTATGGTAGATGAGTAGCTGGTACCTGTGTGGATAACTATGGTAGATGAGTAGCTGGTACCTGTGTGGAGAGGTATGGTAGATGAGTAGCTGTACCTGTGTGGAGAACTATGGTACCTCTGTGGAGAGGTATGGTAGATGAGTAGTTGGTACCTGTGTGGAGAACTATGGTAGATGAGTAGCTGGTACCTGTGTGGAGAACTATGGTAGATGAATAGCTGTACCTGTGTGGAGAACTATGGTAGATGAGTAGCTGTACCTGTGTGGAGAGGTATGGTAGATGAGCAGCTGTACCTGTGTGGAGAACTATGGTACCTCTGTGTAGAGGTATGGTAGATGAGTAGCTGTACCTGTGTGGAGAACTATGGTACATGAATAGCTGGTGCCTGTGTGGAGAACTATGGTAGATGAGTGGCTTTTACCTGTGTGGAAAAAAATGGTAGATGAGTAGCAGGTACCTGTGTGGAAAACAATGGTAGATGAGTAGCTGGTACCTGTGTGGAGAACTATGGTAGATGAATAGCTTTACCTGTGTGGAGAACTATGGTAGATGAGTAGCTGTACCTGTGTGGAGAGGTATGGTAGAGGAGCAGCTGTACCTGTGTGGAGAACTATAGTAGATGAGTAGCTGGTACCTGTGTGGAGAACTATGGTAGATGAGTAGCTGGTACCTTTGTGGAGAACTGTGGTAGATGAGTAGCTGGTACCTGTATGGAGAACTATGGTACATGAGTAGCTGTACCTGTGTGGAGAACTATGGTAGATGAGTAGCTCGTACCTGTGTGGGGAACTATGGTAGATGAGTAGCTGTACCTGTGTGGAAAGGTATGGTAGATGAGTAGTTGTACCTGTGTTGAGAACTTTGGTAGATGAGTAGCTGCACCTGTGTGGAGAGGTATGGTATATGAGTAGCTGTACCTGTGTGGAGAACTATGGTACCTCTGTGGAGAGATATGGTAGATGAGTAGCTGTACCTGTGTGGAGAACTATCGTACATGAGTAGCTGGTGCCTGTGTGGAGAACTATGGTAGATGAGTGGCTTTTACCTGTGTGGAAAAAAATGGTAGATGAGTAGCTGGTACCTTTGTGGAAAACAATGGTAGATGAGTTGCTGCTACCTGTGTGGAGAACTATGGTAGATGAGTAGCTGGTAACTGTGTGGAGAACTATGGTAGATGAGTAGCTGGTACCTGTGTGGAGAACTATGGTAGATGAGTAGTTGGTACCTGTGTGGAGAACTATGGTAGATGAGTAGCTGTACCTGTGCGGAGAACTATGGTAGATGAGTAGCTGTACCTGTGTGGAGAGCTATGGTACCTGTGTGGAGAGGCATGGTAGATGAGTAGCTGTACCTGTGTGGAGAACTATGGTAGATTAGTAGCTGTACCTGTGTGGAGAACTATGGTAGATGAGTAGCTGGTACCTGTGTGAGGAACTATGGTAGATGAGTAGCTGGTGCCTGTGTGGAGAACTATGGTAGATGAATAGCTGGTACCTGTGTGGAGAACTATGGTACCTGTGTGGAGAGGGATGGTAGATGAGTAGGTGGCACCTGTGTGGAGAACTATGGTAGATGAGTAGCTGGTGCCTGTGTGGAGAGCTATGGTAGATGAGTAGCTGGTACCTGTGTGGAGAACTATGGTAGATGAGTAGCTGTACCTGTGTGGAGAACTACGATAGATGAGTAGCTGGTACCTGTGTGGAGAACTATGGTAGATGAGTAGCTGGTACCTTTGTGGAGAGCTGTGGTAGATGAGTAGCTGGTACCTGTGTGGAGAACTATGGTACATGAGTAGCTGTACCTGTGTGGAGAACTATGGTAGATGAATAGCTGTACCTGTGTGGAGAACTATGTTAGATGAGTAGCTGTACCTGTGTGGAGAGGTATGGTAGATGAGTAGCTGTACCTGTGTGGCGAACTATGGTAGATGAGTAGCTGGTACCTGTGTGGGTAACTATGGTAGATGAGTAGCTGGTACCTGTGTGGAGAACTATGGTAGATGAGTAGCTGTACCTGTGTGGAGAACTATGGTACCTGTGTGGAGAGGTGTGGTAGATGAGTAGCTGTACCTGTGTGGAGAGGTATGGTAGATGAATAGCTGTACCTGTGTGGAGATCTATGGTAGATGAGTAGCTGTACCTGTGTGGAGAGGTATGGTAGATGAGTAGCTGTACCTGTGTGGAGAGGTATGGTAGATGAGTAGCTGTACCTGTGTGGAGAACTATGGTAGATGAGTAGCTGTACCTGTGTGGAGAGGTATGGTAGATGAGTAGCTGTACCTGTGTGGAGAACTATGGTAGATGAGTAGCTGGTACCTGTGTCGAGAACTATGGCAGATGAGTAGCTGGTACCTGTGTGGAGAACTATGGTAGATGAGTAGCTGGTACCTGTGTGGAGAACTATTGTAGATGAGTAGCTGTACCTGTGTGGAAAGGTATGGTAGATGAGTAGCTGTACCTGTGTGGAGAGGTATGGTAGATGAGTAGCTGTACCTGTGTGGAGAACTATGGTAGATGAGTAGCTGTACCTGTGTGGAGAGATATGGTAGATGAGTAGCTGTACCTGTGTGGAGAGCTATGGTAGATGAGTAGCTGGTACCTGTGTGGAGAATTATGGTGATGAGTAGCTGTACCTGTGTGGAGAACTATGGTAGATGAGTAGCTGGTACCTGAGTGGAGAACTATGGTAGATGAATAGCTGGTACCTGTGTGGAGAACTATGGTACCTGTGTGGAGAGGTATGGTAGATGAGTAGCTGGTGCCTGTGTGGGGAGCTATGGTAGAAGAGTAGCTGGTACCTGTGTGGATAACTATGGTAGATGAGTAGCTGTACCTGTGTGGAGAGGTAAGGTATATGAGTAGCTGGTACCTGTGTGGAGAATTATGGTAGATGAGTAGCTGGTACCTGTGTGGAGAATTATGGTACATGAGTAGCTGGTACCTGTGTGGAGAACTATGGTAGATGAGTAGCTGGTACCTGTGTGGAGAACTATGGTAGATGAGTAGCTGGTACCTGTGTGGAGAACAATGGTAGATGAGTAGCTGTACCTGTGTGGAGAACTATGGTACCTGTGTGGAGAGGTATGGTAGATGAATAGCTGTACCTGTGTGGAGAACTATGGTAGATGAATAGCTCTACCTGTGTGGAGAGGTATGGTAGATGAGTAGCTGGTACCTGTGTGGAGAGTTATGGTAGATGAGTAGCTGGTACCTGTGTGGAGAACTATGGTAGATGAGTAGCTGGTACCTGTGTGGATAACTATGGTAGATGAGTAGCTGGTACCTGTGTGGGGAACTATGGTAGATGAGTAGCTGGTACCTGTGTGGAGAACTATGGTAGATGAGTAGCTGGTACCTGTGTGGATAACTATGGTAGATGAGTAGCTGGTACCTGTGTGGGGAACTATGGTAGATGAGTAGCTGGTACCTGTGTGGAGAACTATGGTAGATGAGTACCTGGTACCTGTGTGGACAACTATGGTAGAAGAGTAGCTGTACCTGTGTGGAGAGGTATGGTAGATGAGTAGCTGGTACCTGTGTGGAGATGTATGGTAGATGAGTAGCTGTACCTGTGTGCAGAACTATGGTACCTGTGTGGAGAGGTATGGTAGATGAGTAGCTGTACCTGTGTGGAGAGGTATGGTAGATGAGTAGCTGGTACCTGTGTGGAGAACTATGGTAGATGAGTAGCTGGTACCTGTGTGGAGGACTATGGTAGATGAGTAGCTGGTACCTGTGTGGATAACTATATTAGATGAGTAGCTGTACCTGTGTGGAGAGGTATGGTAGATGAGTAGCTGTACCTGTGTGGAGAACTATGGTAGATGAGTAGCTGGTACCTGTGTGGGGAACTATGGTAGATGAGTAGCTGGTACCTGTGTGGAGAACTATGGTAGATGAGTAGCTGTACCTGTGTGGAGAACTATGGTACCTGTGTGGAGAGGTGTGGTAGATGAATAGCTGTACCTGTGTGGAGAACTATGGTAGATGAGTAGCTGTACCTGTGTGGAGAGGTATGGTAGATGAGTAGCTGTACCTGTGTGGAGAGGTATGGTAGATGAGTAGCTGTACCTGTGTGGAGAACTATGGTAGATGAGTAGCTGTACCTGTGTGGAGAGGTATGGTAGATGAGTAGCTGTACCTGTGTGGAGAGGTATGGTAGATGAGTAGCTGGTACCTGTGTCGAGAACTATGGTAGATGAGTAGCTGGTACCTGTGTGGAGAACTATGGTAGATGAGTAGCTGGTACCTGTGTGGAGAACTATGGTAGATGAGTAGCTGTACCTGTGTGGAGAACTATGGTAGATGAGTAGTTGGTACCTGTGTGGAGAACTATGGTAGATGAGTAGCTGGTACCTGTGTGGAGAGGTATGGTAGATGAGTAGCTGTACCTGTGTGGAGAACTATAGTAGATGAGTAGCTGGTACCTGTGTGGAGAACTATGGTAGATGAGTAGCTGTACCTGTGTGGAGAACTATGGTACCTGTGTGGAGAGGTGTGGTAGATGAATAGCTGTACCTGTGTGGAGAACTATGGTAGATGAGTAGCTGTACCTGTGTGGAGAGGCATGGTAGATGAGTAGCTGTACCTGTGTGGAGAGGTATGGTACCTGTGTGGAGAGGTATGGTAGATGAGTAGCTGTACCTGTGTGGAGAACTATGGTAGATTAGTAGCTGTACCTGTGTGGAGAACTATGGTAGATGAGTAGCTGGTACTTGTGTGAGGAACTATGGTAGATGAGTACCTGGTACCTGTGTGGAGAACTATGGTAGATGAATAGCTGGTACCTGTGTGGAGAACTATGGTACCTGTGTGGAGAGGGATGGTAGATGAGTAGGTGGCACCTGTGTGGAGAAATATGGTAGATGAGTAGCTGGTGCCTGTGTGGAGAGCTATGGTAGATGAGTAGCTGGTACCTGTGTGGAGAACTATGGTAGATGAGTAGCTGTACCTGTGTGGAGAACTACGGTAGATGAGTAGCTGGTACCTGTGTGGAGAACTATGGTAGATGAGTAGCTGGTACCTTTGTGGAGAACTGTGGTAGATGAGTAGCTTGTACCTGTGTGGAGAACTATGGTACATGAGTAGCTGTACCTGTGTGGAGAACTATGGTAGATGAGTAGCTCGTACCTGTGTGGGGAACTATGGTAGATGAGTAGCTGTACCTGTGTGGAGAGGTATGGTAGATGAGTAGTTGTACCTGTGTTGAGAACTATGTTAGATGAGTAGCTGCACCTGTGTGGAGAGGTATGGTAGATGAGTAGCTGTACCTGTGTGGAGAACTATGGTACCTCTGTGGAGAGGTATGGTAGATGAGTAGCTGTACCTGTGTGGAGAACTATGGTACATGAGTAGCTGGTGCCTGTGTGGAGAACTATGGTAGATGAGTGGCTTTTACCTGTGTGGAAAAAAATGGTAGATGAGTAACTGGTACCTGTGTGGAAAACAATGGTAGATGAGTAGCTGGTACCTGTGTGGAGAACTATGGTAGATGAATAGCTGTACCTGTGTGGAGAACTATGGTAGATGAGTAGCTGGTACCTGTGTGGAGAGGTATGGTAGATGAGTAGCTGTACCTGTGTGGAGAACTATAGTAGATGAGTAGCTGGTACCTGTGTGGAGAAATATGATAGATGAGTAGCTTGTACCTTTGTCGAGAACTGTGGTAGATGAGTAGCTGGTACCTGTGTGGAGAACTATGGTACATGAGTAGCTGTACCTGTGTGGAGAACTATGGTAGATGAGTAGCTCGTACCTGTGTGGGGAACTATGGTAGATGAGTAGCTGTACCTGTGTGGAGAGGTATGGTAGATGAGTAGTTGTACCTGTGTTGAGAACTATGGTAGATGAGTAGCTGCACCTGTGTGGAGAGGTATGGTAGATGAGTAGCTGTACCTGTGTGGAGAACTATGGTACCTCTGTGGAGAGGTATGCTAGATGAGTGGCTGTACCTGTGTGGAGAACTATGGTACATGAGTAGCTGGTGCCTGTGTGGGGAACTATGGTAGATGAGTAGCTGGTACCTGTGTGGAGAACTATGGTAGATGAGTAGCTGTACCTGTGTGGAGAACTATGGTACCTGTGTGGAGAGGTGTGGTAGATGAATAGCTGTACCTGTGTGGAGAACTATGGTAGATGAGTAGCTGTACCTGTGTGGAGAGGCATGGTAGATGAGTAGCTGTACCTGTGTGGAGAGGTATGGTAGATGAGTAGCTGTACCTGTGTGGAGAACTATGGTAGATGAGTAGCTGTACCTGTGTGGAGAGGTATGGTAGATGAGTAGCTGTACCTGTGTGGAGAGGAATGGTAGATGAGTAGCTGGTACCTGTGTCGAGAACTATGGTAGATGAGTAGCTGGTACCTGTGTGGAGAACTATGGTAGATGAGTAGCTGGTACCTGTGTGGAGAACTATGGTAGATGAGTAGCTGTACCTGTGTGGAGAACTATGGTAGATGAGTAGTTGGTACCTGTGTGGAGAACTATGGTAGATGAGTAGCTGGTACCTGTGTGGAGAACTATGGTAGATGAGTAGCTCTACCTTTGTGGAGAACTATGGTAGATGAGTAGCTGGTACCTGTGTGGAGAACTATGGTAGATGAGTAGCTGGTAACTGTGTGGAGAACTATGGTAGATGAGTAGCTGGTACCTGTGTGGAGAACTATGGTAGATGAATAGCTGTACCTGTGTGGAGAACTATGATACCTGTGTGGAGAGGTATGGTAGATGAGTCGCTCTACCTGTGTGGAAAGGTATGGTAGATGAGTAGCTGTACCTGTGTGGAGAGGTATGGTAGATTAGTAGCTGTACCTGTGTGGAGAATTATGGTGGATGAGTAGCTGGTAACTGTGTGGAGAACTATGGTAGATGAGTAGCTGGTACCTGTGTGGAGAACTATGGTAGATGAGTAGTTGGTACCTGTGTGGAGAACTATGGTAGATGAGTAGCTGTACCTGTGCGGAGAACTATGGTAGATGAGTAGCTGTACCTGTGTGGAGAGCTATAGTAGATGAGTAGCTGGTACCTGTGTGAGGAACTATGGTAGATGAATAGCTGGTACCTGTGTGGAGAACTATGGACCCTGTGTGGAGAGGGATGGTAGATGAGTAGGTGGCACCTGTGTGGAGAACTATGGTAGATGAGTAGCTGTACCTGTGTGGAGAACTCCGGTGGATGAGTAGCTGGTACCTGTGTGGAGAACTATGGTAGATGAGTAGCTGGTACCTTTGTGGAGAACTGTGGTAGATGAGTAACTGGTACCTGTGTGGAGAACTATGGTACATGAGTAGCTGTACGTGTGTTGAGAACTATGGTAGATGAGTAGCTCGTACCTGTGTAGGGAACTATGGTAGATGAGTAGCTGTACCTGTGTGGAGAACTATGGTAGATGAGTAGCTGTACCTGTGTGGAGAACTATGGTAGATGAGTAGTTGGTACCTGTGTGGAGAACTATGGTAGATGAGTAGCTGGTACCTGTGTGGAGAACTATGGTAGATGAATAGCTGTACCTGTGTGGAGAACTATGGTAGATGAGTAGCTGTACCTGTGTGGAGAGGTATGGTAGATGAGCAGCTGTACCTGTGTGGTGAACTATGGTAGATGAGTAGCTGCACCTGTGTGGAGAGGTATGGTAGATGAGTAGCTGTACCTGTGTGGAGAACTATGGTACCTCTGTGGAGAGGTATGGTAGATGAGTAGCTGTACCTGTGTGGAGAGGTATGGTAGATGAGCAGCTGTACCTGTGTAGAGAACTATAGTAGATGAGTAGCTGGTACCTGTGTGGAGAACTATGGTAGATGAGTAGCTGGTACCTTTGTGGAGAACTGTGGTAGATGAGTAGCTGGTACCTGTATGGAGAACTATGGTACATGAGTAGCTGTACCTGTGTGGAGAACTATGGTACATGAGTAGCTGGTGCCTGTGTGGAGAACTATGGTAGATGAGTGGCTTTTACCTGTGTGGAAAAAAATGGTAGATGAGTAACTGGTACCTGTGTGGAAAACAATGGTAGATGAGTAGCTGGTACCTGTGTGGAGAACTATGGTAGATGAATAGCTGTACCTGTGTGGAGAACTATGGTAGATGAGTAGCTGGTACCTGTGTGGAGAGGTATGGTAGATGAGTAGCTGTACCTGTGTGGAGAACTATAGTAGATGAGTAGCTGGTACCTGTGTGGAGAAATATGATAGATGAGTAGCTTCTACCTTTGTGGAGAACTGTGGGAGATGAGTAGCTGGTACCTGTGTGGAGAACTATGGTACATGAGTAGCTGTACCTGTGTGGAGAACTATGGTAGATGAGTAGCTCGTACCTGTGTGGGGAACTATGGTAGATGAGTAGCTGTACCTGTGTGGAGAGGTATGGTAGATGAGTAGTTGTACCTGTGTTGAGAACTATGGTAGATGAGTAGCTGCACCCGTGTGGAGAGGTATGGTAGATGAGTAGCTGTACCTGTGTGGAGAACTATGGTACCTCTGTGGAGAGGTATGCTAGATGAGTAGCTGTACCTGTGTGGAGAACTATGGTACATGAGTAGCTGGTGCCTGTGTGGGGAACTATGGTAGATGAGTAGCTGGTACCTGTGTGGAGAACTATGGTAGATGAGTAGCTGTACCTGTGTGGAGAACTATGGTACCTGTGTGGAGAGGTGTGGTAGATGAATAGCTGTACCTGTGTGGAGAACTATGGTAGATGAGTAGCTGTACCTGTGTGGAGAGGCATGGTAGATGAGTAGCTGTACCTGTGTGGAGAGGTATGGTAGATGAGTAGCTGTACCTGTGTGGAGAACTATGGTAGATGAGTAGCTGTACCTGTGTGGAGAGGTATGGTAGATGAGTAGCTGTACCTGTGTGGAGAGGTATGGTAGATGAGTAGCTGGTACCTGTGTCGAGAACTATGGTAGATGAGTAGCTGGTACCTGTGTGGAGAACTATGGTAGATGAGTAGCTGGTACCTGTGTGGAGAACTATGGTAGATGAGTAGCTGTACCTGTGTGGAGAACTATGGTAGATGAGTAGTTGGTACCTGTGTGGAGAACTATGGTAGATGAGTAGCTGGTACCTGTGTGGAGAACTATGGTAGATGAGTAGCTGGTACCTGTGTGGAGAACTATGGTAGATGAATAGCTGTACCTGTGTGGAGAACTATGATACCTGTGTGGAGAGGTATGGTAGATGAGTCGCTCTACCTGTGTGGAAAGGTATGGTAGATGAGTAGCTGTACCTGTGTGGAGAGGTATGGTAGATTAGTAGCTGTACCTGTGTGGAGAATTATGGTGGATGAGTAGCTGGTAACTGTGTGGAGAACTATGGTAGATGAGTAGCTGGTACCTGTGTGGAGAACTATGGTAGATGAGTAGTTGGTACCTGTGTGGAGAACTATGGTAGATGAATAGCTGTACCTGTGTGGAGAACTATGGTAGATGAGTAGCTGGTACCTGTGTGGAGAGGTATGGTAGATGAGTAGCTGTACCTGTGTGGAGAACTATAGTAGATGAGTAGCTGGTACCTGTGTGGAGAAATATGATAGATGAGTAGCTTCTACCTTTGTGGAGAACTGTGGGAGATGAGTAGCTGGTACCTGTGTGGAGAACTATGGTACATGAGTAGCTGTACCTGTGTGGAGAACTATGGTAGATGAGTAGCTCGTACCTGTGTGGGGAACTATGGTAGATGAGTAGCTGTACCTGTGTGGAGAGGTATGGTAGATGAGTAGTTGTACCTGTGTTGAGAACTATGGTAGATGAGTAGCTGCACCCGTGTGGAGAGGTATGGTAGATGAGTAGCTGTACCTGTGTGGAGAACTATGGTACCTCTGTGGAGAGGTATGCTAGATGAGTAGCTGTACCTGTGTGGAGAACTATGGTACATGAGTAGCTGGTGCCTGTGTGGGGAACTATGGTAGATGAGTAGCTGGTACCTGTGTGGAGAACTATGGTAGATGAGTAGCTGTACCTGTGTGGAGAACTATGGTACCTGTGTGGAGAGGTGTGGTAGATGAATAGCTGTACCTGTGTGGAGAACTATGGTAGATGAGTAGCTGTACCTGTGTGGAGAGGCATGGTAGATGAGTAGCTGTACCTGTGTGGAGAGGTATGGTAGATGAGTAGCTGTACCTGTGTGGAGAACTATGGTAGATGAGTAGCTGTACCTGTGTGGAGAGGTATGGTAGATGAGTAGCTGTACCTGTGTGGAGAGGTATGGTAGATGAGTAGCTGGTACCTGTGTCGAGAACTATGGTAGATGAGTAGCTGGTACCTGTGTGGAGAACTATGGTAGATGAGTAGCTGGTACCTGTGTGGAGAACTATGGTAGATGAGTAGCTGTACCTGTGTGGAGAACTATGGTAGATGAGTAGTTGGTACCTGTGTGGAGAACTATGGTAGATGAGTAGCTGGTACCTGTGTGGAGAACTATGGTAGATGAGTAGCTGGTACCTGTGTGGAGAACTATGGTAGATGAATAGCTGTACCTGTGTGGAGAACTATGATACCTGTGTGGAGAGGTATGGTAGATGAGTCGCTCTACCTGTGTGGAAAGGTATGGTAGATGAGTAGCTGTACCTGTGTGGAGAGGTATGGTAGATTAGTAGCTGTACCTGTGTGGAGAATTATGGTGGATGAGTAGCTGGTAACTGTGTGGAGAACTATGGTAGATGAGTAGCTGGTACCTGTGTGGAGAACTATGGTAGATGAGTAGTTGGTACCTGTGTGGAGAACTATGGTAGATGAGTAGCTGTACCTGTGCGGAGAACTATGGTAGATGAGTAGCTGTACCTGTGTGGAGAGCTATAGTAGATGAGTAGCTGGTACCTGTGTGAGGAACTATGGTAGATGAGTAGCTGGTACCTGTGTGGAGAACTATGGTAGATGAATAGCTGGTACCTGTGTGGAGAACTATGGACCCTGTGTGGAGAGGGATGGTAGATGAGTAGGTGGCACCTGTGTGGAGAACTATGGTAGATGAGTAGCTGTACCTGTGTGGAGAACTACGGTGGATGAGTAGCTGGTACCTGTGTGGAGAACTATGGTAGATGAGTAGCTGGTACCTTTGTGGAGAACTGTGGTAGATGAGTAGCTGGTACCTGTGTGGAGAACTATGGTACATGAGTAGCTGTACGTGTGTTGAGAACTATGGTAGATGAGTAGCTCGTACCTGTGTAGGGAACTATGGTAGATGAGTAGCTGTACCTGTGTGGAGAACTATGGTAGATGAGTAGCTGTACCTGTGTGGAGAACTATGGTAGATGAGTAGTTGGTACCTGTGTGGAGAACTATGGTAGATGAGTAGCTGGTACCTGTGTGGAGAACTATGGTAGATGAATAGCTGTACCTGTGTGGAGAACTATGGTAGATGAGTAGCTGTACCTGTGTGGAGAGGTATGGTAGATGAGCAGCTGTACCTGTGTGGAGAACTATGGTAGATGAGTAGCTGCACCTGTGTGGAGAGGTATGGTAGATGAGTCGCTCTACCTGTGTGGAAAGGTATGGTAGATGAGTAGCTGTACCTGTGTGGAGAGGTATGGTAGATTAGTAGCTGTACCTGTGTGGAGAATTATGGTGGATGAGTAGCTGGTAACTGTGTGGAGAACTATGGTAGATGAGTAGCTGGTACCTGTGTGGAGAACTATGGTAGATGAGTAGTTGGTACCTGTGTGGAGAACTATGGTAGATGAGTAGCTGTACCTGTGCGGAGAACTATGGTAGATGAGTAGCTGTACCTGTGTGGAGAGCTATAGTAGATGAGTAGCTGGTACCTGTGTGAGGAACTATGGTAGATGAATAGCTGGTACCTGTGTGGAGAACTATGGACCCTGTGTGGAGAGGGATGGTAGATGAGTAGGTGGCACCTGTGTGGAGAACTATGGTAGATGAGTAGCTGTACCTGTGTGGAGAACTCCGGTGGATGAGTAGCTGGTACCTGTGTGGAGAACTATGGTAGATGAGTAGCTGGTACCTTTGTGGAGAACTGTGGTAGATGAGTAACTGGTACCTGTGTGGAGAACTATGGTACATGAGTAGCTGTACGTGTGTTGAGAACTATGGTAGATGAGTAGCTCGTACCTGTGTAGGGAACTATGGTAGATGAGTAGCTGTACCTGTGTGGAGAACTATGGTAGATGAGTAGCTGTACCTGTGTGGAGAACTATGGTAGATGAGTAGTTGGTACCTGTGTGGAGAACTATGGTAGATGAGTAGCTGGTACCTGTGTGGAGAACTATGGTAGATGAATAGCTGTACCTGTGTGGAGAACTATGGTAGATGAGTAGCTGTACCTGTGTGGAGAGGTATGGTAGATGAGCAGCTGTACCTGTGTGGTGAACTATGGTAGATGAGTAGCTGCACCTGTGTGGAGAGGTATGGTAGATGAGTAGCTGTACCTGTGTGGAGAACTATGGTACCTCTGTGGAGAGGTATGGTAGATGAGTAGCTGTACCTGTGTGGAGAGGTATGGTAGATGAGCAGCTGTACCTGTGTAGAGAACTATAGTAGATGAGTAGCTGGTACCTGTGTGGAGAACTATGGTAGATGAGTAGCTGGTACCTTTGTGGAGAACTGTGGTAGATGAGTAGCTGGTACCTGTATGGAGAACTATGGTACATGAGTAGCTGTACCTGTGTGGAGAACTATGGTACATGAGTAGCTGGTGCCTGTGTGGAGAACTATGGTAGATGAGTGGCTTTTACCTGTGTGGAAAAAAATGGTAGATGAGTAACTGGTACCTGTGTGGAAAACAATGGTAGATGAGTAGCTGGTACCTGTGTGGAGAACTATGGTAGATGAATAGCTGTACCTGTGTGGAGAACTATGGTAGATGAGTAGCTGGTACCTGTGTGGAGAGGTATGGTAGATGAGTAGCTGTACCTGTGTGGAGAACTATAGTAGATGAGTAGCTGGTACCTGTGTGGAGAAATATGATAGATGAGTAGCTTCTACCTTTGTGGAGAACTGTGGGAGATGAGTAGCTGGTACCTGTGTGGAGAACTATGGTACATGAGTAGCTGTACCTGTGTGGAGAACTATGGTAGATGAGTAGCTCGTACCTGTGTGGGGAACTATGGTAGATGAGTAGCTGTACCTGTGTGGAGAGGTATGGTAGATGAGTAGTTGTACCTGTGTTGAGAACTATGGTAGATGAGTAGCTGCACCCGTGTGGAGAGGTATGGTAGATGAGTAGCTGTACCTGTGTGGAGAACTATGGTACCTCTGTGGAGAGGTATGCTAGATGAGTAGCTGTACCTGTGTGGAGAACTATGGTACATGAGTAGCTGGTGCCTGTGTGGGGAACTATGGTAGATGAGTAGCTGGTACCTGTGTGGAGAACTATGGTAGATGAGTAGCTGTACCTGTGTGGAGAACTATGGTACCTGTGTGGAGAGGTGTGGTAGATGAATAGCTGTACCTGTGTGGAGAACTATGGTAGATGAGTAGCTGTACCTGTGTGGAGAGGCATGGTAGATGAATAGCTGTACCTGTGTGGAGAATTATGGTGGATGAGTAGCTGGTAACTGTGTGGAGAACTATGGTAGATGAGTAGCTGGTACCTGTGTGGAGAACTATGGTAGATGAGTAGTTGGTACCTGTGTGGAGAACTATGGTAGATGAGTAGCTGTACCTGTGCGGAGAACTATGGTAGATGAGTAGCTGTACCTGTGTGGAGAGCTATAGTAGATGAGTAGCTGGTACCTGTGTGAGGAACTATGGTAGATGAATAGCTGGTACCTGTGTGGAGAACTATGGACCCTGTGTGGAGAGGGATGGTAGATGAGTAGGTGGCACCTGTGTGGAGAACTATGGTAGATGAGTAGCTGTACCTGTGTGGAGAACTCCGGTGGATGAGTAGCTGGTACCTGTGTGGAGAACTATGGTAGATGAGTAGCTGGTACCTTTGTGGAGAACTGTGGTAGATGAGTAACTGGTACCTGTGTGGAGAACTATGGTACATGAGTAGCTGTACGTGTGTTGAGAACTATGGTAGATGAGTAGCTCGTACCTGTGTAGGGAACTATGGTAGATGAGTAGCTGTACCTGTGTGGAGAACTATGGTAGATGAGTAGCTGTACCTGTGTGGAGAACTATGGTAGATGAGTAGTTGGTACCTGTGTGGAGAACTATGGTAGATGAGTAGCTGGTACCTGTGTGGAGAACTATGGTAGATGAATAGCTGTACCTGTGTGGAGAACTATGGTAGATGAGTAGCTGTACCTGTGTGGAGAGGTATGGTAGATGAGCAGCTGTACCTGTGTGGTGAACTATGGTAGATGAGTAGCTGCACCTGTGTGGAGAGGTATGGTAGATGAGTAGCTGTACCTGTGTGGAGAACTATGGTACCTCTGTGGAGAGGTATGGTAGATGAGTAGCTGTACCTGTGTGGAGAGGTATGGTAGATGAGCAGCTGTACCTGTGTAGAGAACTATAGTAGATGAGTAGCTGGTACCTGTGTGGAGAACTATGGTAGATGAGTAGCTGGTACCTTTGTGGAGAACTGTGGTAGATGAGTAGCTGGTACCTGTATGGAGAACTATGGTACATGAGTAGCTGTACCTGTGTGGAGAACTATGGTACATGAGTAGCTGGTGCCTGTGTGGAGAACTATGGTAGATGAGTGGCTTTTACCTGTGTGGAAAAAAATGGTAGATGAGTAACTGGTACCTGTGTGGAAAACAATGGTAGATGAGTAGCTGGTACCTGTGTGGAGAACTATGGTAGATGAATAGCTGTACCTGTGTGGAGAACTATGGTAGATGAGTAGCTGGTACCTGTGTGGAGAGGTATGGTAGATGAGTAGCTGTACCTGTGTGGAGAACTATAGTAGATGAGTAGCTGGTACCTGTGTGGAGAAATATGATAGATGAGTAGCTTCTACCTTTGTGGAGAACTGTGGGAGATGAGTAGCTGGTACCTGTGTGGAGAACTATGGTACATGAGTAGCTGTACCTGTGTGGAGAACTATGGTAGATGAGTAGCTCGTACCTGTGTGGGGAACTATGGTAGATGAGTAGCTGTACCTGTGTGGAGAGGTATGGTAGATGAGTAGTTGTACCTGTGTTGAGAACTATGGTAGATGAGTAGCTGCACCCGTGTGGAGAGGTATGGTAGATGAGTAGCTGTACCTGTGTGGAGAACTATGGTACCTCTGTGGAGAGGTATGCTAGATGAGTAGCTGTACCTGTGTGGAGAACTATGGTACATGAGTAGCTGGTGCCTGTGTGGGGAACTATGGTAGATGAGTAGCTGGTACCTGTGTGGAGAACTATGGTAGATGAGTAGCTGTACCTGTGTGGAGAACTATGGTACCTGTGTGGAGAGGTGTGGTAGATGAATAGCTGTACCTGTGTGGAGAACTATGGTAGATGAGTAGCTGTACCTGTGTGGAGAGGCATGGTAGATGAGTAGCTGTACCTGTGTGGAGAGGTATGGTAGATGAGTAGCTGTACCTGTGTGGAGAACTATGGTAGATGAGTAGCTGTACCTGTGTGGAGAGGTATGGTAGATGAGTAGCTGTACCTGTGTGGAGAGGTATGGTAGATGAGTAGCTGGTACCTGTGTCGAGAACTATGGTAGATGAGTAGCTGGTACCTGTGTGGAGAACTATGGTAGATGAGTAGCTGGTACCTGTGTGGAGAACTATGGTAGATGAGTAGCTGTACCTGTGTGGAGAACTATGGTAGATGAGTAGTTGGTACCTGTGTGGAGAACTATGGTAGATGAGTAGCTGGTACCTGTGTGGAGAACTATGGTAGATGAGTAGCTGGTACCTGTGTGGAGAACTATGGTAGATGAATAGCTGTACCTGTGTGGAGAACTATGATACCTGTGTGGAGAGGTATGGTAGATGAGTCGCTCTACCTGTGTGGAAAGGTATGGTAGATGAGTAGCTGTACCTGTGTGGAGAGGTATGGTAGATTAGTAGCTGTACCTGTGTGGAGAATTATGGTGGATGAGTAGCTGGTAACTGTGTGGAGAACTATGGTAGATGAGTAGCTGGTACCTGTGTGGAGAACTATGGTAGATGAGTAGTTGGTACCTGTGTGGAGAACTATGGTAGATGAATAGCTGTACCTGTGTGGAGAACTATGGTAGATGAGTAGCTGGTACCTGTGTGGAGAGGTATGGTAGATGAGTAGCTGTACCTGTGTGGAGAACTATAGTAGATGAGTAGCTGGTACCTGTGTGGAGAAATATGATAGATGAGTAGCTTCTACCTTTGTGGAGAACTGTGGGAGATGAGTAGCTGGTACCTGTGTGGAGAACTATGGTACATGAGTAGCTGTACCTGTGTGGAGAACTATGGTAGATGAGTAGCTCGTACCTGTGTGGGGAACTATGGTAGATGAGTAGCTGTACCTGTGTGGAGAGGTATGGTAGATGAGTAGTTGTACCTGTGTTGAGAACTATGGTAGATGAGTAGCTGCACCCGTGTGGAGAGGTATGGTAGATGAGTAGCTGTACCTGTGTGGAGAACTATGGTACCTCTGTGGAGAGGTATGCTAGATGAGTAGCTGTACCTGTGTGGAGAACTATGGTACATGAGTAGCTGGTGCCTGTGTGGGGAACTATGGTAGATGAGTAGCTGGTACCTGTGTGGAGAACTATGGTAGATGAGTAGCTGTACCTGTGTGGAGAACTATGGTACCTGTGTGGAGAGGTGTGGTAGATGAATAGCTGTACCTGTGTGGAGAACTATGGTAGATGAGTAGCTGTACCTGTGTGGAGAGGCATGGTAGATGAGTAGCTGTACCTGTGTGGAGAGGTATGGTAGATGAGTAGCTGTACCTGTGTGGAGAACTATGGTAGATGAGTAGCTGTACCTGTGTGGAGAGGTATGGTAGATGAGTAGCTGTACCTGTGTGGAGAGGTATGGTAGATGAGTAGCTGGTACCTGTGTCGAGAACTATGGTAGATGAGTAGCTGGTACCTGTGTGGAGAACTATGGTAGATGAGTAGCTGGTACCTGTGTGGAGAACTATGGTAGATGAGTAGCTGTACCTGTGTGGAGAACTATGGTAGATGAGTAGTTGGTACCTGTGTGGAGAACTATGGTAGATGAGTAGCTGGTACCTGTGTGGAGAACTATGGTAGATGAGTAGCTGGTACCTGTGTGGAGAACTATGGTAGATGAATAGCTGTACCTGTGTGGAGAACTATGATACCTGTGTGGAGAGGTATGGTAGATGAGTCGCTCTACCTGTGTGGAAAGGTATGGTAGATGAGTAGCTGTACCTGTGTGGAGAGGTATGGTAGATTAGTAGCTGTACCTGTGTGGAGAATTATGGTGGATGAGTAGCTGGTAACTGTGTGGAGAACTATGGTAGATGAGTAGCTGGTACCTGTGTGGAGAACTATGGTAGATGAGTAGTTGGTACCTGTGTGGAGAACTATGGTAGATGAGTAGCTGTACCTGTGCGGAGAACTATGGTAGATGAGTAGCTGTACCTGTGTGGAGAGCTATAGTAGATGAGTAGCTGGTACCTGTGTGAGGAACTATGGTAGATGAGTAGCTGGTACCTGTGTGGAGAACTATGGTAGATGAATAGCTGGTACCTGTGTGGAGAACTATGGACCCTGTGTGGAGAGGGATGGTAGATGAGTAGGTGGCACCTGTGTGGAGAACTATGGTAGATGAGTAGCTGTACCTGTGTGGAGAACTACGGTGGATGAGTAGCTGGTACCTGTGTGGAGAACTATGGTAGATGAGTAGCTGGTACCTTTGTGGAGAACTGTGGTAGATGAGTAGCTGGTACCTGTGTGGAGAACTATGGTACATGAGTAGCTGTACGTGTGTTGAGAACTATGGTAGATGAGTAGCTCGTACCTGTGTAGGGAACTATGGTAGATGAGTAGCTGTACCTGTGTGGAGAACTATGGTAGATGAGTAGCTGTACCTGTGTGGAGAACTATGGTAGATGAGTAGTTGGTACCTGTGTGGAGAACTATGGTAGATGAGTAGCTGGTACCTGTGTGGAGAACTATGGTAGATGAATAGCTGTACCTGTGTGGAGAACTATGGTAGATGAGTAGCTGTACCTGTGTGGAGAGGTATGGTAGATGAGCAGCTGTACCTGTGTGGAGAACTATGGTAGATGAGTAGCTGCACCTGTGTGGAGAGGTATGGTAGATGAGTAGCTGTACCTGTGTGGAGAACTATGGTACCTCTGTGGAGAGGTATGGTAGATGAGTAGCTGTACCTGTGTGGAGAGGTATGGTAGATGAGCAGCTGTACCTGTGTGGAGAACTATAGTAGATGAGTAGCTGGTACCTGTGTGGAGAACTATGGTAGATGAGTAGCTGGTACCTTTGTGGAGAACTGTGGTAGATGAGTAGCTGGTACCTGTATGGAGAACTATGGTACATGAGTAGCTGTACCTGTGTGGAGAACTATGGTAGATGAGTAGCTCGTACCTGTGTGGGGAGCTATGGTAGATGAGTAGCTGTACCTGTGTGGAAAGGTATGGTAGATGAGTAGTTGTACCTGTGTTGAGAACTTTGGTAGATGAGTAGCTGCACCTGTGTGGAGAGGTATGGTATATGAGTAGCTGTACCTGTGTGGAGAACTATGGTACCTCTGTGGAGAGATATGGTAGATGAGTAGCTGTACCTGTGTGGAGAACTATGGTACATGAGTAGCTGGTGCCTGTGTGGAGAAATATGGTAGATGAGTGGCTTTTACCTGTGTGGAAAAAAATGGTAGATGAGTAGCTGGTAGCTTTGTGGAAAACAATGGTAGATGAGTAGCTGCTACCTGTGTGGAGAACTATGGTAGATGAGTAGCTGGTAACTGTGTGGAGAACTATGGTAGATGAGTAGCTGGTACCTGTGTGGAGAACTATGGTAGATGAGTAGCTCGTACCTGTGTGGAGAACTATGGTAGATGAGTAGCTGTACCTGTGCGGAGAACTATGGTAGATGAGTAGCTGTACCTGTGTGGAGAGCTATGGTACCTGTGTGGAGAGGCATGGTAGATGAGTAGCTGTACCTGTGTGGAGAACTATGGTAGATTAGTAGCTGTACCTGTGTGGAGAACTATGGTAGATGAGTAGCTGGTACCTGTGTGAGGAACTATGGTAGATGAGTAGCTGGTACCTGTGTGGAGAACTATGGTAGATGAATAGCTGGTACCTGTGTGGAGAACTATGGTACCTGTGTGGAGAGGGATGGTAGATGAGTAGGTGGCACCTGTGTGGAGAACTATGGTAGATGAGTAGCTGGTGCCTGTGTGGAGAGCTATGGTAGATGAGTAGCTGGTACCTGTGTGGAGAACTATGGTAGATGAGTAGCTGTACCTGTGTGGAGAACTACGGTAGATGAGTAGCTGGTACCTGTGTGGAGAACTATGGTAGATGAGTAGCTGTACCTGTGTGGAGAACTATGGTACCTGTGTGGAGAGGTATGGTAGATGAATAGCTGTACCTGTGTGGAGAACTATGGTAGATGAATAGCTCTACCTGTGTGGAGAGGTATGGTAGATGAGTAGCTGGTACCTGTGTGGAGAGTTATGGTAGATGAGTAGCTGGTACCTGTGTGGAGAACTATGGTAGATGAGTAGCTGGTACCTGTGTGGATAACTATGGTAGATGAGTAGCTGGTACCTGTGTGGAGAGGTATGGTAGATGAGTAGCTGTACCTATGTGGAGAACTATGGTACCTCTGTGGAGAGGTATGGTAGATGAGTAGTTGGTACCTGTGTGGAGAACTATGGTAGATGAGTAGCTGGTACCTGTGTGGAGAACTATGGTAGATGAGTAGCTGTACCTGTGTGGAGAGGTATGGTAGATGAGCAGCTGTACCTGTGTGGAGAACTATGGTACCTCTGTGGAGAGGTATGGTAGATGAGTAGCTGTACCTGTGTGGAGAACTATGGTACATGAATAGCTGGTGCCTGTGTGGAGAACTATGGTAGATGAGTGGCTTTTACCTGTGTGGAAAAAATGGTAGATGAGTAGCTGGTACCTGTGTGGAAAACAATGGTAGATGAGTAGCTGGTACCTGTGTGGAGAACTATGGTAGATGAATAGCTGTACCTGTGTGGAGAACTATGGTAGATGAGTAGCTGTACCTGTGTGGAGAGGTATGGTAGAGGAGCAGCTGTACCTGTGTGGAGAACTATAGTAGATGAGTAGCTGGTACCTGTGTGGAGAACTATGGTAGATGAGTAGCTGGTACCTTTGTGGAGAACTGTGGTAGATGAGTAGCTGGTACCTGTATGGAGAACTATGGTACATGAGTAGCTGTACCTGTGTGGAGAACTATGGTAGATGAGTAGCTCGTACCTGTGTGGGGAACTATGGTAGATGAGTAGCTGTACCTGTGTGGAAAGGTATGGTAGATGAGTAGTTGTACCTGTGTTGAGAACTTTGGTAGATGAGTAGCTGCACCTGTGTGGAGAGGTATGGTATATGAGTAGCTGTACCTGTGTGGAGAACTATGGTACCTCTGTGGAGAGATATGGTAGATGAGTAGCTGTACCTGTGTGGAGAACTATCGTACATGAGTAGCTGGTGCCTGTGTGGAGAGCTATGGTAGATGAGTAGCTGGTACCTGTGTGGAGAACTATGGTAGATGAGTAGCTGTACCTGTGTGGAGAACTACGGTAGATGAGTAGCTGGTACCTGTGTGGAGAACTATGGTAGATGAGTAGCTGGTACCTTTGTGGAGAACTGTGGTAGATGAGTAGCTTGTACCTGTGTGGAGAACTATGGTAGATGAGTAGCTGGTACCTGTGTGAGGAACTATGGTAGATGAGTACCTGGTACCTGTGTGGAGAACTATGGTAGATGAATAGCTGGTACCTGTGTGGAGAACTATGGTAGATGAGTAGCTGTACCTGTGTGGAGAGGCATGGTAGATGAGTAGCTGTACCTGTGTGGAGAGGTATGGTAGATGAGTAGCTGTACCTGTGTGGAGAACTATGGTAGATGAGTAGCTGTACCTGTGTGGAGAGGTATGGTAGATGAGTAGCTGTACCTGTGTGGAGAGGTATGGTAGATGAGTAGCTGGTACCTGTGTCGAGAACTATGGTAGATGAGTAGCTGGTACCTGTGTGGAGAACTATGGTAGATGAGTAGCTGGTACCTGTGTGGAGAACTATGGTAGATGAGTAGCTGTACCTGTGTGGAGAACTATGGTAGATGAGTAGTTGGTACCTGTGTGGAGAACTATGGTAGATGAGTAGCTGGTACCTGTGTGGAGAACTATGGTAGATGAGTAGCTCTACCTTTGTGGAGAACTATGGTAGATGAGTAGCTGGTACCTGTGTGGAGAACTATGGTAGATGAGTAGCTGGTACCTGTGTGGAGAACTATGGTAGATGAGTAGCTGGTACCTGTGTGGAGAACTATGGTAGATGAATAGCTGTACCTGTGTGGAGAACTATGATACCTGTGTGGAGAGGTATGGTAGATGAGTCGCTCTACCTGTGTGGAAAGGTATGGTAGATGAGTAGCTGTACCTGTGTGGAGAGGTATGGTAGATTAGTAGCTGTACCTGTGTGGAGAATTATGGTGGATGAGTAGCTGGTAACTGTGTGGAGAACTATGGTAGATGAGTAGCTGGTACCTGTGTGGAGAACTATGGTAGATGAGTAGTTGGTACCTGTGTGGAGAACTATGGTAGATGAGTAGCTGTACCTGTGCGGAGAACTATGGTAGATGAGTAGCTGTACCTGTGTGGAGAGCTATAGTAGATGAGTAGCTGGTACCTGTGTGAGGAACTATGGTAGATGAGTAGCTGGTACCTGTGTGGAGAACTATGGTAGATGAGTAGCTGTACCTGTGTGGAGAACTACGGTGGATGAGTAGCTGGTACCTGTGTGGAGAACTATGGTAGATGAGTAGCTGGTACCTTTGTGGAGAACTGTGGTAGATGAGTAGCTGGTACCTGTGTGGAGAACTATGGTACATGAGTAGCTGTACGTGTGTTGAGAACTATGGTAGATGAGTAGCTCGTACCTGTGTAGGGAACTATGGTAGATGAGTAGCTGTACCTGTGTGGAGAACTATGGTAGATGAGTAGCTGTACCTGTGTGGAGAACTATGGTAGATGAGTAGTTGGTACCTGTGTGGAGAACTATGGTAGATGAGTAGCTGGTACCTGTGTGGAGAACTATGGTAGATGAATAGCTGTACCTGTGTGGAGAACTATGGTAGATGAGTAGCTGTACCTGTGTGGAGAGGTATGGTAGATGAGCAGCTGTACCTGTGTGGAGAACTATGGTAGATGAGTAGCTGCACCTGTGTGGAGAGGTATGGTAGATGAGTAGCTGTACCTGTGTGGAGAACTATGGTACCTCTGTGGAGAGGTATGGTAGATGAGTAGCTGTACCTGTGTGGAGAGGTATGGTAGATGAGCAGCTGTACCTGTGTGGAGAACTATAGTAGATGAGTAGCTGGTACCTGTGTGGAGAACTATGGTAGATGAGTAGCTGGTACCTTTGTGGAGAACTGTGGTAGATGAGTAGCTGGTACCTGTATGGAGAACTATGGTACATGAGTAGCTGTACCTGTGTGGAGAACTATGGTAGATGAGTAGCTCGTACCTGTGTGGGGAGCTATGGTAGATGAGTAGCTGTACCTGTGTGGAAAGGTATGGTAGATGAGTAGTTGTACCTGTGTTGAGAACTTTGGTAGATGAGTAGCTGCACCTGTGTGGAGAGGTATGGTATATGAGTAGCTGTACCTGTGTGGAGAACTATTGTACCTCTGTGGAGAGATATGGTAGATGAGTAGCTGTACCTGTGTGGAGAACTATGGTACATGAGTAGCTGGTGCCTGTGTGGAGAAATATGGTAGATGAGTGGCTTTTACCTGTGTGGAAAAAAATGGTAGATGAGTAGCTGGTACCTTTGTGGAAAACAATGGTAGATGAGTAGCTGCTACCTGTGTGGAGAACTATGGTAGATGAGTAGCTGGTAACTGTGTGGAGAACTATGGTAGATGAGTAGCTGGTACCTGTGTGGAGAACTATGGTAGATGAGTAGCTCGTACCTGTGTGGAGAACTATGGTAGATGAGTAGCTGTACCTGTGCGGAGAACTATGGTAGATGAGTAGCTGTACCTGTGTGGAGAGCTATGGTACCTGTGTGGAGAGGCATGGTAGATGAGTAGCTGTACCTGTGTGGAGAACTATGGTAGATTAGTAGCTGTACCTGTGTGGAGAACTATGGTAGATGAGTAGCTGGTACCTGTGTGAGGAACTATGGTAGATGAGTAGCTGGTACCTGTGTGGAGAACTATGGTAGATGAATAGCTGGTACCTGTGTGGAGAACTATGGTACCTGTGTGGAGAGGGATGGTAGATGAGTAGGTGGCACCTGTGTGGAGAACTATGGTAGATGAGTAGCTGGTGCCTGTGTGGAGAACTATGGTAGATGAGTAGCTGGTACCTGTGTGGAGAACTATGGTAGATGAGTAGCTGTACCTGTGTGGAGAACTACGGTAGATGAGTAGCTGGTACCTGTGTGGAGAACTATGGTAGATGAATAGCTGGTACCTTTGTGGAGAGCTGTGGTAGATGAGTAGCTGGTACCTGTGTGGAGAACTATGGTACATGAGTAGCTGTACCTGTGTGGAGAACTATGGTAGATGAGTAGCTGTACCTGTGTGGAGAACTATGGTACCTGTGTGGAGAGGTATGGTAGATGAATAGCTGTACCTGTGTGGAGAACTATGGTAGATGAATAGCTCTACCTGTGTGGAGAGGTATGGTAGATGAGTAGCTGGTACCTGTGTGGAGAGTTATGGTAGATGAGTAGCTGGTACCTGTGTGGAGAACTATGGTAGATGAGTAGCTGGTACCTGTGTGGATAACTATGGTAGATGAGTAGCTGGTACCTGTGTGGAGAGGTATGGTAGATGAGTAGCTGTACCTGTGTGGAGAACTATGGTACCTCTGTGGAGAGGTATGGTAGATGAGTAGTTGGTACCTGTGTGGAGAACTATGGTAGATGAGTAGCTGGTACCTGTGTGGAGAACTATGGTAGATGAATAGCTGTACCTGTGTGGAGAACTATGGTAGATGAGTAGCTGTACCTGTGTGGAGAGGTATGGTAGATGAGCAGCTGTACCTGTGTGGAGAACTATGGTACCTCTGTGGAGAGGTATGGTAGATGAGTAGCTGTACCTGTGTGGAGAACTATGGTACATGAATAGCTGGTGCCTGTGTGGAGAACTATGGTAGATGAGTGGCTTTTACCTGTGTGGAAAAAAATGGTAGATGAGTAGCTGGTACCTGTGTGGAAAACAATGGTAGATGAGTAGCTGGTACCTGTGTGGAGAACTATGGTAGATGAATAGCTGTACCTGTGTGGAGAACTATGGTAGATGAGTAGCTGTACCTGTGTGGAGAGGTATGGTAGAGGAGCAGCTGTACCTGTGTGGAGAACTATAGTAGATGAGTAGCTGGTACCTGTGTGGAGAACTATGGTAGATGAGTAGCTGGTACCTTTGTGGAGAACTGTGGTAGATGAGTAGCTGGTACCTGTATGGAGAACTATGGTACATGAGTAGCTGTACCTGTGTGGAGAACTATGGTAGATGAGTAGCTCGTACCTGTGTGGGGAACTATGGTAGATGAGTAGCTGTACCTGTGTGGAAAGGTATGGTAGATGAGTAGTTGTACCTGTGTTGAGAACTTTGGTAGATGAGTAGCTGCACCTGTGTGGAGAGGTATGGTATATGAGTAGCTGTACCTGTGTGGAGAACTATGGTACCTCTGTGGAGAGATATGGTAGATGAGTAGCTGTACCTGTGTGGAGAACTATCGTACATGAGTAGCTGGTGCCTGTGTGGAGAACTATGGTAGATGAGTGGCTTTTACCTGTGTGGAAAAAAATGGTAGATGAGTAGCTGGTACCTTTGTGGAAAACAATGGTAGATGAGTAGCTGCTACCTGTGTGGAGAACTATGGTAGATGAGTAGCTGGTAACTGTGTGGAGAACTATGGTAGATGAGTAGCTGGTACCTGTGTGGAGAACTATGGTAGATGAGTAGTTGGTACCTGTGTGGAGAACTATGGTAGATGAGTAGCTGTACCTGTGCGGAGAACTATGGTAGATGAGTAGCTGTACCTGTGTGGAGAGCTATGGTACCTGTGTGGAGAGGCATGGTAGATGAGTAGCTGTACCTGTGTGGAGAACTATGGTAGATTAGTAGCTGTACCTGTGTGGAGAACTATGGTAGATGAGTAGCTGGTACCTGTGTGAGGAACTATGGTAGATGAGTAGCTGGTACCTGTGTGGAGAACTATGGTAGATGAATAGCTGGTACCTGTGTGGAGAACTATGGTACCTGTGTGGGGAGGGATGGTAGATGAGTAGGTGGCACCTGTTTGGAGAACTATGGTAGATGAGTAGCTGGTGCCTGTGTGGAGAGCTATGGTAGATGAGTAGCTGGTACCTGTGTGGAGAACTATGGTAGATGAGTAGCTGTACCTGTGTGGAGAACTACGATAGATGAGTAGCTGGTACCTGTGTGGAGAACTATGGTAGATGAGTAGCTGGTACCTTTGTGGAGAGCTGTGGTAGATGAGTAGCTGGTACCTGTGTGGAGAACTATGGTACATGAGTAGCTGTACCTGTGTGGAGAACTATGGTGTATGAATAGCTGTACCTGTGTGGAGAACTATGTTAGATGAGTAGCTGTACCTGTGTGGAGAGGTATGGTAGATGAGTAGCTGTACCTGTGTGGCGAACTATGGTAGATGAGTAGCTGGTACCTGTGTGGGTAACTATGGTAGATGAGTAGCTGGTACCTGTGTGGAGAACTATGGTAGATGAGTAGCTGTACCTGTGTGGAGAACTATGGTACCTGTGTGGAGAGGTGTGGTAGATGAGTAGCTGTACCTGTGTGGAGAGGTATGGTAGATGAATAGCTGTACCTGTGTGGAGATCTATGGTAGATGAGTAGCTGTACCTGTGTGGAGAGGTATGGTAGATGAGTAGCTGTACCTGTGTGGAGAGGTATGGTAGATGAGTAGCTGTACCTGTGTGGAGAACTATGGTAGATGAGTAGCTGTACCTGTGTGGAGAGGTATGGTAGATGAGTAGCTGTACCTGTGTGGAGAACTATGGTAGATGAGTAGCTGGTACCTGTGTCGAGAACTATGGCAGATGAGTAGCTGGTACCTGTGTGGAGAACTATGGTAGATGAGTAGCTGGTACCTGTGTGGAGAACTATTGTAGATGAGTAGCTGTACCTGTGTGGAAAGGTATGGTAGATGAGTAGCTGTACCTGTGTGGAGAGGTATGGTAGATGAGTAGCTGTACCTGTGTGGAGAACTATGGTAGATGAGTAGCTGTACCTGTGTGGAGAGATATGGTAGATGAGTAGCTGTACCTGTGTGGAGAGCTATGGTAGATGAGTAGCTGGTACCTGTGTGGAGAATTATGGTGATGAGTAGCTGTACCTGTGTGGAGAACTATGGTAGATGAGTAGCTGGTACCTGAGTGGAGAACTATGGTAGATGAATAGCTGGTACCTGTGTGGAGAACTATGGTACCTGTGTGGAGAGGTATGGTAGATGAGTAGCTGGTGCCTGTGTGGGGAGCTATGGTAGAAGAGTAGCTGGTACCTGTGTGGAGAACTATGGTAGATGAGTAGCTGTACCTGTGTGGAGAGGTAAGGTATATGAGTAGCTGGTACCTGTGTGGAGAATTATGGTAGATGAGTAGCTGGTACCTGTGTGGAGAATTATGGTACATGAGTAGCTGGTACCTGTATGGAGAACTATGGTAGATGAGTAGCTGGTACCTGTGTGGAGAACTATGGTAGATGAGTAGCTGGTACCTGTGTGGAGAACAATGGTAGATGAGTAGCTGTACCTGTGTGGAGAACTATGGTACCTGTGTGGAGAGGTATGGTAGATGAATAGCTGTACCTGTGTGGAGAACTATGGTAGATGAATAGCTCTACCTGTGTGGAGAGGTATGGTAGATGAGTAGCTGGTACCTGTGTGGAGAGTTATGGTAGATGAGTAGCTGGTACCTGTGTGGAGAACTATGGTAGATGAGTAGCTGGTACCTGTGTGGATAACTATGGTAGATGAGTAGCTGGTACCTGTGTGGGGAACTATGGTAGATGAGTAGCTGGTACCTGTGTGGAGAACTATGGTAGATGAGTAGCTGGTACCTGTGTGGATAACTATGGTAGATGAGTAGCTGGTACCTGTGTGGGGAACTATGGTAGATGAGTAGCTGGTACCTGTGTGGAGAACTATGGTAGATGAGTACCTGGTACCTGTGTGGACAACTATGGTAGAAGAGTAGCTGTACCTGTGTGGAGAGGTATGGTAGATGAGTAGCTGGTACCTGTGTGGAGATGTATGGTAGATGAGTAGCTGTACCTGTGTGGAGAACTATGGTACCTGTGTGGAGAGGTGTGGTAGATGAATAGCTGTACCTGTGTGGAGAACTATGGTAGATGAGTAGCTGTACCTGTGTGGAGAGGTATGGTAGATGAATAGCTGTACCTGTGTGGAGAGGTATGGTAGATGAGTAGCTGTACCTGTGTGGAGAACTATGGTAGATGAGTAGCTGTACCTGTGTGGAGAGGTATGGTAGATGAGTAGCTGTACCTGTGTGGAGAGGTATGGTAGATGAGTAGCTGGTACCTGTGTGGAGAACTATGGTAGATGAGTAGCTCTACCTTTGTGGAGAACTATGGTAGATGAGTAGCTGGTACCTGTGTGGCGAGCTATGGTAGATTAGTAGCTGGTACCTGTGTGGAGAACTATGGTAGATGAGTAGCTGGTACCTGTGTGGAGAACTATGGTAGGTGAATAGCTGTACCTGTGTGGAGAACTATGATACCTGTGTGGAGAGCTGTGGTAGATGAGTAGCTGTACCTGTGTGGAGAGGTATGGTAGATGAATAGCTGTACCTGTGTGGAGATCTATGGTAGATGAGTAGCTGTACCTGTGTGGAGAGGTATGGTAGATGAGTAGCTGTACCTGTGTGGAGAGGTATGGTAGATGAGTAGCTGTACCTGTGTGGAGAACTATGGTAGATGAGTAGCTGTACCTGTGTGGAGAGGTATGGTAGATGAGTAGCTGTACCTGTGTGGAGAACTATGGTAGATGAGTAGCTGGTACCTGTGTCGAGAACTATGGCAGATGAGTAGCTGGTACCTGTGTGGAGAACTATGGTAGATGATTAGCTGGTACCTGTGTGGAGAGGTATGGTAGATGAGTAGCTGTACCTGTGTGGAAAGGTATGGTAGATGAGTAGCTGTACCTGTGTGGAGAGGTATGGTAGATGAGTAGCTGTACCTGTGTGGAGAACTATGGTAGATGAGTAGCTGTACCTGTGTGGAGCGATATGGTAGATGAGTAGCTGTACCTGTGTGGAGAGCTATGGTAGATAAGTAGCTGGTACCTGTGTGGAGAATTATGGTAGATGAGTAGCTGTACCTGTCTGGAGAACTATGGTAGATGAGTAGCTGGTACCTGAGTGGAGAACTATGGTAGATGAATAGCTGGTACCTGTGTGGAGAACTATGGTACCTGTGTGGAGAGGTATGGTAGATGAGTAGCTGGTGCCTGTGTGGGGAGCTATGGTAGATGAGTAGCTGGTACCTGTGTGGATAACTATGTTAGATGAGTAGCTGTACCTGTCTGGAGAGGTAAGGTAGATGAGTAGCTGGTACCTGTGTGGAGAATTATGGTAGATGAGTAGCTGATACCTGTGTGGAGAACTATGGTAGATGAGTAGCTGGTACCTGTGTGGAGAACTATGGTAGATGAGTAGCTGGTACCTGTGTGGAGAACTATGGTAGATGAGTAGCTGTACCTGTGTGGAGAACTATGGTAGATGAGTAGTTGGTACCTGTGTGGAGAACTATGGTAGATGAGTAGCTGGTACCTGTGTGGAGAACTATGGTAGATGAGTAGCTCTACCTTTGTGGAGAACTATGGTAGATGAGTAGCTGGTACCTGTGTGGCGAGCTATGGTAGATTAGTAGCTGGTACCTGTGTGGAGAACTATGGTAGATGAGTAGCTGGTACCTGTGTGGAGAACTATGGTAGGTGAATAGCTGTACCTGTGTGGAGAACTATGATACCTGTGTGGAGAGCTGTGGTAGATGAGTAGCTGTACCTGTGTGGAGAGGTATGGTAGATGAATAGCTGTACCTGTGTGGAGATCTATGGTAGATGAGTAGCTGTACCTGTGTGGAGAGGTATGGTAGATGAGTAGCTGTACCTGTGTGGAGAGGTATGGTAGATGAGTAGCTGTACCTGTGTGGAGAACTATGGTAGATGAGTAGCTGTACCTGTGTGGAGAGGTATGGTAGATGAGTAGCTGTACCTGTGTGGAGAACTATGGTAGATGAGTAGCTGGTACCTGTGTCGAGAACTATGGCAGATGAGTAGCTGGTACCTGTGTGGAGAACTATGGTAGATGATTAGCTGGTACCTGTGTGGAGAACTATTGTAGATGAGTAGCTGTACCTGTGTGGAAAGGTATGGTAGATGAGTAGCTGTACCTGTGTGGAGAGGTATGGTAGATGAGTAGCTGTACCTGTGTGGAGAACTATGGTAGATGAGTAGCTGTACCTGTGTGGAGCGATATGGTAGATGAGTAGCTGTACCTGTGTGGAGAGCTATGGTAGATGAGTAGCTGGTACCTGTGTGGAGAATTATGGTAGATGAGTAGCTGTACCTGTCTGGAGAACTATGGTAGATGAGTAGCTGGTACCTGAGTGGAGAACTATGGTAGATGAATAGCTGGTACCTGTGTGGAGAACTATGGTACCTGTGTGGAGAGGTATGGTAGATGAGTAGCTGGTACCTGTGTGGATAACTATGTTAGATGAGTAGCTGTACCTGTCTGGAGAGGTAAGGTAGATGAGTAGCTGGTACCTGTGTGGAGAATTATGGTAGATGAGTAGCTGGTACCTGTGTGGAGAACTATGGTAGATGAGTAACTGTACCTGTGTGGAGAGGTATGGTAGATGAGTAGCTGGTACCTGTGTGGAGAATTATGGTACATGAGTAGCTGGTACCTGTGTGGAGAACTATGGTAGATGAGTAGCTGGTACCTGTGTGGAGAACTATGGTAGATGAGTAGCTGGTACCTGTGTGGAGAACAATGGTAGATGAGTAGCTGGAACCTGTGTGTACAACTATGGTAGATGAGTAGCTGTACCTGTGTGGAGAACTATGGTACCTGTGTGGAGAGGTATGGTAGATGAATAGCTGTACCTGTGTGGAGAACTATGGTAGATGAATAGCTCTACCTGTGTGGAGAGGTATGGTAGATGAGTAGCTGGTACCTGTGTGGAGAACTATGGTAGATGAGTAGCTGGTACCTGTGTGGATAACTATGGTAGATGAGTAGCTGGTACCTGTGTGGGGAACTATGGTAGATGAGTAGCTGGTACCTGTGTGGAGAACTATGGTAGATGAGTAGCTGGTACCTGTGTGGACAACTATGGTAGATGAGTAGCTGTACCTGTGTGGAGAGGTATGGTAGATGAGTAGCTGGTACCTGTGTGGAGATGTATGGTAGATGAGTAGCTGTACCTGTGTGCAGATCTATGGTACCTGTGTGGAGAGGTATGGTAGATGAGTAGCTGTACCTGTGTGGAGAGGTATGGTAGATGAGTAGCTGGTACCTGTGTGGAGAACTATGGTAGATGAGTAGCTGGTACCTGTGTGGAGGACTATGGTAGATGAGTAGCTGGTACCTGTGCGGAGAACTATGGTAGATGAGTAGGTGGTGCCTGTGTGGGGAGCTATGGTAGATGAGTAGCTGGTACCTGTGTGGATAACTATATTAGATGAGTAGCTGTACCTGTGTGGAGAGGTATGGTAGATGAGTAGCTGTACCTGTGTGGAGAACTATGGTAGATGAGTAGCTGGTACCTGTGTGGGGAACTATGGTAGATGAGTAGCTGGTACCTGTGTGGAGAACTATGGTAGATGAGTAGCTGTACCTGTGTGGAGAACTATGGTACCTGTGTGGAGAGGTGTGGTAGATGAATAGCTGTACCTGTGTGGAGAACTATGGTAGATGAGTAGCTGTACCTGTGTGGAGAGGTATGGTAGATGAGTAGCTGTACCTGTGTGGAGAGGTATGGTAGATGAGTAGCTGTACCTGTGTGGAGAACTATGGTAGATGAGTAGCTGTACCTGTGTGGAGAGGTATGGTAGATGAGTAGCTGTACCTGTGTGGAGAGGTATGGTAGATGAGTAGCTGGTACCTGTGTCGAGAACTATGGTAGATGAGTAGCTGGTACCTGTGTGGAGAACTATGGTAGATGAGTAGCTGGTACCTGTGTGGAGAACTATGGTAGATGAGTAGCTGGTACCTGTGTGGAGAACTATGGTAGATGAGTAGTTGGTACCTGTGTGGAGAACTATGGTAGATGAGTAGCTGGTACCTGTGTGGAGAACTATGGTAGATGAGTAGCTCTACCTTTGTGGAGAACTATGGTAGATGAGTAGCTGGTACCTGTGTGGCGAACTATGGTAGATGAGTAGCTGGTACCTGTGTGGAGAACTATGGTAGATTAGTAGCTGTACCTGTGTGGAGAACTATGGTAGATGAGTAGCTGGTACCTGTGTGAGGAACTATGGTAGATGAGTACCTGGTACCTGTGTGGAGAACTATGGTAGATGAATAGCTGGTACCTGTGTGGAGAACTATGGTACCTGTGTGGAGAGGGATGGTAGATGAGTAGGTGGCACCTGTGTGGAGAAATATGGTAGATGAGTAGCTGGTGCCTGTGTGGAGAGCTATGGTAGATGAGTAGCTGGTACCTGTGTGGAGAACTATGGTAGATGAGTAGCTGTACCTGTGTGGAGAACTGCGGTAGATGAGTAGCTGGTACCTGTGTGGAGAACTATGGTAGATGAGTAGCTGGTACCTTTGTGGAGAACTGTGGTAGATGAGTAGCTGGTACCTGTGTGGAGAACTATGGTACATGAGTAGCTGTACCTGTGTGGAGAACTATGGTAGATGAGTAGCTCGTACCTGTGTGGGGAACTATGGTAGATGAGTACCTGTACCTGTGTGGAGAGGTATGGTAGATGAGTAGTTGTACCTGTGTGGAGAACTATGGTAGATGAGTAGCTGCACCTGTGTGGAGAGGTATGGTAGATGAGTAGCTGTACCTGTGTGGAGAGGTATGGTAGATGAGTAGCTGGTACCTGTGTGGAGATGTATGGTAGATGAGTAGCTGTACCTGTGTGCAGATCTATGGTACCTGTGTGGAGAGGTATGGTAGATGAGTAGCTGTACCTGTGTGGAGAGGTATGGTAGATGAGTAGCTGGTACCTGTGTGGAGAACTATGGTAGATGAGTAGCTGGTACCTGTGTGGAGGACTATGGTAGATGAGTAGCTGGTACCTGTGCGGAGAACTATGGTAGATGAGTAGGTGGTGCCTGTGTGGGGAGCTATGGTAGATGAGTAGCTGGTACCTGTGTGGAAAACAATGGTAGATGAGTAGCTGCTACCTGTGTGGAGAACTATGGTAGATGAGTAGCTGGTAACTGTGTGGAGAACTATGGTAGATGAGTAGCTGGTACCTGTGTGGAGAACTATGGTAGATGAGTAGTTGGTACCTGTGTGGAGAACTATGGTAGATGAGTAGCTGTACCTGTGCGGAGAACTATGGTAGATGAGTAGCTGTACCTGTGTGGAGAGCTATGGTACCTGTGTGGAGAGGCATGGTAGATGAGTAGCTGTACCTGTGTGGAGAACTATGGTAGATTAGTAGCTGTACCTGTGTGGA
Source organism: Lampris megalopsis (assembly GCA_022114975.2). NCBI lineage: Eukaryota > Metazoa > Chordata > Actinopteri > Lampriformes > Lampridae > Lampris > Lampris megalopsis. The sequence goes on from JAJHIY020000431.1 coordinate 3,492,316, forward strand.
GAACTATGGTAGATGAGTAGCTGGTACCTGTGTGAGGAACTATGGTAGATGAGTAGCTGGTACCTGTGTGGAGAACAATGGTAGATGAATAGCTGGTACCTGTGTGGAGAACTATGGTACCCGTGTGGAGAGGGATGGTAGACGAGTAGGTGGCACCTGTGTGGAGAACTATGGTAGATGAGTAGCTGGTGCCTGTGTGGAGAGCTATGGTAGATGAGTAGCTGGTACCTGTGTGGAGAACTATGGTAGATGAGTAGCTTTACCTGTGTGGAGAACTACGATAGATGAGTAGCTGGTACCTGTGTGGAGAACTATGGTAGATGAGTAGCTGGTACCTTTGTGGAGAGCTGTGGTAGATGAGTAGCTGGTACCTGTGTGGAGAACTATGGTACATGAGTAGCTGTACCTGTGTGGAGAACTATGGTAGATGAATAGCTGTACCTGTGTGGAGAACTATGTTAGATGAGTAGCTGTACCTGTGTGGAGAGGTATGGTAGATGAGTAGCTGTACCTGTGTGGCGAACTATGGTAGATGAGTAGCTGGTACCTGTGTGGGTAACTATGGTAGATGAGTAGCTGGTACCTGTATGGAGAACTATGGTAGATGAGTAGCTGTACCTGTGTGGAGAACTATGGTACCTGTGTGGAGAGGTGTGGTAGATGAGTAGCTGTACCTGTGTGGAGAGGTATGGTAGATGAATAGCTGTACCTGTGTGGAGATCTATGGTAGATGAGTAGCTGTACCTGTGTGGAGAGGTATGGTAGATGAGTAGCTGTACCTGTGTGGAGAGGTATGGTAGATGAGTAGCTGTACCTGTGTGGAGAACTATGGTAGATGAGTAGCTGTACCTGTGTGGAGAGGTATGGTAGATGAGTAGCTGTACCTGTGTGGAGAACTATGGTAGATGAGTAGCTGGTACCTGTGTCGAGAACTATGGCAGATGAGTAGCTGGTACCTGTGTGGAGAACTATGGTAGATGAGTAGCTGTACCTGTGTGGAGAGATATGGTAGATGAGTAGCTGTACCTGTGTGGAGAACAATGGTAGATGAGTAGCTGTACCTGTGTGGAAAACTATGGTACCTGTGTGGAGAGGTATGGTAGATGAATAGCTGTACCTGTGTGGAGAACTATGGTAGATGAATAGCTCTACCTGTGTGGAGAGGTATGGTAGATGAGTAGCTGGTACCTGTGTGGAGAGTTATGGTAGATGAGTAGCTGGTACCTGTGTGGACAACTATGGTAGATGAGTAGCTGGTACCTGTGTGGATAACTATGGTAGATGAGTAGCTGGTACCTGTGTGGGGAGCTATGGTAGATGAGTAGCTGGTACCTGTGTGGAGAACTATGGTAGATGAGTAGCTGGTACCTGTGTGGATAACTATGGTAGATGAGTAGCTGGTACCTGTGTGGGGAACTATGGTAGATGAGTAGCTGGTACCTGTGTGGAGAACTATGGTAGATGAGTACCTGGTACCTGTGTGGACAACTATGGTAGAAGAGTAGCTGTACCTGTGTGGAGAGGTATGGTAGATGAGTAGCTGGTACCTGTGTGGAGATGTATGGTAGATGAGTAGCTGTACCTGTGTGCAGAACTATGGTACCTGTGTGGAGAGGTATGGTAGATGAGTAGCTGTACCTGTGTGGAGAGGTATGGTAGATGAGTAGCTGGTACCTGTGTGGAGAACTATGGTAGATGAGTAGCTGGTACCTGTGTGGAGGACTATGGTAGATGAGTAGCTGGTACCTGTGTGGAGAACTATGGTAGATGAGTAGGTGGTGCCTGTGTGGGGAGCTATGGTAGATGAGTAGCTGGTACCTGTGTGGATAACTATATTAGATGAGTAGCTGTACCTGTGTGGAGAGGTATGGTAGATGAGTAGCTGTACCTGTGTGGAGAACTATGGTAGATGAGTAGCTGGTACCTGTGTGGGGAACTATGGTAGATGAGTAGCTGGTACCTGTGTGGAGAACTATGGTAGATGAGTAGCTCTACCTGTGTGGAGAACTATGGTACCTGTGTGGAGAGGTGTGGTAGATGAATAGCTGTACCTGTGTGGAGAACTATGGTAGATGAGTAGCTGTACCTGTGTGGAGAGGTATGGTAGATGAGTAGCTGTACCTGTGTGGAGAGGTATGGTAGATGAGTAGCTGTACCTGTGTGGAGAACTATGGTAGATGTGTAGCTGTACCTGTGTGGAGAGGTATGGTAGATGAGTAGCTGTACCTGTGTGGAGAGGTATGGTAGATGAGTAGCTGGTACCTGTGTCGAGAACTATGGTAGATGAGTAGCTGGTACCTGTGTGGAGAACTATGGTAGATGAGTAGCTGGTACCTGTGTGGAGAACTATGGTAGATGAGTAGCTGTACCTGTGTGGAGAACCATGGTAGATGAGTAGTTGGTACCTGTGTGGAGAACTATGGTAGATGAGTAGCTGGTACCTGTGTGGAGAACTATGGTAGATGAGTAGCTCTACCTTTGTGGAGAACTATGGTAGATGAGTAGCTGGTACCTGTGTGGCGAGCTATGGTAGATTAGTAGCTGGTACCTGTGTGGAGAACTATGGTAGATGAGTAGCTGGTACCTGTGTGGAGAACTATGGTAGATGAATAGCTGTACCTGTGTGGAGAACTATGATACCTGTGTGGAGAGCTGTGGTAGATGAGTAGCTGTACCTGTGTGGAGAGGTATGGTAGATGAATAGCTGTACCTGTGTGGAGATCTATGGTAGATGAGTAGCTGTACCTGTGTGGAGAGGTATGGTAGATGAGTAGCTGTACCTGTGCGGAGAGGTATGGTAGATGAGTAGCTGTACCTGTGTGGAGAACTATGGTAGATGAGTAGCTGTACCTGTGTGGAGAGGTATGGTAGATGAGTAGCTGTACCTGTGTGGAGAACTATGGTAGATGAGTAGCTGGTACCTGTGTCGACAACTATGGCAGATGACTAGCTGGTACCTGTGTGGAGAACTATGGTAGATGATTAGCTGGTACCTGTGTGGAGAACTATTGTATATGAGTAGCTGTACCTGTGTGGAAAGGTATGGTAGATGAGTAGCTGTACCTGTGTGGAGAGGTATGGTAGATGAGTAGCTGTACCTGTGTGGAGAACTATGGTAGATGAGTAGCTGTACCTGTGTGGAGCGATATGGTAGATGAGTAGCTGTACCTGTGTGGAGAGCTATGGTAGATGAGTAGCTGGTACCTGTGTGGAGAATTATGGTAGATGAGTAGCTGTACCTGTCTGGAGAACTATGGTAGATGAGTAGCTGGTACCTGAGTGGAGAACTATGGTAGATGAATAGCTGGTACCTGTGTGGAGAACTATGGTACCTGTGTGGAGAACAATGGTAGATGAGTAGCTGTACCTGTGTGGAGAACTATGGTACCTGTGTGGAGAGGTATGGTAGATGAATAGCTGTACCTGTGTGGAGAACTATGGTAGATGAATAGCTCTACCTGTGTGGAGAGGTATGGTAGATGAGTAGCTGGTACCTGTGTGGAGAGTTATGGTAGATGAGTAGCTGGTACCTGTGTGGACAACTATGGTAGATGAGTAGCTGGTACCTGTGTGGATAACTATGGTAGATGAGTAGCTGGTACCTGTGTGGGGAGCTATGGTAGATGAGTAGCTGGTACCTGTGTGGAGAACTATGGTAGATGAGTAGCTGGTACCTGTGTGGATAACTATGGTAGATGAGTAGCTGGTACCTGTGTGGGGAACTATGGTAGATGAGTAGCTGGTACCTGTGTGGAGAACTATGGTAGATGAGTACCTGGTACCTGTGTGGACAACTATGGTAGAAGAGTAGCTGTACCTGTGTGGAGAGGTATGGTAGATGAGTAGCTGGTACCTATGTGGAGATGTATGGTAGATGAGTAGCTGTACCTGTGTGCAGAACTATGGTACCTGTGTGGAGAGGTATGGTAGATGAGTAGCTGTACCTGTGTGGAGAGGTATGGTAGATGAGTAGCTGGTACCTGTGTGGAGAACTATGGTAGATGAGTAGCTGGTACCTGTGTGGAGGACTATGGTAGATGAGTAGCTGGTACCTGTGTGGAGAACTATGGTAGATGAGTAGGTGGTGCCTGTGTGGGGAGCTATGGTAGATGAGTAGCTGGTACCTGTGTGGATAACTATATTAGATGAGTAGCTGTACCTGTGTGGAGAGGTATGGTAGATGAGTAGCTGTACCTGTGTGGAGAACTATGGTAGATGAGTAGCTGGTACCTGTGTGGGGAACTATGGTAGATGAGTAGCTGGTACCTGTGTGGAGAACTATGGTAGATGAGTAGCTCTACCTGTGTGGAGAACTATGGTACCTGTGTGGAGAGGTGTGGTAGATGAATAGCTGTACCTGTGTGGAGAACTATGGTAGATGAGTAGCTGTACCTGTGTGGAGAGGTATGGTAGATGAGTAGCTGTACCTGTGTGGAGAGGTATGGTAGATGAGTATCTGTACCTGTGTGGAGAACTATGGTAGATGTGTAGCTGTACCTGTGTGGAGAGGTATGGTAGATGAGTAGCTGTACCTGTGTGGAGAGGTATGGTAGATGAGTAGCTGGTACCTGTGTCGAGAACTATGGTAGATGAGTAGCTGGTACCTGTGTGGAGAACTATGGTAGATGAGTAGCTGGTACCTGTGTGGAGAACTATGGTAGATGAGTAGCTGTACCTGTGTGGAGAACCATGGTAGATGAGTAGTTGGTACCTGTGTGGAGAACTATGGTAGATGAGTAGCTGGTACCTGTGTGGAGAACTATGGTAGATGAGTAGCTCTACCTTTGTGGAGAACTATGGTAGATGAGTAGCTGGTACCTGTGTGGCGAGCTATGGTAGATTAGTAGCTGGTACCTGTGTGGAGAACTATGGTAGATGAGTAGCTGGTACCTGTGTGGAGAACTATGGTAGATGAATAGCTGTACCTGTGTGGAGAACTATGATACCTGTGTGGAGAGCTGTGGTAGATGAGTAGCTGTACCTGTGTGGAGAGGTATGGTAGATGAATAGCTGTACCTGTGTGCAGATCTATGGTACCTGTGTGGAGAGGTATGGTAGATGAGTAGCTGTACCTGTGTGGAGAGGTATGGTAGATGAGTAGCTGTACCTGTGTGGAGAACTATGGTAGATGAGTAGCTGTACCTGTGTGGAGCGATATGGTAGATGAGTAGCTGTACCTGTGTGGAGAGCTATGGTAGATGAGTAGCTGGTACCTGTGTGGAGAATTATGGTAGATGAGTAGCTGTACCTGTCTGGAGAACTATGGTAGATGAGTAGCTGGTACCTGAGTGGAGAACTATGGTAGATGAATAGCTGGTACCTGTGTGGAGAACTATGGTACCTGTGTGGAGAGGTATGGTAGATGAGTAGCTGGTACCTGTGTGGATAACTATGTTAGATGAGTAGCTGTACCTGTCTGGAGAGGTAAGGTAGATGAGTAGCTGGTACCTGTGTGGAGAATTATGGTAGATGAGTAGCTGGTACCTGTGTGGAGAACTATGGTAGATGAGTAACTGTACCTGTGTGGAGAGGTATGGTAGATGAGTAGCTGGTACCTGTGTGGAGAATTATGGTACATGAGTAGCTGGTACCTGTGTGGAGAACTATGGTAGATGAGTAGCTGGTACCTGTGTGGAGAACTATGGTAGATGAGTAGCTGGTACCTGTGTGGAGAACAATGGTAGATGAGTAGCTGGAACCTGTGTGTACAACTATGGTAGATGAGTAGCTGTACCTGTGTGGAGAACTATGGTACCTGTGTGGAGAGGTATGGTAGATGAATAGCTGTACCTGTGTGGAGAACTATGGTAGATGAATAGCTCTACCTGTGTGGAGAGGTATGGTAGATGAGTAGCTGGTACCTGTGTGGAGAACTATGGTAGATGAGTAGCTGGTACCTGTGTGGATAACTATGGTAGATGAGTAGCTGGTACCTGTGTGGGGAACTATGGTAGATGAGTAGCTGGTACCTGTGTGGAGAACTATGGTAGATGAGTAGCTGGTACCTGTGTGGACAACTATGGTAGATGAGTAGCTGTACCTGTGTGGAGAGGTATGGTAGATGAGTAGCTGGTACCTGTGTGGAGATGTATGGTAGATGAGTAGCTGTACCTGTGTGCAGATCTATGGTACCTGTGTGGAGAGGTATGGTAGATGAGTAGCTGTACCTGTGTGGAGAGGTATGGTAGATGAGTAGCTGGTACCTGTGTGGAGAACTATGGTAGATGAGTAGCTGGTACCTGTGTGGAGGACTATGGTAGATGAGTAGCTGGTACCTGTGCGGAGAACTATGGTAGATGAGTAGGTGGTGCCTGTGTGGGGAGCTATGGTAGATGAGTAGCTGGTACCTGTGTGGATAACTATATTAGATGAGTAGCTGTACCTGTGTGGAGAGGTATGGTAGATGAGTAGCTGTACCTGTGTGGAGAACTATGGTAGATGAGTAGCTGGTACCTGTGTGGGGAACTATGGTAGATGAGTAGCTGGTACCTGTGTGGAGAACTATGGTAGATGAGTAGCTGTACCTGTGTGGAGAACTATGGTACCTGTGTGGAGAGGTGTGGTAGATGAATAGCTGTACCTGTGTGGAGAACTATGGTAGATGAGTAGCTGTACCTGTGTGGAGAGGTATGGTAGATGAGTAGCTGTACCTGTGTGGAGAGGTATGGTAGATGAGTAGCTGTACCTGTGTGGAGAACTATGGTAGATGAGTAGCTGTACCTGTGTGGAGAGGTATGGTAGATGAGTAGCTGTACCTGTGTGGAGAGGTATGGTAGATGAGTAGCTGGTACCTGTGTCGAGAACTATGGTAGATGAGTAGCTGGTACCTGTGTGGAGAACTATGGTAGATGAGTAGCTGGTACCTGTGTGGAGAACTATGGTAGATGAGTAGCTGGTACCTGTGTGGAGAACTATGGTAGATGAGTAGTTGGTACCTGTGTGGAGAACTATGGTAGATGAGTAGCTGGTACCTGTGTGGAGAACTATGGTAGATGAGTAGCTCTACCTTTGTGGAGAACTATGGTAGATGAGTAGCTGGTACCTGTGTGGCGAACTATGGTAGATGAGTAGCTGGTACCTGTGTGGAGAACTATGGTAGATTAGTAGCTGTACCTGTGTGGAGAACTATGGTAGATGAGTAGCTGGTACCTGTGTGAGGAACTATGGTAGATGAGTACCTGGTACCTGTGTGGAGAACTATGGTAGATGAATAGCTGGTACCTGTGTGGAGAACTATGGTACCTGTGTGGAGAGGGATGGTAGATGAGTAGGTGGCACCTGTGTGGAGAAATATGGTAGATGAGTAGCTGGTGCCTGTGTGGAGAGCTATGGTAGATGAGTAGCTGGTACCTGTGTGGAGAACTATGGTAGATGAGTAGCTGTACCTGTGTGGAGAACTGCGGTAGATGAGTAGCTGGTACCTGTGTGGAGAACTATGGTAGATGAGTAGCTGGTACCTTTGTGGAGAACTGTGGTAGATGAGTAGCTGGTACCTGTGTCGACAACTATGGCAGATGACTAGCTGGTACCTGTGTGGAGAACTATGGTAGATGATTAGCTGGTACCTGTGTGGAGAACTATTGTAGATGAGTAGCTGTACCTGTGTGGAAAGGTATGGTAGATGAGTAGCTGTACCTGTGTGGAGAGGTATGGTAGATGAGTAGCTGTACCTGTGTGGAGAACTATGGTAGATGAGTAGCTGTACCTGTGTGGAGCGATATGGTAGATGAGTAGCTGTACCTGTGTGGAGAGCTATGGTAGATGAGTAGCTGGTACCTGTGTGGAGAATTATGGTAGATGAGTAGCTGTACCTGTCTGGAGAACTATGGTAGATGAGTAGCTGGTACCTGAGTGGAGAACTATGGTAGATGAATAGCTGGTACCTGTGTGGAGAACTATGGTACCTGTGTGGAGAACAATGGTAGATGAGTAGCTGTACCTGTGTGGAGAACTATGGTACCTGTGTGGAGAGGTATGGTAGATGAATAGCTGTACCTGTGTGGAGAACTATGGTAGATGAATAGCTCTACCTGTGTGGAGAGGTATGGTAGATGAGTAGCTGGTACCTGTGTGGAGAGTTATGGTAGATGAGTAGCTGGTACCTGTGTGGACAACTATGGTAGATGAGTAGCTGGTACCTGTGTGGATAACTATGGTAGATGAGTAGCTGGTACCTGTGTGGGGAGCTATGGTAGATGAGTAGCTGGTACCTGTGTGGAGAACTATGGTAGATGAGTAGCTGGTACCTGTGTGGATAACTATGGTAGATGAGTAGCTGGTACCTGTGTGGGGAACTATGGTAGATGAGTAGCTGGTACCTGTGTGGAGAACTATGGTAGATGAGTACCTGGTACCTGTGTGGACAACTATGGTAGAAGAGTAGCTGTACCTGTGTGGAGAGGTATGGTAGATGAGTAGCTGGTACCTGTGTGGAGATGTATGGTAGATGAGTAGCTGTACCTGTGTGCAGAACTATGGTACCTGTGTGGAGAGGTATGGTAGATGAGTAGCTGTACCTGTGTGGAGAGGTATGGTAGATGAGTAGCTGGTACCTGTGTGGAGAACTATGGTAGATGAGTAGCTGGTACCTGTGTGGAGGACTATGGTAGATGAGTAGCTGGTACCTGTGTGGAGAACTATGGTAGATGAGTAGGTGGTGCCTGTGTGGGGAGCTATGGTAGATGAGTAGCTGGTACCTGTGTGGATAACTATATTAGATGAGTAGCTGTACCTGTGTGGAGAGGTATGGTAGATGAGTAGCTGTACCTGTGTGGAGAACTATGGTAGATGAGTAGCTGGTACCTGTGTGGGGAACTATGGTAGATGAGTAGCTGGTACCTGTGTGGAGAACTATGGTAGATGAGTAGCTCTACCTGTGTGGAGAACTATGGTACCTGTGTGGAGAGGTGTGGTAGATGAATAGCTGTACCTGTGTGGAGAACTATGGTAGATGAGTAGCTGTACCTGTGTGGAGAGGTATGGTAGATGAGTAGCTGTACCTGTGTGGAGAGGTATGGTAGATGAGTAGCTGTACCTGTGTGGAGAACTATGGTAGATGTGTAGCTGTACCTGTGTGGAGAGGTATGGTAGATGAGTAGCTGTACCTGTGTGGAGAGGTATGGTAGATGAGTAGCTGGTACCTGTGTCGAGAACTATGGTAGATGAGTAGCTGGTACCTGTGTGGAGAACTATGGTAGATGAGTAGCTGGTACCTGTGTGGAGAACTATGGTAGATGAGTAGCTGTACCTGTGTGGAGAACCATGGTAGATGAGTAGTTGGTACCTGTGTGGAGAACTATGGTAGATGAGTAGCTGGTACCTGTGTGGAGAACTATGGTAGATGAGTAGCTCTACCTTTGTGGAGAACTATGGTAGATGAGTAGCTGGTACCTGTGTGGCGAGCTATGGTAGATTAGTAGCTGGTACCTGTGTGGAGAACTATGGTAGATGAGTAGCTGGTACCTGTGTGGAGAACTATGGTAGATGAATAGCTGTACCTGTGTGGAGAACTATGATACCTGTGTGGAGAGCTGTGGTAGATGAGTAGCTGTACCTGTGTGGAGAGGTATGGTAGATGAATAGCTGTACCTGTGTGCAGATCTATGGTACCTGTGTGGAGAGGTATGGTAGATGAGTAGCTGTACCTGTGTGGAGAGGTATGGTAGATGAGTAGCTGTACCTGTGTGGAGAACTATGGTAGATGAGTAGCTGTACCTGTGTGGAGCGATATGGTAGATGAGTAGCTGTACCTGTGTGGAGAGCTATGGTAGATGAGTAGCTGGTACCTGTGTGGAGAATTATGGTAGATGAGTAGCTGTACCTGTCTGGAGAACTATGGTAGATGAGTAGCTGGTACCTGAGTGGAGAACTATGGTAGATGAATAGCTGGTACCTGTGTGGAGAACTATGGTACCTGTGTGGAGAGGTATGGTAGATGAGTAGCTGGTACCTGTGTGGATAACTATGTTAGATGAGTAGCTGTACCTGTCTGGAGAGGTAAGGTAGATGAGTAGCTGGTACCTGTGTGGAGAATTATGGTAGATGAGTAGCTGGTACCTGTGTGGAGAACTATGGTAGATGAGTAACTGTACCTGTGTGGAGAGGTATGGTAGATGAGTAGCTGGTACCTGTGTGGAGAATTATGGTACATGAGTAGCTGGTACCTGTGTGGAGAACTATGGTAGATGAGTAGCTGGTACCTGTGTGGAGAACTATGGTAGATGAGTAGCTGGTACCTGTGTGGAGAACAATGGTAGATGAGTAGCTGGAACCTGTGTGTACAACTATGGTAGATGAGTAGCTGTACCTGTGTGGAGAACTATGGTACCTGTGTGGAGAGGTATGGTAGATGAATAGCTGTACCTGTGTGGAGAACTATGGTAGATGAATAGCTCTACCTGTGTGGAGAGGTATGGTAGATGAGTAGCTGGTACCTGTGTGGAGAACTATGGTAGATGAGTAGCTGGTACCTGTGTGGATAACTATGGTAGATGAGTAGCTGGTACCTGTGTGGGGAACTATGGTAGATGAGTAGCTGGTACCTGTGTGGAGAACTATGGTAGATGAGTAGCTGGTACCTGTGTGGACAACTATGGTAGATGAGTAGCTGTACCTGTGTGGAGAGGTATGGTAGATGAGTAGCTGGTACCTGTGTGGAGATGTATGGTAGATGAGTAGCTGTACCTGTGTGCAGATCTATGGTACCTGTGTGGAGAGGTATGGTAGATGAGTAGCTGTACCTGTGTGGAGAGGTATGGTAGATGAGTAGCTGGTACCTGTGTGGAGAACTATGGTAGATGAGTAGCTGGTACCTGTGTGGAGGACTATGGTAGATGAGTAGCTGGTACCTGTGCGGAGAACTATGGTAGATGAGTAGGTGGTGCCTGTGTGGGGAGCTATGGTAGATGAGTAGCTGGTACCTGTGTGGATAACTATATTAGATGAGTAGCTGTACCTGTGTGGAGAGGTATGGTAGATGAGTAGCTGTACCTGTGTGGAGAACTATGGTAGATGAGTAGCTGGTACCTGTGTGGGGAACTATGGTAGATGAGTAGCTGGTACCTGTGTGGAGAACTATGGTAGATGAGTAGCTGTACCTGTGTGGAGAACTATGGTACCTGTGTGGAGAGGTGTGGTAGATGAATAGCTGTACCTGTGTGGAGAACTATGGTAGATGAGTAGCTGTACCTGTGTGGAGAGGTATGGTAGATGAGTAGCTGTACCTGTGTGGAGAGGTATGGTAGATGAGTAGCTGTACCTGTGTGGAGAACTATGGTAGATGAGTAGCTGTACCTGTGTGGAGAGGTATGGTAGATGAGTAGCTGTACCTGTGTGGAGAGGTATGGTAGATGAGTAGCTGGTACCTGTGTCGAGAACTATGGTAGATGAGTAGCTGGTACCTGTGTGGAGAACTATGGTAGATGAGTAGCTGGTACCTGTGTGGAGAACTATGGTAGATGAGTAGCTGGTACCTGTGTGGAGAACTATGGTAGATGAGTAGTTGGTACCTGTGTGGAGAACTATGGTAGATGAGTAGCTGGTACCTGTGTGGAGAACTATGGTAGATGAGTAGCTCTACCTTTGTGGAGAACTATGGTAGATGAGTAGCTGGTACCTGTGTGGCGAACTATGGTAGATGAGTAGCTGGTACCTGTGTGGAGAACTATGGTAGATTAGTAGCTGTACCTGTGTGGAGAACTATGGTAGATGAGTAGCTGGTACCTGTGTGAGGAACTATGGTAGATGAGTACCTGGTACCTGTGTGGAGAACTATGGTAGATGAATAGCTGGTACCTGTGTGGAGAACTATGGTACCTGTGTGGAGAGGGATGGTAGATGAGTAGGTGGCACCTGTGTGGAGAAATATGGTAGATGAGTAGCTGGTGCCTGTGTGGAGAGCTATGGTAGATGAGTAGCTGGTACCTGTGTGGAGAACTATGGTAGATGAGTAGCTGGTACCTGTGTGGAGAACTATGGTAGATGAGTAGCTGGTACCTGTGTGGGGAACTATGGTAGATGAGTAGCTGGTACCTGTGTGGAGAACTATGGTAGATGAGTAGCTGTACCTGTGTGGAGAACTATGGTACCTGTGTGGACAGGTGTGGTAGATGAATAGCTGTACCTGTGTGGAGAACTATGGTAGATGAGTAGCTGTACCTGTGTGGAGAGGTATGGTAGATGAGTAGCTGTACCTGTGTGGAGAGGTATGGTAGATGAGTAGCTGTACCTGTGTGGAGAACTATGGTAGATGAGTAGCTGTACCTGTGTGGAGAGGTATGGTAGATGAGTAGCTGTACCTGTGTGGAGAGGTATGGTAGATGAGTAGCTGGTACCTGTGTCGAGAACTATGGTAGATGAGTAGCTGGTACCTGTGTGGAGAACTATGGTAGATGAGTAGCTGGTACCTGTGTGGAGAACTATGGTAGATGAGTAGCTGGTACCTGTGTGGAGAACTATGGTAGATGAGTAGTTGGTACCTGTGTGGAGAACTATGGTAGATGAGTAGCTGGTACCTGTGTGGAGAACTATGGTAGATGAGTAGCTCTACCTTTGTGGAGAACTATGGTAGATGAGTAGCTGGTACCTGTGTGGCGAACTATGGTAGATGAGTAGCTGGTACCTGTGTGGAGAACTATGGTAGATTAATAGCTGTACCTGTGTGGAGAACTATGGTAGATGAGTAGCTGGTACCTGTGTGAGGAACTATGGTAGATGAGTACCTGGTACCTGTGTGGAGAACTATGGTAGATGAATAGCTGGTACCTGTGTGGAGAACTATGGTACCTGTGTGGAGAGGGATGGTAGATGAGTAGGTGGCACCTGTGTGGAGAAATATGGTAGATGAGTAGCTGGTGCCTGTGTGGAGAGCTATGGTAGATGAGTAGCTGGTACCTGTGTGGAGAACTATGGTAGATGAGTAGCTGTACCTGTGTGGAGAACTGCGGTAGATGAGTAGCTGGTACCTGTGTGGAGAACTATGGTAGATGAGTAGCTGGTACCTTTGTGGAGAACTGTGGTAGATGAGTAGCTGGTACCTGTGTGGAGAACTATGGTACATGAGTAGCTGTACCTGTGTGGAGAACTATGGTAGATGAGTAGCTCGTACCTGTGTGGGGAACTATGGTAGATGAGTACCTGTACCTGTGTGGAGAGGTATGGTAGATGAGTAGTTGTACCTGTGTGGAGAACTATGGTAGATGAGTAGCTGCACCTGTGTGGAGAGGTATGGTAGATGAGTAGCTGTACCTGTGTGGAGAGGTATGGTAGATGAGTAGCTGGTACCTGTGTGGAGATGTATGGTAGATGAGTAGCTGTACCTGTGTGCAGATCTATGGTACCTGTGTGGAGAGGTATGGTAGATGAGTAGCTGTACCTGTGTGGAGAGGTATGGTAGATGAGTAGCTGGTACCTGTGTGGAGAACTATGGTAGATGAGTAGCTGGTACCTGTGTGGAGGACTATGGTAGATGAGTAGCTGGTACCTGTGTGGAGAACTATGGTAGATGAGTAGGTGGTGCCTGTGTGGGGAGCTATGGTAGATGAGTAGCTGGTACCTGTGTGGAAAACAATGGTAGATGAGTAGCTGCTACCTGTGTGGAGAACTATGGTAGATGAGTAGCTGGTAACTGTGTGGAGAACTATGGTAGATGAGTAGCTGGTACCTGTGTGGAGAACTATGGTAGATGAGTAGTTGGTACCTGTGTGGAGAACTATGGTAGATGAGTAGCTGTACCTGTGCGGAGAACTATGGTAGATGAGTAGCTGTACCTGTGTGGAGAGCTATGGTACCTGTGTGGAGAGGCATGGTAGATGAGTAGCTGTACCTGTGTGGAGAACTATGGTAGATTAGTAGCTGTACCTGTGTGGAGAACTATGGTAGATGAGTAGCTGGTACCTGTGTGAGGAACTATGGTAGATGAGTAGCTGGTACCTGTGTGGAGAACAATGGTAGATGAATAGCTGGTACCTCTGTGGAGAACTATGGTACCTGTGTGGAGAGGGATGGTAGACGAGTAGGTGGCACCTGTGTGGAGAACTATGGTAGATGAGTAGCTGGTGCCTGTGTGGAGAGCTATGGTAGATGAGTAGCTGGTACCTGTGTGGAGAACTATGGTAGATGAGTAGCTTTACCTGTGTGGAGAACTACGATAGATGAGTAGCTGGTACCTGTGTGGAGAACTATGGTAGATGAGTAGCTGGTACCTTTGTGGAGAGCTGTGGTAGATGAGTAGCTGGTACCTGTGTGGAGAACTATGGTACATGAGTAGCTGTACCTGTGTGGAGAACTATGGTAGATGAATAGCTGTACCTGTGTGGAGAACTATGTTAGATGAGTAGCTGTACCTGTGTGGAGAGGTATGGTAGATGAGTAGCTGTACCTGTGTGGCGAACTATGGTAGATGAGTAGCTGGTACCTGTGTGGGTAACTATGGTAGATGAGTAGCTGGTACCTGTATGGAGAACTATGGTAGATGAGTAGCTGTACCTGTGTGGAGAACTATGGTACCTGTGTGGAGAGGTGTGGTAGATGAGTAGCTGTACCTGTGTGGAGAGGTATGGTAGATGAATAGCTGTACCTGTGTGGAGATCTATGGTAGATGAGTAGCTGTACCTGTGTGGAGAGGTATGGTAGATGAGTAGCTGTACCTGTGTGGAGAGGTATGGTAGATGAGTAGCTGTACCTGTGTGGAGAACTATGGTAGATGAGTAGCTGTACCTGTGTGGAGAGGTATGGTAGATGAGTAGCTGTACCTGTGTGGAGAACTATGGTAGATGAGTAGCTGGTACCTGTGTCGAGAACTATGGCAGATGAGTAGCTGGTACCTGTGTGGAGAACTATGGTAGATGAGTAGCTGTACCTGTGTGGAGAGATATGGTAGATGAGTAGCTGTACCTGTGTGGAGAACAATGGTAGATGAGTAGCTGTACCTGTGTGGAGAACTATGGTACCTGTGTGGAGAGGTATGGTAGATGAATAGCTGTACCTGTGTGGAGAACTATGGTAGATGAATAGCTCTACCTGTGTGGAGAGGTATGGTAGATGAGTAGCTGGTACCTGTGTGGAGAGTTATGGTAGATGAGTAGCTGGTACCTGTGTGGACAACTATGGTAGATGAGTAGCTGGTACCTGTGTGGATAACTATGGTAGATGAGTAGCTGGTACCTGTGTGGGGAGCTATGGTAGATGAGTAGCTGGTACCTGTGTGGAGAACTATGGTAGATGAGTAGCTGGTACCTGTGTGGATAACTATGGTAGATGAGTAGCTGGTACCTGTGTGGGGAACTATGGTAGATGAGTAGCTGGTACCTGTGTGGAGAACTATGGTAGATGAGTACCTGGTACCTGTGTGGACAACTATGGTAGAAGAGTAGCTGTACCTGTGTGGAGAGGTATGGTAGATGAGTAGCTGGTACCTGTGTGGAGATGTATGGTAGATGAGTAGCTGTACCTGTGTGCAGAACTATGGTACCTGTGTGGAGAGGTATGGTAGATGAGTAGCTGTACCTGTGTGGAGAGGTATGGTAGATGAGTAGCTGGTACCTGTGTGGAGAACTATGGTAGATGAGTAGCTGGTACCTGTGTGGAGGACTATGGTAGATGAGTAGCTGGTACCTGTGTGGAGAACTATGGTAGATGAGTAGGTGGTGCCTGTGTGGGGAGCTATGGTAGATGAGTAGCTGGTACCTGTGTGGATAACTATATTAGATGAGTAGCTGTACCTGTGTGGAGAGGTATGGTAGATGAGTAGCTGTACCTGTGTGGAGAACTATGGTAGATGAGTAGCTGGTACCTGTGTGGGGAACTATGGTAGATGAGTAGCTGGTACCTGTGTGAAGAACTATGGTAGATGAGTAGCTCTACCTGTGTGGAGAACTATGGTACCTGTGTGGAGAGGTGTGGTAGATGAATAGCTGTACCTGTGTGGAGAACTATGGTAGATGAGTAGCTGTACCTGTGTGGAGAGGTATGGTAGATGAGTAGCTGTACCTGTGTGGAGAGGTATGGTAGATGAGTAGCTGTACCTGTGTGGAGAACTATGGTAGATGTGTAGCTGTACCTGTGTGGAGAGGTATGGTAGATGAGTAGCTGTACCTGTGTGGAGAGGTATGGTAGATGAGTAGCTGGTACCTGTGTCGAGAACTATGGTAGATGAGTAGCTGGTACCTGTGTGGAGAACTATGGTAGATGAGTAGCTGGTACCTGTGTGGAGAACTATGGTAGATGAGTAGCTGTACCTGTGTGGAGAACCATGGTAGATGAGTAGTTGGTACCTGTGTGGAGAACTATGGTAGATGAGTAGCTGGTACCTGTGTGGAGAACTATGGTAGATGAGTAGCTCTACCTTTGTGGAGAACTATGGTAGATGAGTAGCTGGTACCTGTGTGGCGAGCTATGGTAGATTAGTAGCTGGTACCTGTGTGGAGAACTATGGTAGATGAGTAGCTGGTACCTGTGTGGAGAACTATGGTAGATGAATAGCTGTACCTGTGTGGAGAACTATGATACCTGTGTGGAGAGCTGTGGTAGATGAGTAGCTGTACCTGTGTGGAGAGGTATGGTAGATGAATAGCTGTACCTGTGTGGAGATCTATGGTAGATGAGTAGCTGTACCTGTGTGGAGAGGTATGGTAGATGAGTAGCTGTACCTGTGTGGAGAGGTATGGTAGATGAGTAGCTGTACCTGTGTGGAGAACTATGGTAGATGAGTAGCTGTACCTGTGTGGAGAGGTATGGTAGATGAGTAGCTGTACCTGTGTGGAGAACTATGGTAGATGAGTAGCTGGTACCTGTGTCGACAACTATGGCAGATGACTAGCTGGTACCTGTGTGGAGAACTATGGTAGATGATTAGCTGGTACCTGTGTGGAGAACTATTGTAGATGAGTAGCTGTACCTGTGTGGAAAGGTATGGTAGATGAGTAGCTGTACCTGTGTGGAGAGGTATGGTAGATGAGTAGCTGTACCTGTGTGGAGAACTATGGTAGATGAGTAGCTGTACCTGTGTGGAGCGATATGGTAGATGAGTAGCTGTACCTGTGTGGAGAGCTATGGTAGATGAGTAGCTGGTACCTGTGTGGAGAATTATGGTAGATGAGTAGCTGTACCTGTCTGGAGAACTATGGTAGATGAGTAGCTGGTACCTGAGTGGAGAACTATGGTAGATGAATAGCTGGTACCTGTGTGGAGAACTATGGTACCTGTGTGGAGAACAATGGTAGATGAGTAGCTGTACCTGTGTGGAGAACTATGGTACCTGTGTGGAGAGGTATGGTAGATGAATAGCTGTACCTGTGTGGAGAACTATGGTAGATGAATAGCTCTACCTGTGTGGAGAGGTATGGTAGATGAGTAGCTGGTACCTGTGTGGAGAGTTATGGTAGATGAGTAGCTGGTACCTGTGTGGACAACTATGGTAGATGAGTAGCTGGTACCTGTGTGGATAACTATGGTAGATGAGTAGCTGGTACCTGTGTGGGGAGCTATGGTAGATGAGTAGCTGGTACCTGTGTGGAGAACTATGGTAGATGAGTAGCTGGTACCTGTGTGGATAACTATGGTAGATGAGTAGCTGGTACCTGTGTGGGGAACTATGGTAGATGAGTAGCTGGTACCTGTGTGGAGAACTATGGTAGATGAGTACCTGGTACCTGTGTGGACAACTATGGTAGAAGAGTAGCTGTACCTGTGTGGAGAGGTATGGTAGATGAGTAGCTGGTACCTGTGTGGAGATGTATGGTAGATGAGTAGCTGTACCTGTGTGCAGAACTATGGTACCTGTGTGGAGAGGTATGGTAGATGAGTAGCTGTACCTGTGTGGAGCGGTATGGTAGATGAGTAGCTGGTACCTGTGTGGAGAACTATGGTAGATGAGTAGCTGGTACCTGTGTGGAGGACTATGGTAGATGAGTAGCTGGTACCTGTGTGGAGAACTATGGTAGATGAGTAGGTGGTGCCTGTGTGGGGAGCTATGGTAGATGAGTAGCTGGTACCTGTGTGGATAACTATATTAGATGAGTAGCTGTACCTGTGTGGAGAGGTATGGTAGATGAGTAGCTGTACCTGTGTGGAGAACTATGGTAGATGAGTAGCTGGTACCTGTGTGGGGAACTATGGTAGATGAGTAGCTGGTACCTGTGTGGAGAACTATGGTAGATGAGTAGCTCTACCTGTGTGGAGAACTATGGTACCTGTGTGGAGAGGTGTGGTAGATGAATAGCTGTACCTGTGTGGAGAACTATGGTAGATGAGTAGCTGTACCTGTGTGGAGAGGTATGGTAGATGAGTAGCTGTACCTGTGTGGAGAGGTATGGTAGATGAGTAGCTGTACCTGTGTGGAGAACTATGGTAGATGTGTAGCTGTACCTGTGTGGAGAGGTATGGTAGATGAGTAGCTGTACCTGTGTGGAGAGGTATGGTAGATGAGTAGCTGGTACCTGTGTCGAGAACTATGGTAGATGAGTAGCTGGTACCTGTGTGGAGAACTATGGTAGATGAGTAGCTGGTACCTGTGTGGAGAACTATGGTAGATGAGTAGCTGTACCTGTGTGGAGAACCATGGTAGATGAGTAGTTGGTACCTGTGTGGAGAACTATGGTAGATGAGTAGCTGGTACCTGTGTGGAGAACTATGGTAGATGAGTAGCTCTACCTTTGTGGAGAACTATGGTAGATGAGTAGCTGGTACCTGTGTGGCGAGCTATGGTAGATTAGTAGCTGGTACCTGTGTGGAGAACTATGGTAGATGAGTAGCTGGTACCTGTGTGGAGAACTATGGTAGATGAATAGCTGTACCTGTGTGGAGAACTATGATACCTGTGTGGAGAGCTGTGGTAGATGAGTAGCTGTACCTGTGTGGAGAGGTATGGTAGATGAATAGCTGTACCTGTGTGGAGATCTATGGTAGATGAGTAGCTGTACCTGTGTGGAGAGGTATGGTAGATGAGTAGCTGTACCTGTGTGGAGAACTATGGTAGATGAGTAGCTGTACCTGTGTGGAGAGGTATGGTAGATGAGTAGCTGTACCTGTGTGGAGAACTATGGTAGATGAGTAGCTGGTACCTGTGTCGACAACTATGGCAGATGACTAGCTGGTACCTGTGTGGAGAACTATGGTAGATGATTAGCTGGTACCTGTGTGGAGAACTATTGTAGATGAGTAGCTGTACCTGTGTGGAAAGGTATGGTAGATGAGTAGCTGTACCTGTGTGGAGAGGTATGGTAGATGAGTAGCTGTACCTGTGTGGAGAACTATGGTAGATGAGTAGCTGTACCTGTGTGGAGCGATATGGTAGATGAGTAGCTGTACCTGTGTGGAGAGCTATGGTAGATGAGTAGCTGGTACCTGTGTGGAGAATTATGGTAGATGAGTAGCTGTACCTGTCTGGAGAACTATGGTAGATGAGTAGCTGGTACCTGAGTGGAGAACTATGGTAGATGAATAGCTGGTACCTGTGTGGAGAACTATGGTACCTGTGTGGAGAACAATGGTAGATGAGTAGCTGTACCTGTGTGGAGAACTATGGTACCTGTGTGGAGAGGTATGGTAGATGAATAGCTGTACCTGTGTGGAGAACTATGGTAGATGAATAGCTCTACCTGTGTGGAGAGGTATGGTAGATGAGTAGCTGGTACCTGTGTGGAGAGTTATGGTAGATGAGTAGCTGGTACCTGTGTGGACAACTATGGTAGATGAGTAGCTGGTACCTGTGTGGATAACTATGGTAGATGAGTAGCTGGTACCTGTGTGGGGAGCTATGGTAGATGAGTAGCTGGTACCTGTGTGGAGAACTATGGTAGATGAGTAGCTGGTACCTGTGTGGATAACTATGGTAGATGAGTAGCTGGTACCTGTGTGGGGAACTATGGTAGATGAGTAGCTGGTACCTGTGTGGAGAACTATGGTAGATGAGTACCTGGTACCTGTGTGGACAACTATGGTAGAAGAGTAGCTGTACCTGTGTGGAGAGGTATGGTAGATGAGTAGCTGGTACCTGTGTGGAGATGTATGGTAGATGAGTAGCTGTACCTGTGTGCAGAACTATGGTACCTGTGTGGAGAGGTATGGTAGATGAGTAGCTGTACCTGTGTGGAGAGGTATGGTAGATGAGTAGCTGGTACCTGTGTGGAGAACTATGGTAGATGAGTAGCTGGTACCTGTGTGGAGGACTATGGTAGATGAGTAGCTGGTACCTGTGTGGAGAACTATGGTAGATGAGTAGGTGGTGCCTGTGTGGGGAGCTATGGTAGATGAGTAGCTGGTACCTGTGTGGATAACTATATTAGATGAGTAGCTGTACCTGTGTGGAGAGGTATGGTAGATGAGTAGCTGTACCTGTGTGGAGAACTATGGTAGATGAGTAGCTGGTACCTGTGTGGGGAACTATGGTAGATGAGTAGCTGGTACCTGTGTGGAGAACTATGGTAGATGAGTAGCTCTACCTGTGTGGAGAACTATGGTACCTGTGTGGAGAGGTGTGGTAGATGAATAGCTGTACCTGTGTGGAGAACTATGGTAGATGAGTAGCTGTACCTGTGTGGAGAGGTATGGTAGATGAGTAGCTGTACCTGTGTGGAGAGGTATGGTAGATGAGTAGCTGTACCTGTGTGGAGAACTATGGTAGATGTGTAGCTGTACCTGTGTGGAGAGGTATGGTAGATGAGTAGCTGTACCTGTGTGGAGAGGTATGGTAGATGAGTAGCTGGTACCTGTGTCGAGAACTATGGTAGATGAGTAGCTGGTACCTGTGTGGAGAACTATGGTAGATGAGTAGCTGGTACCTGTGTGGAGAACTATGGTAGATGAGTAGCTGTACCTGTGTGGAGAACCATGGTAGATGAGTAGTTGGTACCTGTGTGGAGAACTATGGTAGATGAGTAGCTGGTACCTGTGTGGAGAACTATGGTAGATGAGTAGCTCTACCTTTGTGGAGAACTATGGTAGATGAGTAGCTGGTACCTGTGTGGCGAGCTATGGTAGATTAGTAGCTGGTACCTGTGTGGAGAACTATGGTAGATGAGTAGCTGGTACCTGTGTGGAGAACTATGGTAGATGAATAGCTGTACCTGTGTGGAGAACTATGATACCTGTGTGGAGAGCTGTGGTAGATGAGTAGCTGTACCTGTGTGGAGAGGTATGGTAGATGAATAGCTGTACCTGTGTGGAGATCTATGGTAGATGAGTAGCTGTACCTGTGTGGAGAGGTATGGTAGATGAGTAGCTGTACCTGTGTGGAGAGGTATGGTAGATGAGTAGCTGTACCTGTGTGGAGAACTATGGTAGATGAGTAGCTGTACCTGTGTGGAGAGGTATGGTAGATGAGTAGCTGTACCTGTGTGGAGAACTATGGTAGATGAGTAGCTGGTACCTGTGTCGACAACTATGGCAGATGACTAGCTGGTACCTGTGTGGAGAACTATGGTAGATGATTAGCTGGTACCTGTGTGGAGAACTATTGTAGATGAGTAGCTGTACCTGTGTGGAAAGGTATGGTAGATGAGTAGCTGTACCTGTGTGGAGAGGTATGGTAGATGAGTAGCTGTACCTGTGTGGAGAACTATGGTAGATGAGTAGCTGTACCTGTGTGGAGCGATATGGTAGATGAGTAGCTGTACCTGTGTGGAGAGCTATGGTAGATGAGTAGCTGGTACCTGTGTGGAGAATTATGGTAGATGAGTAGCTGTACCTGTCTGGAGAACTATGGTAGATGAGTAGCTGGTACCTGAGTGGAGAACTATGGTAGATGAATAGCTGGTACCTGTGTGGAGAACTATGGTACCTGTGTGGAGAGGTATGGTAGATGAGTAGCTGGTGCCTGTGTGGGGAGCTATGGTAGATGAGTAGCTGGTACCTGTGTGGATAACTATGTTAGATGAGTAGCTGTACCTGTCTGGAGAGGTAAGGTAGATGAGTAGCTGGTACCTGTGTGGAGAATTATGGTAGATGAGTAGCTGGTACCTGTGTGGAGAACTATGGTAGATGAGTAACTGTACCTGTGTGGAGAGGTATGGTAGATGAGTAGCTGGTACCTGTGTGGAGAATTATGGTACATGAGTAGCTGGTACCTGTGTGGAGAACTATGGTAGATGAGTAGCTGGTACCTGTGTGGAGAACTATGGTAGATGAGTAGCTGGTACCTGTGTGGAGAACAATGGTAGATGAGTAGCTGGAACCTGTGTGTCCAACTATGGTAGATGAGTAGCTGTACCTGTGTGGAGAACTATGGTACCTGTGTGGAGAGATATGGTAGATGAATAGCTGTACCTGTGTGGAGAACTATGGTAGATGAATAGCTCTACCTGTGTGGAGAGGTATGGTAGATGAGTAGCTGGTACCTGTGTGGAGAGTTATGGTAGATGAGTAGCTGGTACCTGTGTGGAGAACTATGGTAGATGAGTAGCTGGTACCTGTGTGGATAACTATGGTAGATGAGTAGCTGGTACCTGTGTGGGGAACTATGGTAGATGAGTAGCTGGTACCTGTGTGGAGAACTATGGTAGATGAGTAGCTGGTACCTGTGTGGACAACTATGGTAGATGAGTAGCTGTACCTGTGTGGAGAGGTATGGTAGATGAGTAGCTGGTACCTGTGTGGAGATGTATGGTAGATGAGTAGCTGTACCTGTGTGCAGATCTATGGTACCTGTGTGGAGAGGTATGGTAGATGAGTAGCTGTACCTGTGTGGAGAGGTATGGTAGATGAGTAGCTGGTACCTGTGTGGAGAACTATGGTAGATGAGTAGCTGGTACCTGTGTGGAGGACTATGGTAGATGAGTAGCTGGTACCTGTGCGGAGAACTATGGTAGATGAGTAGGTGGTGCCTGTGTGGGGAGCTATGGTAGATGAGTAGCTGGTACCTGTGTGGATAACTATATTAGATGAGTAGCTGTACCTGTGTGGAGAGGTATGGTAGATGAGTAGCTGTACCTGTGTGGAGAACTATGGTAGATGAGTAGCTGGTACCTGTGTGGGGAACTATGGTAGATGAGTAGCTGGTACCTGTGTGGAGAACTATGGTAGATGAGTAGCTGTACCTGTGTGGAGAACTATGGTACCTGTGTGGAGAGGTGTGGTAGATGAATAGCTGTACCTGTGTGGAGAACTATGGTAGATGAGTAGCTGTACCTGTGTGGAGAGGTATGGTAGATGAGTAGCTGTACCTGTGTGGAGAGGTATGGTAGATGAGTAGCTGTACCTGTCTGGAGAACTATGGTAGATGAGTAGCTGTACCTGTGTGGAGAGGTATGGTAGATGAGTAGCTGTACCTGTGTGGAGAGGTATGGTAGATGAGTAGCTGGTACCTGTGTCGAGAACTATGGTAGATGAGTAGCTGGTACCTGTGTGGAGAACTATGGTAGATGAGTAGCTGGTACCTGTGTGGAGAACTATGGTAGATGAGTAGCTGGTACCTGTGTGGAGAACTATGGTAGATGAGTAGTTGGTACCTGTGTGGAGAACTATGGTAGATGAGTAGCTGGTACCTGTGTGGAGAACTATGGTAGATGAGTAGCTCTACCTTTGTGGAGAACTATGGTAGATGAGTAGCTGGTACCTGTGTGGCGAACTATGGTAGATGAGTAGCTGGTACCTGTGTGGAGAACTATGGTAGATTAGTAGCTGTACCTGTGTGGAGAACTATGGTAGATGAGTAGCTGGTACCTGTGTGAGGAACTATGGTAGATGAGTACCTGGTACCTGTGTGGAGAACTATGGTAGATGAATAGCTGGTACCTGTGTGGAGAACTATGGTTCCTGTGTGGAGAGGGATGGTAGATGAGTAGGTGGCACCTGTGTGGAGAAATATGGTAGATGAGTAGCTGGTGCCTGTGTGGAGAGCTATGGTAGATGAGTAGCTGGTACCTGTGTGGAGAACTATGGTAGATGAGTAGCTGTACCTGTGTGGAGAACTGCGGTAGATGAGTAGCTGGTAGCTGTGTGGAGAACTATGGTAGATGAGTAGCTGGTACCTTTGTGGAGAACTGTGGTAGATGAGTAGCTGGTACCTGTGTGGAGAACTATGGTACATGAGTAGCTGTACCTGTGTGGAGAACTATGATGGATGAGTAGCTCGTACCTGTGTGGGGAACTATGGTAGATGAGTACCTGTACCTGTGTGGAGAGGTATGGTAGATGAGTAGTTGTACCTGTGTTGAGAACTATGGTAGATGAGTAGCTGCACCTGTGTGGAGAGGTATGGTAGATGAGTAGCTGTACCTGTGTGGAGAGGTATGGTAGATGAGTAGCTGGTACCTGTGTGGAGATGTATGGTAGATGAGTAGCTGTACCTGTGTGCAGATCTATGGTACCTGTGTGGAGAGGTATGGTAGATGAGTAGCTGTACCTGTGTGGAGAGGTATGGTAGATGAGTAGCTGGTACCTGTGTGGAGAACTATGGTAGATGAGTAGCTGGTACCTGTGTGGAGGACTATGGTAGATGAGTAGCTGGAACCTGTGTGTACAACTATGGTAGATGAGTAGCTGTACCTGTGTGGAGAACTATGGTACCTGTGTGGAGAGGTATGGTAGATGAATAGCTGTACCTGTGTGGAGAACTATGGTAGATGAATAGCTCTACCTGTGTGGAGAGGTATGGTAGATGAGTAGCTGGTACCTGTGTGGAGAGTTATGGTAGATGAGTAGCTGGTACCTGTGTGGAGAACTATGGTAGATGAGTAGCTGGTACCTGTGTGGATAACTATGGTAGATGAGTAGCTGGTACCTGTGTGGGGAACTATGGTAGATGAGTAGCTGGTACCTGTGTGGAGAACAATGGTAGATGAGTAGCTGGTACCTGTGTGGACAACTATGGTAGATGAGTAGCTGTACCTGTGTGGAGAGGTATGGTAGATGAGTAGCTGGTACCTGTGTGGAGATGTATGGTAGATGAGTAGCTGTACCTGTGTGCAGATCTATGGTACCTGTGTGGAGAGGTATGGTAGATGAGTAGCTGTACCTGTGTGGAGAGGTATGGTAGATGAGTAGCTGGTACCTGTGTGGAGGACTATGGTAGATGAGTAGCTGGTACCTGTGCGGAGAACTATGGTAGATGAGTAGGTGGTGCCTGTGTGGGGAGCTATGGTAGATGAGTAGCTGGTACCTGTGTGGATAACTATATTAGATGAGTAGCTGTACCTGTGTGGAGAGGTATGGTAGATGAGTAGCTGTACCTGTGTGGAGAACTATGGTAGATGAGTAGCTGGTACCTGTGTGGGGAACTATGGTAGATGAGTAGCTGGTACCTGTGTGGAGAACTATGGTAGATGAGTAGCTGTACCTGTGTGGAGAACTATGGTACCTGTGTGGAGAGGTGTGGTAGATGAATAGCTGTACCTGTGTGGAGAACTATGGTAGATGAGTAGCTGTACCTGTGTGGAGAGGTATGGTAGATGAGTAGCTGTACCTGTGTGGAGAGGTATGGTAGATGAGTAGCTGTACCTGTGTGGAGAACTATGGTAGATGAGTAGCTGTACCTGTGTGGAGAGGTATGGTAGATGAGTAGCTGTACCTGTGTGGAGAGGTATGGTAGATGAGTAGCTGGTACCTGTGTCGAGAACTATAGTAGATGAGTAGCTGGTACCTGTGTGGAGAACTATGGTAGATGAGTTGCTGGTACCTGTATGGAGAACTATGGTAGATGAGTAGCTGGTACCTGTGTGGAGAACTACGGTAGATGAGTAGTTGGTACCTGTGTGGAGAACTATGGTAGATGAGTAGCTGGTACCTGTGTGGAGAACTATGGTAGATGAGTAGCTCTACCTTTCTGGAGAACTATGGTAGATGTGTAGCTGGTACCTGTGTGGCGAACTATGGTAGATGAGTAGCTGGTACCTGTGTGGAGAACTATGGTAGATTAGTAGCTGTACCTGTGTGGAGAACTATGGTAGATGAGTAGCTGGTACCTGTGTGAGGAACTATGGTAGATGAGTACCTGGTACCTGTGTGGAGAACTATGGTAGATGATTAGCTGGTACCTGTGTGGAGAACTATGGTACCTGTATGGAGAGGGATGGTAGATGAGTAGGTGGCACCTGTGTGGAGAAATATGGTAGATGAGTAGCTGGTGCCTGTGTGGAGAGCTATGGTAGATGAGTAGCTGGTACCTGTGTGGAGAACTATGGTAGATGAGTAGCTGTACCTGTGTGGAGAACTGCGGTAGATGAGTAGCTGGTACCTGTGTGGAGAACTATGGTAGATGAGTAGCTGGTACCTTTGTGGAGAACTGTGGTAGATGAGTAGCTGGTACCTGTGTGGAGAACTATGGTACATGAGTAGCTGTACCTGTGTGGAGAACTATGGTAGATGAGTAGCTCGTACCTGTGTGGGGAACTATGGTAAATGAGTACCTGTACCTGTGTGGAGAGGTATGGTAGATGAGTAGTTGTACCTGTGTTGAAAACTATGGTAGATGAGTAGCTGCACCTGTGTGGAGAGGTATGGTAGATGAGTAGCTGTACCTGTGTGGAGAGGTATGGTAGATGAGTAGCTGGTACCTGTGTGGAGATGTATGGTAGATGAGTAGCTGTACCTGTGTGCAGATCTATGGTACCTGTGTGGAGAGGTATGGTAGATGAGTAGCTGTACCTGTGTGGAGAGGTATGGTAGATGAGTAGCTGGTACCTGTGTGGAGAACTATGGTAGATGAGTAGCTGGTACCTGTGTGGAGGACTATGGTAGATGAGTAGCTGGTACCTGTGCGGAGAACTATGGTAGATGAGTAGGTGGTGCCTGTGTGGGGAGCTATGGTAGATGAGTAGCTGGTACCTGTGTGGATAACTATATTAGATGAGTAGCTGTACCTGTGTGGAGAGGTATGGTAGATGAGTAGCTGTACCTGTGTGGAGAACTATGGTAGATGAGTAGCTGGTACCTGTGTGGGGAACTATGGTAGATGAGTAGCTGGTACCTGTGTGGAGAACTATGGTAGATGAGTAGCTGTACCTGTGTGGAGAACTATGGTACCTGTGTGGAGAGGTGTGGTAGATGAATAGCTGTACCTGTGTGGAGAACTATGGTAGATGAGTAGCTGTACCTGTGTGGAGAGGTATGGTAGATGAGTAGCTGTACCTGTGTGGAGAGGTATGGTAGATGAGTAGCTGTACCTGTGTGGAGAACTATGGTAGATGAGTAGCTCTACCTGTGTGGAGAGGTATGGTAGATGAGTAGCTGTACCTGTGTGGAGAGGTATGGTAGATGAGTAGCTGGTACCTGTGTCGAGAACTATGGTAGATGAGTAGCTGGTACCTTTGTGGAGAACTATGGTAGATGAGTAGCTGGTACCTGTGTGGAGAACTATGGTAGATGAGTAGCTGGTACCTGTGTGGAGAACTATGGTAGATGAGTAGTTGGTACCTGTGTGGAGAACTATGGTAGATGAGTAGCTGGTACCTGTGTGGCGAACTATGGTAGATGAGTAGCTGGTACCTGTGTGGAGAACTATGGTAGATGAGTAGCTGGTACCTGTCTGGAGAACTATGGTAGATGAATAGCTGTACCTGTGTGGAGAACTATGATACCTGTGTGGAGAGGTATGGCAGATGAGTAGCTGTACCTGTGTGGAGAGGTATGGTAGATTATTAGCTGTACCTGTGTGGAGAATTATGGTAGATGAGTAGCTGGTAACTGTGTGGAGAACTATGGTAGATGAGTAGCTGGTACCTGTGTGGAGAACTATGATAGATGAGTAGTTGGTACCTGTGTGGAGAACTATGGTAGATGAGTAGCTGTACCTGTGCGGAGAACTATGGTAGATGAGTAGCTGTACCTGTATGGAGAGCTATGGTACCTGTGTGGAGAGGTATGGTAGATGAGTAGCTGTACCTGTGTGGAGAACTATGGTAGATTAGTAGCTGTACCTGTGTGGAGAACTATGGTAGATGAGTAGCTGGTACCTGTGTGAGGAACTATGGTAGATGAGTACCTGGTACCTGTGTGGAGAACTATGGTAGATGAATAGCTGGTACCTGTGTGGAGAACTATGGTACCTGTGTGGAGAGGGATGGTAGATGAGTAGGTGGCACCTGTGTGGAGAAATATGGTAGATGAGTAGCTGGTGCCTGTGTGGAGAGCTATGGTAGATGAGTAGCTGGGACCTGTGTGGAGAACTATGGTAGATGAGTAGCTGTACCTGTGTGGAGAACTACGGTAGATGAGTAGCTGGTACCTGTGTGGAGAACTATGGTAGATGAGTAGCTGGTACCTTTGTGGAGAACTGTGGTAGATGAGTAGCTGGTACCTGTGTGGAGAACTATGGTACATGAGTAGCTGTACCTGTGTGGAGAACTATGGTAGATGAGTAGCTCGTACCTGTGTGGGGAACTATGGTAGATGAGTACCTGTACCTGTGTGGAGAGGTATGGTAGATGAGTAGTTGTACCTGTGTTGAGAACTATGGTAGATGAGTAGCTGCACCTGTGTGGAGAGGTATGGTAGATGAGTAGCTGTACCTGTGTGGAGAACTATGGTACCTCTGTGGAGAGGTATGGTAGATGAGTAGCTGTACCTGTGTGGAGAACTATGGTACATGAGTAGCTATACCTGTGTGGAGAACTATGGTAGATGAGTGGCTTTTACATGTTTGAAAAAAATGGTAGATGAGTAACTGGTACCTGTGTGGAAAACAATGGTAGATGAGTAGCTGGTACCTGTGTGGAGAACTATGGTAGATGAATAGCCGTACCTGTGTGGAGAACTATGGTAGATGAGTAGCTGGTACCTGTGTGGAGAGGTATGGTAGATGAGTAGCTGTACCTGTATGGAGAACTATAGTAGATGAGTAGCTGGTACCTGTGTGGAGAACTATGGTAGATGAGTAGCTGTACCTGTGTGGAGAACTATGGTACCTGTGTGGAGAGGTGTGGTAGATGAATAGCTGTACCTGTGTGGAGAACTATGGTAGATGAGTAGTTGTACCTGTGTGGAGAGGCATGGTAGATGAGTAGCTGTACCTGTGTGGAGAGGTATGGTACCTGTGTGGAGAGGTATGATAGATGAGTAGCTGTACCTGTGTGGAGAACTATGGTAGATTAGTAGCTGTACCTATGTGGAGAACTATGGTAGATGAGTAGCTGGTACTTGTGTGAGGAACTATGGTAGATGAGTACCTGGTACCTGTGTGGAGAACTAAGGTAGATGAATAGCTGGTACCTGTGTGGAGAACTATGGTACCTGTGTGGAGAGGGATGGTAGATGAGTAGGTGGCACCTGTGTGGAGAAATATGGTAGATGAGTAGCTGGTGCCTGTGTGGAGAGCTATGGTAGATGAGTAGCTGGTGCCTGTATGGAGAACTATGGTAGATGAGTAGCTGTACCTGTGTGGAGAACTACGGTAGATGAGTAGCTGGTACCTGTGTGGAGAACTATGGTAGATGAGTAGCTGTTACCTTTGTGGAGAACTGTGGTAGATGAGTAGCTTGTACCTGTGTGGAGAACTATGGTACATGAGTAGCTGTACCTGTGTGGAGAACTATGGTAGATGAGTAGCTCGTACCTGTGTGGGGAACTATGGTAGATGAGTAGCTGTACCTGTGTGGAGAGGTATGGTAGATGAGTAGTTGTACCTGTGTTGAGAACTATGGTAGATGAGTAGCTGCACCTGTGTGGAGAGGTATGGTAGATGAGTAGCTGTACCTGTGTGGAGAACTATGGTACCTCTGTGGAGAGGTATGGTAGATGAGTAGCTGTACCTGTGTGGAGAACTATGGTACATGAGTAGCTGGTGCCTGTGTGGAGAACTATGGTAGATGAGTGGCTTTTACCTGTGTGGAAAAAAATGGTAGATGAGTAACTGGTACCTGTGTGGAAAACAATGGTAGATGAGTAGCTGGTACCTGTGTGGAGAACTATGGTAGATGAATAGCTGTAACTGTGTGGAGAACTATAGTAGATGAGTAGCTGGTACCTGTGTGGAGAAATATGATAGATGAGTAGCTTGTACCTTTATGGAGAACTGTGGTAGATGAGTAGCTGGTACCTGTGTGGAGAACTATGGTACATGAGTAGCTGTACCTGTGTGGAGAACTATGGTAGATGAGTAGCTCGTACCTGTGTGGGGAACTATGGTAGATGAGTAGCTGTACCTGTGTGGAGAGGTATGGTAGATGAGTAGCTGGTACCTGTGTGGAGAACTATGGTAGATGAGTAGCTGGTACCTGTGTGGAGGACTATGGTAGATGAGTAGCTGGTACCTGTGCGGAGAACTATGGTAGATGAGTAGGTGGTGCCTGTGTGGGGAGCTATGGTAGATGAGTAGCTGGTACCTGTGTGGATAACTATATTAGATGAGTAGCTGTACCTGTGTGGAGAGGTATGGTAGATGAGTAGCTGTACCTGTGTGGAGAACTATGGTAGATGAGTAGCTGGTACCTGTGTGGGGAACTATGGTAGATGAGTAGCTGTACCTGTGTGGAGAACTATGGTAGATGAGTAGCAGTACCTGTGTGGAGAACTATTGTACCTGTGTGGAGAGGTGTGGTAGATGAATAGCTGTACCTGTGTGGAGAACTATGGTAGATGAGTAGCTGTACCTGTGTGGAGAGGTATGGTAGATGAGTAGCTGTACCTGTGTGGAGAGGTATGGTAGATGAGTAGCTGTACCTGTGTGGAGAACTATGGTAGATGAGTAGCTGTACCTGTGTGGAGAGGTATGGTAGATGAGTAGCTGTACCTGTGTGGAGAGGTATGGTAGATGAGTAGCTGGTACCTGTGTCGAGAACTATGGTAGATGAGTAGCTGGTACCTGTGTGGAGAACTATGGTAGATGAGTAGCTGGTACCTGTGTGGAGAACTATGGTAGATGAGTAGCTGGTACCTGTGTGGAGAACTATGGTAGATGAGTAGTTGGTACCTGTGTGGAGAACTATGGTAGATGAGTAGCTGGTACCTGTGTGGAGAACTATGGTAGATGAGTAGCTCTACCTTTGTGGAGAACTATGGTAGATGAGTAGCTGGTACCTGTGTGGCGAACTATGGTAGATGAGTAGCTGGTACCTGTGTGGAGAACTATGGTAGATGAGTAGCTGGTACCTGTCTGGAGAACTATGGTAGATGAATAGCTGTACCTGTGTGGAGAACTATGATACCTCTGTGGAGAGGTATGGCAGATGAGTAGCTGTACCTGTGTGGAGAGGTATGGTAGATTATTAGCTGTACCTGTGTGGAGAATTATGGTAGATGAGTAGCTGGTAACTGTGTGGAGAACTATGGTAGATGAGTAGCTGGTACCTGTGTGGAGAACTATGATAGATGAGTAGTTGGTACCTGTGTGGGGAACTATGGTAGATGAGTAGCTGTACCTGTGCGGAGAACTATGGTAGATGAGTAGCTGTACCTGTGTGGAGAGCTATGGTACCTGTGTGGAGAGGTATGGTAGATGAGTAGCTGTACCTGTGTGGAGAACTATGGTAGATTAGTAGCTGTACCTGTGTGGAGAACTATGGTAGATGAGTAGCTGGTACCTGTGTGAGGAACTATGGTAGATGAGTACCTGGTACCTGTGTGGAGAACTATGGTAGATGAATAGCTGGTACCTGTGTGGAGAACTATGGTACCTGTGTGGAGAGGGATGGCAGATGAGTAGGTGGCACCTGTGTGGAGAAATATGGTAGATGAGTAGCTGGTGCCTGTGTGGAGAGCTATGGTAGATGAGTAGCTGGTACCTGTGTGGAGAACTATGGTAGATGAGTAGCTGTACCTGTGTGGAGAACTACGGTAGATTAGTAGCTGGTACCTGTGTGGAGAACTATGGTAGATGAGTAGCTGGTACCTTTGTGGAGAACTGTGGTAGATGAGTAGCTGGTACCTGTGTGGAGAACTATGGTACATGAGTAGCTGTACCTGTGTGGAGAACTATGGTAGATAAGTAGCTCGTACCTGTGTGGGGAACTATGGTAGATGAGTACCTGTACCTGTGTGGAGAGGTATGGTAGATGAGTAGTTGTACCTGTGTTGAGAACTATGGTAGATGAGTAGCTGCACCTGTGTGGAGAGGTATGGTAGATGAGTAGCTGTACCTGTGTGGAGAACTATGGTACCTCTGTGGAGAGGTATGGTAGATGAGTAGCTGTACCTGTGTGGAGAACTATGGTACATGAGTAGCTGTACCTGTGTGGAGAACTATGGTAGATGAGTGGCTTTTACCTGTGTGGAAAAAATGGTAGATGAGTAACTGGTACCTGTGTGGAAAACAATGGTAGATGAGTAGCTGGTACCTGTGTGGAGAACTATCGTAGATGAATAGCTGTACCTGTGTGGAGAACTATGGTAGATGAGTAGCTGGTACCTGTGTGGAGAGGTATGGTAGATGAGTAGCTGTACCTGTGTGGAGAACTATAGTAGATGAGTAGCTGGTACCTGTGTGGAGAACTATGGTAGATGAGTAGCTGTACCTGTGTGGAGAACTATGGTACCTGTGTGGAGAGGTGTGGTAGATGAATAGCTGTACCTGTGTGGAGAACTATGGTAGATGAGTAGCTGTACCTGTGTGGAGAGGCATGGTAGATGAGTAGCTGTACCTGTGTGGAGAGGTATGGTACCTGTGTGGAGAGGTATGGTAGATGAGTAGCTGTACCTGTGTGGAGAACTATGGTAGATTAGTAGCTGTACCTGTGTGGAGAACTATGGTAGATGAGTAGCTGGTACTTGTGTGAGGAACTATGGTAGATGACTACCTGGTACCTGTGTGGAGAACTATGGTAGATGAATAGCTGGTACCTGTGTGGAGAACTATGGTACCTGTGTGGAGAGGGATGGTAGATGAGTAGGTGGCACCTGTGTGGAGAAATATGGTAGATGAGTAGCTGGTGCCTGTGTGGAGAGCTATGGTAGATGAGTAGCTGGTACCTGTGTGGAGAACTATGGTAGATGAGTAGCTGTACCTGTGTGGAGAACTACGGTAGATGAGTAGCTCGTACCTGTGTGGGGAACTATGGTAGATGAGTAGCTGTACCTGTGTGGAGAGGTATGGTAGATGAGTAGTTGTACCTGTGTTGAGAACTATGGTAGATGAGTAGCTGCACCTGTGTGGAGAGGTATGGTAGATGAGTAGCTGTACCTTTGTGGAGAACTATGGTACCTCTGTGGAGAGGTATGCTAGATGAGTAGCTGTACCTGTGTGGAGAACTATGGTACATGAGTAGCTGGTGCCTGTGTGGGGAACTATGGTAGATGAGTAGCTGGTACCTGTGTGGAGAACTATGGTAGATGAGTAGCTGTACCTGTGTGGAGAACTATGGTACCTGTGTGGAGAGGTGTGGTAGATGAATAGCTGTACCTGTGTGGAGAACTATGGTAGATGAGTAGCTGTACCTGTGTGGAGAGGCATGGTAGATGAGTAGCTGTACCTGTGTGGAGAGGTATGGTAGATGAATAGCTGTACCTGTGTGGAGAACTATGATACCTGTGTGGAGAGGTATGGCAGATGAGTAGCTGTACCTGTGTGGAGAGGTATGGTAGATTATTAGCTGTACCTGTGTGGAGAATTATGGTAGATGAGTAGCTGGTAACTGTGTGGAGAACTATGGTAGATGAGTAGCTGGTACCTGTGTGGAGAACTATGATAGATGAGTAGTTGGTACCTGTGTGGGGAACTATGGTAGATGAGTAGCTGTACCTATGCGGAGAACTATGGTAGATGAGTAGCTGTACCTGTGTGGAGAGCTATGGTACCTGTGTGGAGAGGTATGGTAGATGAGTCGCTCTACCTGTGTGGAGAACTATGGTAGATTAGTAGCTGTACCTGTGTGGAGAACTATGGTAGATGAGTAGCTGGTACCTGTGTGAGGAACTATGGTAGATGAGTACCTGGTACCTGTGTGGAGAACTATGGTAGATGAATAGCTGGTACCTGTGTGGAGAACTATGGTACCTGTGTGGAGAGGGATGGTAGATGAGTAGGTGGCACCTGTGTGGAGAAATATGGTAGATGAGTAGCTGGTGCCTGTGTGGAGAGCTATGGTAGATGAGTAGCTGGTACCTGTGTGGAGAACTATGGTAGATGAGTAGCTGTACCTGTGTGGAGAACTACGGTAGATGAGTAGCTGGTACCTGTGTGGAGAACTATGGTAGATGAGTAGCTGGTACCTTTGTGGAGAACTGTGGTAGATGAGTAGCTGGTACCTGTGTGGAGAACTATGGGACATGAGTAGCTGTACCTGTGTGGAGAACTATGGTAGATGAGTAGCTCGTACCTGTGTGGGGAACTATGGTAGATGAGTACCTGTACCTGTGTGGAGAGGTATGGTAGATGAGTAGTTGTACCTGTGTTGAGAACTATGGTAGATAAGTAGCTGCACCTGTGTGGATAGGTATGGTAGATGAGTAGCTGTACCTGTGTGGAGAACTATGGTACCTCTGTGGAGAGGTATGGTAGATGAGTAGCTGTACCTGTGTGGAGAACTATGGTACATGAGTAGCTGTACCTGTGTGGAGAACTATGGTAGATGAGTGGCTTTTACCTGTGTGGAAAAAATGGTAGATGAGTAACTGGTACCTGTGTGGAAAACAATGGTAGATGAGTAGCTGGTACCTGTGTGGAGAACTATGGTAGATGAATAGCTGTACCTGTGTGGAGAACTATGGTAGATGAGTAGCTGGTACCTGTGTGGAGAGGTATGGTAGATGAGTAGCTGTACCTGTGTGGAGAACTATAGTAGATGAGTAGCTGGTACCTGTGTGGAGAACTATGGTAGATGAGTAGCTGTACCTGTGTGGAGAACTATGGTACCTGTGTGGAGAGGTGTGGTAGATGAATAGCTGTACCTGTGTGGAGAACTATGGTAGATGAGTAGCTGTACCTGTGTGGAGAGGCATGGTAGATGAGTAGCTGTACCTGTGTGGAGAGGTATGGTACCTGTGTGGAGAGGTATGGTAGATGAGTAGCTGTACCTGTGTGGAGAACTATGGTAGATTAGTAGCTGTACCTGTGTGGAGAACTATGGTAGATGAGTAGCTGGTACTTGTGTGAGGAACTATGGTAGATGAGTAGCTGGTACCTGTGTGGAGAACTATGGTAGATGAATAGCTGGTACCTGTGTGGAGAACTATGGTACCTGTGTGGAGAGGGATGGTAGATGAGTAGGTGGCACCTGTGTGGAGAAATATGGTAGATGAGTAGCTGGTGCCTGTGTGGAGAGCTATGGTAGATGAGTAGCTGGTACCTGTGTGGAGAACTATGGTAGATGAGTAGCTGTACCTGTGTGGAGAACTACGGTAGATGAGTAGCTGGTACCTGTGTGGAGAACTATGGTAGATGAGTAGCTGGTACCTTTGTGGAGAACTGTGGTAGATGAGTAGCTTGTACCTGTGTGGAGAACTATGGTACATGAGTAGCTGTACCTGTGTGGAGAACTATGGTAGATGAGTAGCTCGTACCTGTGTGGGGAACTATGGTAGATGAGTAGCTGTACCTGTGTGGAGAGGTATGGTAGATGAGTAGTTGTACCTGTGTTGAGAACTAGGGTAGATGAGTAGCTGCACCTGTGTGGAGAGGTATGGTAGATGAGTAGCTGTACCTGTGTGGAGAACTATGGTACATCTGTGGAGAGGTATGGTAGATGAGTAGCTGTACCTGTGTGGAGAACTATGGTACATGAGTAGCTGGTGCCTGTGTGGAGAACTATGGTAGATGAGTGGCTTTTACCTGTGTGGAAAAAAATGGTAGATGAGTAACTGGTACCTGTGTGGAAAACAATGGTAGATGAGTAGCTGGTACCTGTGTGGAGAACTATGGTAGATGAATAGCTGTACCTGTGTGGAGAACTATGGTAGATGAGTAGCTGGTACCTGTGTGGAGAGGTATGGTAGATGAGTAGCTGTACCTGTGTGGAGAACTATAGTAGATGAGTAGCTGGTACCTGTGTGGAGAAATATGATAGATGAGTAGCTTGTACCTTTGTGGAGAACTGTGGTAGATGAGTAGCTGGTACCTGTGTGGAGAACTATGGTACATGAGTAGCTGTACCTGTGTGGAGAACTATGGTTGATGAGTAGCTCGTACCTCTGTGGGGAACTATGGTAGATGAGTAGCTGTACCTGTGTGGAGAGGTATGGTAGATGAGTAGTTGTACCTGTGTTGAGAACTATGGTAGATGAGTAGCTGCACCTGTGTGGAGAGGTATGGTAGATGAGTAGCTGTACCTGTGTGGAGAACTATGGTACCTCTTTGGAGAGGTATGCTAGATGAGTAGCTGTACCTGTGTGGAGAACTATGGTACATGAGTAGCTGATGCCTGTGTGGGGAACTATGGTAGATGAGTAGCTGGTACCTGTGTGGAGAACTATGGTAGATGAGTAGCTGTACCTGTGTGGAGAACTATGGTACCTGTGTGGAGAGGTGTGGTAGATGAATAGCTGTACCTGTGTGGAGAACTATGGTAGATGAGTAGCTGTACCTGTGTGGAGAGGCATGGTAGATGAGTAGCTGTACCTGTGTGGAGAGGTATGGTAGATGAGTAGCTGTACCTGTGTGGAGAACTATGGTACCTGTGTGGAGAGGCATGGTAGATGAGTAGCTGTACCTGTGTGGAGAGGTATGGTACCTGTGTGGAGAGGTATGGTAGATGAGTAGCTGTACCTGTGTGGAGAACTATGGTAGATTAGTAGCTGTACCTATGTGGAGAACTATGGTAGATGAGTAGCTGGTACTTGTGTGAGGAACTATGGTAGATGAGTACCTGGTACCTGTGTGGAGAACTAAGGTAGATGAATAGCTGGTACCTGTGTGGAGAACTATGGTACCTGTGTGGAGAGGGATGGTAGATGAGTAGGTGGCACCTGTGTGGAGAAATATGGTAGATGAGTAGCTGGTGCCTGTGTGGAGAGCTATGGTAGATGAGTAGCTGGTACCTGTGTGGAGAACTATGGTAGATGAGTAGCTGTACCTGTGTGGAGAACTACGGTAGATGAGTAGCTGGTACCTGTGTGGAGAACAATGGTAGATGAGTAGCTGGTACCTTTGTGGAGAACTGTGGTAGATGAGTAGCTTGTACCTGTGTGGAGAACTATGGTACATGAGTAGCTGTACTTGTGTGGAGAACTATGGTAGATGAGTAGCTCGTACCTGTGTGGGGAACTATGGTAGATGAGTAGCTGTACCTATGTGGAGAGGTATGGTAGATGAGTAGTTGTACCTGTGTTGAGAACTATGGTAGATGAGTAGCTGCACCTGTGTGGAGAGGTATGGTAGATGAGTAGCTGTACCTGTGTGGAGAACTATGGTACCTCTGTGGAGAGGTATGGTAGATGAGTAGCTGTACCTGTGTGGAGAACTATGGTACATGAGTAGCTGGTGCCTGTGTGGAGAACTATGGTAGATGAGTGGCTTTTACCTGTCTGGAAAAAAATGGTAGATGAGTAACTGGTACCTGTGTGGAAAACAATGGTAGATGAGTAGCAGGTACCTGTGTGGAGAACTATGGTAGATGAATAGCTGTACCTGTGTGGAGAGGTATGGTAGATGAGTAGCTGTACCTGTGTGGAGAACTATAGTAGATGAGTAGCTGGTACCTGTGTGGAGAAATATGATAGATGAGTAGCTTGTACCTTTGTGGAGAACTGTGGTAGATGAGTAGCTGGTACCTGTGTGGAGAACTATGGTACATGAGTAGCTGTACCTGTGTGGAGAACTATGGTAGATGAGTAGCTCGTACCTGTGTGGGGAACTATGGTAGATGAGTAGCTGTACCTGTGTGGAGAGGTATGGTAGATGAGTAGCTGGTACCTGTGTGGAGAACTATGGTAGATGAGTAGCTGGTACCTGTGTGGAGGACTATGGTAGATGAGTAGCTGGTACCTGTGCGGAGAACTATGGTAGATGAGTAGGTGGTGCCTGTGTGGGGAGCTATGGTAGATGAGTAGCTGGTACCTGTGTGGATAACTATATTAGATGAGTAGCTGTACCTATGTGGAGAGGTATGATAGATGAGTAGCTGTACCTGTGTGGAGAACTATGGTAGATGAGTAGCTGGTACCTGTGTGGGGAACTATGGTAGATGAGTATCTGTACCTGTGTGGAGAACTATGGTAGATGAGTAGCTGTACCTGTGTGGAGAACTATGGTACCTGTGTGGAGAGGTATGGTAGATGAGTCGCTCTACCTGTGTGGAGAACTATGGTAGATTAGTAGCTGTACCTGTGTGGAGAACTATGGTAGATGAGTAGCTGGTACCTGTGTGAGGAACTATGGTAGATGAGTACCTGGTACCTGTGTGGAGAACTATGGTAGATGAATAGCTGGTACCTGTGTGGAGAACTATGGTACCTGTGTGGAGAGGGATGGTAGATGAGTAGGTGGCACCTGTGTGGAGAAATATGGTAGATGAGTAGCTGGTGCCTGTGTGGAGAGCTATGGTAGATGAGTAGCTGGTACCTGTGTGGAGAACTATGGTAGATGAGTAGCTGTACCTGTGTGGAGAACTACGGTAGATGAGTAGCTGGTACCTGTGTGGAGAACTATGGTAGATGAGTAGCTGGTACCTTTGTGGAGAACTGTGGTAGATGAGTAGCTGGTACCTGTGTGGAGAACTATGGGACATGAGTAGCTGTACCTGTGTGGAGAACTATGGTAGATGAGTAGCTCGTACCTGTGTGGGGAACTATGGTAGATGAGTACCTGTACCTGTGTGGAGAGGTATGGTAGATGAGTAGTTGTACCTGTGTTGAGAACTATGGTAGATAAGTAGCTGCACCTGTGTGGATAGGTATGGTAGATGAGTAGCTGTACCTGTGTGGAGAACTATGGTACCTCTGTGGAGAGGTATGGTAGATGAGTAGCTGTACCTGTGTGGAGAACTATGGTACATGAGTAGCTGTACCTGTGTGGAGAACTATGGTAGATGAGTGGCTTTTACCTGTGTGGAAAAAATGGTAGATGAGTAACTGGTACCTGTGTGGAAAACAATGGTAGATGAGTAGCTGGTACCTGTGTGGAGAACTATGGTAGATGAATAGCTGTACCTGTGTGGAGAACTATGGTAGATGAGTAGCTGGTACCTGTGTGGAGAGGTATGGTAGATGAGTAGCTGTACCTGTGTGGAGAACTATAGTAGATGAGTAGCTGGTACCTGTGTGGAGAACTATGGTAGATGAGTAGCTGTACCTGTGTGGAGAACTATGGTACCTGTGTGGAGAGGTGTGGTAGATGAATAGCTGTACCTGTGTGGAGAACTATGGTAGATGAGTAGCTGTACCTGTGTGGAGAGGCATGGTAGATGAGTAGCTGTACCTGTGTGGAGAGGTATGGTACCTGTGTGGAGAGGTATGGTAGATGAGTAGCTGTACCTGTGTGGAGAACTATGGTAGATTAGTAGCTGTACCTGTGTGGAGAACTATGGTAGATGAGTAGCTGGTACTTGTGTGAGGAACTATGGTAGATGAGTAGCTGGTACCTGTGTGGAGAACTATGGTAGATGAATAGCTGGTACCTGTGTGGAGAACTATGGTACCTGTGTGGAGAGGGATGGTAGATGAGTAGGTGGCACCTGTGTGGAGAAATATGGTAGATGAGTAGCTGGTGCCTGTGTGGAGAGCTATGGTAGATGAGTAGCTGGTACCTGTGTGGAGAACTATGGTAGATGAGTAGCTGTACCTGTGTGGAGAACTACGGTAGATGAGTAGCTGGTACCTGTGTGGAGAACTATGGTAGATGAGTAGCTGGTACCTTTGTGGAGAACTGTGGTAGATGAGTAGCTTGTACCTGTGTGGAGAACTATGGTACATGAGTAGCTGTACCTGTGTGGAGAACTATGGTAGATGAGTAGCTCGTACCTGTGTGGGGAACTATGGTAGATGAGTAGCTGTACCTGTGTGGAGAGGTATGGTAGATGAGTAGTTGTACCTGTGTTGAGAACTATGGTAGATGAGTAGCTGCACCTGTGTGGAGAGGTATGGTAGATGAGTAGCTGTACCTGTGTGGAGAACTATGGTACATCTGTGGAGAGGTATGGTAGATGAGTAGCTGTACCTGTGTGGAGAACTATGGTACATGAGTAGCTGGTGCCTGTGTGGAGAACTATGGTAGATGAGTGGCTTTTACCTGTGTGGAAAAAAATGGTAGATGAGTAACTGGTACCTGTGTGGAAAACAATGGTAGATGAGTAGCTGGTACCTGTGTGGAGAACTATGGTAGATGAATAGCTGTACCTGTGTGGAGAACTATGGTAGATGAGTAGCTGGTACCTGTGTGGAGAGGTATGGTAGATGAGTAGCTGTACCTGTGTGGAGAACTATAGTAGATGAGTAGCTGGTACCTGTGTGGAGAAATATGATAGATGAGTAGCTTGTACCTTTGTGGAGAACTGTGGTAGATGAGTAGCTGGTACCTGTGTGGAGAACTATGGTACATGAGTAGCTGTACCTGTGTGGAGAACTATGGTTGATGAGTAGCTCGTACCTCTGTGGGGAACTATGGTAAATGAGTAGCTGTACCTGTGTGGAGAGGTATGGTAGATGAGTAGTTGTACCTGTGTTGAGAACTATGGTAGATGAGTAGCTGCACCTGTGTGGAGAGGTATGGTAGATGAGTAGCTGTACCTGTGTGGAGAACTATGGTACCTCTTTGGAGAGGTATGCTAGATGAGTAGCTGTACCTGTGTGGAGAACTATGGTACATGAGTAGCTGATGCCTGTGTGGGGAACTATGGTAGATGAGTAGCTGGTACCTGTGTGGAGAACTATGGTAGATGAGTAGCTGTACCTGTGTGGAGAACTATGGTACCTGTGTGGAGAGGTGTGGTAGATGAATAGCTGTACCTGTGTGGAGAACTATGGTAGATGAGTAGCTGTACCTGTGTGGAGAGGCATGGTAGATGAGTAGCTGTACCTGTGTGGAGAGGTATGGTAGATGAGTAGCTGTACCTGTGTGGAGAACTATGGTACCTGTGTGGAGAGGCATGGTAGATGAGTAGCTGTACCTGTGTGGAGAGGTATGGTACCTGTGTGGAGAGGTATGGTAGATGAGTAGCTGTACCTGTGTGGAGAACTATGGTAGATTAGTAGCTGTACCTATGTGGAGAACTATGGTAGATGAGTAGCTGGTACTTGTGTGAGGAACTATGGTAGATGAGTACCTGGTACCTGTGTGGAGAACTAAGGTAGATGAATAGCTGGTACCTGTGTGGAGAACTATGGTACCTGTGTGGAGAGGGATGGTAGATGAGTAGGTGGCACCTGTGTGGAGAAATATGGTAGATGAGTAGCTGGTGCCTGTGTGGAGAGCTATGGTAGATGAGTAGCTGGTACCTGTGTGGAGAACTATGGTAGATGAGTAGCTGTACCTGTGTGGAGAACTACGGTAGATGAGTAGCTGGTACCTGTGTGGAGAACAATGGTAGATGAGTAGCTGGTACCTTTGTGGAGAACTGTGGTAGATGAGTAGCTTGTACCTGTGTGGAGAACTATGGTACATGAGTAGCTGTACCTGTGTGGAGAACTATGGTAGATGAGTAGCTCGTACCTGTGTGGGGAACTATGGTAGATGAGTAGCTGTACCTGTGTGGAGAGGTATGGTAGATGAGTAGTTGTACCTGTGTTGAGAACTATGGTAGATGAGTAGCTGCACCTGTGTGGAGAGGTATGGTAGATGAGTAGCTGTACCTGTGTGGAGAACTATGGTACCTCTGTGGAGAGGTATGGTAGATGAGTAGCTGTACCTGTGTGGAGAACTATGGTACATGAGTAGCTGGTGCCTGTGTGGAGAACTATGGTAGATGAGTGGCTTTTACCTGTCTGGAAAAAAATGGTAGATGAGTAACTGGTACCTGTGTGGAAAACAATGGTAGATGAGTAGCTGGTACCTGTGTGGAGAACTATGGTAGATGAATAGCTGTACCTGTGTGGAGAGGTATGGTAGATGAGTAGCTGTACCTGTGTGGAGAACTATAGTAGATGAGTAGCTGGTACCTGTGTGGAGAAATATGATAGATGAGTAGCTTGTACCTTTGTGGAGAACTGTGGTAGATGAGTAGCTGGTACCTGTGTGGAGAACTATGGTACATGAGTAGCTGTACCTGTGTGGAGAACTATGGTAGATGAGTAGCTCGTACCTGTGTGGGGAACTATGGTAGATGAGTAGCTGTACCTGTGTGGAGAGGTATGGTAGATGAGTAGCTGGTACCTGTGTGGAGAACTATGGTAGATGAGTAGCTGGTACCTGTGTGGAGGACTATGGTAGATGAGTAGCTGGTACCTGTGCGGAGAACTATGGTAGATGAGTAGGTGGTGCCTGTGTGGGGAGCTATGGTAGATGAGTAGCTGGTACCTGTGTGGATAACTATATTAGATGAGTAGCTGTACCTATGTGGAGAGGTATGATAGATGAGTAGCTGTACCTGTGTGGAGAACTATGGTAGATGAGTAGCTGGTACCTGTGTGGGGAACTATGGTAGATGAGTATCTGTACCTGTGTGGAGAACTATGGTAGATGAGTAGCTGTACCTGTGTGGAGAACTATTGTACCTGTGTGGAGAGGTGTGGTAGATGAATAGCTGTACCTGTGTGGAGAACTATGGTAGATGAGTAGCTGTACCTGTGTGGAGAGGTATGGTAGATGAGTAGCTGTACCTGTGTGGAGAGGTATGGTAGATGAGTAGCTGTACCTGTGTGGAGAACTATGGTAGATGAGTAGCTGTACCTGTGTGGAGAGGTATGGTAGATGAGTAGCTGTACCTGTGTGGAGAGGTATGGTAGATGAGTAGCTGGTACCTGTGTCGAGAACTATGGTAGATGAGTAGCTGGTACCTGTGTGGAGAACTATGGTAGATGAGTAGCTGGTACCTGTGTGGAGAACTATGGTAGATGAGTAGCTGGTACCTGTGTGGAGAACTATGGTAGATGAGTAGTTGGTACCTCTGTGGAGAACTATGGTAGATGAGTAGCTGGTACCTGTGTGGAGAACTATGGTAGATGAGTAGCTCTACCTTTGTGGAGAACTATGGTAGATGAGTAGCTGGTACCTGTGTGGCGAACTATGGTAGATGAGTAGCTGGTACCTGTGTGGAGAACTATGGTAGATGAGTAGCTGGTACCTGTCTGGAGAACTATGGTAGATGAATAGCTGTACCTGTGTGGAGAACTATGATACCTGTGTGGAGAGGTATGGCAGATGAGTAGCTGTACCTGTGTGGAGAGGTATGGTAGATTATTAGCTGTACCTGTGTGGAGAATTATGGTAGATGAGTAGCTGGTAACTGTGTGGAGAGCTATGGTAGATGAGTAGCTGGTACCTGTGTGGAGAACTATGATAGATGAGTAGTTGGTACCTGTGTGGGGAACTATGGTAGATGAGTAGCTGTACCTGTGCGGAGAACTATGGTAGATGAGTAGCTGTACCTGTGTGGAGAGCTA
Organism: Lampris megalopsis; assembly: GCA_022114975.2. NCBI lineage: Eukaryota > Metazoa > Chordata > Actinopteri > Lampriformes > Lampridae > Lampris > Lampris megalopsis. The sequence goes on from JAJHIY020000431.1 coordinate 3,535,645, forward strand.
TGGTACCTGTGTGGAGAGGTATGGTAGATGAGTAGCTGTACCTGTGTGGAGAACTATGGTAGATTAGTAGCTGTACCTGTGTGGAGAACTATGGTAGATGAGTAGCTGGTACCTGTGTGAGGAACTATGGTAGATGAGTACCTGGTACCTGTGTGTAGAACTATGGTAGATGAATAGCTGGTACCTGTGTGGAGAACTATGGTACCTGTGTGGAGAGGGATGGTACATGAGTAGGTGGCACCTGTGTGGAGAAATATGGTAGATGAGTAGCTGGTGCCTGTGGGGAGAGCTATGGTAGATGAGTAGCTGGTACCTGTGTGGAGAACTATGGTAGATGAGTAGCTGTACCTGTGTGGAGAACTACGGTAGATGAGTAGCTGGTACCTGTGTGGAGAACTATGGTAGATGAGTAGCTGGTACCTTTGTGGAGAACTGTGGTAGATGAGTAGCTGGTACCTGTGTGGAGAACTATGGTACATGAGTAGCTGTACCTGTGTGGAGAACTATGGTAGATGAGTAGCTCGTACCTGTGTGGGGAACTATGGTAGATGAGTACCTGTACCTGTGTGGAGAGGTATGGTAGATGAGTAGTTGTACCTGTGTTGAGAACTATGGTAGATGAGTAGCTGCACCTGTGTGGAGAGGTATGGTAGATGAGTAGCTGTACCTGTGTGGAGAACTATGGTACCTCTGTGGAGAGGTATGGTAGATGAGTAGCTGTACCTGTGTGGAGAACTATGGTACATGAGTAGCTGTACCTGTGTGGAGAACTATGGTAGATGAGTGGCTTTTACCTGTGTGGAAAAAATGGTAGATGAGTAACTGGTACCTGTGTGGAAAACAATGGTAGATGAGTAGCTGGTACCTGTGTGGAGAACTATGGTAGATGAATAGCTGTACCTGTGTGGAGAACTATGGTAGATGAGTAGCTGGTACCTGTGTGGAGAGGTATGGTAGATGAGTAGCTGTACCTGTGTGGAGAACTATAGTAGATGAGTAGCTGGTACCTGTGTGGAGAACTATGGTAGATGAGTAGCTGTACCTGTGTGGAGAACTATGGTACCTGTGTGGAGAGGTGTGGTAGATGAATAGCTGTACCTGTGTGGAGAACTATGGTAGATGAGTAGCTGTACCTGTGTGGAGAGGCATGGTAGATGAGTAGCTGTACCTGTGTGGAGAGGTATGGTACCTGTGTGGAGAGGTATGGTAGATGAGTAGCTGTACCTGTGTGGAGAACTATGGTAGATTAGTAGCTGTACCTGTGTGGAGAACTATGGTAGATGAGTAGCTGGTACTTGTGTGAGGAACTATGGTAGATGAGTACCTGGTACCTGTGTGGAGAACTATGGTAGATGAATAGCTGGTACCTGTGTGGAGAACTATGGTACCTGTGTGGAGAGGGATGGTAGATGAGTAGGTGGCACCTGTGTGGAGAAATATGGTAGATGAGTAGCTGGTGCCTGTGTGGAGAGCTATGGTAGATGAGTAGCTGGTACCTGTGTGGAGAACTATGGTAGATGAGTAGCTGTACCTGTGTGGAGAACTACGGTAGATGAGTAGCTGGTACCTGTGTGGAGAACTATGGTAGATGAGTAGCTGGTACCTTTGTGGAGAACTGTGGTAGATGAGTAGCTTGTACCTGTGTGGAGAACTATGGTACATGAGTAGCTGTACCTGTGTGGAGAACTATGGTAGATGAGTAGCTCGTACCTGTGTGGGGAACTATGGTAGATGAGTAGCTGTACCTGTGTGGAGAGGTATGGTAGATGAGTAGTTGTACCTGTGTTGAGAACTATGGTAGATGAGTAGCTGCACCTGTGTGGAGAGGTATGGTAGATGAGTAGCTGTACCTGTGTGGAGAACTATGGTACCTCTGTGGAGAGGTATGGTAGATGAGTAGCTGTACCTGTGTGGAGAACTATGGTACATGAGTAGCTGGTGCCTGTGTGGAGAACTATGGTAGATGAGTGGCTTTTACCTGTGTGGAAAAAAATGGTAGATGAGTAACTGGTACCTGTGTGGAAAACAATGGTAGATGAGTAGCTGGTACCTGTGTGGAGAACTATGGTAGATGAATAGCTGTACCTGTGTGGAGAACTATGGTAGATGAGTAGCTGGTACCTGTGTGGAGAGGTATGGTAGATGAGTAGCTGTACCTGTGTGGAGAGGTATGGTAGATGAGTAGTTGTACCTGTGTTGAGAACTATGGTAGATGAGTAGCTGCACCTGTGTGGAGAGGTATGGTAGATGAGTAGCTGTACCTGTGTGGAGAACTATGGTACCTCTGTGGAGAGGTATGCTAGATGAGTAGCTGTACCTGTGTGGAGAACTATGGTACATGAGTAGCTGGTGCCTGTGTGGGGAACTATGGTAGATGAGTAGCTGGTACCTGTGTGGAGAACTATGGTAGATGAGTAGCTATACCTGTGTGGAGAACTATGGTACCTGTGTGGAGAGGTGTGGTAGATGAATAGCTGTACCTGTGTGGAGAACTATGGTAGATGAGTAGCTGTACCTGTGTGGAGAGGCATGGTAGATGAGTAGCTGTACCTGTGTGGAGAGGTATGGTAGATGAGTAGCTGTACCTGTGTGGAGAACTATGGTAGATGAGTAGCTGTACCTGTGTGGAGAGGTATGGTAGATGAGTAGCTGTACCTGTGTGGAGAGGTATGGTAGATGAGTAGCTGGTACCTGTGTCGAGAACTATGGTAGATGAGTAGCTGGTACCTGTGTGGAGAACTATGGTAGATGAGTAGCTGGTACCTGTGTGGAGAACTATGGTAGATGAGTAGCTGTACCTGTGTGGAGAACTATGGTAGATGAGTAGTTGGTACCTGTGTGGAGAACTATGGTAGATGAGTAGCTGGTACCTGTGTGGAGAACTATGGTAGATGAGTATCTCTACCTTTGTGGAGAACTATGGTAGATGAGTAGCTGGTACCTGTGTGGAGAACTATGGTAGATGAGTAGCTGGTACCTGTGTGGAGAACTATGGTAGATGAGTAGCTCGTACCTGTGTGGGGAACTATGGTAGATGAGTAGCTGTACCTGTGTGGAGAGGTATGGTAGATGAGTAGTTGTACCTGTGTTGAGAACTATGGTAGATGAGTAGCTGCACCTGTGTGGAGAGGTATGGTAGATGAGTAGCTGTACCTGTGTGGAGAACTATGGTACCTCTGTGGAGAGGTATGGTAGATGAGTAGCTGTACCTGTGTGGAGAACTATGGTACATGAGTAGCTGGTGCCTGTGTGGAGAACTATGGTAGATGAGTGGCTTTTACCTGTGTGGAAAAAAATGGTAGATGAGTAACTGGTACCTGTGTGGAAAACAATGGTAGATGAGTAGCTGGTACCTGTGTGGAGAACTATGGTAGATGAATAGCTGTACCTGTGTGGAGAACTATGGTAGATGAGTAGCTGGTACCTGTGTGGAGAGGTATGGTAGATGAGTAGCTGTACCTGTGTGGAGAGGTATGGTAGATGAGTAGTTGTACCTGTGTTGAGAACTATGGTAGATGAGTAGCTGCACCTGTGTGGAGAGGTATGGTAGATGAGTAGCTGTACCTGTGTGGAGAACTATGGTACCTCTGTGGAGAGGTATGCTAGATGAGTAGCTGTACCTGTGTGGAGAACTATGGTACATGAGTAGCTGGTGCCTGTGTGGGGAACTATGGTAGATGAGTAGCTGGTACCTGTGTGGAGAACTATGGTAGATGAGTAGCTATACCTGTGTGGAGAACTATGGTACCTGTGTGGAGAGGTGTGGTAGATGAATAGCTGTACCTGTGTGGAGAACTATGGTAGATGAGTAGCTGTACCTGTGTGGAGAGGCATGGTAGATGAGTAGCTGTACCTGTGTGGAGAGGTATGGTAGATGAGTAGCTGTACCTGTGTGGAGAACTATGGTAGATGAGTAGCTGTACCTGTGTGGAGAGGTATGGTAGATGAGTAGCTGTACCTGTGTGGAGAGGTATGGTAGATGAGTAGCTGGTACCTGTGTCGAGAACTATGGTAGATGAGTAGCTGGTACCTGTGTGGAGAACTATGGTAGATGAGTAGCTGGTACCTGTGTGGAGAACTATGGTAGATGAGTAGCTGTACCTGTGTGGAGAACTATGGTAGATGAGTAGTTGGTACCTGTGTGGAGAACTATGGTAGATGAGTAGCTGGTACCTGTGTGGAGAACTATGGTAGATGAGTATCTCTACCTTTGTGGAGAACTATGGTAGATGAGTAGCTGGTACCTGTGTGGAGAACTATGGTAGATGAGTAGCTGGTACCTGTGTGGAGAACTATGGTAGATGAGTAGCTGGTACCTGTGTGGAGAACTATGGTAGATGAATAGCTGTACCTGTGTGGAGAACTATGATACCTGTGTGGAGAGGTATGGCAGATGAGTAGCTGTACCTGTGTGGAGAGGTATGGTAGATTATTAGCTGTACCTGTGTGGAGAATTATGGTAGATGAGTAGCTGGTAACTGTGTGGAGAACTATGGTAGATGAGTAGCTGGTACCTGTGTGGAGAACTATGATAGATGAGTAGTTGGTACCTGTGTGGGGAACTATGGTAGATGAGTAGCTGTACCTGTGCGGAGAACTATGGTAGATGAGTAGCTGTACCTGTGTGGAGAGCTATGGTACCTGTGTGGAGAGGTATGGTAGATGAGTAGCTGTACCTGTGTGGAGAACTATGGTAGATTAGTAGCTGTACCTGTGTGGAGAACTATGGTAGATGAGTAGCTGGTACCTGTGTGAGGAACTATGGTAGATGAGTACCTGGTACCTGTGTGTAGAACTATGGTAGATGAATAGCTGGTACCTGTGTGGAGAACTATGGTACCTGTGTGGAGAGGGATGGTACATGAGTAGGTGGCACCTGTGTGGAGAAATATGGTAGATGAGTAGCTGGTGCCTGTGGGGAGAGCTATGGTAGATGAGTAGCTGGTACCTGTGTGGAGAACTATGGTAGATGAGTAGCTGTACCTGTGTGGAGAACTACGGTAGATGAGTAGCTGGTACCTGTGTGGAGAACTATGGTAGATGAGTAGCTGGTACCTTTGTGGAGAACTGTGGTAGATGAGTAGCTGGTACCTGTGTGGAGAACTATGGTACATGAGTAGCTGTACCTGTGTGGAGAACTATGGTAGATGAGTAGCTCGTACCTGTGTGGGGAACTATGGTAGATGAGTACCTGTACCTGTGTGGAGAGGTATGGTAGATGAGTAGTTGTACCTGTGTTGAGAACTATGGTAGATGAGTAGCTGCACCTGTGTGGAGAGGTATGGTAGATGAGTAGCTGTACCTGTGTGGAGAACTATGGTACCTCTGTGGAGAGGTATGCTAGATGAGTATCTGTACCTGTGTGGAGAACTATGGTACATGAGTAGCTGGTGCCTGTGTGGGGAACTATGGTAGATGAGTAGCTGGTACCTGTGTGGAGAACTATGGTAGATGAGTAGCTATACCTGTGTGGAGAACTATGGTACCTGTGTGGAGAGGTGTGGTAGATGAATAGCTGTACCTGTGTGGAGAACTATGGTAGATGAGTAGCTGTACCTGTGTGGAGAGGCATGGTAGATGAGTAGCTGTACCTGTGTGGAGAGGTATGGTAGATGAGTAGCTGTACCTGTGTGGAGAACTATGGTAGATGAGTAGCTGTACCTGTGTGGAGAGGTATGGTAGATGAGTAGCTGTACCTGTGTGGAGAGGTATGGTAGATGAGTAGCTGGTACCTGTGTCGAGAACTATGGTAGATGAGTAGCTGGTACCTGTGTGGAGAACTATGGTAGATGAGTAGCTGGTACCTGTGTGGAGAACTATGGTAGATGAGTAGCTGTACCTGTGTGGAGAACTATGGTAGATGAGTAGTTGGTACCTGTGTGGAGAACTATGGTAGATGAGTAGCTGGTACCTGTGTGGAGAACTATGGTAGATGAGTATCTCTACCTTTGTGGAGAACTATGGTAGATGAGTAGCTGGTACCTGTGTGGAGAACTATGGTAGATGAGTAGCTGGTACCTGTGTGGAGAACTATGGTAGATGAGTAGCTCGTACCTGTGTGGGGAACTATGGTAGATGAGTAGCTGTACCTGTGTGGAGAGGTATGGTAGATGAGTAGTTGTACCTGTGTTGAGAACTATGGTAGATGAGTAGCTGCACCTGTGTGGAGAGGTATGGTAGATGAGTAGCTGTACCTGTGTGGAGAACTATGGTACCTCTGTGGAGAGGTATGGTAGATGAGTAGCTGTACCTGTGTGGAGAACTATGGTACATGAGTAGCTGGTGCCTGTGTGGAGAACTATGGTAGATGAGTGGCTTTTACCTGTGTGGAAAAAAATGGTAGATGAGTAACTGGTACCTGTGTGGAAAACAATGGTAGATGAGTAGCTGGTACCTGTGTGGAGAACTATGGTAGATGAATAGCTGTACCTGTGTGGAGAACTATGGTAGATGAGTAGCTGGTACCTGTGTGGAGAGGTATGGTAGATGAGTAGCTGTACCTGTGTGGAGAGGTATGGTAGATGAGTAGTTGTACCTGTGTTGAGAACTATGGTAGATGAGTAGCTGCACCTGTGTGGAGAGGTATGGTAGATGAGTAGCTGTACCTGTGTGGAGAACTATGGTACCTCTGTGGAGAGGTATGCTAGATGAGTAGCTGTACCTGTGTGGAGAACTATGGTACATGAGTAGCTGGTGCCTGTGTGGGGAACTATGGTAGATGAGTAGCTGGTACCTGTGTGGAGAACTATGGTAGATGAGTAGCTATACCTGTGTGGAGAACTATGGTACCTGTGTGGAGAGGTGTGGTAGATGAATAGCTGTACCTGTGTGGAGAACTATGGTAGATGAGTAGCTGTACCTGTGTGGAGAGGCATGGTAGATGAGTAGCTGTACCTGTGTGGAGAGGTATGGTAGATGAGTAGCTGTACCTGTGTGGAGAACTATGGTAGATGAGTAGCTGTACCTGTGTGGAGAGGTATGGTAGATGAGTAGCTGTACCTGTGTGGAGAGGTATGGTAGATGAGTAGCTGGTACCTGTGTCGAGAACTATGGTAGATGAGTAGCTGGTACCTGTGTGGAGAACTATGGTAGATGAGTAGCTGGTACCTGTGTGGAGAACTATGGTAGATGAGTAGCTGTACCTGTGTGGAGAACTATGGTAGATGAGTAGTTGGTACCTGTGTGGAGAACTATGGTAGATGAGTAGCTGGTACCTGTGTGGAGAACTATGGTAGATGAGTATCTCTACCTTTGTGGAGAACTATGGTAGATGAGTAGCTGGTACCTGTGTGGAGAACTATGGTAGATGAGTAGCTGGTACCTGTGTGGAGAACTATGGTAGATGAGTAGCTGGTACCTGTGTGGAGAACTATGGTAGATGAATAGCTGTACCTGTGTGGAGAACTATGATACCTGTGTGGAGAGGTATGGCAGATGAGTAGCTGTACCTGTGTGGAGAGGTATGGTAGATTATTAGCTGTACCTGTGTGGAGAATTATGGTAGATGAGTAGCTGGTAACTGTGTGGAGAACTATGGTAGATGAGTAGCTGGTACCTGTGTGGAGAACTATGATAGATGAGTAGTTGGTACCTGTGTGGGGAACTATGGTAGATGAGTAGCTGTACCTGTGCGGAGAACTATGGTAGATGAGTAGCTGTACCTGTGTGGAGAGCTATGGTACCTGTGTGGAGAGGTATGGTAGATGAGTAGCTGTACCTGTGTGGAGAACTATGGTAGATTAGTAGCTGTACCTGTGTGGAGAACTATGGTAGATGAGTAGCTGGTACCTGTGTGAGGAACTATGGTAGATGAGTACCTGGTACCTGTGTGTAGAACTATGGTAGATGAATAGCTGGTACCTGTGTGGAGAACTATGGTACCTGTGTGGAGAGGGATGGTACATGAGTAGGTGGCACCTGTGTGGAGAAATATGGTAGATGAGTAGCTGGTGCCTGTGGGGAGAGCTATGGTAGATGAGTAGCTGGTACCTGTGTGGAGAACTATGGTAGATGAGTAGCTGTACCTGTGTGGAGAACTACGGTAGATGAGTAGCTGGTACCTGTGTGGAGAACTATGGTAGATGAGTAGCTGGTACCTTTGTGGAGAACTGTGGTAGATGAGTAGCTGGTACCTGTGTGGAGAACTATGGTACATGAGTAGCTGTACCTGTGTGGAGAACTATGGTAGATGAGTAGCTCGTACCTGTGTGGGGAACTATGGTAGATGAGTACCTGTACCTGTGTGGAGAGGTATGGTAGATGAGTAGTTGTACCTGTGTTGAGAACTATGGTAGATGAGTAGCTGCACCTGTGTGGAGAGGTATGGTAGATGAGTAGCTGTACCTGTGTGGAGAACTATGGTACCTCTGTGGAGAGGTATGGTAGATGAGTAGCTGTACCTGTGTGGAGAACTATGGTACATGAGTAGCTGTACCTGTGTGGAGAACTATGGTAGATGAGTGGCTTTTACCTGTGTGGAAAAAATGGTAGATGAGTAACTGGTACCTGTGTGGAAAACAATGGTAGATGAGTAGCTGGTACCTGTGTGGAGAACTATGGTAGATGAATAGCTGTACCTGTGTGGAGAACTATGGTAGATGAGTAGCTGGTACCTGTGTGGAGAGGTATGGTAGATGAGTAGCTGTACCTGTGTGGAGAACTATAGTAGATGAGTAGCTGGTACCTGTGTGGAGAACTATGGTAGATGAGTAGCTGTACCTGTGTGGAGAACTATGGTACCTGTGTGGAGAGGTGTGGTAGATGAATAGCTGTACCTGTGTGGAGAACTATGGTAGATGAGTAGCTGTACCTGTGTGGAGAGGCATGGTAGATGAGTAGCTGTACCTGTGTGGAGAGGTATGGTACCTGTGTGGAGAGGTATGGTAGATGAGTAGCTGTACCTGTGTGGAGAACTATGGTAGATTAGTAGCTGTACCTGTGTGGAGAACTATGGTAGATGAGTAGCTGGTACTTGTGTGAGGAACTATGGTAGATGAGTACCTGGTACCTGTGTGGAGAACTATGGTAGATGAATAGCTGGTACCTGTGTGGAGAACTATGGTACCTGTGTGGAGAGGGATGGTAGATGAGTAGGTGGCACCTGTGTGGAGAAATATGGTAGATGAGTAGCTGGTGCCTGTGTGGAGAGCTATGGTAGATGAGTAGCTGGTACCTGTGTGGAGAACTATGGTAGATGAGTAGCTGTACCTGTGTGGAGAACTACGGTAGATGAGTAGCTGGTACCTGTGTGGAGAACCATGGTAGATGAGTAGCTGGTACCTTTGTGGAGAACTGTGGTAGATGAGTAGCTTGTACCTGTGTGGAGAACTATGGTACATGAGTAGCTGTACCTGTGTGGAGAACTATGGTAGATGAGTAGCTCGTACCTGTGTGGGGAACTATGGTAGATGAGAAGCTGTACCTGTGTGGAGAGGTATGGTAGATGAGTAGTTGTACCTGTGTTGAGAACTATGGTAGATGAGTAGCTGCACCTGTGTGGAGAGGTATGGTAGATGAGTAGCTGTACCTGTGTGGAGAACTATGGTACCTCTGTGGAGAGGTATGGTAGATGAGTAGCTGTACCTGTGTGGAGAACTATGGTACATGAGTAGCTGGTGCCTGTGTGGAGAACTATGGTAGATGAGTGGCTTTTACCTGTGTGGAAAAAAATGGTAGATGAGTAACTGGTACCTGTGTGGAAAACAATGGTAGATGAGTAGCTGGTACCTGTGTGGAGAACTATGGTAGATGAATAGCTGTACCTGTGTGGAGAACTATGGTAGATGAGTAGCTGGTACCTGTGTGGAGAGGTATGGTAGATGAGTAGCTGTACCTGTGTGGAGAACTATAGTAGATGAGTAGCTGGTCCCTGTGTGGAGAAATATGATAGATGAGTAGCTTGTACCTTTGTGGAGAACTGTGGTAGATGAGTAGCTGGTACCTGTGTGGAGAACTATGGTACATGAGTATCTGTACCTGTGTGGAGAACTATGGTAGATGAGTAGCTCGTACCTGTGTGGGGAACTATGGTAGATGAGTAGCTGTACCTGTGTGGAGAGGTATGGTAGATGAGTAGTTGTACCTGTGTTGAGAACTATGGTAGATGAGTAGCTGCACCTGTGTGGAGAGGTATGGTAGATGAGTAGCTGTACCTGTGTGGAGAACTATGGTACCTCTGTGGAGAGGTATGCTAGATGAGTAGCTGTACCTGTGTGGAGAACTATGGTACATGAGTAGCTGGTGCCTGTGTGGGGAACTATGGTAGATGAGTAGCTGGTACCTGTGTGGAGAACTATGGTAGATGAGTAGCTATACCTGTGTGGAGAACTATGGTACCTGTGTGGAGAGGTGTGGTAGATGAATAGCTGTACCTGTGTGGAGAACTATGGTAGATGAGTAGCTGTACCTGTGTGGAGAGGCATGGTAGATGAGTAGCTGTACCTGTGTGGAGAGGTATGGTAGATGAGTAGCTGTACCTGTGTGGAGAATTATGGTAGATGAGTAGCTGTACCTGTGTGGAGAGGTATGGTAGATGAGTAGCTGTACCTGTGTGGAGAGGTATGGTAGATGAGTAGCTGGTACCTGTGTCGAGAACTATGGTAGATGAGTAGCTGGTACCTGTGTGGAGAACTATGGTAGATGAGTAGCTGGTACCTGTGTGGAGAACTATGGTAGATGAGTAGCTGTACCTGTGTGGAGAACTATGGTAGATGAGTAGTTGGTACCTGTGTGGAGAACTATGGTAGATGAGTAGCTGGTACCTGTGTGGAGAACTATGGTAGATGAGTATCTCTACATTTGTGGAGAACTATGGTAGATGAGTAGCTGGTACCTGTGTGGAGAACTATGGTAGATGAGTAGCTGGTACCTGTGTGGAGAACTATGGTAGATGAGTAGCTGGTACCTGTGTGGAGAACTATGGTAGATGAATAGCTGTACCTGTGTGGAGAACTATGATACCTGTGTGGAGAGGTATGGTAGATGAGTCGCTCTACCTGTGTGGAAAGGTATGGTAGATGAGTAGCTGTACCTGTGTGGAGAGGTATGGTAGATTAGTAGCTGTACCTGTTTGGAGAATTATGGTGGATGAGTAGCTGGTAACTGTGTGGAGAACTATGGTAGATGAGTAGCTGGTACCTGTGTGGAGAACTATGGTAGATGAGTAGTTGGTACCTGTGTGGAGAACTATGGTAGATGAGTAGCTGGTACCTGTGTGAGGAACTATGGTAGATGAGTAGCTGGTACCTGTGTGGAGAACTATGGTAGATGAATAGCTGGTACCTGTGTGGAGAACTATGGACCCTGTGTGGAGAACTATGGTAGATGAGTAGCTGTACCTGTGTGGAGAACTACGGTGGATGAGTAGCTGGTACCTGTGTGGAGAACTATGGTAGATGAGTAGCTGGTACCTTTGTGGAGAACTGTGGTAGATGAGTAGCTGGTACCTGTGTGGAGAACTATGGTACATGAGTAGCTGTACGTGTGTGGAGAACTATGGTAGATGAGTAGCTCGTACCTGTGTAGGGAACTATGGTAGATGAGTAGCTGTACCTGTGTGGAGAACTATGGTAGATGAGTAGCTGTACCTGTGTGGAGAACTATGGTAGATGAGTAGTTGGTACCTGTGTGGAGAACTATGGTAGATGAGTAGCTGGTACCTGTGTGGAGAACTATGGTAGATGAATAGCTGTACCTGTGTGGAGAACTATGGTAGATGAGTAGCTGTACCTGTGTGGAGAGGTATGGTGGATGAGCAGCTGTACCTGTGTGGAGAACTATGGTAGATGAGTAGCTGCACCTGTGTGGAGAGGTATGGTAGATGAGTAGCTGTACCTGTGTGGAGAACTACGGTACCTCTGTGGAGAGGTATGGTAGATGAGTAGCTGTACCTGTGTGGAGAACTATGGTACATGAATAGCTGGTGCCTGTGTGGAGAACTATGGTAGATGAGTGGCTTTTACCTGTGTGGAAAAAAATGGTAGATGAGTAGCTGGTACCTGTGTGGAAAACAATGGTAGATGAGTAGCTGGTACCTGTGTGGAGAACTATGGTAGATGAATAGCTGTACCTGTGTGGAGAACTATGGTAGATGAGTAGCTGTACCTGTGTGGAGAGGTATGGTGGATGAGCAGCTGTACCTGTGTGGAGAACTATGGTAGATGAGTAGCTGCACCTGTGTGGAGAGGTATGGTAGATGAGTAGCTGTACCTGTGTGGAGAACTATGGTACCTGTGTGGAGAGGTGTGGTAGATGAATAGCTGTACCTGTGTGGAGAACTATGGTAGATGAGTAGCTGTACCTGTGTGGAGAGGCATGGTAGATGAGTAGCTGTACCTGTGTGGAGAGGTATGGTACCTGTGTGGAGAGGTATGGTAGATGAGTAGCTGTACCTGTGTGGAGAACTATGGTAGATTAGTAGCTGTACCTGTGTGGAGAACTATGGTAGATGAGTAGCTGGTACTTGTGTGAGGAACTATGGTAGATGAGTACCTGGTACCTGTGTGGAGAACTATGGTAGATGAATAGCTGGTACCTGTGTGGAGAACTATGGTACCTGTGTGGAGAGGGATGGTAGATGAGTAGGTGGCACCTGTGTGGAGAAATATGGTAGATGAGTAGCTGGTGCCTGTGTGGAGAGCTATGGTAGATGAGTAGCTGGTACCTGTGTGGAGAACTATGGTAGATGAGTAGCTGTACCTGTGTGGAGAACTACGGTAGATGAGTAGCTGGTACCTGTGTGGAGAACCATGGTAGATGAGTAGCTGGTACCTTTGTGGAGAACTGTGGTAGATGAGTAGCTTGTACCTGTGTGGAGAACTATGGTACATGAGTAGCTGTACCTGTGTGGAGAACTATGGTAGATGAGTAGCTCGTACCTGTGTGGGGAACTATGGTAGATGAGAAGCTGTACCTGTGTGGAGAGGTATGGTAGATGAGTAGTTGTACCTGTGTTGAGAACTATGGTAGATGAGTAGCTGCACCTGTGTGGAGAGGTATGGTAGATGAGTAGCTGTACCTGTGTGGAGAACTATGGTACCTCTGTGGAGAGGTATGGTAGATGAGTAGCTGTACCTGTGTGGAGAACTATGGTACATGAGTAGCTGGTGCCTGTGTGGAGAACTATGGTAGATGAGTGGCTTTTACCTGTGTGGAAAAAAATGGTAGATGAGTAACTGGTACCTGTGTGGAAAACAATGGTAGATGAGTAGCTGGTACCTGTGTGGAGAACTATGGTAGATGAATAGCTGTACCTGTGTGGAGAACTATGGTAGATGAGTAGCTGGTACCTGTGTGGAGAGGTATGGTAGATGAGTAGCTGTACCTGTGTGGAGAACTATAGTAGATGAGTAGCTGGTCCCTGTGTGGAGAAATATGATAGATGAGTAGCTTGTACCTTTGTGGAGAACTGTGGTAGATGAGTAGCTGGTACCTGTGTGGAGAACTATGGTACATGAGTATCTGTACCTGTGTGGAGAACTATGGTAGATGAGTAGCTCGTACCTGTGTGGGGAACTATGGTAGATGAGTAGCTGTACCTGTGTGGAGAGGTATGGTAGATGAGTAGTTGTACCTGTGTTGAGAACTATGGTAGATGAGTAGCTGCACCTGTGTGGAGAGGTATGGTAGATGAGTAGCTGTACCTGTGTGGAGAACTATGGTACCTCTGTGGAGAGGTATGCTAGATGAGTAGCTGTACCTGTGTGGAGAACTATGGTACATGAGTAGCTGGTGCCTGTGTGGGGAACTATGGTAGATGAGTAGCTGGTACCTGTGTGGAGAACTATGGTAGATGAGTAGCTATACCTGTGTGGAGAACTATGGTACCTGTGTGGAGAGGTGTGGTAGATGAATAGCTGTACCTGTGTGGAGAACTATGGTAGATGAGTAGCTGTACCTGTGTGGAGAGGCATGGTAGATGAGTAGCTGTACCTGTGTGGAGAGGTATGGTAGATGAGTAGCTGTACCTGTGTGGAGAATTATGGTAGATGAGTAGCTGTACCTGTGTGGAGAGGTATGGTAGATGAGTAGCTGTACCTGTGTGGAGAGGTATGGTAGATGAGTAGCTGGTACCTGTGTCGAGAACTATGGTAGATGAGTAGCTGGTACCTGTGTGGAGAACTATGGTAGATGAGTAGCTGGTACCTGTGTGGAGAACTATGGTAGATGAGTAGCTGTACCTGTGTGGAGAACTATGGTAGATGAGTAGTTGGTACCTGTGTGGAGAACTATGGTAGATGAGTAGCTGGTACCTGTGTGGAGAACTATGGTAGATGAGTATCTCTACATTTGTGGAGAACTATGGTAGATGAGTAGCTGGTACCTGTGTGGAGAACTATGGTAGATGAGTAGCTGGTACCTGTGTGGAGAACTATGGTAGATGAGTAGCTGGTACCTGTGTGGAGAACTATGGTAGATGAATAGCTGTACCTGTGTGGAGAACTATGATACCTGTGTGGAGAGGTATGGTAGATGAGTCGCTCTACCTGTGTGGAAAGGTATGGTAGATGAGTAGCTGTACCTGTGTGGAGAGGTATGGTAGATTAGTAGCTGTACCTGTTTGGAGAATTATGGTGGATGAGTAGCTGGTAACTGTGTGGAGAACTATGGTAGATGAGTAGCTGGTACCTGTGTGGAGAACTATGGTAGATGAGTAGTTGGTACCTGTGTGGAGAACTATGGTAGATGAGTAGCTGGTACCTGTGTGAGGAACTATGGTAGATGAGTAGCTGGTACCTGTGTGGAGAACTATGGTAGATGAATAGCTGGTACCTGTGTGGAGAACTATGGACCCTGTGTGGAGAACTATGGTAGATGAGTAGCTGTACCTGTGTGGAGAACTACGGTGGATGAGTAGCTGGTACCTGTGTGGAGAACTATGGTAGATGAGTAGCTGGTACCTTTGTGGAGAACTGTGGTAGATGAGTAGCTGGTACCTGTGTGGAGAACTATGGTACATGAGTAGCTGTACGTGTGTGGAGAACTATGGTAGATGAGTAGCTCGTACCTGTGTAGGGAACTATGGTAGATGAGTAGCTGTACCTGTGTGGAGAACTATGGTAGATGAGTAGCTGTACCTGTGTGGAGAACTATGGTAGATGAGTAGTTGGTACCTGTGTGGAGAACTATGGTAGATGAGTAGCTGGTACCTGTGTGGAGAACTATGGTAGATGAATAGCTGTACCTGTGTGGAGAACTATGGTAGATGAGTAGCTGTACCTGTGTGGAGAGGTATGGTGGATGAGCAGCTGTACCTGTGTGGAGAACTATGGTAGATGAGTAGCTGCACCTGTGTGGAGAGGTATGGTAGATGAGTAGCTGTACCTGTGTGGAGAACTATGGTACCTCTGTGGAGAGGTATGGTAGATGAGTAGCTGTACCTGTGTGGAGAACTATGGTACATGAATAGCTGGTGCCTGTGTGGAGAACTATGGTAGATGAGTGGCTTTTACCTGTGTGGAAAAAAATGGTAGATGAGTAGCTGGTACCTGTGTGGAAAACAATGGTAGATGAGTAGCTGGTACCTGTGTGGAGAACTATGGTAGATGAATAGCTGTACCTGTGTGGAGAACTATGGTATATGAGTAGCTGTACCTGTGTGGAGAGGTATGGTAGATGAGCAGCTGTACCTGTGTGGAGAACTATAGTAGATGAGTAGCTGGTACCTGTGTGGAGAACTATGGTAGATGAGTAGCTGGTACCTTTGTGGAGAACTGTGGTAGATGAGTAGCTGGTACCTGTATGGAGAACTATGGTACATGAGTAGCTGTACCTGTGTGGAGAACTATGGTAGATGAGTAGCTCGTACCTGTGTGGGGAGCTATGGTAGATGAGTAGCTGTACCTGTGTGGAAAGGTATGGTAGATGAGTAGTTGTACCTGTGTTGAGAACTTTGGTAGATGAGTAGCTGCACCTGTGTGGAGAGGTATGGTATATGAGTAGCTGTACCTGTGTGGAGAACTATGGTACCTCTGTGGAGAGATATGGTAGATGAGTAGCTGTACCTGTGTGGAGAACTATGGTACATGAGTAGCTGGTGCCTGTGTGGAGAAATATGGTAGATGAGTGGCTTTTACCTGTGTGGAAAAAAATGGTAGATGAGTAGCTGGTACCTTTGTGGAAAACAATGGTAGATGAGTAGCTGCTACCTGTGTGGAGAACTATGGTAGATGAGTAGCTGGTAACTGTGTGGAGAACTATGGTAGATGAGTAGCTGGTACCTGTGTGGAGAACTATGGTAGATGAGTAGTTGGTACCTGTGTGGAGAACTATGGTAGATGAGTAGCTGTACCTGTGCGGAGAACTATGGTAGATGAGTAGCTGTACCTGTGTGGAGAGCTATGGTACCTGTGTGGAGAGGCATGGTAGATGAGTAGCTGTACCTGTGTGGAGAACTATGGTAGATTAGTAGCTGTACCTGTGTGGAGAACTATGGTAGATGAGTAGCTGGTACCTGTGTGAGGAACTATGGTAGATGAGTAGCTGGTACCTGTGTGGAGAACTATGGTAGATGAATAGCTGGTACCTGTGTGGAGAACTATGGTACCTGTGTGGAGAGGGATGGTAGATGAGTAGGTGGCACCTGTGTGGAGAACTATGGTAGATGAGTAGCTGGTGCCTGTGTGGAGAGCTATGGTAGATGAGTAGCTGGTACCTGTGTGGAGAACTATGGTAGATGAGTAGCTGTACCTGTGTGGAGAACTACGGTAGATGAGTAGCTGGTACCTGTGTGGAGAACTATGGTAGATGAATAGCTGGTACCTTTGTGGAGAGCTGTGGTAGATGAGTAGCTGGTACCTGTGTGGAGAACTATGGTACATGACTAGCTGTACCTGTGTGGAGAACTATGGTAGATGAGTAGCTCGTACCTGTGTGGGGAACTATGGTAGATGAGTAGCTGTACCTGTGTGGAGAGGTATGGTAGATGAGTAGTTGTACCTGTGTTGAGAACTATGGTAGATGAGTAGCTGCACCTGTGTGGAAAGGTATGGTAGATGAGTAGCTGTACCTGTGTGGAGAGCTATGGTACCTCTGTGGAGAGGTATGGTAGATGAGTAGTTGGTACCTGTGTGGAGAACTATGGTAGATGAGTAGCTGGTACCTGTGTGGAGAACTATGGTAGATGAATAGCTGGTACCTGTGTGGAGAACTATGGTAGATGAGTAGCTGTACCTGTGTGGAGAGGTATGGTAGATGAGCAGCTGTACCTGTGTGGAGAACTATGGTACCTCTGTGGAGAGGTATGGTAGATGAGTAGCTGTACCTGTGTGGAGAACTATGGTACATGAATAGCTGGTGCCTGTGTGGAGAACTATGGTAGATGAGTGGCTTTTACCTGTGTGGAAAAAAATGGTAGATGAGTAGCTGGTACCTGTGTGGAAAACAATGGTAGATGAGTAGCTGCTACCTGTGTGGAGAACTATGGTAGATGAATAGCTGTACCTGTGTGGAGAACTATGGTAGATGAGTAGCTGTACCTGTGTGGAGAGGTATGGTAGAGGAGCAGCTGTACCTGTGTGGAGAACTATGGTAGATGAGTAGCTCGTACCTGTGTGGGGAACTATGGTAGATGAGTAGCTGTACCTGTGTGGAAAGGTATGGTAGATGAGTAGTTCTACCTGTGTTGAGAACTTTGGTAGATGAGTAGCTGCACCTGTGTGGAGAGGTATGGTATATGAGTAGCTGTACCTGTGTGGAGAACTATGGTACCTCTGTGGAGAGATATGGTAGATGAGTAGCTGTACCTGTGTGGAGAACTATGGTACATGAGTAGCTGGTGCCTGTGTGGAGAACTATGGTAGATGAGTGGCTTTTACCTGTGTGGAAAAAAATGGTAGATGAGTAGCTGGTACCTTTGTGGAAAACAATGGTAGATCAGTAGCTGCTACCTGTGTGGAGAACTATGGTAGATGAGTAGCTGGTAACTGTGTGGAGAAGTATGGTAGATGAGTAGCTGGTACCTGTGTGGAGAACTATGGTAGATGAGTAGTTGGTACCTGTGTGGAGAACTATGGTAGATGAGTAGCTGTACCTGTGCGGAGAACTATGGTAGATGAGTAGCTGTACCTGTGTGGAGAGCTATGGTACCTGTGTGGAGAGGCATGGTAGATGAGTAGCTGTACCTGTGTGGAGAACTATGGTAGATTAGTAGCTGTACCTGTGTGGAGAACTATGGTAGATGAGTAGCTGGTACCTGTGTGAGGAACTATGGTAGATGAGTAGCTGGTACCTGTGTGGAGAACTATGGTAGATGAATAGCTGGTACCTGTGTGGAGAACTATGGTACCTGTGTGGAGATGGATGGTAGATGAGTAGGTGGCACCTGTGTGGAGAACTATGGTAGATGAGTAGCTGGTGCCTGTGTGGAGAGCTATGGTAGATGAGTAGCTGGTACCTTTGTGGAGAACTATGGTAGATGAGTAGCTGTACCTGTGTGGAGAACTACGGTAGATGAGTAGCTGGTACCTGTGTGGAGAACTATGGTAGATGAGTAGCTGGTACCTTTGTGGAGAGCTGTGGTAGATGAGTAGCTGGTACCTGTGTGGAGAACTATGGTACATGAGTAGCTGTACCTGTGTGGAGAACTATGGTAGATGAGTAGCTCGTACCTGTGTGGGGAACTATGGTAGATGAGTAGCTGTACCTGTGTGGAGAGGTATGGTAGATGAGTAGTTGTACCTGTGTTGAGAACTATGGTAGATGAGTAGCTGCACCTGTGTGGAGAGGTATGGTAGATGAGTAGCTGTACCTGTGTGGAGAACTATGGTACCTCTGTGGAGAGGTATGGTAGATGAGTAGCTGTACCTGTGTGGAGAACTATGGTACATGAGTAGCTGGTGCCTGTGTGGAGAACTATGGTAGATGAGTGGCTTTTACCTGTGTGGAAAAAAATGGTAGATGAGTAGCTGGTACCTGTGTGGAAAACAATGGTAGATGAGTAGCTGTTAACTGTGTGGAGAACTATGGTAGATGAATAGCTGTACCTGTGTGGAGAACTATGGTAGATGAGTAGCTGTACCTGTGTGGAGAGGTATGGTAGATGAGTATTTGTACCTGTGTGGAGAGGTATGGTAGATGAGTAGCTGTACCTGTATGGAGAACTATAGTAGTTGAGTAGCTGGTACTTGTGTGGAGAATTATGGTAGATGAGTAGCTGGTACCTGTGTGGAGAGCTATTGTAGATGAGTAGCTGGTACCTGTGTGGAGAATTATGGTAGATGAGTAGCTGGTACCTGTGTGAAGAACTATGGTAGATGAGTAGCTGGTACCTCTGTGGAGATTGATGTTAGATGAGTAGCTGGTACCTGTGTGGAGAACTATGGTAGATGAGTAGCTGGACCTGTGTGGAGAACTATGGTAGATGAGTAGCTGGTACCTGTGTGGAGAGGTATGGTAGATGAATAGCCGTACCTGTGTGGAGAACTATGGTAGATGAGTAGCTGTACCTGTGTGGAGAGGTATGGTAGATGAGTAGCTGTACCTGTGTGGAGAGGTATGGTAGATGAGTAGCTGTACCTGTGTGGAGAACTATGGTAGATGAGTAGCTGGTACCTGTGTGGAGAACTATGGTTGATGAGTAGTTGGTACCTGTGTGGAGAACTATGGTAGATGAGTAGCTGTACCTGTGCGGAGAACTATGGTAGATGAGTAGCTGTACCTGTGTGGAGAACTATGGTACCTGTGTGGAGAGGTTTGGTAGATGAGTAGCTGTACCTGTGTGGAGAACTATGGTAGATTAGTAGCTGTACCTGTGTGGAGAACTATGGTAGATGAGTAGCTGGCACCTGTGTGGAGAACTATGGTAGATGAGTAGCTGGTACCTGTGTGTAGAACTATGGTAGATGAATAGCTGGTACCTGTGTGGAGAACTATGGTACCTGTGTGGAGAACTATGGTAGATGAATAGCTGTACCTATGTGGAGAACTATGGTAGATGAGTAGCTGTACCTGTGTGGAGAGGTATGGTAGATGAGTAGCTGTACCTGTGTAGAGAGGTATGGTAGATGAGTAGCTGTACCTGTGTGGAGAACTATAGTAGATGAGTAGCTGGTACTTGTGTGGAGAATTATGGTAGATGAGTAGCTGGTACCTGTGTGGAGAGCTATTGTAGATGAGTAGCTGGTACCTGTGTGGAGAACTATGGTAGATGAGTAGCTGATACCTGTGTGGAGAACTATGGTATATGAGTAGCTGGTACCTGTGTGGAGATTGATGGTAGATGAAAAGCCGTACCTGTGTGGAGAACTATGGTAGATGAGTAGCTGTACCTGTTTGGAGAGGTATGGTAGATGAGTAGCTGTACCTGTGTGGAGAGGTATGGTAGATGAGTAGCTGTACCTGTGTGGAGAACTATGGTAGATGAGTAGCTGGTACCTGTGTGGAGAATTATGGTAGGTGAGTAGCTGGTACCTGTGTGGAGAACTATGGTAGATGATTAGCTGGTAGCTGTGTTGAGAACTATGGTAGATGAGTAGCTGTACCTGTGTGTAGAACTATGGTAGATGAGTAGCTGGTAACTGTGTGCAGAACAATGGTAGATGAGTAGCTGGTACCTGTGTGGAGAACAATGGTAGATGAGTAGCTGGTACCTGTGTGGAGAACTATGGTAGATGAATAGCTGTACCTGTTTGGAGAACTATGGTACCTGTGTGGAGCGGTATGGTAGATGAATAGCTATACCTGTGTGGGTAGAACTATGGTAGATGAGTAGCTGTACCTGTGTGGAGAGGTCTGGTAGATGAATAGCTGGTACCTGTGTGGAGAACTATTGTAGATGAGTAGCTGGTACCTGTGTGGAGAATTATGGTAGATGAGTAGCTGGTACCTGTGTGGAGAACTATGGTAGATGGGTAGCTGTACCTTTGTGGAGAACTATGGTAGATGAGTAGCTGTACCTGTGTGGAGATCTATGGTAGATGAGTAGCTGGTACCAGTGTGGAGAACTATGGTAGATGAGTAGCTGGTACCTGTGTTGAGAACTATGGTAGATGAATAGGTGGTACCTGTTTGGAGAACTATGGTACCTGTGTGGAGAGGTATGGTAGATGAGTAGCTGGCACCTGTGTGGAGAACTGTGGTAGATGAGTAGCTGGTACCTGTGTGGAGAACTATGGTAGATGAGTAGCTGTACCTGTGTGGAGAACTATGGTAGATGAGTAGCTGGTACCTGTGTCGAGAACTATGGTAGATGAGTAGCTGATACCTTTGTGGAGAACTATGGTAGATGAGTAGCTGGTACCTGTGTGGAGAACTATGGTAGATGAGTAGCTGGTACCTGTGTGGAGAACTGTGGTAGATGAGTAGCTGGTACCTGTGTGGAAAACAATGGTAGATGAGTAGCTGGTACCTATGTTGAGAACTATTGTAGATGAGTAGCTGATACCTGTGTGGAGAACTATGGTAGATGAGTAGCTGGTACCTGTGTGGGGAGCTATGGTAGATGAGTAGCTGGTACCTGTGTGAGAACTATGGTAGATGAGTAGCTGGTACCTGTGTGGAGAACTATGGTAGATGAGTAGCTGTACCTGTGTGGAGAACTATGGTAGATGAGTAGCTGGTACCTGTGTGGAGAACTATGGTAGATGAGTAGCTGGTACCTGTGTGGAGAACTATGGTAGATGAGTAGCTTTACCTGTGTGGAGAACTATTGTAGATGAGTAGCTGTACCTGTTTGGAGAGGTATGGTAGATGAGTAGCTGATACCTGTGTGGAGAACTATGGTAGATGAGTAGCTGTACCTGTGTGGAGAGGTACGGTAGATGAGTAGCTGTACCTGTGTGGAGAACTATGGAGCTGTGTGGAGAGGTATGGTAGATGAGTTGCTGTACCTGTGTGGAGAACTATGGTACCTCTGTGGAGAGGTATGGTAGATGAGTAGCTTTACCTGTGGAGAACTATGGTACCTGTGTGGAGAGGTATGGTAGATGAGTAGCTGGTACCTGTGTGGAGAACTATGGTGTATGAGTAGCTGGTACCTGTGTGGAGAACTATGGTACCTGTGTAGAGAGGTATGGTAGATGAGTAGCTGGTACCTGTGTGGAGAACTATGGTAGATGAGTAGCTGGTACCTGTGTGGAGAGGTATGGTAGATGAGTAGCTGGTACCTGTGTGGAGAGGTATGGTAGATGAGTAGCTGTACCTGTGTGGAGAACTATGGTACCTGTGTGGAGAGGTATGGTAGATGAGTAGCTGGTACCTGTGTGGAGAGGTATGGTAGATGAGTAGCTGTACCTGTGTGAAGAACTATGGTAGAAGAGTAGCTGGTACCTGTGTAGAGAACTATGGTACCTGTGTAGAGAGGTATGGTAGATGAGTAGCTGGTACCTGTGTGGAGAACTATCGTAGATGAAAAGCTGTACCTTTGTGGAGAACTATGGTAGAAGAGTAGCTGGTACCTGCTCTCACTGTCTGAGGTCTGCGTGTCAGAAAGTCATACAACCACTTGCAGATGGATTTACAAAGACCAAGGTCCTTAAGGTTTATCACCAGTTTAGATGGTACAATGGTATTAAATGCAGAGCTGTAGTCAATAAACAACATTTTGACATAGGTGTTTTTTCCTTCAAATAGATTGACTTATACTGAACAAAAATATACAGGCAACATACAAGCGTTATAGACAGTTGCAGTAAAAAAGGAAATTGCTCAATTCAAATAGATTCATTAGGCGCTATTCTATAAATTTCACATGACTGGGGATTCATAGCATCCTCTACACATCTATTTGACCAATAGCAAACGGTAGTGGGTCAAAGTTGGCAGAAATGTCAAGACTTATAGTATGTCTTAACTAATTTTTCAAAGCATTTCATTGTTACTAAGGTCCTAGCAACCAGTTTGTGTCATTAAGGCAGGATACAGGTGATTTTTTTGGGTACGGGCACGATAAGTGTTTTCTAAAAGCATGTAGGAACCACACATAGTGACAACGTAAGGTTAAAATGTCTGTAAAAACATGTGATAGCTGACTAGAGCAGGTCTTAAGGACACCAGATGGGTTGTCGTCTAGGCCGGCAGCTTTGCATGCTTTGACAGATTTGAAAACCTTACTCATGTCACTGTCTGTCACATGATGTGTTACCTCATTGAGTGAGTGCCCAACAAGGTTGTGTGTATTGTCTGGTGGTCCCAAGTCACAAAGCGGGCATAGAACCTGTTCAGGTCATACTCTTTCGAGTATTACTTCTTTATATCACTTTAGTTTTTATTGAAGTTTTTAGGTCAATACAAACATGGCATCCGTATTCAGAAGTAAACATTGAATTATCTACATTTACTTGCACACAAGCCCAACAGGGCAACTCAAAACAAACAAACAAAAAAACACACAAAAAAATGAACTACAAGAGCTTCCTGTGGGTCTAACTTTCCAGTCTTAAGTGTTGTCATGAATTATGTTGTCGCGTGTTTGCTCCTTAAACCATGTCCATTTCTTCCACTGGTCTTCCATCCGAGGTACTGTAAGTCTCAATCGATGAGTCAGTTTTTCCACTGTATGAATGTCCTCCACTATTTCCATCCATTGTCCTTGTGTGGGGGCGTCCACCTGGCACCATTTTCTTGTGATTGCCTTCTTAGCCGCAATCAGCAGTATCTTAACCAAACATCTATCACTTGGCCCTATATCCTCGTTTTTAAAATTACAGAAATAGAGGGTCATATCGCACTTAGGGAAGTCATATCCAAGTACCTTTTGTATTACATCATGAACCATCTCCCAAAACATCGCTAGCTTATTACATTTCCAAAATATATGCGAGTGGTCTACATCCTCTGTTCCACATTTCCTCCAGCATGACAGTTTGGTGCTGGAGTGTCTATTTTTGATTTTTGGTGTAATAAAAAGACGTATCAGATTTTTCCAGGAGAATTCCCTCCA
This sequence comes from Lampris megalopsis, assembly GCA_022114975.2. Taxonomy (NCBI): domain Eukaryota; kingdom Metazoa; phylum Chordata; class Actinopteri; order Lampriformes; family Lampridae; genus Lampris; species Lampris megalopsis. The sequence continues at coordinate 3,559,520 of JAJHIY020000431.1, forward strand.
TATCCGCGAACTAGTGGAGGATTGATGAACTTTCCACATATTCTGCCCGTCCTCCTCTGTAATTTCTGTGCCAAATTCTAATTCCCATTTTTCTTTTATATATGTAGTTGAGTGTTTATTAGTTGTGAGAGCTTGATATAGTACAGATATAGTCCTAGATTTTCTCCCTTTATATGCGTTAATTATAATTTGAATCACACTGTTCACCTCCATGGAGGGTCCCTCCCCTGATACGTTTGTTGTAATAATTCCTTAATTGTAAATATCTAAAGAAGTCATGATTCTCCAAATCAAACTTGTCTTTCATACCCTGAAAACTCTCCATCTCCCCTTTTTCCTCTAGAGTGCACCATGCTGTGATTCCCCAGTTAACCCACAGTTTAAAAACTGTATCATGCCTCGCTGGAGTAAAGTCTCTATCATATGCTACCCATCTCAATAACTGTATCTCATCTTGTAATTTGTTGATTTTAATCAATTTAAACCATAACTCCAGTGTAAATAATGTGACTGAATCCATGTCGGGTTTTGTTTTCTTGTATACTTCTTTATCCCCTAAAATATTCTGGATAGGGTACCCACCATATTCCCTTTCCATGACTTTCCACTTGGCCATGTAATCTTGCCTACACCAGTCAACAGCATATCTCAGCTGGGCAGCTTTGAAATATTCTTTTAGATTTGGTAAACCCATACCTCCCTTTTCCTTTGAGAGTTGGAGAGTTTCATACCTTACTCTGGGCTTCTTCCCTCCCCAAATAAATCTAGATATTGTCCTATCCCACCTATCAAATTGAGCTTGAGTCACCTCTACAGGCAACGATTGGAATAGGTAAAGAAGCCTTGGTAGAATATTCATTCTAACTGTCTCAATTCTTGAGCTGAAGTCAAGTGGCAGAGTGGACCATCTATCAATATCCTTTTGCATCACATCGTTGATCTTGCCGTAATTTGCTTTATGTAATTTAGACAATTCCTTGGTAATGTAAATTCCCAAATATTTGATTTTGTTTAGATTCCAATTAAAGTCAAATTTTCCCTTGAATTCTGTGGTTGGAGTATAATTGAGAACTAGCACCTGTGTTTTTGAGATGTTAATTTTATATCCAGATAAATTACCATATAGTTCTAGTAGCTTCATTAGTTGAGGGAGTGATGTATGTGGTTGCTCAAGATAGGCTATGACATCATCAGCAAATAGCCCCACCTTGTGGACAGTGTCATTCACTGTCACTCCATTAATTCCTTCATTTTGGCGAATGGCCTCCGCTAAAGGCTCAATGAATAACGTGAACAGTGTCGGAGACAAACAGCATCCTTGTCTTGTCGACCTCTGCAAACTGAACTTGTTCGTTAAACTCCCGTTTATTTTAATCCGAGCATTAGGTTGTTGATATAATGTTTTAATGCACTGTATTGACTTATTGCTGAACCCTAGTCATTCCAATACTGCATACAAAAAATTCCAAGACACCCGATCGAATGCTTTTTCTGCATCTAAACTTACTAATAGTGTAGCTTTGTTTTCTCTTACTCGCTTGATCAACAATATGCAATGTCCTTCTGATATTATCATGCGTTTGTCTTTCTCTCATGAATCCTGTTTGATCTTCATCTATCAAATCACCTATGAATGAGTTTAACCTTTTGGAGATAATTGTCGTATATATTTTATAATCTACATTTAATAATGAAATAGGTCTGTAGTTCCCACAATATTCTTTATCCTTTCCCGGTTTTGGAATGACTGTGATTATTGCCTCTGACCATGATGGTGGTATCTTATTATTGTGAAGTGTCCAATTGAAGGATCTCAGAAGTATCGGTGCCAGCTCTTCCCTAAACACTTTGTACCATTCTGCAGGGTATACATCGCTGCCCGGGCTTCTATTGTTTTTCAAAGAATTTATTGCATCTATCACCTCTTCCAACTTGATGTCAGCTGTTAATTTGTCATTTTGGAGCCGTCCAATTGAGGGTAAATCTAATGAATTCAAAAAGGTATTAATTTCCGCTTCGGGTGCAGGTGTGGGTTGTGAATATAGCTCTTTATAATATCCCAAAAATATGTCCTCTATGCTTTCTGGTATATTCGTTAACTCATTTCAATGGGGGTCTCTGATCTTATGTATATGGCCAACTGCTTGCTGTTTGCGAATACGTTTTGCCAACAGTTTAGTTGCGCGCAGGCCTGTTTCATAATATCTTTGTTTGAGAAACAAGCTTTTTTTCTCAACTTCATCTAACAGTTCTTTATTAATGTCTAACTTAGCCGATTTGATTTGCTCCAACACCACGGGATTTCCCGCAGTCTGGTATTCCCTCTCCATTTCCCTTAACCTGTCCGTATTCTTTCTGGATATAATTGATCTCGCCTTTTTGATCAATGCTGAATGCGCTATTAACTTTCCCCTGATGACCGCCTTCATGGCATCCCAAAATATTGTTGGGTCTACTTCCCCATTGCTGTTTTCTTCTAGATATGTCCGAATATCCGTCTTTAACATAATCTTACTCTGCTCATTATTCAGTAGACCCACATTAAACCTCCAAACCGTATTTCGCTTTCGACAATTCAAATTAATTTCTAAATATACTGGATTGTGATCTGAGATATCTGCCCCTCCAATCCCACACTCCTTTACTCTGTAAATATCATCTTTGCTCATAAGGAAATAGTCTATCCTTGAATGAACTTTATGTACAGCTGAGTAATGTGTATAGTCTTTTTCCTGAGGGTGTAATTGTCTCCACACATCATCCATCCCCATCTCTTCCAGTGATATATTTACATCGAGTAGTACTTCTTAAGATAAAATAACATATCTTAGGAACAGTTTCTAGTCTCTTTTGTCTAATTCAAGAAAAGCCAATATTAGTGTGTTACAGAAATGTGCACTGTTCTGTGGTTATAAAAACCAGCACTGTGATCCCACACAGAGTTCCCAAAGCAGAAAGGAAAAAGGAAAATACCCTGTCAGATTGGAAACACGACAGTGAGATGCTGCAAGACAGTGTGAACCTCCATTGGTCAGCTGCAAGACGTTTTATTTCATTGTTAAAATTGAGTATCATAGGCATCCAGGTGGCGTAGCAGTCTATTCCATTGCCTACCGACATGGGGATCGCTAGTTCAAATCCCCATGTTACCTTCGGCTTGGTTGAGTGTCTCTGCAGACACAATTGGCTGTGTCTGCAGGTGGGAAGCTGGATGTGGGTATGTATCCTGGTCACTACACTAGGTTAGGCGCCTGTTCAGGAGCGGGGGGGAACTGGGGGGAATAGCGTGATCCTCCCGCGTCCTATGTCCCCCTGGTGAAACTCCTCACTGTCAGGTGAAAAGAAGCAGCGGGTGACTCCACATGTATCAGAGGAGGCATGTGGTAGTCTGCAGCCTTCTCCGGATCGGCAAAGGGGGTGGAGCAGTGACCAGGATGGCTCGGAAGACTGGCGTAATTGGCCGGATACAATTGGGGATAAAAAGGGGGGGGGATTGAGTATCATTTATTTGTTTAATCAGGCTAGAAATTTGCAAGTTGCTTTTAATGGCAGCAGCAATCAAATGACATACGTGTAAAAACTAAGTATATCTTGCCTTATCTGTCTGTGCCTGTTCTTGGAGTTGGTTGCTGTGGAAGTTTCATCAGTTGTCCAGCAGTCTATGGAGGGTACTTGGACTCAGGTGAAACTCGGTGGCATGGAGAACCTTGACCCAGCTCTGCTGAGCACAACTGTGTGCACTAATGTGGTGCTCCAGGTTTGTCTGTTGTCTTTTATCAGATGCAGTCAAGTATTTGTTTGGTTGTCAATACTTTGTTTTCAGCATGTCTGCAATATTGTCAATGTATTTGCATTTATGTACTGGAGGTTGTTTGTACTGTGGTAGAAAAATCCAGTCTAACACAAAAATGTCATATTTTGTCACCACAGGTCAGCTTTGTGGTAAGGTACAACAGGGCTGGTGAGATTACGTCTGTGGCTGCTTCTTTTGTTATTGGAGCCATCAGTGAGGACACACTGCCTCTGGAACAGGAGTTTCACATTACATTTGTCCAGGTCCTGTACAAAAGCATGACATTTTGATGTAAAATGCATAGAGATACCACTTGAAAAGGTGCTCGTGTGTTAGGTTTGTGTTCTACTCAGATCTGAGTGACATTACTGTTTGAAATAGATTGACTTATACCGAACAAAAATATAAATGCAACATGCAAGAGTTTGGTTTTTTGTTACAGACATAGGTCCAATATCAACTGCCAGAGAAAAGCATTGATACTTATAAACTACGTATCCAATCATGCTCTAATTTGTTTAACAGGAGAACGGTGATGAGGTTGCTTTCCGTTACAGTGGGAATCCAGGTTATGTGGTTGGCCTCCCTCTTGTGTCTGGAACCAAATCAGCAAAATATCCTTCAATTCCCCAAAAGCCCAAATAACAGGAGCAAGTGGAAGGAAGTATGGTAGGCTGCATTTGGACTGTCGCCTCACAGCAAGTGGGATACACGTTTGAGCCAAGATGTTCTCTGTTAAGTTTGAGTGCTCTCCCCATGTTTGTGTGGATTTCTTTGGGATACTGGGGTGTCTTCCCACAGTCCAAGAACATGCTTGACAGGTTGGTTAATTGGTGTGAGTGATTTTTTTTCGTGGCCCAGGGATGGCCCAGTGACTGCTGAGATAGGCCAGCCCCACACAACTCTGGGTTTGATTAAGTGAATAACTAGAGTGTATGAACTGTGAGGATTTCTTCATTGGCAAAGGTAGTTGAGGGCAGGGGTTGTTGAGAAAGGGAGAATTTTACATACACAATGTTTTATTCCAAGAATGGGTCGAGAACTAGATTTGACAAACAGTAGACCATATCCTTAACTGTTTCCTTACTGGGATTGGTCAAAGTACTGATCTGAGAGGAACACTGACCACCCTCCAAGGTATTACGCACCAGGACTGTTTTCATGGGCCCCATCGGCGTTCCCCTGTCTTGTTTGGGCTAAACACAGTGTCTGGCTGCATGTTGAGGTGAGAGGCCCTCTCAATCATCACAATACATTTCTGCTTTTTCTCTTAAAAGTGAACTTTTCAATAACTTGATGATTGATCTAAGCATCGTGCATCTCTACAGTATGGAGGAGGCCGCCAACTGTTCCTTGGTTTCACAAGTGCTTCTTGACATTCTGAGGGGACAGAACTATCCCCAATATGTGGCCATGTTTGGGTCATCCCCACCACACAATCCAACAGCCTGGTTGCCCGTCAGCAACAGCTCCAGGCCAGGGGTGAGTAGGTTGAAAAAGAGGCCTTTTCTAGACACGTTAGTAGCATAGTAAGCATTTGATAACATAATAGCTAAGGAAGAGGGAACGGCACTAAAAATGTTCACGTTCTTCAGCAGACTTTTAAAAATTGTTTGTTTATGGAGACCTTTTGAAACTAGTGAGAGGTTGATTAGGTTGTTTTAAGTATATGCTTTACTCACTGCTGCCAGATTAACATCACATGTCTCATCTGGATTGTTCAGGAAGCCCAGAGCTGCAGCATTGCACTGTCTTTTCACTTAGAAGTTGAATGGACCAAATATGGATCTCTGGTGAATCCACAGGCTAAGATTGTGAGCATCAAAGAAGTAACCCAGACCAACACAAGCAACCTGGTAATAATGAGTTGTGCTCAGTGTTTTAAATTAACATATGCAAATACTGTTCTGACCATCTACAGCTCAGTTATTTTTCCACAGTTGTTGCTGTCTGAAGGAGGAAGTGCCATATCCATCACGAGCTCCGTGACCTTTGTACCCGTGTCGGCAGCAGCTCTTCCTGGCTCCAGGGCTCATCCCACTGTGGATGCCAATCTACCCTTTGACTTCTTCTTCCCTTTTGTGTGAAGAGAAGAGTGTGAGGGAAACCAAGTCTGTATCTGGCTTGTGCTAAGGACTGTGCTGCTCTGTCAGCAGAAAACATGTCTGCTGACAGTGACATCTGCCTTTATATTAGGTAACAATAGGGCCGTCCAGGTAGCGTAGTGGTCTATTACGTTGCCTACCAACGCAGGGATCGCCAGTTCGAATCCCTATGTTACCTCCAGCTTGGTCGGGCATCCCTACAGACACAATTGGCTGTGTCTGCAGATGGGATGCCAGATGTGGGTGTGTGTCCTGCTTGCTGCACTGTCGCCTCCTCTGGTCGGTCGCAGTGCCTGTTCGGGGGGAGGACTGGGGGGAATGGCGTGATCCTCCCACATGCTATGTCCTCCTGGTGAAACTCCTCACTGTCAGGTGAAAGGAAGCGGCTGGTGACTCCACATGTATCAGAGGAGACATGTGGTAGTCTGCAGCCCTCCCCGGATCAGCAGAGGGGGCGGAGCAGAGACCGGGATGGCTTGGGAAATAGGGTACTTGGCCAAGTACAACTGGGGGGAAAAAAATCCAAAAAAAAAAAATATATATATATACGTGTGTATATATATATATATATATATATACACGTATATATACGTGTGTGTGTGTGTGTGTGTGTGTATATATGTATATATGTATATCAATACAGATGCAGGGAAAAAAGGTTTACTACACAGCAGTACAGGCCTGTTTGGTGCGTGGCCCACTCAGCAGCTGCTAATATGGTTCAACAGAGAATCATACAGTTGCGTTGCCCCGCGTCATGCCCCTAATTTCGGTTGGACAGCGACCAATCAGATGAGGAAACATTTAAACTATAACAACCAATGGGGTAGGTACTTATGATGCACAGCAACCAATGGAGGGGTAGAAAACATTACAACCAATGGGGTAAGGGACTGGGGCTTGTTTTGAAAAGCAGTTAGGGACCAGGGCACTGTTGAACTGGCCTACATTTAAATATAACGAGGTAGTTTATGTGAATCATATAGTGGGGTGGTGTTGGGGCACAGTTGGAAGGACCGAAAGTTAAAATATAAAAAAACAACCCTCTAATAAATGACATGTGGATAATGAAGACGTTTTACTTGTAGTTACAAAGCAGATAGTTTTTTCGGTGTCTACAGCTGGTGGCCAATTCCTGGTTCAAGGTGGACATATAAAATATCTGCTTTGTAACTATAAGTAAAACGTCTTTATTACCCCCCCCCATTAGATGATACGCGTGACATTTATTAGAGGTTTTTTTTTAAATATTTTAACTGCCCGTCCTTCCAACTGTGCCCCAACACCAGCCCACTATATGATTCACATAAACTACCTCATTATATTTTTAATGTAGGCCAGTTCAACAGTGCCCTGGTCCCTAACTACTTTTCAAAACAAGCCCCAGTCCCTTGCCCCATTGCTTGTAATGTTTTCTACCCCTCCACTGGTTGCTGTGCATCATAAGTACCTACCCCATTGGTTGTTATAGTTTAAATGTTTCCTCACCTGATTGGTTGATGTTCAACCGAAATTAGAGGCGTGACGCGGGGAAACGTAACTGTATGATTCTCTGTTGAACCACATTAGCAGCTGATGAGTGCGCCATGCATATATATATATAGATAGATAGATAGATAGATAGATAGATAGATAGATAGATAGATAGATAGATAGATAGATAGATAGATAGATAGATAGATATTTTTAACAATCCCAGCCTTGTTATCCATCAACAGTACAACAGATGGTGTTAGTAATGTATTACATTGTTCACAGAATATTTTAATAAACGGATTATTTATTATTTATTTTGGGTTTTGGTGAGTAAACATTTAAGCAGTCTTAATCCTGCAAGATGAGCACCTTCAGTGTTTATAAAAAAGCAGTTTAACTTTGTTCAAAAGAATATATTTTAACATTTTTTTTCTCACATTTTGATATGTCATATTGGGTAAGACACAGTGAAAGACTTGCAGGTACATAATACATGTATGCATGTATGTGTGCCATGTGCCTACAATGAAGTTGTGCTATGAGGTGAATAGCTTGTCTTGAGAACTGATAGCAGGATATATGCTGACAACCATTCATTTTACATGATATAAATCACAATGAACATTGAATCCATAACATTCTTCATGAAGCTTTAAAACTCGATGGCGTGCTGTCACAGGATGGCAGTTTGTCTACTGTTCACCCGCTCCTAGAAGGGTAAGGAAATAGAACAGTCAATACAAGTGAGAAAAATGGGACGTCACCTGAAGCTTATAGGCATGTCTTGTGTAAAGGACATTAAGTTTAAATTCTCAGCCTTTTTTCAGACCAAATCTTGAATTTTCTTGTCTATAAAGTTATGGGATTGTTGATAACCCCTCTTTTAGACAAATCGATCCAAATTTGGAAAGGTAACTAAGATAAAGTATTTTCATTGCATGGTTAACATAAAGACCAGTAACCCAGAAAGTTGAGTTAGTTCATTTGGACATGAAGTTCATCGGGATATGAAGTTCATCTGGACATGAAGTTCATCTAGACATAAAATTCATCTGGATATGAAGTTAATCTGGACATGAAGTTCATCTAGACATAAAGTTCATCTGGACATGAAGTTGATCTGGACATAAAGTTCATCTGGACATGAAGTTAATCAAGACAAAGTTCATCTGGACATGAAGTTCATCTAGACAAAGTTCATCTGGACATGAAGTTCATCTGCACATAAAGTTAATCTAGACAAAGTTCATCTGGACATAAAGCTCATCTGGACATGAAGTTCATCTGGACATAAAGTTAATCTGGATATAAAGCTCATCTGGACATAAAGTTCATCTGGACATGAAGTTGATCTTGACATAAAGTTCATCTGGACATAAGGTTCATCTGGACATAAAGTTCATCTGGACATGAAGTTAATCAAGACAAAGTTCATCTGGACATGAAGTTCATCTAGACAAAGTTCATCTGGACATGAAGTTCATCTGCACATAAAGTTAATCTATACAAAGTTCATCTGGACATAAAGCTCATCTGGACATGAAGTTCATCTGGACATAAAGTTAATCTGGACATAAAGCTCATCTGGACATAAAGTTCATCTGGACATAAAGTTCATCTGCACATAAAGTTAATCTAGACATAAAGTTCATCTAGAAATAAAGTTAATCTGGACGTGAAGTTCATCTGGACATAAAGTTCATCTGGACATGAAGTTCATCTGCACATAAAGTTAATCTAGACATAAAGTACACCTGGACATGAAGTTCATCTAGACAAAGTTCATCTGGACATGAAGTTCATCTAGACAAAGTTCATCTGGACATGAAGTTCATCTGCACATAAAGTTAATCTAGACAAAGTTCATCTGGACATAAAGCTCATCTGGACATGAAGTTCATCTGGACATGAAGTTAATCTGGACATAAAGCTCATCTGGACATGAAGTTCATCTGGACATAAAGTTAATCTGGACAAAAAGTTCATCTGGACATGAAGTTCATCTAGACATAAAGTTCATCTGGACGAAAAGTACATCTGGACATGAAGTTCATCTAGACATAAAGTTCATCTGGACATAAAGTACATCTGGACATGAAGTTCATCTAGACATGAAGTTCATCTGGACATGAAGTTCATCTGGTCATGAAGTTCATCTAGACATGACGTTCATCTGGACATGAAGTTCATCTGGACATAAAGTTCATCTGGACATTAAGTTCATCTAGACAAAGTTCATCTAGACATGACGTTCATCTGGACATGAAGTTCATCTGCACTTAAAGTTAATCTAGACATAAAGTACATCTGGACATGAAGTACATCTAGACATGACGTTCATCTGGACATGAAGTTCATCTGCACTTAAAGTTAATCTTGACATAAAGTACATCTGGACATGAAGTTCATCTAGACATGACGTTCATCTGGACATGAAGTTCAGTGGGAGAAACATTTCATCAGTCTCAGCTGACTGCAGGTATCCCAATCTTATAAACAGCAGTTGCTTAATGACTGAAACTGGGGTCTAACGGTTTCATTTGTAAATTGCCATGATCATTAAATCGAATTGCAATGGCCACGCACTATTCACAGAGGGTTGGGGAATAGCTGCAATCACAGTGTAGTGAAATGGCCAAACATGTACTCTTATCCCCCTCTACGGTTCAGGAGTGGTCAAGTCAGTTTTATTTGTATTTTTGTCTCAGTGGGCTTCACAGCAACACAACATCCTGTCCTTAGACCCTCACATCAGATCAGGAATAACTCCCTAAAAAACCTTTTAACAGGGAGAAAAAGTAGGAAGAAACCCCAGGGAGAGCAACAGAGGAGGATCTCTCTCCCAAGACGGACAATGTGCAATGATGTTGTGTTCACACAATACAACATTGAAAGAGGATAACACGATTATAATGGAATTATAAAATATATGAATATTATAATGAGGAGGATGTCAAGCAGTGTCCACATACCAGCAGAACAACCCAGGACCCAAGCCATGTGACCAGTATCACCATGTAGACCTGACAGGAGGACAGACTACACATGCACACAGGGGAGACTCACATCACACCATTCACACACACAGGAGAATCCTCTCAACACCTAACAGCGAAAGTGGACCAATTTTAGGCGTAACGTGTTTTGAGGTCTGAAAGCAACCAAGACAACTGTTCCGACACTCCCGCCTGCCACATACACACTCACCACGGGTTTTCACTTAGGCAGCGGTTGTCCTCTCTTCAATCAGCTGGTGCACTGCTTGGGCATTTTCCTGACTTTGACAAATGCCCAGTTAGGATAACCACAGTTAGCCAGGGCCATATGAATCAATCTCATGGCATTTTGCATATGAAACCAGGACCGGTTTCAGTCGTTATGCAGCTGTATTGTTTATAAGGGTGGAGATACCTGCAGTAAGCCAAGAAGGACGAAGCCACTTGGATGAGTGATGAAACGTTTCTCTCTATAAACTTTGTGTCCAGATGAACTGATTCAACTTTTCTGGGATTGTACACCTGGATTATCAAGCATCAAGCCATAAAGACCAGTAAACTACAGTTCCTGGATTTGGCTGGTAGTATTTCATCAACCTGAAGCCACTTCAGTGAAGAACAAGTTACAGGCTCACATCAGAATTCTGACAAAAGTTTCTTAGCTAATGACCAACATCCAAAATGTAGTGCAGATGATGTTTTCGTAGCGTTATGATTGGTTAGCTGTAACCATAACTGAAATACCTGACGTGTCATTGGTTGAAAGATCAGGGACAAGGCAGAGATCGGCTCGGCTCTAGATTAGTGAATCTGTGACGACCCTTGGATTTGGTGAGGCCTGTTTGTACCGATGTGATTCCAAGATAATTTGGTGGCATTTCCAAAGAAGATTGCTGTGCTGTACCCTTGGACCAATATTCCAAGACTTTGAAATTCTGTTTTTTTTTTCTTTTTTTACAAAGATGGCCCTTGGTCTGAGAGGAACCAGGGCAAGTTGGTCTGAAAGAGGTGTTGGTCTATCCACTATCGCATTTGGCAGGATTCAAACTGTTAGCAAAACAAATAGGACTTAAGATTGCCAATGTGGCTGTAGTGAAATATCTATCAAAATACTCTGGATTCATCTTTGGATTCATGCACAAAAGATCTTTATGAAGGAAGTACCAGCTCATCATTGCGTTCTTGTAGCTCGGTGACTCTATGAACAAGGTGGTCATAACTCTGCTTCAGCTTATGGAGCCTCTGGTCAGCACGGGTCTTCACTGAAACCAGGATACCTGGGGCACATGTACAGCACTTGAGACTTATTCACATGTGACAATAACAAGCATCATAGTGAATCAGAGAGAGCAAAAACCTTGAAATCAAGGTCTGTGTGCACTCAAAACAGGAAGATCCAGTCACTCAAACTACTAGTGTCTCTTCTACTGTATTAGAATATAGTCTACTATAGTCTACTGTATTCTACTATATTCTACTGTAATGTACTATAGTCTACTACTACTTTCGGCTGCTCCCGTTAGGGGTCGCCACAGCGGATCATCCGTTTCCATTTCTTCCTGTCTTCTGCGTGTTCCTCTGTCACACCAGCCACCTGCATGTCTTCCCTCACCACATCCATAAACCTCCTCTTTGGCCTTCCTCTTCTCCTCTTCCCTGGCAGCTCCATAGTCAGCATCCTTCTCCCAATATACTCAGCATCTCTCCTCCACACATGTCCAAGCCATCTCAATCTTGCCTCTCTTGCTTTGTCTCCAAACCGTCCAACTTAAGCTGTCCCTCTAATATAATCGTTCCTAATCCTGTCCTTCTTCGTTACTCCCAGTGAAAATCATAGCATCTTCAACTCTGCCACCTCCAGCTCCACCTCCTGTCTTTTCGTCAGTGCCAATGTCTCCAAACCATACAACATAGCTGGTCTCACAACCATCTTGTAAACTTTCCCTTTAACTCTTGCTGGTACCCTTCTGTCGCAAATCACTCCTGACACACTTCTCCACCCACTCCAACCTGCCTGCACTCTCTTCTTCACCTCTCTACTGCACTCCCCGTTACTTTGGACAGTTGACCCCAAGTATTTAAACTCAAATGCCTTTGTCACCTCTACTCCTTGCATCCTGACCATTCCACTGTCCTCTCTCTCATTCACGCATAGGTATTCCGTCTTGCTCCTACTGACTTTCATTCCTCTTCTCTCCAGTGCATACCTCCACCTCTCCAGGCTCTCCTCAACCTGCACCCTACTCTCGCTACAGATCACAATGTCATCCGTGAACATCATTGTCCATGGAGACTCCTGCCTGATCTTCTACTGTATTCTACTGTATTCTACTATATTCACATTTCAGAAAATACGAAATGGCTTACAAGCACCCTTTGACTACCATCGATGGTGCCTGCCATAGACTAGCCAGTAGGGGAACTAACAAGAACAATCATCCCAAAATTCAAGTTAAATATACACATCTTACATTTTAGAATAAACACACACACACACACACACACACACACACACACACACGTATATATATATATATATATATATATATATATATATATATATATATATATATATATATATATATATATATATATATATATTACACACACACACACGTAGATATATATATATATATATATATTGTGGCAGACACTAGGGCTATGCCTCTCACCCAGCAGGACTGTGAGCTGGGGGCGTGGTTTACGTTCCCGGGCTCGCCGGGGCAGGGTTGTTCCTGCTGCAGTTGGTTTTTGGAGTTGAGGAATAAACATCAAACTCGCCTTGGTCTCCTGTGTTTTTCCTCATTCCTGCCACAATATAAATATATATATATATATATATATTATATATATATATATATATATATATATATATATATATATATATATATATATATATATATAGTATATATGTGTATATATGTGTATATATATATATATATAGTATATATAGTATATATATAGTATATATGTGTGTATATATAGTATATATAGTATATATATAGTATATATATAGTATATATATATAGTATATATGTGTGTGTATATATATATATATATATATATTACATACACACACATACATTTATATATATAGTATATATGTGTGTGTGTATACGTGTGTGTGTGTGTGTATATATATATATATATATATATATACACAGATGCAGGGAAAAAAGGTTTACTACACTGCAGTACAGGCCTGTTTGGTGCGTGGCCCACTCAGCAGCTGCTAATGTGGTTCAACAGAGAATCATACAGTTGTGTTGCCCTGCGTCACGCCACTAATTTCGGTTGGACAGCGACCAATCAGATGAGGAAACATTTAAACTATAACAACCAATGGGGTAGGTACATATGATGCAACGCAATCAATGAAGGGGTGGAATACATTACAACCAATGGGGTAAGGGACTGGGGCTTGTTTTGAAAAGCAGTTAGGGGCCAGGGCACTGTTGAACTGGCCTACATTTAAATATAACCAGGTCATTTATGTGAATCATATAGTGGGGTGGTGTTGGGCACAGTTGGAAGGGCAGGCAGTTACAATATTAAAATGCAACATCTAATAATTGTCACGTGTGTGTCATCTCATGGGAGGGGGGGGGTAATAATAAAGACGTTTTACTTGTGGTTACAAAGCACAGTTTCCGGTGTCTACAGCTGGTGGCCAATTCGTTTCTACCATTCCAGGTGGACATATCAGGTGTGCAAATAATAAAAGACTTTCCTGCCAAGCACAGGTCACATGTTCGAGCCCTAACTGAATATGCACTAGTCTTTGTGAGGGTTTGCCGTGAGCCAGAATAACCCATATTCTTGTCTACTAATGAGCACATGTGGCGGCTTAAGGCCGCGGCATGTCTTGCATGCTGTAACAGCCAGAGTCTGGTAAACGTGGTATTACTGCAATACTGAATAGCGCCACAAGGCGGTGCCTCCTTTTGTTTTGGTGTGTTGTACTAAGAGCTGAGAGTTGTACACACGGAGCCGACAGCCCCAGAGAGGACTGTCCTCCTGTCCTCAGTAAGGCGTTGGTGCAGCTGATGCTAGCATCTACGGTCCGCTGCTCCTGTGTGATTGGTGACTAGTGCCGTGGACACCTGGCGTGCTGTGGTCGATGTTAAGTACTGTACAATACAGCTGCCGTGTGGAAATCCCACTTCGTTGTCTGTCCACTCTCTGAGCTAACCAGCTATCCCGGAGCCCTGCTGATGCTGCCGGCCTTCGCCCCCTACACCAGCTTCACATTACAATGATCATGTCTGAAGCTACTCATATGGGCGTCAAACCTCAGGGTCCTCTGTTAATCCCACATAGTAAGTGTCCACATCGCAGTTGTCTTCTCTTGTCACCGATGCCTGGTAGATGACTCCCTCTGTTTGGCATGTTCCTTCTAGAGGACACGATGCCTTAGCATGGCAGTTGCAGTTGGAGGTGTTGGGTTGTGGTGAGGGGGTGTGTGTCTTGGCCATGATGCTTGTTTTGTGGGGTGAAATAACCTGCTGAACATCTGGCCTGCAGCTGTAGCTCGTTTTGATCGTGTTTCTGTTGAATATCTTTCTCAGTTGGTGGTCTGGGGTAAAGCACTCATCCAAAAGCTTGAAAAATAGTTTTCCAATATCAGAGGCCACACGGTGTCGCTGTAGGAGGCTTCTACCAGGTGATGTTCCACCTTCTGCTGCGGTGTTTTTGTTGCTGGCCGTCGCTAGTTAGTGGTGGATTGTACTTAAGTCTGAAATCATATCCACATGTTTGTAAGGCTTCCTCATATGGGGGGGGGGTGCTTCGTTAAAGATGGCTTCGCTGGATGATAAACATACAATGGATGTACTGCAGTACATGGTTGGGCTTCATGTAAGGTCTGTATGTACCATTTCTAAGGTCTAACGAGGTGTCCAGGAAGTCGCTGTGGATGTATTGCAGTACATGGTTGGGCTTCATGTATGGTCTGTATGTACCATTTCTAAGGTCTAACGAGGTGTCCAGGAAGTCGCTGTGGATGTATTGCAGTACATGGTTGGGCTTCATGTCTGGTCTGTATGTACCATTTCTAAGGTCTAATGAGGTGTCCAGGAAGTCGCTGTGGATGTACTGCAGTACATGGTTGGGCTTCATGTCTGGTCTGTATGTACCATTTCTAAGGTCTAATGAGGTGTCCAGGAAGTCGCTGTGGATGTACTGCAGTACATGGTTGGGCTTCATGTATGGGCTGTATGTACCATTTCTAAGGTCTAATGAGGTGTCCAGGAAGTCGCTGTGGATGTACTGCAGTATATGGTTGGGCTTCATGTAAGGTCTGTATGTACCATTTCTAAGGTCTAATGAGGTGTCCAGGAAGTCGCTGTGGATGTACTGCAGTACATGGTTGGGCTTCATGTAAGGTCTGTATGTACCATTTCTAAGGTCTAACGAGGTGTCCAGGAAGTCGCTGTGGATGTACTGCAGTACATGCTTGGGCTTCATGTCTGGTCTGTATGTACCATTTCTAAGGTCTAATGAGGTGTCCAGGAAGTCGCTGTGGATGTACTGCAGTACATGGTTGGGCTTCATGTCTGGTCTGTATGTACCATTTCTAAGGTCTAATGAGGTGTCCAGGAAGTCGCTGTGGATGTACTGCAGTACATGGTTGGGCTTCATGTATGGGCTGTATGTACCATTTCTAAGGTCTAATGAGGTGTCCAGGAAGTCGCTGTGGATGTACTGCAGTATATTGTTGGGCTTCATGTAAGGTCTGTATGTACCATTTCTAAGGTCTAATGAGGTGTCCAGGAAGTCGCTGTGGATGTACTGCAGTACATGCTTGGGCTTCATGTAAGGTCTGTATGTACCATTTCTAAGGTCTAACGAGGTGTCCAGGAAGTCGCTGTGGATGTACTGCAGTACATGGTTGGGCTTCATGTCTGGTCTGTATGTACCATTTCTGAGGTCTAATGAGGTGTCCAGGAAGTCGCTGTGGATGTACTGCAGTACATGGTTGAGCTTCATGTAAGGTCTGTATGTACCATTTCTAAGGTCTAACGAGGTGTCCAGGAAGTCGCTGTGGATGTACTGCAGTACATGGTTGGGCTTCATGTCTGGTCTGTATGTACCATTTCTAAGGTCTAATGAGGTGTCCAGGAAGTCGCTGTGGATGCACTGCAGTACATGGTTGGGCTTCATGTAAGGTCTGTATGTACCATTTCTAAGGTCTAACGAGGTGTCCAGGAAGTCGCTGTGGATGTACTGCAGTACATGGTTGGGCTTCATGTAAGGTCTGTATGTACCATTTCTAAGGGCTAACGAGGTGTCCAGGAAGTCGCTGTGGATGTATTGCAGTACATGGTTGGGCTTCATGTAAGGTCTGTATTAACCATTTCTAAGGTCTAATGAGGTGTCCAGGAAGTCGCTGTGGATGTACTGCAGTACATGCTTGGGCTTCATGTAAGGTCTGTATGTACCATTTCTAAGGTCTAACGAGGTGTCCAGGAAGTCGCTGTGGATGTACTGCAGTATATTGTTGGGCTTCATGTAAGGTCTGTATGTACCATTTCTAAGGTCTAATGAGGTGTCCAGGAAGTCGCTGTGGATGTACTGCAGTATATTGTTGGGCTTCATGTATGGGCTGTATGTACCATTTCTAAGGTCTAACGAGGTGTCCAGGAAGTCGCTGTGGATGTACTGCAGTACATGCTTGGGCTTCATGTAAGGTCTGTATGTACCATTTCTAAGGTCTAACGAGGTGTCCAGGAAGTCGCTGTGGATGTACTGCAGTATATTGTTGGGCTTCATGTAAGGTCTGTATGTACCATTTCTAAGGTCTAATGAGGTGTCCAGGAAGTCGCTGTGGATGTACTGCAGTACATGGTTGGGCTTCATGTCTGGTCTGTATGTACCATTTCTAAGGTCTAATGAGGTGTCCAGGAAGTCGGTCCGGTTTCTGTTTACCTCAACTGTAATGTTTAGTCCATTGTTTGTGAATATACTGCACATTTTATTTTTTATTTTCTCGACGTCTCTTGCCGGTTTGTTGCAGACTGCCAGCCCGTCATCTCTATATAGCCCCATGTTGATGTCGAGGACCTGTAGTTGAGACAACAAGTACCAAGTCCACTAGCTCACAAGTCTCTGCCCTGTTCAAGCTGCCCATGGTCACGTCAGATTTGCTGCTACCTTGCTTCTGCCATGGGATTCCCTTGTGGGATAAGTTTGACTCTTTAGCATGGGCAGTTATGTCTCTGTCTTGGTCTGTTATGTCTCTGTCTTGGTCTGTTATGTCTCTGTCTTGGTCTATTATGTCTCTGTCCTGGTCTATTATGTCTCTGTCCTGGTCTATTATGTCTCTGTCCTGGTCTATTATGTCTCTGTCCTGGTCTATTATGTCTCTGTGCTGGTCTATTATGTCTCTGTCCTGGTCTATTATGTCTCTGTCCTGGTCTATTATGTCTCTGTCCTGGTCTATTATGTCTCTGTCTTGGTGGGATATTGTGGTGTATGTTGAGGCAAAGTCAATAGCTTTGTCTTATAGCTCTTTAGTTATGGAGGGGTAAAACTCACAAATATCTCAGCATATGAACGTATGCCTGCTCTTGTCATCTATGTCCTTAGACCATTTCGATACTTGGTCGGTGTTCTTCTGTGAGCTTGTACTTGTTGTCCCAACTACAGGTCCTGGACATCAACGTGGGGCTATATAGAGACGACGGGCTGGCAGTCTGCAGCAAACCGGCAAGAGACGTGGAGAGAATGAAAAATAAAATGTGTAGCATATTCACAAACAATGGAATAAACATTTCAATTGAGGCTAACAAAAACCAGACTGACTTCCTGTCCTTCCAACTGTACCCCAACACCACCCCAATATATAATTCACATACATTACCTTGTTATATTGAAATGTAGGCCATTTCAGCAACGCCCTGGCCCCTAAATGCTTTCCAAAACAAGCCCCAGTCCCACTGGCTGTAATGTTTCTACCCCTCCATTGGTTGCTGTGAATCATAACTACCTGCCCCATTGGTTGTTATAGTTTGAATGTTTCCTCATCTGATTGGTTGTTGTCCAACTGAAATTAGGGGCGTGACGCTGGGCAACGTAACTGTATGAACCACGTTAGCCGCTGATGAAACACACGGAACAGGCCTGTACTGCTATGCATTAAAACTTGTTTTTCCTGTATCTGTATCTATCCATACATATACTATATATATATATATATGTAGATATATATATATATATATATATATATATATATATATATATATATATATATATATATATATATATATATACAGTGCATCCGGAAAGTATTCACACCCCTTCCCTTTCCCCACATTTTGTTACGTTACAGCCTTATTCCAAAATTGATTAAATTCATTTTTTTCTCATCAATCTACACACAATACCCCATAATGACAAAGTGAAAAAGGTTTTGTGGAAATTTTTGCAAATTTATTAAAAATAAAAAACTGAAACATTGCATGTATATAAGTATTCACACCCTTTACTCAGTACTTGGTTGAGGCCCCCTTGGCAGCGATTACAGCCTCAAGTCTTCTTGGGTATGAAGCTACAAGCTTGGCACACCTATATTTGGGGTATTTCTCCCATTCTTCTCTGCAGATCCTCTCGAGCTCTGTAAGGTTAGATGGGGAGCATAGCTGCACAGCTATTTTCAGGTCTTTCCAGAGATGTTCAATGGGGTTCAAGTCTGGGCTCTGGCTGGGCCACTCAAGGACATTCACAGACTTGTCCCGAAGCCACTCCTTCGTTGTCTTGGCTGTGTGCTTAGGGTCGTTGTCGTGTTGAAAGGTAAACCTTCACCCCAGTCTGAGGTCCTGAGCGCTCTGGAGCAGGTTTTCATCAAGGATCTCTCTGTACTTTGCTCCATTCATCTTTCCCTCGATCCTGACTAGTCTCCCAGTTCCTGCCGCTGAAGAACATCCCCACAGCATGATGCTGCCACCACCATGCTTCACTGTAGGGATGGTATTAGCAAGGTGATGAGAGGTGCCTGGTTTCATCCAGACGTGACGTTTGGCATTCAGGCCAAAGAGTTCAATCTTGGTTTCATCAGACCAGAGAATTTTGTTTCTCATGGTCTGAGAGTCCTTTAGGTGCTTTCTGGCAAACTCCAAGCGGGCTGTCATGTGCCTTTTATTGTGCAGAGGCTTCCGTCTGGCCACTCTACCATAAAGGCCTGATTGGTGGAGTGCTGCAGAGATGGTTGTCCTTCTGGAAGGTTCTCCCATATCCACAGAGGAACGCTGGAGCTCTGTCAGAGTGACCATCGGGTTCTTGGTCACCTCCCTGACCAAGGCCCTTCTCCCCTGATTGCTCAGTTTGGCAGGGCGGCCAGCTCTAGGAAGAGTCCTGGTGGATCCAAACTTCTTCCATTTACGAATGATGGAGACCACTGTGCTCTTCGGGACCTTCAAAGCTGTAGAAATGTTTTTGTACCCTTCCCCAGATCTGTGCCTCGATACAATCCTGTCTCGGAGGTCAACAGACAATTCGTTTGACTCCATGGCTTGGTTTCTGCTCTGACATGCACTGTCAACAGTGGGACCTTATATAGACAGGTGTGTGCCTTTCCAAATCATGTCCAATCAATTGAATTTACTATAGGTGGACTCCAATCAAGATGTAGAAACATCTCAAAGATGATCAGAGGAAACAGGATGAACCTGAGCTCAATTTTGAGTGTCATAGCAAAGGGTGCGAATACTTATGTACATGCAAGATTTCAGTTTTTATTTTTAATAAATTTGCAAAAATTTCTACAAAACCTTTTTCACTTTGTCATTATGGGGTATTGTGTGTAGATTGATGAGAGAAAAAAAGGAATTTAATCCATTTTGGAATAAGGCTGTAACATAACAAAATGTGGGGAAAGGGAAGGGGTGTGAATACTTTCCGGATGCGCTGTATACGTATATATGTACACACACACACACACACACACACACACACACACACACACACACACACACACATACATACATACATACATACATACATACATACATACATACATACATACGGCATCAAAAATGTATAAATGTAAAGTCTTACATTTCTTTTTTTTTCTTTTTGTTTTTTGCCACGTGTGATGGTAACGAGTTCATTCCCATGGGATTGTTCCTCCTCTCCCCTTTTCCCCCCAATTGTATTTGGCCAATTACCCCACTCTTCCGAGCCATTCCGGTCTCTGCTCCACCCCCTCTGCTGATCCGGAGAGGGCTGCAGACTACCACATGCCTCCTCCCATACATGTGGAGTCACCAGCCGCTTCCTTTCACCTGACAGTGAGGAGTTTCACCAGGGGGATGTAGCGCGTGGGAGGATCACGTTATTCCTCCCAGTCCCCCCCGAACAGGCGCCCCAAACGACCAGAGGAGGCGCTAGTGCAGTGACCAGGACACATACCCACATTTGGCTTCCCATCCACAGACACACCAATTGTGTCTGTAGGGACGCCTGACCAAGCCGGAGGTACGACGGGGATTCGAACTGCTGATCCCTGTGTTGGTAGGCAACAGAATAGACCGCTACGCTACCCAGACGCCCCGAAAACTTGTATGTCTTACAGCCTTATAATATGACCATGGATAATGTGCAATTATTCAAGACATGATGAAGTGGAAGACAAGTTTCTTTTGAAGTTGTCTGGGTTTGCGGTAGCACAGCTGGACAGACGCCATACTGATGCATGCTGAAGCAGCAGCCCCGCGGTTGTCCACCTGGTCTTCACAGTGAAACCAGTTGTACTTACCATTAAGAATCCTTGCCACCCTCCAGAGTCGCAGCAGAATCAGAAGACCCATGCCGTCGAAGCTATCCTCATTAGAGATGAAGACAATGTCCAACACAAAGGACACCACCACCACCGCCCCATCAAATACCTCAAACCTGTGCTGAAAGAACTCCAGGCGGAAGGCGTACAGCTTGCCAGCCAGCTCCACCATGAAGAAGGTGAGAAGAGCAATGCTCAGGTAGTGGAAGACCTGCACAAAGGACTCGTGTGAGGGACCCACATGCAGCAGTCTGAGCTTTCCGATCACACTGACATTTTGCTTTTGGCACATGTGTGTCTTTGGATCAGGTGTTGCATTTTTTTTTTAATTTGACATAAACATGTCTTTTTTTTTAAATTTGATACGAACGTGTCATTTTTTAATTTGATACGAACATGTCATTTGTTAATTTGATATGAACATGTCATTTTTTTTCATTTGATATGAACATGTAAATTTTTTCAACTTGACATGAACAAGTCATTTTTTGAATTTGATATGAACATGTCATTTTTTAATTTGATATGAACATGTCATTTTTTTAATTTGATACGAACATGTCATTTTTTTAATTTGATACGAACATGTCATTTTTTAATTTGATACGAACATGTCATTTTTTTATTTGATATGAACATGTCATTTTTAAAATTTGATATGAACATGTCATTTTTTTAATTTGATACGAACATGTCATTTTTTAATTTGATATGAACATGTCATTTTTTTTCATTTGATATGAACATGTAAATTTTTTAAACTTGACATGAACATGTCATTTTTTGAATTTGATATGAACATGTCAATTTTTTAATTTGATATGAACATGCCATTTTTTATTTGATATGAACATGTCATTTTTAATTTGATACGAACATGTCATTTTTCATTTGATACGAACATGCCATTTTTTATGATATGAACATGTCATTTTTTATTTGATATGAACACGTCATTTTTTATTTGATATGAACACGTCATTTTTTATTTGATATGAACATGTCAATTTTTTAATTTGATATGTACATGTCATTTTTTATTTGATATGAACATGTCATTTTTTCATTTGATACGAACATGTCATTTTTTAATTTGATATGAACATGTCATTTTTTATTTGATATGAACATTTGATACGAACATGTCATTTTTTAATTTGATACGAACAAGTCATTTTTCATTTGATATGAACATGTCAATTTTTTAATTTGATATGTACATGTAATTTTTTATTTGATATGAACATGTCATTTTTTAATTTGATACGAACATGTAAATTTTTAATTTGATATGAACATGTCATTTTTTATTTGATATGAACATGTCAATTTTAATTTGATACGAACATGTCATTTTTTAATTTGATACGAACAAGTCATTTTTCATTTGATATGAACATGTCATTTTTTTAATTTGATATGAACATGTCATTTTTTTTCATTTGATATGAACATGTCAATTTTTTCAACTTGACATGAACAAGTCATTTTTTGAATTTGATATGAACATGTAATTTTTTAATTTGATATGAACATGTCATTTTTTAAATTTGATATGAACATGTCATTTTTTAAATTTGATACGAACATGTCATTTTTTAATTTGATATGAACATGTCGTTTTTTTTTCATTTGATATGAACATGTCAATTTTTTCAACTTGACATGAACAAGTCATTTTTTGAATTTGATATGAACATGTCATTTTTTAATTTGATATGAACATGTCATTTTTTCATTTGATACGAGCATGTCATTTTTTTAATTTGATATGAACATGTCATTTTTTATTTGATATGAACATGTCAATTTTTTAAACGACATGAACAAGTCATTTTTTGAATTTGATATGAACATGTCAATTTTTAATTTGATATGAACATGCCATTTTTTATTTGATATGAACATGTCATTTTTCATTTGATACGAACACGTCATTTTTTATTTGATATGAACACGTCATTTTTTATTTGATATGAACATGTAATTTTTTATTTGATATGAACGTGTCAGTTTTTATTTGATATGAACATGCCATTTTTTATTTGATATGAACATGCCATTTTTTATTTGATATGAACATGCCATTTTTTATTTGATACGAACATGTTATTTTTTTATTTGATACGAACATGTCAATTTTTTTGATATGAACATGTAATTTTTTATTTGATATGAACACGTCATTTTTTATTTGATATGAACATGTCCTTTTTTTATATGAACATGTCATTTTTTATTTAATATGAAAATGCCATTTGGAAACACACGGTCATTTATATTGGACCTTGCGGTCAGAGTTTAGTGTGTTAACGTTTCATTTAGACTTCACCAACCTGAGGTGCAACATGGCCATGTTCCAATTGGATGATGGACAGATCTATCAGCAGCTCACATAAAACAAATATAGCATCCAGTATTACCAAACATACCACAATCACCTGGAAGAAGAGCAACACAGTCATCATAGAACCACAGACCAACTGACTCAGGAATACAACAACAGGCGCACCTCTCTGACAAGGCATGTGGCTGAAGCAAGTCAAAACTAAATAAATAAATAAAACAGGGACAACAGAAAACGTGCTTTGGTACCTTGTCTCTGATCTACTATGAGAGCTATTAGCAAGCAAACAAGGTGTGCACATTGATAAACTCATCTTTCACACCACCCTACAGGGGTGGTGGTGGCGGGGGGGGGGGGGTCAACACAAGGTATATTTGACTGTACAATAGTAAATTCCTGATAAGTGAGAATTTCAAATGTGAACAACAACACAAAAAAAGACACTAGTGCATTAAAATGCCTGATGGCAGTGTCCACCTAGAAAGCTGAGCAACAAGCGAGGGACTCACCTGGAACCGTTCAGAGCTGTAAAGCCTTTTAAAGGAGTCCCTTAAGGTCAGCTCTGTTGGATATTCACCGGTGGCTGGACCCAGCTCCTCACTGGCTTCATGAAGCTCTTCTTCCTCATTTGTTCCCTGTCCTTTTTCATCACCCACAGTTGTGAAGTACTTGAGGTACTGAGCCATGACAAGACTCTGGAGTTAGGCTTTGTTCTACCCTGCAAAGAGACAAATAAAATTACTTAGTTGAATTCAGTTATCATCAGTTTCCCCAAAGATTACCAAGTTTAAAATGGGGGGGGGGGCAGCAGTATCTGCACACATTAACTCCTGTTCAGAAAAGTATTCAACCACTTCTTCTGGTTCATCACTAGCAGTTAGAAATACAGCTGCAAGTAGAGATTGGGGTTTTCAAGGCCATTTTAAGAGACTTTGTTCACAAACTGACACAAACGGAGACACTTAACGTCACAGACCAAGAGCTACATGGTAACACTCAGAACTGGATTTGGTCAGTCAGCATTTATTTAGCACAATGGCTCCAGTATCCACCAAAGACTTTTGGACCAGTTTGCATCCATCACTATATCATCCATCACTAAGCATGAATGATGATGCTGTCTAAGGGCTTTCATTTTTTGTCCTTTAAAAGTAATCATCAAAACGTGACAGTTTATCACAGCTGCACAGAAATCCTTATAAATAATAAATATAGCTGCAAATAATGATTTGTACCTCACGACCTCAGACTGACTTTGACTAAAACAATCTAACCATTCTAGTTAGATTGTTTAAGGGTTTTTTTCTTAACGATTATACATTTTTCCAATTTCTTGTTTTCATTTTGAAGTCCATCCAGCAATCCATTATCCAAACCACTTATCCAGCTCTCAGGGTCGCGGGGATGCTGGAGCCTATCCCAGCAGTCATTGGGCGGCAGGTGGGGAGACACCCTGGACCGGCCACCACAGATTTTCATCACA
Source organism: Lampris megalopsis (assembly GCA_022114975.2). Classification (NCBI taxonomy): domain Eukaryota; kingdom Metazoa; phylum Chordata; class Actinopteri; order Lampriformes; family Lampridae; genus Lampris; species Lampris megalopsis. Next base: position 3,584,494 of record JAJHIY020000431.1, read on the forward strand.
GATGGCCTGTGATTTTGATGATTTTGATGTCTGTTACAAATATTTGTGTGGGTGTGAGATGGAAGAGAAAGAAGAATTCTGGAGTGAGTTGGATGAAGTGGTGGAGAGGGTACCCAAGGAGGAGAGAGTGGTGATTGGAGTGGACTTCAGTGGACATGTTCGTGAAGGAAACAGAGGTGATGAGGAGTTGATGGGAAGGTATGGAGTCAAGGAGAGAAATGTGGAAGGACAGATGGTGGTGGATTTTGTGAAAAGGATGGAAGTGGCTGAGGTGAATACATATTTCAAGAAGAGGGAAGAACACAGGGTGACGTATAAGAGTGGAGGAAAGTGCACACAGGTGGACTATATCTTGTGTAGAAGGCGTGATCTAAAAGGGATTGGAGACTGCAAGGTGGTGAGAGGGGAGAACGTAGCTAGGCAGCATCGGATGGTGGTCTGTAGGATGACTTTGGAGACCAAGATGAGGAAGTGAGTGAAGACACAGCCGAAGATCAAATGGTGGAAGTTGAAGAAGGAAGACTGTTGTGTGGAGTTCAGGCAGGAGTTAAAACAGGCACTGAGTGGTAGTGAAGAGTTGCCAGATGGCTGGGCAAGCACTGCAGAAATAGTGAGGGAGACAGCTAGGAAGGTACTTCGTGTGTCATTAGGACAGAGGAAGGAAGACAAGGAGACTTGGTGGTGGAATGAGGAAGTACAGCAAAGTATACAGAGGAAGAGGTTGGCAAAGAGGAAGTGGGATGGTCAGAGAGATGAAGAAAGTACACAGGAGTACAAGGAGATGCAGCGTAAAGCAAAGAGAGAAGTGGCAAAGGCAAAGGAAAAGGCGTATGGTGAGTTGTATGACAGGTTAGACACTAAGGAAGGAGAAAAAGACTTGTACAGATTGGCTAGACAGAGGGACCGAGCTGCAAAGGATGTGCAGCAAGTTAGGGTGATGAAGGATAGAGATGGAAATGTGCTGACGAGCAAAGAGAGTGTGCTGAGAAGGTGGAAGGAATACTTTGAGGGGCTGATGAATGATGAAAATGAGAGAGAGAGAGAAGGTTGGATGATGTGGGGATAGTGAATCAGGAAGTGCAGTGGATTAACAAGGAGGAAGTGAGGGCAGCTATGAAGAGGATGAAGAGTGGCAAGGCAGTTGGTCCTGATGACATACCTGTGGAGGCATGGAGATGTTTAGGAGAGATGGCAGTGGAGTTTTTAACTAGATTGTTTAACACAATCTTGGAAAGTGAGAGGATGCCTGAGGAGTGGAGAAGAAGCATACTGGTACCGATTTTCAAGAACAAGGCCGATGTGCATAACTGTAGCAACTACAGAGATATAAAGTTGATCAGCCACAGCATGAAGATTTGGGAAAGAGTAATCGAAGCTAGGTTAAGAGGAGGAGAGGTGATGATCAGCGAGCGCAGTATGGTTTCATGCCAGGAAAGAGCACCACCGATGTGATGTGTGCTTTGAGAGTGTCGATGGAGAAGTATAGAAAAGGCCAGAAGGAGTTACATTGTGTCTTTGTAGATTTAGAAAACACGTACGACAATGTCTTCAGTTGTTACATACATCAAACTGCAGTGGGCACATTTGTAAAGGAAGAGTAGGGTAATTGAACAGATACAATTGGGTAGAAAAAGAGGGGGGGTGATGAGGATGTGCACATCCTTGATGGGGAGGAACGCTGGTTTGAACAAGGAGTCAAAGAGGCCATGTATGTGAAGAGGGAATGACCATCCCTGAACTGGGGGGGGGGGGGGCTAAGAGTACATCTGTCACCATCTTACAATGCTGTGATCGCAACTATTCCCCAACCCTCTGTGAATAGTACACATGGCCACTGTAAATCTAGTTAATGGTCACACCATATTTGCATATGAAACTGGTTGTTGGTTTGGGTCGTTATACCACTGTATTGTTTATAAACACACTTAATCGTTTATAAAAACTATTGTTTATAAACACACTGTATTGTTTATAAATACACTGAATCGTTTATAAACACTATTGTTTATAAACACTATTGTTTATAAACACTATTGTTTATCTATCGTTTATGAACACACTGTATTGTTTATAAACACACTCAATCGTTTATAAACACTATTGTTTATAAACACTCAATAGTTTATAAACACACTTCATTGTTTATAAACATTATCGTTTATAAACACACTGAATCCTTTATAAACACTATTGTTTATAAACACTGTATTTTTTATCTATCGTTTATAAACACACTGTCGTTTATAAACACACTATCGTTTATAAACACTATTGTTTATAAACACCCTCAATCGTTTATGAACACACCTCATTGTTTATAATAACACTATCGTTTATAAACACTATCGTTTACAACTCACGCTTCCAAATTCAGCTATCAGACGAGTCTTGTAGACTGAGGTTATGTGAAGAGACCACTTCACTGTAGACACACGCAGACACCTGGTCTGTTAACTATTGTCTTTCACTGGTTGTGTTGATGCTTCTGTCTAGTCCACCAGACAGGAAGTTCATCACGGCTCGCTACTTGCAGCTTGAGTTAATACACTATTTTTGTTGGACCGAGCAGGAAGTTGTGTGTATGTGTGTGTGTGTCTGTGTGTGTGTGTGTTGTCTCTGGTGGACCAGAACACTGCTGACTGCAGTAAAATGCATCACTGCCAGTGTTCAGTTTGGGATTTTTTTCCGTGAATGTTGCCACAAACAGCCCACTTTGTCCTTCCTGCCAACACAAAGGCTTTTCTTACAGTGACATAGCCAGAACACCACCGTGTTACACACCTCCTTCAACACTACACAGTAGCGTAACGCAATATCACTTGGATGGAAACTCTGACACAACGCTCGGTGAGAACCAAATATTGTGGAGTGGCTGATGTGTAATCAGTCAGTTCCTCTCCGCAGCCTGACATACTGACTGCGTTTACATGGAGTCAGAAGAAGTGGGTTTCTGGTGCGCAGCCTGACATACTGACTGCGTTTACATGGAGTCAGAAGAAGTGGGTTTGTTGTGCGACGCCTGACATACTGACTGCGTTTACATGGAGTCAGAAGAAGTGGGTTTGTTGTGCGCAGCCTGACATACTGACTGCGTTTACATGAAATCAGAAGAAGTGGGTTTGTTGTGCGCAGCCTGACATACTGACTGCCTTTACATGGAGTCAGAAGAAGTGGGTTTGTTGTGCGCAGCCTGACATACTGACTGCGTTTACATGGAGTCAGAAGAAGTGGGTTTCTGGTGCGCAGCCTGACATACTGACTGCGTTTACATGGAGTCAGAAGAAGTGGGTTTGTTGTGCGCTGCCTGACATACTGACTGCGTTTACATGGAGTCAGAAGAAGTGGGTTTGTTGTGCGCAGTCTGACATACTGACTGCCTTTACATGGAGTCAGAAGAAGTGGGTTTGTTGTGCGCAGCCTGACATACTGACTGCGTTTACATGGAGTCAGAAGAAGTGGGTTTGTTGTGCGCAGCCTGACATACTGACTGCGTTTACATGGAGTCAGAAGAAGTGGGTTTGTTGTGCTCAGCCTGACATACTGACTGCGTTTACATGGAGTCAGAAGAAGTGGGTTTGTTGTGCGCAGCCTGACATACTGACTGCCTTTACGTGGAGTCAGAAGAAGTGGGTTTGTTGTGCGCAGCCTGACATACTGACTGCGTTTACGTGGAGTCAGAAGAAGTGGGTTTGTTGTGCGCAGCCTGACATACTGACTGCCTTTACATGGAGTCAGAATAAGTGGGTTTGTTGTGCGCAGCCTGACATACTGACTGCGTTTACATGGAGTCAGAAGAAGTGGGTTTGTTGTGCGCAGCCTGACATACTGACTGCGTTTACATGGAGTCAGAAGAAGTGGGTTTGTTGTGCGCAGCCTGACATACTGACTGCGTTTACATGGAGTCAGAAGAAGTGGGTTTGTTGTGTTAATCCGACTAAAACTGGCCTTTAACATACATGGAGACGTGTTAGTCCGACTGAAGTCGTACTAAATCGGATTTCTCGAAGTGGGACTAACACACCTAGATAACGCGGTTGGCGATGGATGCACTCTGGCATGTATACGCTTCAATCGGCCCCGAACTGGTCTAGGCGTTCTGCGCATGTTCCATAGTTCCCGCCGCGGCCTTTATTTTTTTTTCCCTTCAGTTTTCCCCCTTTTTTCTCCCCAGCTGTATCTGGCCATTTATCCCGCTCTTTTTTTTTTTGAGCCGTACCGGTCGCTGCTCTACCCCTTCTCTGCCGATCCGGGCGTCGTCCCGACCGACCAGAGGAGGCGCTAGCGCAGCGACCAGGGCAAATACCCACATTCGACTTCCCACCCGCAGACACGGGCAACTGTGTCTGTAGAGACGCCCGACCAAGCCGGAGGTAACACAGGGATTCATTCCTCGGCGGTCTGTCATCCAGTGCTAGAGCTTGGCAACCGACGTCATTGCGCAATGCATTGTGGGGAGGAGCCGCCATATTGTGATGCCATGGACGCTAGCCGGTAACACGCATTTTTTTCCTCGTACTGCTTGTAATATTTGCTAGTAACATTTGATTTGCTTATGTCCCTTACGGCTTTCCGTAGCGCCACAACAAAGTCACGTGATGTACGTAACAACGTCAGTCGGAATCCGGTCGGTGAATAAACGCCCAGCACGAGAGAAGTCGTCCTTGCTGTATTAATGTTATAAGTTAACATAGCCAGAGGGCACAGATCATTACATGGTGTCAGAGTAGCGGAGTTTAAATACCCAATATGGATTCGTACGGCGTTCCAGCTCCACGGATGGACTGGGAATCGGCGAACTTACCTGAAGCATGGAGACGATTTCGACAAACAACGGAGCTAATGTTCAAGGGCCCCCTGCGCGGGAAGAACGAAGAGGAGAAATGCAGCTACCTCCTGCTCTGGATAGGGGAAAAAGGGCGCGATGTGCACAACACTTGGACACTCAGCGGAGAACAGGCCAAGAAGCTAGAAACGTACTACGATAAGTACACTGAGTACATCACCCCCAAAGCAAACCCGATTTATGCCAGATATAAATTTCATGAAAAGATGCAGGGAGAGAGTGAATCCTTCGAACAATTTGTAACTGAGCTAAAGCTCCTAGTCAAAGACTGTGGCTACCCAAATGCCGACGAGATGGTCAGGGACCGCATCGTGTTTGCCACCAACTCACCCAGAGTGAGAGAAAAGCTACTTAGCCAGGGAGCTGAGCTAACGCTAGAAAAAGGCATAGATGTAGCCCGCTCACACGAGCTAGCAAAGCAACAGCTAAAGTTTATGGGCCAGGGCAGCACACATGAAACGGTGCACACAATAGGCTGAGAGACTTACAAACCGAACGCACCCAAAGCAGCTAACGCTAACTTCAGACCAAGGGAGGGTAACGTTAGCACCGCCGCCAGGGCGTGTAGCTATTGTGGAGGGCTACACGGCGCTAAAGCCACTTGCCCAGCTAAGGGTAAACAATGCATTAAATGCAAGAAGCTCAATCATTTTGCTAAAGTATGCAAGTCTAGCTCCCAGGGACAGACAAAGTACTACCGCGGCACAGTACATGCCGTCGGAGAGAACCCAGAAGAGTACACCACTGACAGAGAGCAGGAAGAACTGTACTTCGACAACATTACAGTGGAGAGCACCGCTGTGGGAGAACAGACAGAGCTGTACATAGACTGCATCTCAATAGAGAACAACGGAAAAAGCAACGAGCAGGCTTACGTAGAGGTTGGAATTGGCACACCTCCACAGAAGGTAAAGTTTAAACTAGACACTGGGGCACAGGCCAATACTATTCCCACCAACCTGTTCCAGGCGCTGTTCAAAAATGTGACACTGAAACCAGCAATACACAGACTCACTGAATATGGAGGAGGCGCGCTGAGCGTGAAAGGCACATGCAAACTCAAATGTAAGTACAGAGACAATGCAATGATGCTGGACTTTTACGTCATTGACACAAACGCCCCACCAGTCATGGCAATGAAAACATGCCGTGACCTAAACTTGGTAAAAATAGTGATGGCTGTGAGCGAGGAAAACAATGTCACATCACAGAGTATAATGGATGAGTATGCAGATGTTTTCCAGGGAATAGGAGAGTTCCCAGGCGAGTGCACCTTCCGCGTCACACCAGATGCAACGCCGGTCGTCTGCCCGCCACGCAGAATCTCCATCGCCCTACGCAGCAAACTGAGGGACGAGCTTGACAGCATGGAGAAAGGCGGCATAATCTGTAAGGTAACAGAACCCACAGAATGGGTGAACGCACTCGTCATTGTTGAGAAGCCAAAGACAGGCAAACTTAGAGTGTGTTTAGACCCCAGAGCTCTTAACAAAATGATACAACGACCTCACTACCCCCTCCCCACGCTGGAGGACGCCACCACAAAGCTCGCTGGAGCTGAGTACTTTAGCGTGTTAGACGCGCGGTCAGGCTATTGGGCCATCAAACTGAGCACTGAATCCTCAATGTTGACGACATTTAACACAGTGTTTGGCAGGTATCGTTTCCTCAGACTGCCATTCGGAATCGTGTCCGCTCAAGACGAGTTCCAGAGACGCGTGGATGAAACATATGAAGGATTGGACGGTGTGACGGCCATAGTGGACGACATACTAGTGTTCGGCAAGACTAAAGAGGAACATGACCAGCGTCTCAGAGCGATGCTGAAGCGCACAAGGGAGCGAGGGGTGAGGCTCAACCCCGACAAGTGTCACATATGCGTGTCCGAGGTACGCTACTTCGGCCACACGCTCTCACACGAAGGCATCAAACCAGACCCACACAAGGTGAAGGCGGTCAAGGACATGCAACCCCCACAGAACAAAGCAGAGCTGGAGACAGTCCTCGGCATGATCAACTACCTCGCCAGATTCGCTCCACACCTCTCACAGATAAACTCACCCCTCAGACAGCTTCTGGAACAGGACAGTGAGTTTGTGTGGGATGCAGTCCACGACAAGGCGTTCCAAGAGATGAAGAATCTCATTACACAGCACCCAGGTCCAGTACTCTCATATTTCGACCTGCAGAAAGAGCTGCGACTCCAAGTGGATGCATCCAAAAGTGGCCTTGGGGCTGTCATGCTCCAAGACGGCAAACCAATTGCCTATGCGTCCAAGTCACTCAACAGCACTGAAGAAAACTACGCACAGATAGAGAAGGAGCTCTACGCTGTGGTCTTCGGCTGCAAGAGGTTCCACGAGTACATGTACGGACGAAAAGTGATTGTGGAGTCAGACCACAAGCCTCTGGAGGCAATACTAAAAAAGCCACTGGCAGCAGCACCACCCCGGCTGCAACGGATGATCCTGGCGCTCCAAAAATACGACATCCAAATCATCCACCACCCCGGTAAGGACATACCGGTGGCCGACACACTGTCACGCAAGTCAATAGAACACCACGACAGTGACCTACAGGAAGGGATGGAGGCCCAAGTGCACACAGTCCTCAGCAACATCCCTGTGAGCGACACAAGACTCACAGAAATCAAGCAGGAAACAGCGCAAGATCCACAGCTCACCGCACTCAGACGAGCCACACTCACTGGCTGGCCAGACACAAAGAAAAAGTGCCCGCCCAGCATCCAGGAATACTGGAACCACAGAGCAGAAATCTCAGAAATGGACGGTATCCTGTTCAAAGGTGAGAGAATCATTGTCCCCCAAAAGCTTCGCAAGGACATGATACAGCGCATCCATGCCAGCCACCTTGGCGTGGAAAAAAAACAAATGCCGAGCAAGAGACTTACTGTTCTGGCCTGGCATGGGGAAACAGATCGAGGATGCGGTAGCAGACTGCAGCATATGCCAAGAACGGCGCAGCGCAAATGCAAAGGAACCAATGATGTCACACGCCATACCCGAGCGGCCGTGGCAAGTGATAGGCACAGACCTATTCACATGGAACTCACAGGACTTCATAGTCACTGTGGACTACTACTCCAGATTCTTCGAGCTAGAGAGACTTTACAGCTGCACCTCATCTGCCGTCATCATGAAGCTGAAAGCAGCAATGGCTCGACACGGAATCCCCGAGACTATCATCAGCGACAACGGTGCGTGCTACAGCTCTGGTGAGTTCCGCAACTTCTCACAGACATGGGGTTTCTCACACACCACCACAAGCCCCCACTACCCACAGAGCAACGGCCTCTCCGAGAAGACTGTCCAGACGGCCAAACGCATCCTGGACAAAGCCAAAGCTGAGAACAAAGACCCCTACATGAGCTTACTGGAGTATCGCAACACACCGGTGGACAACCTGAAATCACCGGCACAGTTACTGATGAGTCGGAGGCTGCGGTCCATTCTCCCATCAACAGCAAAACACCTGCAGCCACAGATCGCCAGTCAGGAGGATGTTCACAAAAGGAGAGAGGTATGTCAACAGCGCCAGCAGGCATACTACAACCGAACAGCCAAACCTCTGCCCCACCTGCCCGCAGGCACACCAATCCGCTTCCGGCAGGAGGATGGATCCTGGAGACCTGCAACTGTGGAAAGACCAGCGAACACAGACAGGAGCTACCACATCCAAACCAAAGAAGGTCAGATCTACCAACGCAACCGTCAACACCTGCGACAAAGCAGAGTGAACACTCACACTACACACGCACACACTTCACAGCAGACTGTTACCAGCGCTAACAACAACACACAAGCCCATCAGCAAGAGCATGCTGAACCTCCAGACACGAACAATCAGCGACAACCAGACACACAGCCTGGTTACACCACGAGGTCAGGTCGCACGATCAAACCAAGACAAATCCTTGACTTATGAATGTTAAAAAAGAGAGAATTTTACACCAACCTGTACTATACCTGCTATGTTTTGAAAATAAATATTTACAGCGTTCGCTTACCTTGTGTACCTACCTGCTGTTTGCAGTTACCAGTAATGAAATGAAAAAAAAAGATGAAATGTTATTACGGTGTCACATTTAGACAGTGAAGGAAATGTTTTACACTACTTTGTTGCAGTCCAGTTATATAAGAGTTCCACTTTCATATTCTTTCTTATTAAGATTGTATTCGCTTATAAACGTGCTCAACGTGGTCTGTATCTCTGCAGAGAAAGCAGCACTTTTCAGAAAAAGGGAGATGTAATATTTGCTAGTAACATTTGATTTGCTAATGTCCCTTACGGCTTTCCGTAGCGCCACAACAAAGTCACGTGATGTACGTAACAACGTCAGTCGGAATCCGGTCGGTGAATAAACGCCCAGCACGAGAGAAGTCGTCCTTGCTTTATTAATGTTATAAGTTAACATAGCCAGAGGGCACAGATCATTACACTGCTGAGCTAAGTATGCTTAAAATAGCTTGGCACAAGTGGATTATACCAAGACAAAGCCCTACCGGACGCCAAGAAACGCCATATTGACAAAATCAATGTTATCGGAAATGTCGATCCTTGTGAAATCCCAAAAGGCCAATGGATCCTTGACCCTGACGCCTTGCCTCCCCTCAAGTTTCCTGGTATGTTTGCATATCTTGGGAGTGGTGTCCGTGGCTACACCGCCGGACAGTTTCGTAATTACAAGTCTTGGGAAGCCCGCGTTCGGCTCACCAGTGGTTGAGTACATGACCCGGAGATTGAAAAACCCTGTCGTCCGAACGAAGGTACCGGCTTTCTTTTAGCATCCATCCTTTGTGTACCCGGCAACGTCACGTAGAGAACACATTAACGTTACAATATTCACATTTGTCTGCGTCCGGGTTATGCACCATATGCGACTTAATGAGCCGCCTTTAAAGCCCCGGATGATCGGCCGCCGGCGTGTTTGGCTGCTGAAATGAGAAAATTAAGTGTTTGTCTTTACTGTCAAGCACACTGATTACTGTTACAGTGTAGTGACCTACTCAGAGGTTAGATATTCACCATGCGAGCCAGAGACGGTCCCTTTAAGACAGTGGGCGGGGTTAGCAAGGGGTATTGTGGGTAGACATGAGGCTGAGGTATAGCATAATAAACTACTGACTTAGTTTAGTTGGAAGAAATAAACGACCCCACGGCTGTGTGGTGTGGTCAAAAGGAGAAGTGGTCTGGTCTCCTTTCTTTCATCCTCCACATTGGTGACCCCAGCGTGAGCCATGGAGAACGAAGCTCCCAGTGCAGCGGCAGTGACTAACGCCGTCTCGCTCAAACTGCCCGACTTCTGGGAAACGGCTGCGGCAGCAAGGTTCGCTCACATCGAAGCCCAGTTCGCCATTAGGAACATCACCGTGGATGAGACCAATACCACCACGTCGTGGCGGCACCCGGAACATCTACGGCGTCACGGATATTGGGCCTGCTGCAAGCCCCGCCGCCCACGGATAAGTACGGTACGATTGAGAGACACTTGCTGCAGGCTTCTGAGCTAGCAGAGGTGGAGCGGGCCGACTGGTGGTGTTCGCTGCAAGGCTTGGGAGACGGCAAGCCATCGGAGCTAATGGACAAGATGCTGAGTATGCTGGGTTCGTGCAACCCCGCCTTGCTTTTCGGCCAGCTGTTCCTCCGTCAGTTCCCCTCGCACGTCCGTGCTGCTTTGGCCAGCTCCAAGTTGTCCACCACCAGCAACTTTCGGGAGTTGGCCGCGGAGGCTGACAGGATTTTCCTCGTCAGCCAACAGCACCGGTTGAGGCTGCGGGCGTCGCCGCGGCAGCAGTTTCTCATCGGCAGCAGGACTCAAGGGGACTGTGCTTCTACCATGCTAGGTTTGGAACCAAAGCCAAGCAATGCCGTGCACCATGCACTTTCAGCAGAGCGGGAAATCCAGGGCCGGCGCTCAGTAGTAGCCCTGAGCGTTGCCCAGGAAGGCAGGCTGCTGTTTATTCAGGACACCATCTCCAGCCGACGGTTGGTAGGTGATTCGGGCGCGCGGCGGATCATCCTACCTGCGACACCAGTGGACCCCTATGGATGCTGCTAACGGCACTCCCGTACGCACCTATGGCATGAGGTATGTGGAGGTGGTTTTTGGAGGTCGGCGGTTCGGCCGGGACTTTGTAATGGCGAAGGCGTCCATTGCCCTCCTGGGTTCGGATTTCCTGCGCGCTTATGGACTGTTGGTAGACGTTAAAAACCGCCGCTTGATTGACGCCGTCTCCTTCTGCTCCTACCCATGTACGCTGGGGGAGGCGGGTCCCATCGGCTTGTCCAACATGATTGCCACCGGGGATGAATTTCAGCGTCTGCTCGCTGAGTTTCCGGACCTCACAACGCCGAACTCATCTCTCATCAGCAGTCGCCAAGTATGGAGTGGAACACTACATCACCACCACGGGCCCCCCAGTCTACGCCCGTGCACGGCGCCTCGACCCAGCCAAGCTCGCCATCGCCCAGGAGGAGTTTGCCAACATGGAGCGCCTCGGCATCGTGCGCCGCTCCGACAGTCCATGGGCCTCCCCCCTGCATATGGTCACGAAGGCTAACGGTGGCTGGCGCCCATGTGGTGATTACCGCCGCCTCACCAACGCCACGACGCCAGACCGCTACCCCGCCCAGCACATCCAGGACTTCTCCATGCACTTGGCGGGGGCGGTCATCTTCTCCAAGGTGGACCTCGTGCGCGGATACCACCAGGTGCCGGTCCGCCCACAGGATGTGCCGAAGACGGCAGTGATCACGCCGTTCGGCCTGTTCAAGTTCCTGAGGGATACCGTTTGGGCTCAAAGGGGCTGCACAGACCTTTCAGCGGCTCATGGACTCTGTGCTGCGAGATATGCCGTTCCTGTTTTTTTACGTGAACGACATTCTGGATCACCTGGTCCACCTCTGGCAGCTGTTCGAACGGCTCAGCCAGCATGGGCTCATCGTCAAGCCAGCGAAGTGCCAGTTGGGCCTGCCAGCCATTGATTTCCTCGGGCACTGGGCTATAAAGGATGGAGCAACCCCCTTCCCCGACAAGGTGGACGCCGTCGCCAGGTTCCCACGCCCGAACACGGTGAAGTCCCTGCAGGAGTTCCTGGGCATGGTGAACTTTTACAACCGGTTCATTCCCCGGGCAGCTCATCTCATGCGCCCCCTGTATGAGGCTCTGAAGGGTAAGGACCCCAAGGGCCCAGTGGACTGGTCGGAAGAGAGAAACCGGGCATTTGAGGACGCTAAGGCTGCGCTGGCTGATGCCGCCTTGTTGGCGCACTCATCACCAACTGCCCCAGTAGCACTCACCACGGATGCCTCAGATTACGCCATGAGGGTAGTGTATGAGCAGTGGATGGGCAGAGCCTGGCAGCCACTTGCTCTTTTCAGCTGCCAGCTGAGCTTCTTGGCCCGTTTCTCGCCATCCGCCGCTTATGGTTCCTGCTGGAAGGCTGCTGCTTCTCTGTCTTTGTGGACCACAAGCCGCTGACATTCGCCATGGCCAAAGCCACCGAGCCGTGGTCTGGGCGCCAACAGCGCCAGCTCTCCTACATCTCCGAGTTCACCACTGACATCGTGCACGTCGCCGGCAAGGACAGCTTCGTCGATGACTGCCTCTCCCGGGCGATGTTGGGGGCCGTCCACTTGGGACTCGACTACGCAGACAAGGCTGCAGACCAGGCTGCTGACACAGAAGTGCAGGCCTACCGGACTGCTGAGACCGGGCTGCAGATGGAGGATGTGGTGTTCAACGACACCGGGGCCACGCTTCTCTGTGACAGCTCCACGGGTCAGCCCCGACCCATGGTGCCCAAGGGCTGGCGGCGACGGGTTTTCAACGCCATCCATGGCCTTTCACACTAAGGCGTGAAGGCGTCAACGAAGTTGGTGGGGGCCAAGTTCGTGTGGCATGGCCTCAGGAAGGACGTCAAGGACTGGGCGGGCACCTGCGTGGCGTGTCAGCGCTCCAAGGTTCATCGCCACACCAAGGCACCCCTTGTGCTCTTCCCAGTGCCTGGGAGGCGTTTCGACCATGTCAATGTCGAGTAGGACCCCTCCCTCCTCCCGTGGTGTCACTCATCTCCTTACCGTGGTGGACAGGACCACTAGGTGGCCAGAGGCTATTCCGTTGTCAGCCACGTCTGCTAAGGTGGCCCGGGCGTTCATCTGGTCCTGGGTAGCCCGGTTTGGCACGCCATCTGACCTCACTTCTGACCAGGTCCCGCAGTTCACATCTGAGCTCAGGACTGCAGTCGCTGAAAGCCTAGAGGTGAAGCTGGATCGCACCATGGCGTACAACCTGCAGGGCAATGGTTTAAGTGAGCGGTTTCATCGTTCTATGAAGGCCGCTCTTTGGGCCAGCCTCACAGAGAGTAGCTGGGTCGACTGGCTCCCATGGGTCATGCTGGGCCTGCGGACCGCCCCTAAGGAAGACCTCCAGTCCTCGTCGGCCGAGCTGGTTTATGGCCAGCCACTACGGGTCCCGGGGGAATTTCTGCCAGATGGCGCGGCACCCTGGTCTGCTGCCGCCAACGGGCTGTGTTCCAGGACACTGCCGGTGTTTTCACTCCAGTCCCAACTTCGCAGCACAGCCTCCCTCAGTCTTACATCCCCAAGGACCTACAGTCGGCCGGGTACGTCTTCATCCGGCATGACGCCCACCGTACTCCCCTGCGGCCCCCCTACGATGGCCCCTTCTGTGTCCTGGCAGCGGGGGCTAAGAGCTTTGTTGTGGATGTCGGTGGTAAGCAGGAGTGGGTTTCGGTGGACCGCTTCAAGCCGGCTCACCTGGACTTGGACAGGCCGGTTCAGCTGGCTCAGCCCCCTCGGCCTGGACGCCCCCCTACTCCTACACCCGTCAAGAGGAGCCGTTTTGGCCGCATTATTCGTACCCCGCCACGTTGATTTTTTTTTCTTTTTTTCTTGTTGTCATGGTGAATTCTGGGGGGGCGTGTGTAGTGACCTACTTGCAGGTTACATATTCACCATGCAGGCCAGAGGCGGTCCCTTTAAGAAAGTGGGCGGGTTTAGCAGGGGGTATTGTGGGTAGACATGCGGCTGAGGTTTAGCAGAATGAACTACTGACTTAGTTTTAGTTGGAGGAAATAAACGACCCCACGGCTGAGTGGTCAAATGGAGAAGTGGTCTCCTCTCCTTTCTTTCACCCTCCACAACAGCGCTATTGTTACTTCCTTTGAATGCATTATTGTTGATATTTGATATTTTTGTTGCACTTTAAGAGGTTTACTTTGCTTAGACAATGTTTGCATTTGATATGTGAAAAATTCAGCTTTGCTTCACTCCAACAATCTTTTGCACATCGTTATATTGTTCATATATGTGGCGGATATGTTGATATGAGTTTTAACCTTTTTGTTTCTGAAGATGTTTACTCAGACATGTTTACATTCAATGCTGGAAAAATTCAGTTAAATTTCAAATTCAACCACCCAAAATCTGCATGTTGTACTTGCAAATTACATTTTTATTTAATCAGTTTCTACAAGATCACATTGTGTCATCTTGTTTTCAATTCAAGTATTAAAGTACACAAACATTTCGTCAAAAAAACTCAACCTCAACCTGAAATATCTACAGCAGTGAAATAAAACATACATTAGTACAACAGTAATAATCCAGAAATATGCAATATTAGTAAAACACTGTATTGTTGAAAGAGTATTTTTTACTTTTCATACTTTATGTACATTTTGCCGAAAATATATTCTTTTAGGATCTGAAAACTTTGTACATTTCTGCATACATCATTTGTCAATTTTAACATGCACATTTGTCATATTCACCCAGTTTTACGACCACACTGGGACACGTGTTAAGAAGTATACAGCAAACATTCACTAACTTGTCAAGAAGTGTCCTCTCCTCCCCCTCACATGGCCGTAACAAGCTAACTGGTATTCTCCTGTGTAACGTTGTGTACTTGCTGCGCATACTACCAATCACCCTTCCAACATGAACCCTCAGGTGTGCCACCGCTCGGGTGTTTTCCACATCCTTAGCATTGAGCTGGCATCTTCCTTCAGGGAACGCAGGACCTTTGACCTCTGCACACGTCATCCCCACACTGTCCTTGATACTGAAGCCTCGATCAGCTAACACCATGTCACCCGGTAACAGTTTGTTACGAAGGCCACAGTTCTCAGTCACTTGCCTGTCGGAGGCACGCCCACCCCACCCCTTGGCAATAAATGATATTGCACCTTGTGGCGTAACACCGATGAGGTATTCCATGGTGTGTAGTGGGGAAAGGCCTGCGCAGGGGCTTTTAGATTTGATGGCCTGTCTGTACGCATTTCAAAGCAGTCGACAATAATAGCTACACGTTTCCCAAAAGCGTCCAAAAACGAATGTGGCCTTGCGCTTGTAAACAATGCCTCTCTGGCCAGTAGACCAGGGGCTGTTTTAGCTCCTGCCCCTTACAGGAATGACGGATTTATTTTTCATTTCGGTGTCAAACGTGTTACTTTTTTAGTATCATCGATTACTGTCGAGATATAATAAGACATTTAGAATTTAGCCGAAACTCGGCGGCCGCCTATAGCTCCTTTAAGGCGTGCGTACAACACATCTATGGTGTCAGTAAAGGCAGCGGAAAGAGTTTTAGGTGGAGCATCAAAGAGATGGGTGAGGTGCTGGACTGGACGGTCCAGCCTCAGACGTAGGATTGTCAACACAACCGTTTGAAAGGATGACAGCTTTTGTGTAACTGGCAGGAAAGCCTTAACATTGGTGAACAATGACATTAAAATGGCAAAACATGGAATTCCTGTGTCATACCGGACCTTATTTGTGTCACCCTTTAAAAAGTCTTCATCCATCTTTCTTTGTTCAGCTCACACCTAAGCTCCCTGTTCTCTCGCAACACATGGTTGATTTCTGCACTATTGCACTGACAGAATTGACATTCTGTTCTTCTTTGTCTCTTCGCTGTTGGTTCATGTGCCACTTCATCTTCTGCCTGGTCTCCACCTTCCTCATCCCCTGCTGCTTCCTCATCTGCCCGGTCTCCACATTCATCATATTCTACAGGTCCCACCTCTGCCTGGTCACCACCTTCCTCATCGTCTGCCACTTCTGCCTCTGCCTGGTCACCACCTTCCTCATCGTCTGCCACTTCTGCCTCTGCCTGGTCACCACCTTCCTCATCGTCTGCCACTTCTGCCTCTGCCTGGTCACCACCTTCCTCATCTGCTGTCACTTCTGCCTCTGCCTGGTCACCACCTTCCTCATCTGCTGCCACTTCTGCCTCTGCCTCGTCACCACCTTCCTCATCTGCTGTCACTTCTGCCTCTGCCTGGTCACCACCTTCCTCATCTGCTGCCACTTCTGCCTCTGCCTCGTCACCACCTTCCTCATCTGCTGCCGCTCCCGCCTGCTTTATTTCTTCCTCGTCTTCTGCAGTGGTTTCTCCCTGCATTTGGGATTCACTGCTGTCTCCTGCTGCTGGCATGCTCATTTGTTTTCTTCGTAATCAACGAGAATACCAGTCTGACTCTGTAGCGTGCACTTCAGAGTGTCCCAGGTGCCATGTTGGAGCCCAGTCAGGATGTGACTCGTCCATTTCATATGCTGATGTACCTTCAAGAAGACATCAGTAAATCAATACAAAATAAAACAAAACTACTGCAGTGAAACACCTTATTTTTAACCAACGCTAAAGACATGCATATTAAAGACACACGAACACACCTTATTTCCTTAAACACAAATGACACTGGGAGATAAAAACTGCAGTAGCTTCAACGTGGCAAGTGGAAGGCTGTTTAGCTACTGTTCTCAGGGGCCGTTTGGTTAAAGTAACAAAACTACTTGTTGGGTTTAGAGAATGCAAAAACAGACCCAGGCATCGCAAGCCGAACACGGCTCAATCACGCTACACAATGCACGAGGGCCTCACTGCACGAAGGCCTACAGGGAAACGTGTCCTGCTTGGTGCAGACACACTATGGCCCAAAGTCTCTACACACTTTGACACTCACACTATGGCCCAAAGTCTCTACACACTTTGACACTCACACTATGGCCCAAAGTCTCTACACACTTTGACACTCACCTGAGCAAAATGCCTGGAACACACCCCCAACGACCTCGGGATGCTGGGAAGGAGCTGGCGCCCGTGCGTCTTCTCGTCCTTCCATGGGACACGTGGCTTCCTCGAGCCTGCCTCCAGGCAGCACCGCTGAAGAAAGACAGCCCGAACCCACAACGCAACAAGTCCTTGCCGTGACTTTAAAGTAGTCGAAATGTGTTTAATTACCGCAGGGCCTGACTCGTGTCTGCCGGTGTAGCACCAGTGCCGCTAGCGTGATTTTTTTCCCGTACCCGTTTTCCGGGAACTCTGCCTCTGATTGGCTAGTACTCGTTGCCTCCGTTGGTTAGGTTGGTTAAGGTTAGGGTGGGGTTAGGGATAGGGTTAGCCAATCAGAGATAGAGTAGGGGCGGGTCTTCTCGCAATCCGTGTGGGAAAAATAACGCGGTCGAAAACGGGTACGAAAAAAAAATCACGCGTACCACTATGGCATCACAATATGGCGACACACACCCATCAGCCACCGCGGCGCACTGTGGCGTGACGTCACGTTCCCAAGCTGAAAGGGGGCATATCGCCGCCTACCGGAATGGCCAAGATGGCGCTCTGAGCGGTGACGTTTTCGTGAGCTCTGCAAACCTAATTGTTTTTTTTTTTAACTAAATACGGTGAACAAGGACTTTATTTGCGCCTATTGGACAATTACTACTCACCCGCAACTTTTGCTGACGCCAACAAACCAAAATGAGCAAACTTGAGAAAAGAAAGAACGAACCTAGGAAGTCTACAGCTAACACCAGCCCCGCTAGCAAGCCTGCTAACGTTAGCCAACCCAAGAAGTCAGCTTGGACACCTGATAAGCCTGCTGACGGTAAACATACTTTTCTCGACTCCATGCATGACTATCTCGAAGCGGTACCCGAACCACCACAACTTGCCCTGATGGAAGAAGACTTTCCTTCGCTTCCTCTCACACCATGTTGCTCTCCTGCCGGTAAGCTAAGAAACGTTGGGGACGCGGAGACAACTACTGTTCTCTCCCAGCTCTCGTCTCTGACTAGCCGGATTAACTCGAGGTCGGATACGCTGGAAAAAATGGTCAGTGGCAACACCACAATGATCTCCGAGCCGAGGTGAAAATGGCAGTTCAAGAGAACACTAAACAAATCACAGCCGTGAAAGTCATATGAAGCTGTATGTGCTGAGATAAATGATATGAAGGACAGAGTTGTCAACGTTGAATCACAGCTTGAAAAATACAAGGCATACGCTGAAACACCGGAGAAGCGGATCTCTCGCCTGTAGGGGGCGCTATTCACGCCGTTGGAATTTAAAACTATACGGCTTGGCCGAGAAGGAGAAGCAAGACTTGCGGCAAGAGGTTATCCAGGTGTGCCAGTCTGTTTTACCAGAGGCGAAGGATAAACTACCAGACGTGGTGGATACGGTGCACCGCCTCGGTCCTAAGAAACCCAGCAACAACCAACCCAGAGGCGTCATCATGCAGTTCACATCCAGGGTCCACCGTGATGCTGTCTGGCGGGCCGCGAAGAAGTCAGCCTTCCTGAAGGACAACAACTTAAAGCTGGCAGAGGATCTGTCAGCTGATGAGCGCGACCGGAGAAACCGCCTCTGGCCCGCCGTGGATAAAGCACGCAGGGGAAATAAGTTAGCGTTTTTCGTCGGGGGACGCGCGTTCGTGAATGGGAAAGAAATATTTCCACCTCAATGACATTTTCTGAGGTAGCACAAGGTACAAACTGAAGTAATACACGGTTCAACTGCCTTCTATTCATCTCTTACATTGACTGCTCTTTCTTCTTGTTACTTGATATTAGGTGTAATTGCACTCAAAAGCTAACCAGGTTTAAGCTGCCATATATTTCTCAGTTATTTATAATTTGAATATGCGCTTTATTTTAAGCACTCATGCATACATTGAGTATTGTGTGAGTTGAACAGCAGCTATTTTTGTTGGACTATTTAAAACGAGTGAGAGATTTCACTTTTTGCCTTCAAAACTCACACACTCACATGAGGTGAGCTATATGTTACTTTGGCTGTATTTTATTACAAATACGTTTTGTTATGGCTCAAGTTCACTGGTCCTTCATCCAGGGTTTGCAGTTCTCACCTTCAACAGTACTGTCTTAAGTGACCACAAGTTCTCAATTTAACCACTTCTTTACTTATTTGGTCTAAGCTTTCACTTATTTGTCCTTTTTTCTTTTTTCTTTCCTTGCTCTATCCTTATGTCGTTGTCTATTATCTCTTTAAATGTGAGAGGTTTAAGAAGTAATGTGAAACGTAAAGCCATTTTTTTATATTGTAAGCAGTTTGGCACAGATTTTTGCTTTATACAAGAGTCCCACTCAATTGAGCAAGTCAAGTGTTTCTGGAGGTCGCAGTGGGGAAATGATTTGTGGTTGTCCCATGGTACAGAGCGTTCTGCTGGTGTTCGTACACTGAAAAACAGATTTAATGGAAAAATCTTAATCTCTGACTGTGATAAAGACGGTCATTATATTATTCTGATACTTGAGGTTGCACACTCTATATTTTAGTCAATGTGGAGACTTTAATGTTGTATTTGATAATTGCATGGATAGGTGGCCTTCTAGGGGTTTAGACTTCTCTAACTCACATGTAAAGTTGTTTGCACAAAGATTTGATTTATTAGATTCATGGAGGGATTCTCATCCAGCTCAAAGAGCATACACATGGTGCAATAAGACACAAACCAGTCACTCACGGATTGATTATTGGCTTATTTCAAAAGACTTGAAAGAAGTGAAAACTGACATTTTTCCTACGCCGCTTTGAGATCACAAAACAATTCACTTAAATATCTCTTTGTCATCGTCTTCTGATGCTAAAGCGTCATATTGGAAGCTTAACAATACTATCCTTGAGCATAAGGAAGTAGTTACTGAAGTTCATAGTTTAATAAGGCTTCACTGGAGCAAAGCTCGGGCTGAAAATATGTTTTGTAACAACTGGGAGCTTTTGAAATATGAACTTGGCAAATTTTTTCGTAAATATAGCATTTGTTTGGCAAAGAAAAGAAGGGCTGACGAGAATGAAACAATACATGAGATTACATCTTTAACATCCAAACCAAAAGAGGCTCTCAACGACTATGATAAGGCAGAACTAATTGACTTGCAGCATAGGTTGGATGAGATTTATAAGCGCAAAGCTGAAGGAGCATTTGTTAGGTCTCGCAAAAAGTGGCTTGAAGAAGGAGAGCAAAACTCTGCATATTTTTTCAGACTCGAGAAACACCAATCCAGCATTAACTCTATTCTACAACTAAATATTAATGGGACAATTTCTAATGATAAGAATACCATAGCAAAGTATTGTGCTGATTTTTATAGTAAACTATACTCTTCCAGTTATTGCCCTCATGCTGCTTCTGATTTTTTTAACTCCATAGATAATATTACTCAGCTGAGTGAGGCTGACAGTGAACTCTGTGATAGGTCAATTTCTCTGAATGAGGTCACAGATGCTATAAAGTGTATAAAAGTTAATAAGTCTCCTGGTACAGATGGCCTTACTGCCGAACTTTATAAGCAGTTCTCTGACAGCTTAGCCCCATTTCTTGTGGAAGTCTTTAAGGAAAGTATTGATAGGGGTGCGCTCCCTCCCACTTTATCTCAAGGCCTAATCACCCTGATTCCCAAACCTAGAAAGGACCCCTTATTCTTAGATAATCGGCGACCAATTTCCTTATTGAATAACGATTACAAGATACTAGCGCTGATTCTTGCAAATAGAGTAAAACCTGTTTTAGATACTGTCATTGATGAGTGTCAGTCCGGGTTTATGCAGAATCGTCATATTTCAAATAACATAAGACGAATCTTAGATATAATAGACTACCCAGAATTTGTGCAGGATGAGAGTTTTATTCTTCTTTTGGATTTTTATAAGGCCTTTGACTCCTTAGAACATGATTTTATTATTACTGCTTTAAAGAAATTTGGTTTTGGTCAATACTTTTGCAATGCAGTTCATACTTTATATTTCAATGGTAATAGTTCCATAAAACTTGTTAGTGGTACTTCCCCAAGATTTTCTTTGAAATGTGGAGTGAGGCAGGGGTGCCCCCTTTCAGTGTATCCGTTTCTTCTTTCTGTACAACTCCTTAATTTACATATTAAACTTAGTTCATTAAAGGGTATGGTCGTAGCTGACAGAGAAATATTTATAAGTCAACTGGCAGATGACACAGCTCTCTTT
Organism: Lampris megalopsis; assembly: GCA_022114975.2. Lineage (NCBI taxonomy): Eukaryota > Metazoa > Chordata > Actinopteri > Lampriformes > Lampridae > Lampris > Lampris megalopsis. The sequence continues at coordinate 3,605,646 of JAJHIY020000431.1, forward strand.
CTCAGAGATGCCTTGCAAGTTTCTGTCGCTATCAACAGTATCCAGTCCTTCTCGAAAGCCTCTGGACTTTTCCTTAATCTTAATAAATGTGAACTTTTGCCTGTTAAAGACTGTTTGGCGACCTCAATTCATGGGATGCCTGTGAAAGACTCTGTAACATACCTCGGTATTCAAATCACTAAAGATAGGCAATCCAGAAGCTCTGTAAACTTCAGCCCTATTATAGAAAAGTCCCAAAAAATCTTTAATCACTGGCTGCAGAGAGACTTGTCTCTAAGGGGTAGAGTTCTGCTTTCGAAGGCAGAAGGAATATCTCGTCTAACCTATGCTGCTCGGTCCTTACATGTCGATAACACAATCTGCAAATCAATTGATAAAATGTTAAACAATTTTTTATGGAAAAACAAAACCCACTATTTACAAAAATCTGTTACTTTAAGCGCATATGACAAAGGTGGTTTGAATTTTATTGATTTTGGTGCACTCAACAATACCTTCAAGATAAACTGGATAAAAAAATATTTGAAAAATCCCACATCTATCTGGAATTTCATTTCACATCGTGTGTTCTCAAACTTAGCATTCCAAAAATACCTCTGAAACTTTCTCACTTCCATCAACAGGTCCTTTTAGCGTGGGCATTGATATACAAACACAATTTCTCTCCACAGAATTGTTTCATCTGGAACAACTGTAATATTGTTTATAAGAACAAAACATTGTTTTTGGACAGATGGTTTAACAATGGTCTTGTTTTAGTTGGTCAATTGTTCAAAAAAGATGGGCTGCTATATAATTCCTCTGAATTTCTAATGAGATATAATGTACCAGTAACGCCTAGAGAATTGCCGGTGGTATTTGATGCTATCCCTTCTGGTTTGTGCATGTTATTCAGGTCCTCTGGCAGCTCTCCTCTCATATCATTCAACCCTCCTGATGTGTCACAGTCTCCTCTTGGTACTGTCTGCTTCTCATCATGTAAACTTCTGAACTCCAGAATAAGAGCCATGTTTCAGGATAGCCTAGTTTCTGTCCCACCAGCCACATTTTTTTGGAATAACTTTGTGAATGATGTTGAATGGAAGAAAGTTTGGTCGTTACCACAAAGATTTTTTTAACAAACAAAGTCAAAGAGATTTCATTTAAATTGCTACACGAATTCTACCCTGCAAAACAATATTTATCAAAGTTTAAAAATGATATAGATGTTGAATGTTCTTTTTGCCAAATGCATCCTGAAACATGTGTCCACTTATTCTGGTCATGTCAGTTCACTTGTAAATTCTGGAGAGACTTCCACAAGTTTATCGCTGATTTTGTCTTTTCTGATTTTCACCTTTACTATAAGAATGATATTTTTGGTTTTCATAATTTTAATCACAAAGATGGTGATGCATTCTTTTTTATAAATATGCTTTTATTTTTAGCCAAGTTTCATATACATAAATGTAAATTCTCCAACAGAAAGCCTGAACTCTTTGCACTTAAAAAAGAAGTTGAACAATATTTAAGGACAATCTCTGCTTCAAAAAACACAAAAGCTTTAAAAACTATCAACATTTGCAAATCTCTGAATATGTTTACATAAAATATGATCTCGCTTTTATTTTTTTTCTGTTATTTTTATTTATTTTTTGTAATTTGCTTTTCTCTTTTGTGTCTTTATTGTTTTTTTATCTTCAATCTATTGTTTTTGTGGTGTCTCGTGTGTCTCCTTTGCTCTGAATGTATTTGAAGTATCAATAAAGTAAGTAAAAAAAATATCGCCGCCTACCGAGGAGCCAAGATGGCGGCGTAGTGTTCGGTCTACTGCAGAACCCGCTCTGTCTTGAAAACTTTTTAAAAGCAACAAAACGAACTTTCAGGATAAAAAATTGAAGCCACATGTGATGGCAAAAAAATCTGGGCTCGGATAAGAGAAAAATTACGACTCCCAGTTCTTCTCCATCCAAACGTTTTGGCAAGACGCCGCATTAAACATCATTGCAACGCTCAAGATGGTCATCAGAGAGCAAGGAGCAAGTAGCACTGGGGAAGTATCAGTGACCTGCAGGTTACCGTTAACTTTATTTCTGAAGATCTCAAGGAGCTGAAAGGAAAGTTGAGGCACACCGAAGCGAGAGTGAGTAAATCAGAGGAGAAAACCCAGAATGTGGAAAGCAAGGTGCTGGAGCTGCCACGATACAAACGAAGGTGGAACCTGCGACTCCACGGGCGAACTGGGGAAGACGGAGAAGACATCCGCAGAAAGGTCACAGAAATCTGCCAAAACATGGCTCCTGACCACCGAGAGACATTCCCGGAGGTGCTCGACTCGGTGCACAGGCTGGGGCAAAGACGTGAGTCTTCAGCGGCACCACTGCCCCGTGTAGTAATCATTCAATTCACTATGAGGCATTTTCGAGACATCCGGAAGACGGCGAAACGATCCGACTATTTGCCGCCGGCCGCCCAGGAAGCTGCGCTTTAAGGAAGACCTTTCTCCCGAGGACCGAGAGAGGCGCAGCCTATTGTGGCCGCAGGTTGAGAAAGCACGAGAGGGGAAGGTGGCACACTTCGTGGGAGCCCGTGCGTTTGTGAACAGAAAGGAGATTCACTGAAGTGCCTTTCATCATGTAAGCTAATATGACTCAGGAGTTATTTTCCCTTATTCGTTTTCTAAATATACAATATGCTGTTGCTGCTAAAAGCACTTGTTATGTAAGGACGGAGTAGTTCTGTTCTCTCTGTAATTTACACACTTTTTCTCAGGGTGAAAAGTTAGTTACACTCCAAATTTCATCTTTATCTTTTGTTTCTTTTAATGCTCGAGGATTAAGGGACAATACCAAAAGGAAAGCACTGCTATTATATGCTAACAGCCTGAATACTGAGTTTTGTTTGATACAAGAATCTCATTCTGAACCTAATGACATTAGATTCTGGAAATCCCAATGGGGAGAGGACTTGTGGATGTCTCATGGCACAAACCACTCAGCAGGAACTCTGACTTTGAAACACAAGTTTAAAGGGAAAGTTATCTCTTCACAGACTGATCCAAACGGTCACTTTATTTTGATGGTTATTTCATTTAATGACCAGGTATTTTTATTGGGGAAACGTTTATGGTTATAACAACAAACAGGAGAATATTACCTTAATGCATTCAGTAAATGCAAAAAATGATTCTATAATAAGTAAATTTGCAGATCTAAAGATCATATTCGGGGGAGACTGGAATCATTCAATTAATGATATGTTAGATAGATGGCCAAATAAAAGTAATACAAATAATAATTATTTGTTAGATTTTAAAAATGAAAGATATCTGATTGATATTTGGAGGTATAAGAATCCTACAGTTAAATAATTTACGTGGAAGAACAGGTCAGGGTCATTACAGTCTCGTATTGACCATTGGTTGATTTCTGATTCATTATCTGAACATGTCTCTTCAGTTAAAATGCTACCAACACCCTTGATGGATCATAAAACTATCTTTTTGGAGCTGTATATGTCTACTAGTCATCAAACTAAAAGAGTCAACTCATATTGGAAATTAAATAATTCTCTTTTATTGAATGAATCTTTGGTAAAGGAGATTAAAATAAAAATAGATGAATGCTGGGATAAGGCATGTGCTGAAAATATGTATGGCAAAAATTGGGAGTTCATGAAATTTGAATTAAGGTCCCTTATAATGAAAAGAGGAGCTGAAATAGTTAAAAACAGAAAAAAAGAAGAATCAGAAATGATCTCTGACATTATTGCTTTATCATCACAGCCACTTGAAAATTTATCAGAGGATTACAAGAACAGACTTCAAATTCTACAATTAAAATGAGATAATCTATATATTCACAAGGCAAAAGGAGCCTTTGTGCGCTCTAGGAGGAGATGGCTTGAGGAGGAGAGCAAAACTCCAGCTATTTCTTCAAATTAGAGAAACGACATAATACACTTTGCAGCATGACCAAACTCTGTTCATATGGTGTCATCACACAAGACCCTAAAAAGATTTCTGAGACATGTGAATTATTTTATAAAGAATTATATAAGTCTAAACTGTCAACAAATGACATGGAAAGTTTCTTCAACTCTTTAGGTAATATTGAGAGCATCAGCAATGCTAATAAAGATTTGTGTGATGCCCCCATCACAACATTGGATGTTGAGGATGCTATTAAAAAAATGAAACTCAATAAGAGTCCTGGGAATGACGGATTAACCTCAGAGTTATATAAATGTTTCTCCAAGGACTTATCACGCTTTTTACATAAAGTATATATAGAAAGCATTGCTAATGAAAAGCTCCCTCCTTCACTGTCTCAGGGGTTGATCACTTTGATTCCCAAACCGCAAAAAGACTATTTGTTGTTAGATAATTGGAGACCTATTTCACTCTTAAACAATGACTACAAGATAATTGCTATGTGTTTGGCTAAAAAATTGAAAAGTACACTTAATGACATTATTGATGAAACACAGTCTGGTTTCATGACTGGTAGACATATAATAAACAACATAAGACTGGTGATTGATATCTTGGATCATTCAGAATTAATTACAGATAACAGCTTCATTCTTTTTTTAGATTTTTATAAAGCTTTTGATTCCATTGAACACAAATTCATATTTAAAGCACTTGACATTTTTGGTTTTGGGAATATGTTTAAAAAATCTGTCAAAACGTTATATGCAGGTGCAAATAGTTCAGTCAAACTCCCATATGGCACTACTAAAAGATTTAACTTAAATCGTGGAATCCGTCAAGGTTGTCCGATCTCGGCATATCTCTTCCTTCTTCCTATGCAATTACTCTCCATTCATTTCAAAAACAGTGATGTATTGGGTCTCTCTATTGTTGGCAGAACACTGTCTATCACTCAACTTGCAGATGATACAACTCTTTTTTTAAAGGATAAATTTCAAGTTAATAAAGCAATCAAAGTCATTAACGCTTTCTCAATGGCCTCCGGCCTTAAACTGAACATTTCAAAATGTGAGCTTCTTCCTGTTAATAGTTGCACAGATACTATTATTTCTGGGATCCCTGTGAAGCATAAGGTTAAATATCTTGGTATTGTAATTGAAAAAAACCAAAGCTCCAGACTATCTGAAAATTTTAATCCACTTACAGCTTCAGTCCAACAGAGGTTTAACCTTTGGCTTCAAAGAGATTTGTCTATTACTGGAAGATCCTTGGTAGCTAAAGTTGAAGGCCTCTCCAGACTTATATATGCAGCTATGGCACTTGATGTCTCAAAAGACATATGCACTAAAATTGACAGAATATTATTTGAATTTATCTGGAAAAAAAGAATACATTATATTAAGAATAGTGTCATGATAAATAAGTTATGTTCTGGTGTGATTAATTCTTTAGACTTCACCTCCTTAAACTCTTCTTTTAAAGTCAAATGGATCAAACTTTTCTTAAAAAATCCCAACTCAATCTGGAATTTTATTACTGGCCATATATTTAATTCACTTGGAGGAATGCATTTTCTCCTAAGGTGCAATTACAATATTTATAAATTACCGATAAAACTGTCCAACTTTCATAGTCAACTTTTGTTATCCTGGTCAATGATGTACTCACACAATTTTTCTCCCCATAAATATTTCATTTGGAACAATCAAGATATTAGGTTTAAGAACAAATCTTTATATATTAAGAGATGGGTTGATAATAAAATTTTACTTGTTAGTCAATTACTGAATGACAATGGTCAGCTTTTCACTTATGAAGAATTTCTTTCTGTATATGGTTTGCCTGTTAACCCAGCCACTGAGGATGCACAAGCCAGTGCATCCTTAGTGCCGGTCCCAAGCCCGGACAAATGGGGAGGGTTGCGTCAGGAAGGGCATCCGGCGTAAAATCTTTGCCAAATCAAATATGCGGATCATAAATAAGACTTACATACCGGATCGGTCGAGGCCCGGGTTACCAACGACCGCCACCGGTACTATTAACCAGCAGGGTGTCGGTGGAAACTATGCTACTGTTGGGCGAAGGAGAAGGAGAGGAGGAAAGCATGTCCAGAGGCAGCTAGAGAGGAGGAAGGGTAGGCATGTGGAGGTGAGAGTTGGAACTTTGAATGTTGGCACTATGACTGGTAAAGGGAGAGAGCTGGCTGACATGATGGAAAGAAGAAAGGTAGGCATACTGTGTGTGCAAGAGACCAGGTGGAAAGGGAGTAAGGCCAGGAGTATCGGAGGTGGGTTCAAACTCTTCTACCATGGTGTGAATGGGAGGAGAAATGGGGTAGGGGTAATTCTGAAGGAAGAGTATGTCAAGGGCGTGCTGGAGGTGAAGAGAGTGTCAGACAGAGTGATGAGTATGAAGCTGGAAATTGAAGGTTTATTGCTGAATGTTATCAGCGCATATGCCCCGCAAGTTGGGTGTGAGATGGATGAAAAAGAAGAATTCTGGAATGAGTTGGACGACATGGTGGAGAGGGTACCCAAGGAGGAGAGAGTGGTGATTGGAGCGGACTTCAATGGACATGTTGGTGAAGGGAACAGAGGTGATGAGGAGGTGATGGGAAAGTATGGAGTCAAGAAGAGAAATGTGGAAGGACAGATGGTGGTCGATTTTGCGAAAAGGATGGAAATGGCTGTGGTGAATACATATTTCAAGAAGAGGGAGGAACACAGGGTGACGTACAAGAGTGGAGGAAAGTGCACACAGGTGGACTATATCTTATGTAGAAGGCACCATCTAAAAGGGATTGGAGACTGCAAGGTGGTGACAGGGGAGAGCGTAGCCAGGCAGCATCGGATGGTGGTCTGTAGGATGACTTTGGAGACCAAGAAGAGGAAGCGAGTGAAGACACAGCCGAAGATTAAATGGTGGAAGTTGAAGAAGGAAGACTGTTGTGTGGAGTTCAGGCAGGAGTTAAGACAGGCACTGGGTGGTAGTGAAGAGTTGCCAGATGGCTGGAAAACCACTGCAGAAATAGTGAGGGAGACAGCTAGGAAGGTACTTGGTATGTCATCAGGACAGAGGAAGGAAGACAAGGAGACTTGGTGGTGGAATGAGGAAGTACAGCAAATTATACAGAGGAAAAGGTTGGCAAAGAAGAAGTGGGATAGTCAGAGAGATGAAGAAAGTAGACAGGAGTACAAGGAGATGCAGCGTAAAGCAAAGAGAGAGGTGGCAAAGGCAAAGGAAAAGGCGTATGGTGAGTTGTATGACAGGTTAGACACTAAGGAAGGAGAAAAGGACTTGTACCGATTGGCTAGACAGAGGGACCAAGCTGCAAAGGATGTGCAGCAAGTTAGGGCGATCAAGGATAGAGATGGAAATGTGCTGACAAGCGAGGAGAGTGTGCTAAGAAGGTGGAAGGAATACTTTGAGGGGCTGATGAATGAAGAAAATGAGAGAGAGAGAAGGTTGGATGATGTAGGGATAGTGAATCAGGAAGTTCAGCGGATTAGCAAGGAGGAAGTGAGGGCAGCTATGAAGAGGATGAAGAATGGAAAGGCAGTTGGTCCTGATGACATACCTGTGGAGGCATGGAGATGTTTAGGAGAGATGGCAGTGGAGTTTCTAACTAGATTGTTTAACACAATCCTGGAAAGTGAGAGGATGCCTGAGGAGTGGAGAAGAAGCATACTGGTACCGATTTTCAAGAACAAGGGCGATGTGCAGAACTGTAACAACTACAGAGGTATAAAGTTGATCAGCCACAGCATGAAGATTTGGGAAAGAGTAATAGAAGCTAGGTTAAGAGGAGAGGTGACGATCAGCGAGCAGCAGTATGGTTTCATGCCACGAAAGAGCACCACAGATGCGATGTTTGCTTTGAGAATGTTGATTGAGAAGTATAGAGAAGGCCAGAAAGAGTTGCATTGTGTCTTTGTAGATTTAGAGAAAGCTTATGACAGAGTGCCGAGAGAGGAGGTGTGGTATTGTATGAGGAAGTCAGGAGTTGCAGAGAAGTATGTAGGAGTGGTGCAGGATACGTATGAGGGAAGTGTGACAATGGTGAGGTGTGCGGTTGGAATGACAGATGGGTTCAAGGTGGAGGTGGGATTACATCAAGGATCGGCTCTTAGCCCTTTCTTGTTTGCAATGGTGATGGACAGGTTGACGGACAAGATCAGGCAGGAGTCTCCATGGACGATGATGTTCGCGGATGACATTGTGATCTGTAGCGAGAGTAGGGTGCAGGTCGAGGAGAGCCTGGAGAGGTGGAGGTATGCACTAGAGAGAAGAGGAATGAAAGTCAGTAGGAGCAAGACGGAATACCTATGCGTGAATGAGAGAGAGGACAGTGGAATGGTCAGGATGCAAGGAGTGGAGGTGACAAAGGCATCTGAGTTTAAATACTTGGGGTCAACTGTCCAAAGTAACGGGGAGTGCAGTAGAGAGGTGAAAAAGAGAGTGCAGGCAGGGTGGAGTGGGTGGAGAAGTGTGTCAGGAGTGATTTGCGACAGAAGGGTACCAGCAAGAGTTAAAGGGAAAGTTTACAAGATGGTTGTGAGACCAGCTATGTTATATGGTTTGGAGACAGTGGCACTGACGAAAAGACAGGAGGCGGAGCTGGAGGTGGCAGAGTTGAAGATGCTAAGATTTTCACTGGGAGTAACGAAGAAGGACAGGATTAGGAACGATTATATTAGAGGGACCGCTCAGGTTGGACGGTTTGGAGACAAAGCAAGAGAGGCAAGATTGAGATGGCTTGGACATGTGTGGAGGAGAGATGCTGAGTATATTGGGAGAAGGATGCTGAATATGGAGCTGCCAGGGAAGAGGAGAAGAGGAAGGCCAAAGAGGAGGTTTATGGATGTGGTGAGGGAAGACATGCAGGTGGCTGGTGTGACAGAGGAAGACGCAGAAGACAGGAAGAAATGGAAACGGATGATCCGCTGTGGCGACCCCTAACGGGAGCAGCCGAAAGTAGTAGTAGTATATGGTTTCCCTGTTACACCAAGAGAATATTCTATTGTATTTGATGCAATACCAGATGGAGTTAGAAGGTTATTGTTGTCTGCTCCTAAAGGTAAAAGTTGTACTATTCCAGGTTTAACTCCTGAAGACATATATATTGGTAACTTGTGTCCTTTATTAAGTGCTAAAGCCACTAATCAATGCGTTAGAAATATTATTCAGAGGGACATTGTTTCTAAACCTGCAGCCGTTTTCTACTGGAATAATATTTATAATGACATAGATTGGAGGAACACTTGGATTTTATCACGAAAATATTGTCTTACAAATAAGGTACGAGAAGTTACATTTAAACTGCTTCACAGATGTTATCCAGTCAAGTCCCTTCTTGTAAAATACAAGATTCAATATTGACACACTCTGTTCCTTTTGTGGCAATGTGGATGAAACCATATGTCATTTATTTTGGGATTGCACTTACTCTCATGTTTTTTGGATTGATCTAAATAATCCCATAAATAACAAAATTGACTCTTCTTGTAAACTGAACATCCAACATGTTTTATTTGGTCTGTCACAAAATGAGGAAATAAGTTCAGAAAAAATGTATATTATCAACCTTCTATTAATATTTGCTAAATTTCATATTCATTGTACCAAATTTGCACACCAGCGTCCAAACATTAGTATATTCAAAGCACTTCTTTCATCCTATTTAGGATCTTTAAAAAAATGTATGAATCCTAAAGCCAGCAAAATCAGAAGACTATGTGAAGAATATAATTTAACTTAAATCCTCTATCTCGAGCTTTTTTATTTTGTCTTTTTTTATGGATATGTAAATTTTAATTGTGAAATAATTTATATTTTTGTAACTACTTTTTGTCCTATTGTGATGTAATATTTTCTTTTTTATATGTTTTATTCAATAAAGAAAAAAAATCGCCGCCTACCAAAAAAAACCCCAAAAAAACAAAAACAAAATCGCCAACTACCGTACCGGGGTCGGACGTCCTTCCGTCAATAAATCGATTCTGCCCCGGTTCTTGTATACTGGGACAACGACAGTAACTGGCCCAGTCGAGCTGTGACCGTAGCTCGACTCAACTGTGCATGCAAATGCCCTGACTGTTGGGGAAGGGAGGGGCTGGCATTGCAAGGCTTTCAAAGACTTGCAGCACTTGAGACTGGTCTCAGTCATTATGGTGTCACTACAGCCGCTGGTAGAGAGTAAGGGCACGGGCATGACTCTATGTCGTTTATATGAACAAGTTCAACATAACCAGTTGAATCGGACTATCACCTGAACTCGATCATCCACCGTAATCAGACTGACAGACAGACAGCATGTGAACATAGCGAGTGTAGCTCGCAGCACCATGTGCTTCTCTGCTGCGTGTTGTTACGTCACAACGTCCATACTGTGACGTATCGTCCCACGCAAGAGAGGGAACCATCAAGCTGCGTCTTCTTATTGAAAATGGAATTGTTTTATCAATAACAAAGACACAACAAGTAGTCCATCGGCCAGACGATATTTCGGTACACTCAAGGTGGCAAAACTTACTTATAATTTTTGAAAGGATCCATGTCTGTAGATGATATTTTGGTATGATAACCATTCCTGAGTGGCAGCTGTATCACAGTTATCAGCTCATGAAGTTAACCACCCCCTAAAGTAAATTGCATTTTAGACGCTGGTGCATATCCTGGTTTAGCCTTATGGTCAGGACATTTTTCAATGTTCTATAATATTGTCTTTGGTATCATTTTAAAGGGGACCTTCTTAGCTTTCATTCAAGCCCTGTTGTGGATATTTCTCACAAATATAGAGGTCACTTGAGCTCTTCAACCCGTCAATAACACACATCTTTCTGCAATTTTCGCCTAAACTATATACTTTCTTTTAGCCCTGTGGCATCTAGGAATATCAGGGACACAAAACACAAAAACTGGAATACTCACAGGACTGTAAAGATTCAGAAAATGTATAATATACCCATACTATTTCATTGTGTGAGGTGATTGTGAGCCTTCAATGAGAACTAGACCAAAGCCAGTTAGGTCACAAACTGGTCTCTATACATTTGTTTAAATACACAATCAAAATACATGATAAAAAGGAATACCATAGTGAGGTAATGAACTATTTTAATATTTTAAACAACATTGACATTTACATATACTTAGTCAATGATACATGTAATCCCATATCATTAGTGGGTATATGTAATGGTAATGGGTAGGGTAATGGGTATATGTGAATATGGTTACATTATTGTTATCAAGCTCTGGGTAACCAAGTCCAGAATCAACATCCTGTGCATCAATAGACTACTACCACAGTAATACCATCAGAATCATCACACTGTCATTCATCAAACTGCTCGTTTCTCTCATCATCTGACTCCCCAAGTTCAAAGTCCAGTTCTGGACCATCCTGCTGTTTTGGTTACTGCAGGTCTGTAACCTGCACATGTCTGTGCATGGAAGTCCATTTGACAGGCACATGCAGCTTGGCATTTTGCATGAATGCACACACTTGCATGTTAGCATTTCCAAGACCACATCTGGTGCAGGTGGGGAGCGCATCCAGTAAATGGCCAGCTTGCCTTCATCGTCTGTCCATCCATACTCAGTAGGGCTTGGCACCACAGGGTTAGCCTGCAGACAGCACTTCCATATTGCTGCCTGATAGTTGGCTCGTTGAACATGCATAAAGAGACAGTCTCTACATGGTGGCAGCTGGCTGGATTCAACCTCTCCCCTTTTGGTGCAGAAGAGCTGGTAACGCAGTTTGTTCACCTCAGCAGTGCTGCTATTAGCAACATACATCCGACAGGTGAACTGCTCAATTTTCTGGAACAGCTCATCACTCACATTCCATGTCTGTCCCAGTTGACTAAAAGTCTCTTGGCAGGAAGTGTGCTTTCTCACTATCTTCAGGGCATTCAGCTTCCCTCGACCAGCGAATGCACTGACAGTGTCGCAGCCTGTGAAGGCATGTAAGCCAATTAGGCTGTCACAGATGCTGTCTCCAAGTGAACTTGCCAGTTTGGTGATGTCGACAAACCGTGTGCGGTTCTGAGTCCCACACTTCTGGTAGATGGGACAGGTGATGTCCTTCTGGAAGCCAAGACAAAGCACCATGACATCAGTGTCCTCAGCTGTGATGATAACTGACTTTGAGCCCGCATTTGCTGCATGCAATGCATGCAGGAGCAGACGGGTGTCAGCTTCTTCATGTGTGGAGTGCAGTTCTGCTGCTTCCTCACACCCATCTTCTGTCAACTTGTAGCAGGTTTCCTCACAGGTCATGTACAACACCTTGCCATGCAGCATAGCTCTGTATCGTGGGAGTTTCCACTCTTCCACCAGAAACTTGATGAGACTGGTCTTGTTGGAGGAACTGCACAGACATTTTCTCCACTGCTGGACGTGGTGTCCCCCTGCAAGATTCTTGTACTGGAGAGTGATGTCTCCACCCCGGTTCAGTCGTTCAGCATCTTTGATCGAAGTCTGGTGATAGACATCAAAAATAACATCAATCCTCCCACTCTGTGCTCCCTCATGGAGGACCTGGGTCAAGGCTGACTCTGCCACCTGTGCAAAGGTTTTGTTGCTGCCATTCATTTTTTGGACCAGGCTCATCCCATCAATGATGGAAGTAGATGGGATTGGGATGTCTTCTGCAGGAGATACATTCTTTTCAAGCTCTCTGGCAAGTGCAGCCTTGTTTGTTTTTCGTAAGGACCCATCAGCATTTGCCAGTGCCCATGGTAGTGGGCCCAATGGGTAGGCAAGGACATCCTTCAGATTCACCTTCCTGCTTTCAGCCACCAGGATCATGTGACTGAAAAGGTTTCTATCTGCCTTCAGAACCACATCCTGTGCTTTCTTTCCATGAGCTTGTTTTGTGCTGACATTGGAGAATGTTTTCAGACTTTGCTTGGTCATCTTGTCGTGGAATTTCACAGGTGGTGGGTCTGCATCTAACCTTGTTTGCTGGAATGCTTGGTAGGCCTCTTCTCCTTTCTCAAGAGCTCTCAAGAGATCTATGGTCACATCAGGTGGAGCCATGTTGCCAGTGGAGAGGCTAACCAAATCAATCTCATCAGGGGACATAGGATTGAGCCAGTTATTCTCCATAAGGTCCATGAGAGACTGGACATCTGCTTCATCTCTCTTGATCCTTGGACTCTGTAGATCTGGATGAGACCATTTGCACCTGCCTTGACCTGTCAGGTCTCTCAGCTGTCTGAGGTACATGCTTCTATACTCAGCTGTGAGATAATATTTGGTCACAGCTCCTGGCTTCAAGCTGAATCCCTTTGTCCCTCCAGCTGTTTGGGTGTCTTTGTTCACCGTTTCTTCTATAGCTTGGTCAACAGGGATTCGGCCAAAGGGATTGGTGGAGCCCAGTTGGACTGAGAAGCCTCCTTCCATGAATTCTGTGTACACATCTGGGTGTGTGATGGGCAGCTCAGACATCTGGGCGTAGTAGTAGGGGAGGTAGCGTGCATAATTCATCCTGTCATAAGCAAAGCACCATGGGATCATTGCTCGAATGCTAGCCAAGTGTAGCATCCAGTCTCCCTCTCTGGATGCTCGGATGAGCCCCAACAAGATTTCAACCATGTCCAAATAGGACATCCAGAAGTTCGAGAGGCTGCCGTTTCCACCTCTAAGGAACTCACGGTAGACTTCAAATAGATCCATGATGCGTGTACAAGAGCTGTTCTCGAGGACCTCCTTCAAAGCATGTTGTGAGACTTCTTTCCCAAGGCTGTCAATGGTCTTCAGTGTCTCATTCAGGTGAACCATGTCATTCCTGTGAGTTTCTTCCAACCAGGACAGGAAACCATTCAAGGTCAGTCGCATGAGAGCCTCATACAGGAGCTTGTGTAGTCGCACTGCCCTGTTATACTTGCGGCCATCCATAACACCAGCAATTGAGCCTTCTGCAATCATGCCAGACTCAATGCAGAGGTCTTTGAGTCCAGCATCTTGGAAACGCTTTCCTATTATTGCCAGCAGTGTGCAGATGGTGTGGAATACCCCAAGCCTGACGATGATATCATGGAACTTGTCATGGTGTTTCCATGTGATCTCGACAGCCTTCGCATACAGGGCTTGGTCAAAGACACAGACAATCTTCCTCAGGCCTAAGCACTGCATGATGCTCAGTGACTGGTTAAGCACCTCGTTGACAGTAGACATTTGTGTCGCTGGAGCATTGATGGTAGGCAGATAGCCTATATTGTCGGGGATGACCGTCATCTCTCCTCGAGTCAGGATGTTGAAGCCTGTCCAGCTGCTGACTGACTGCTCTTCTTGTTGTGACATGCGTGCTAGGACCCAAAGAAGGTTTTTCTCTCTGGCAAGCTTAGTATTGGCTGCAGTATCGGCATCTGACTTTTTGCTTTGTGGTGGCCCTACCCGTTGTCCAGCATTGTAAGTTGGTAACATTGGTGGGGGTCCATCAATGCTTCTCTTCTTTGTTTTGGGAACAGTGGGCATGGGTTGGACAGGAAGTGGGTTGACTGGCTTTGCTTGCACAGCAATCCCATTGACTCTGTGAGATGGATGTTAGCTGGAAGGGCAATGCCACTCCCTGATGATGAGAGTTTCTGGAGACACAGGGCAGTGTTGATCTCTTCCATCTGTGAATAGGACACACTGTGACCAAGTCGGTTGAGGATGTTTATCAACTCTACATTTCCTGTCAACGATTTGACACTGAATGGCAGAACAATGTGCTTGGAAGGCTTGGTATTTCCACATGTCACTGCATATACTATGTCATGGCCAAATGACTGCAGAAGGCACTGCACTCTCTGGGATGCATGATCAGGATCATTTGAGCCTGTGAGTAGAGAGTACAGGAAGATAATGAGCGACTCTGGAATGGTAGGACATTCTGCTTCTGGTTTGACTTCAGGCGGCCAGGTTTGAGGAACATCTTGACTTTTAATGTCTGCTCTCAATTTGATGGCTGCTTTGGTTATAACATCTTGTGCACTGACACTTTTCAGGGTCTGCAGCTCCCTTTTGAGAGACTGATTTTCTTTGGCAAGTTCCCTCATGGACAAGTTATCAGGATAGAGGAGGAATTTTCCTTTCTCATCAGGGAATATCTGCAAGGCTCCAGCAAACTCACTCTCCAGGTTTCGCCTTATGTGCTTCTTGGTTGATTCCTTGACTTGGGCAATGCCTTGGGAGTTCATTGAAGCTACCAGTCTAGAAGAGAGATCAGTCATTGTCATCACTTGAGGATTGCCAAAAAGCTCCATCCTGATGAAGAGGAACAGCTCATTGTATGCCTTATTCACAGCAGCTTCATACTGGGCTGCAGCATCATCATCTTCATTGCTGGCAACCTCTCCTTTGGAAACCTCTTCTTTGGTGTAAAGTCTATAGCATGACCTGTGGTAGTGCCCTTCAGCTGCTACAAGGTCTCTACTCACAATGCCAAGGATTCTGCTGTCCCTTTTCTTTGTGGCTGCACTCCTGATCTTTGCATCAGCTCGCAGTTCTCGACACTGCACCAGTACTTCTCTCGTATTCTGTCTCTTCGAATATTTGCTGTTTTTCTGACAAAATATGCACTCTGCATCATAAGTTCTAGATGTACTTGGAGCATGTCGAGCTACTCTCTTAGATTGTTTCTCTTCAGCAGAGACACAACTTTTCTTTTCTTTTGCAAGGAGGCCATCAAGAATTTGCTTCATAGTGAAGATACTGCGACACTTTCTGTGGTAGTAGATTGCTGGAATCTGTCCCTCAGGAATGTCTTTTGCCAGTTTCAAAACTGGTGCATGATTTCGTATCTGAGCTGCCCTGAGCAGAGTTCTCCATGAGTCGACACTTTGTAGTGAAACCAGCTCATCTGTATCATCAGAACAGTGGATAATGCACTCCACCCGTGGGCGCTTTGGTATTGGGTAAAAACTTGCTTGTTCACCAGTGGCCATATTCAGTCAGTTTTCACCTGCCACATACAAACAAATACATGTAACTTAGGTGTATGAACACTACTAAAACAAAGTTTACTTTGCTTCACCAGCGTCATATTACCATTATTTATCTTACATAGCCACAAATAGATACATTACCTAGTTGCTATGCAACAGCTGTATTTTGTCCACATGAGGCCGCTAAAATCAACACAAGATGAAAGTTCCTCGTAGCCACTTTAACTAATCATATTAACATATGCATTAAAAGAACATGCTAACATTATGGGAAATTAGCTTACAATCTTCTCCAGAGTGAGACAAGAAGATAGATACCAGTTTCCTCTATATGTGTTTAGTAGAAAGCTATCTGGCTGCACGTTAGCCTAGCTTAGCACAATGAATGGAAGTACACAGTACTGGTTATCCTTGGTTGTTGGCCAACTAAGAACTGTCCCAGAGTTTAAGCTAGGCTAATCAGTACCAGGGGTGTTGAAATGCTATATTTGTAAAAATCTGGGCAAATACACAATCGTGAGAGGCACAGAAACAGGTTTCCTGAAAGAAAAATGAAATAGCTGCTCATTTGGAAAGGTTATCATGTATTATTTTACTTCTGTTAGTGTACCAAATAAAATGGCACCAGTGAAGTTGTGTCACCTTGGGTGATATCGATATCTGGTCTGACCCATGGACTAACTGGCTTTGGTCTAGTTAGTTTCTTAGTAATAATGCCCTTCTAATTTAAGGTTCACAATCACCTCACACAATGAAATAGTATGGGTATATTATACATTTTCTGAATCTTTACAGTCCTGTGAGTATTCCAGTTTTTGTGTTTTGTGTCCCTGATATTCCTAGATGCCACAGGGCTAAAAGAAAGTATATAGTTTAGGCGAAAATTGCAGAAAGATGTGTGTTATTGACGGGTTGAAGAGCTCAAGTGACCTCTATATTTGTGAGAAATATCCACAACAGGGCTTGAATGAAAGCTAAGAAGGTCCCCTTTAAAATGATACCAAAGACAATATTATAGAACATTGAAAAATGTCCTGACCATGAGGCTAAACCAGGATATGCACCAGCGTCTAAAATGCAATTTACTTTAGGGGGTGGTTAACTTCATGAGCTGATAACTGTGATACAGCTGCCACTCAGGAATGGTTATCATACCAAAATATCATCTACAGACATGGATCCTTTCAAAAATTATAAGTAAGTTTTGCCACCTTGAGTGTACCGAAATAGGAAATTTTGGGCTCTGGCCCATGGACTAAAGAAGAGTGAAGTAAGTCGTGTGGTGGAGGTGTTTCAAAAGCTGAATAAAGCCCGCTCATCATTTCAGCATTGCTTTTTTTCTTCTTCACATTTCTGTTGCATGACCCAGGCTGTAACCTTTTGGCCACCCTGTCAAGCCCTGGTCTACTTCATCATCTGTCTAGGATTTTTTTCCTTCTTCTTCTTCTCAATATTAGATGTTATTATGAAATATCCAAAACGTTTGTATGATAGGCTAAAGAGTAAGAAAGAGACAGCTATGTTTTTAAAAACTTCAAATAACTATCATGAAATAGTATTTAAATTTAGAAAATAAAATGCATTAGCGTCTGTTTCTGGGGAAAACACATTTATACAAAAACAAATAGGTTTAAAAATTCAAGGATGACGACATGACGACATGGTGTGGACATGGACATTGTGAATGATGTTCCTGAAATGCAAAGAAAATACTTCATAGCTGGCAGTTGATTCCCTGAGTGGTGTTCTGTAGTGATTTCATACTGAAGTGCCGAAGCTTGGCCTTAATTCTAACAGGTTTAAATGTCTGCTTGCCACGATCGCACAAAAGACCTTTAAGTAGTCTACAGTTTCCAAAGAAGCGTTCAATCCACAAAAATATGAAAACAACACATTTTCATTCTTTCCCATTAATGCAACACATTAAGACATGTCTTACTATACCGTGAGCTTCACATTTTCTGAAAGTATGTCATGGTGTTTTGTGAAGGCTTAAATGATTACACCACTGGACTGTGTTGAAACCTAGTGGGAATGAGCAAAGCTAGATTTCTCAAACTGAAGCGATCAGTGACTTTTTTGTTTGCGATTCTAAATGATGTCCCACAATGCTTCATCAGGTCTGAATTTAAAACAGTGATCAGTGAGCCTGTCCTTTGAGTCCTATAGGTAGACACAAACATTGTAACGTACGTTGAGTCCTATAGGTAGACCCAAACATTGTAACTTACGTTGAGTCCTATAGGTAGACACAAACATTGTAACTTACGTTGAGTCCTATAGGTAGACACAAACATTGTAACTTACGTTGAGTCCTATAGGTAGACCCAAACATTGTAACTTACTTTGAGTCCTATAGGTAGACCCAAACATTGTAACTTACGTTGAGTCCTATAGGTAGACACAAGCATTGTAACTTACTTTGAGTCCTATAGGTAGACACAAACATTGTAACTTACTTTGAGTCCTATAGGTAGACACAAACATTGTAACTTACTACGTAGCGAAGCTGCAGCCGTGTTTACTGCACCGTAGTTCAGACCAGAATTGTGCATTTCAGCACCTCTCAGCGGATTTGGCCATATGTTGTACAATCATGTTTTTACTTCTCCTTTTAAGGTTTGCAAAATTATGAGTTGGAAAACCTCCTTAAAAGGGATAGAATCACCAAGCACTTCTGAGCGTGCAAACATGACCAGGCATCCAAATGTTGGCTTGAGAAAGTAAGTGGCCGACAGCATTACACCTTCACCTTTCAGCGCACTTTGATTTCACGTGCACGCACATTGTATCTTCTTTTTCAGCTGGGCCAAGTGTGGATGAGTAACTTGGTCACTGTCAATAACTGACATCGAGCTGGGGTGCGACCACAACGCCTCCCGCAACCTCCCGCTCGGTATTAAAAACATCTTTTTGCAAGAGGTTCGGTAAGGCTTACCTGGCACTGAAATACTAGCAGTCTCAAAACTAAGGAAGGTTGTTTGAAGTATACGCTCTAATCTATGGCTTCAGAACTTTTCCAGAACTCGTGGATTTGACGTTACATCCGTGCGCAAGGAATGGCGTAAACAATCCCATGGAAATCCTTGCTTTTACTACGGTCGCCTGAGGCTGACGCTGCAGCGGCAGCGGCAGTGACGCAGCGGCGTGAAGCTGTGGACTTTCTGCCTTTTCGGCTGCAGGGGCTTGTCCCTCAGAGAAAGCACCACATGCGGCTGTGTGCAGCGAATACTATGGCTAACTACTACCACTATTCACTGTAGATGCGAGGATGATCTAAGAACAGATGCTGCCTTACCTTTACTCTTTCCCCCTTTGTGCTTTGACGACATCGCTGGAGCACCGTCTTTAACAAACGCACGATGATAACACAACAAATCCCCCAAACTGCACCTTTACCTCCAAACCAGCATTTCCCACCGAAGTCGGGATGCAAGACGTGAACGTCTCCTCCCGACTCCCCCTCGCTGACCGGCTGTCACGTGACGCGCTGGGTGCGGGCCCTCTGTGGCTGTCTCCGTAATCGAAGAATCTGCCTTGTAGAAACAACTAGAGGGGGGAGACAAGTATCCCCTTTGCCAACCACCAATAAACACCAAGAAGAAGAAGAAGAAGACAAGTACAGCCAACAGAGTAAGACGCTGCGTTATCGGCAGAAAGCTGTTGGACTAAATTATCTTGACATTATGAAAGCTAGATGGATAACTTCAAGTGTTAAAGTGACAATTTACAATCTCGGTGGACTGAGACAACAAAGGGCAGTAGACTTCACAGAGCAGGCTAGGTGGAAACCTGGTGCGGACGTGGAGTCGCCTAGTTTACTCAATATTTCTAGTCAGGGAATTTCTCGCAGGCTGACAGCTTGGTCTGTAACATTGAGACCATCTGCCTACCCTGCTGCATTGCTCCCAAGCTCCCCCAAATGTGTGAATCACAATAACCTAATCACCATTCCCGCCACTGGCAGTGGTGAAATGTGCAACGAAGCACCTAATGATAGGCGTCTATTAAAAATACATGTAGAGGACCAAACTTCCCGTGTTACCAGCAGTGGGACACATCACCCCAGCGTAGGTCTTCAAAACTGTCCACTAATAATACAAGCAGACATGGGCACAAATACATCAAAAAGTCTCTTGTTGCAAATTACAAATGCTTGCTCATCCAATGTATCAAAATAAAATACAAAATACTGGTTTGAGAAAATGTATTTAATTAAAATACAAAAATACATTCTTTACAAACTGATATCGCATGTTAGGCATTTAGTATCCTCAGTGTGGGTTTGATCTTAACCCCCCTACACTGAAAACATGAGCTCTGCTAATTTCCCCGCATCATAGGTTTGAAGTGGCCAATCAGGATAACTTGGAGGAGGGAGGTTGTGAATTCAGGGGCGCATGCTGGGTGGTTTCTGTCAGTCAAGGCGACCATTGACTGACTGAGTGAACAGCCAACTGAAATGCAAGTGGGGGGAGTGAACAGTTAGGCCAGAGTGCTGCACTAGTTCTTTCAGAAGACGGTAAGACTGGGCATTTAGCAGACGCACACCTTTTCCAAGAGCGATAAATAAGTGCGGTGGAGGAAGCACATTTCAGAGCACTCCAACTGAACTAGTGCAAAAGACACATACAGTACCATTACAGCAGAGTACGATGCAGTACAAAATAGTAGAAGAGAAAGAGAAGCACCCCCTTCCCTCCAATGCCAACAATAACCTAAAGTATACTCCTTTGTGTGCCCCCTAACACTACAGTCCTTCCATTTCCGTTTTAGTTGTTTCTCAGCACACCTGATTTCTCCATCAGTTCAGCTGTTAATCCCCTTCTGGGAGGGTGGTAAACCGTGCCTGCAAAGGAGACGAGATGCTCAACTGCTGCCGATGATGGCAAAGTGGTGTTGAATCTCACAAAGAGCAGCTTGATCGGTGGATATGAATCCAGCGAGGAAAGGTCCTTTCTCGGGTCCTCCAGAAAGTGAAGGGTCTCCAACTCTGCTTTGCTGTGGCTGGGCAACATCTCTCTGCCCAGCTGGCTCTCAGGTCCTGTTGTTGGGATTTGAAACAGTAGAAGCAAACAGGGAAACAAGGTCGTTATGAATTTACACTGAATTCAAGGATTTTTAATAACACAGAAATCTTTTAAAAATGTAACATGAAACTAGCTACTCATTTATTCTTTAATTGACGAATATTCATTTTTGATGATAAATTCATGAAATTGCAGTTTAACCTTAAGACAGTGAAGTGAGAGTAGTTTACCTGTACCCTGGTCAGAGAAGATGAAGAAACCATCTTCATTCTCTTCATCAGTGTTTGATGAGGCAGTCTCACTTTCTAAAACAAGGCCAAGCTCTTCAGCTGATGCAGGAACAGGTGATGTGTCCTCTTCTTCTCTGCAGCTAGTTTGGGAGGCAACCACACTCGGGTCAAAACGGGTGGGTTGCTGTAGCCAGGATGGCTACGTTGACATCAGTCTTCAACTACTGGACCCTTTCTCAAAGCCAGCTATGGTGGCTTGCGAGATAAAGACATGCGAGCAGTACCGCAGGTTTGAAGCTTACAGGTCGTGTAGTTTAGCATGATCTCATGAAGCTTCTCTTGAAGAACTGTCAGCTGACTCAAAAGAGAATTCTGCCTACCAACGCAGGGTGTCTTCAGTTGCTGGTTGGTCAAGTCATTGAGTAGTTCCACATATTCTGGTCTGCCAGAAGCGCTCCGTAGGGCTGAACACTTTGCCATGGATGAATGATTCAGCCTGGAGACAGTTGAATTGTCTTTGTGCTTTTGGCATCAGTGGTTGAAACCAAACTTGGTGCGTGAGTGGAACACCTGATGTGAAGTGGTAGAACGATAGCACACTGACACGTCTTCTCCCTCTGGATCTATTGTTACAAAGGACAGATCCTGTTCCTGCTCATCTGTCTCACCCTGGTCCTCTGACACGACTGTGATATGTAACTTTCAAATGCTTTTGAGAAGTTTGATGCATTGTCAGTTACAGTACCCACAATATTGTCAGTTGTGAGTCCATATTCTGAATGGATTTCCTCCAGTAGTTCTGCAGTGTGGTTGTAGGTATGTGGACTGGGAAAATTCTGCAAGCAAGAGCAGCTAGTTCACGACGTTCTAGCGTGTCTGTTTGTATCCCATGTGCAGTGACTCCCATATAACTTGTTCTTTTGGTTGACCAGATATCTGCAGTGGTGCAAACATGTATGCACTTGAGGTCTCTCCTTCAAATTTGCTGTTTTATTCTTAAAGTCTTGACCGAGTCTTCTCCCAAGTGTCCTCATGGACACAACTTTACCACCTTGGCAAAGTCCCTGTACCAAGTCTATAAATTCTTTATGCGCCACAGTGGCCAATAGGTACGTGCCTTTAGTGACAAAGAATGTGACGAGAGAGTCAATTTTATTTTGTGTCAATGGACCGCGTTCAAACAGAGTGGTTTGTTTGTATGAGGTCCTGTTTTTTTGTTTTTTGTTTGCTTTTCCCACTGGCAAACTCCTTTTTGTGGTCTTCAATTTCCGTTATTTTGTCAGGGTGCCTGCATTTCAAGTGGGTTTTAAAATGCGATGTCGCTGCAAGAGAGCCACATATGAGCTTTTTGTCAGTGCACAGCTTACACTCAGCCTCTCTCTTCCCGTTTGGGAGCTGCTTAACTATTTGGAAGAATTTCCCATGCAGTATTATGTATTTGAGGATGAATGATCCTCTCCAACCTGACGACCCCCCCCCCGCCACACACACACACACACACACACACACACACACCTGTAACATCTACGGTGTGCTTCACCATTGACCATGTCGGAAGACAGTTGACAAGACTTTACGCAAGCAAGGCGGCAGGCCCGGATGGTGCCAGCCCAAGGGTGCTCAAAGCCTGTGTCCCCCAGTTATGTGAAGTGCTTCAACATGTGTTCAACTTGAGGCTTAGACTTCAACATTGCATCCCAGTGGCTCCAAGGACTACATACCAGTAGCATTGACCTTCCACATTATGAAGACCCTGGAAAGACTCATCCTGGAGCAGTTTTGACCCACAGTCAAGCCACACTTAGACCCCCTCCGGTTTACCTACCAACCCTGATGGGAGTTGCGGATGCTGTCATTTACCTGCTTAACTGCACCTATGCCCACCTGGATAGGCCAGTGAGCACTGTGAGGGTCATGTTTTTTGACTTCTCCAGTGCCTTCAACACCATCCGGCCAGCTCTGCTGGGTGAGAAGCTGACTGCAATGCAGGTAGATGCCCCCCCTTGTGTCCTGGATTGTTGACTACCTTATTGGTAGACCGCAGTATGTGCACTTGCAACCCTATGTGTCAGACAGAGTGGTCAGCAACACTGGGGCTCTGCAGGGGACTGTTCTGTCTCCCTTGCTTTTCACCCTCTACACCACGGACTTCAACCACCACAGAGTCCTGCCATCTTCACAAGTTCTCTGATGACTCTGCTATAGTCGGATGCATCAGCAAGGGCGAGGAGGCCGAGTACAGGGCTGGTGATGATGAGAGTCAAACCTTAAGTACTGATCAGTATGTGTTGGTTTATGGTAAACATCAACAATCAAATGTCCCCCATCACCAATTACAACTTCACAGTGTAGGAAGGCTAACCTGTCATGTTCCACATCCTCCCTGGTCAACTTGATGTGGTGTCCACAGAGTTCATGTGGTCGGTGAAATGTGCTACATCCTGAGATTTAATTTTAACCCAGGTGTCATCCACACATCTGAACCAATGACTAGGTGGTTTGCCTGGATAGGACATCAGAGCCTCTTTTCCACTTCCTCCATGTGCAAGTTGGCCACTACAGGTGAGACTGGGGAACCCACAGCACACCCATGCCTCTGCCTAAAGTACTGCCCCCTGTATGTGAAGTACGTGGACTGAAGACACAGCTTCAGGAGCAGACACACTTGGTCAGTGTTAAGGGTGGTCCTATTGCTAAGGGTGGATCCGTCCTGTAATTTCATACAGATTACCTCCACTGCTTCATCAACAGGAACACATGTGAAGAGAGACTTATAAGAGTCCATTGTTTCATCCCCCTCCATAATGGTGTCCCTCACCTTATCCACAACATCCATAGTGTTCTGACGTGATGTTCATTACTGCCTACCAAAACTGATCAAAAATGAGACTGGTTGTTGGTTTGGGTGGTTATGCCACTGTATAGTTTATAAGGGTGGGACACCTGCAGTCAGCTGAGACTGAAGAGGTCACTTAGATGAGCGGTGACATGTTTCTCTTAATAAACGTGTCCAGATGGACTGATTCAACTTTCTGGGATTTCCTTACCTGGATTATTGAGCATGTGTAAAGTATTTTTTATTATAGCTCAGTATGTTTTTCCCCTCATGGCTGATCATACCAGGAGCATTAAGTGTTACGAATCACGAATGAAGACCAGAGGCCAGTGTAGCGAAATCCAAAAGGACAGACAGACAACAGAGCACCGGGATAACCCGAAGGGCGATTTAATGCAGGGAAGAAAAACAAACAACACTGCCACAGGGGATAATGACAGGTGAGTCTCAGGTGGGCGTTGTTGAGACGATGTGCGCCTGGCTACCAAAGTCCGAATCCGTAGAGCAAGGGGTTGTCCGAGGAAGTCCGGGTCCGAGATCCAGGAAGTCAAGTCCGAATAGGAGGGGTCCAGGTAGAGAGACACGGAGGGAGATCGATGGAGAGGTCCGGGGTGGGGGGGGAAACGTGAAGGTCGCTGGGGGCGAGGAGCGAGGGGAGCCGTGGAAGTCGCGGAGGGAGAGTCCTGGGAGGGAAAAAAGAGAGAGACGAATATTAGACACTGGGAATAAACGGAATAGCAAAAGGACAAGGACCGCTGGAGGGCTTATCAGAGCTTTACCGCAGGGTTCAGTACGTCGAAGCCCGGAGTGGTGTTCTGGGAGACTTCTTGTAGAGGGCTGCCTGATTGCCGCAGGTGTGCCTGATGGATGATGGCAAACACCTGGTGCAGTGCAGCGTTCGTCTCCTCAGAGCGCGAGCCGAGCGCGCGGATGTTTCCGGTACGTCCGAGCTGGGGGAGTGGCTTGAACGTGCCGGGGAGGCAGCTCGGGGCGGTGTAACCACAACAGGACCCCCTCTCCTATGGGAGACACCGGGCGACCGTCCGATGGCGTTGGGGTGGGCCCGATAGAACTCCTCCAGGAGTGCGGGGTTGGCCAGGTAGGACCGGGGAACCCAGCTGCGGTCCTCGGGCCCATAGCCAACCCAGTCCACCAGGTATTGGTACCCACGCCCCCGGCGGCATACGGCGAGCAGCCGGTCGACATCCCAGACCATGTCACAACCGTCGAGGACCGTGGGGGGTGGAGGAGTTTGGACAGGGGGAGACAGGGGGCTGGAGGCTACCGGTTTGAGGCGCGAGACATGGAAGACAGGATGGATCTTGAGTGAGGTGGGGAGATTGAGACGCACCGCCGAAGGGTTGATGATGCGGTCGATGGTGTAGGGGCTGGTGTAGTGGGGAGCCAGCTTCCGGTTGAGGGTAGGGAGGGGCAGGTCCCGGGCCAGGAGCCATACCCTCTGGCCAGGTCGATAAGCTGGGGCTGGCACTCTCCGCCGGTAGGCGCTGCGCCGGGCCCGCTCTGTAGCTCGCAACATAGCGGCCCGGGTGGTCTTCCAAACGCGCCGACATCGGCGGAGATCGGCCCTCGTGGACGGGACCGTCACCTCCAACTCCTGACGGGGGAACAGAGGGGGTTGATAACCAAGAGAACACTCGAAAGGGGACAAACCGGTAGCCGAACTCTCCATGGAGTTGAGCGAGTACTCCACCCAGGGCAGGTACTTGCTCCAGGATGCGGGGTTGTTGGTGGTAACGCAACGCAAAGCCGCCTCCAGGGCTTGATTGGCCCGCTCTGCCTGCCCATTGGTCTGGGGGTGATACCCGGAGGAGAGGCTGACCATGGCCCCAATCCCCTTACAGAAGGCCTGCCACACCTTAGAAGTGAACTGGGGACCACGGTCAGAGACAATGTCCAGGGGAATCCCATGGAGGCGGACAACATGGGAGACGAGAAGGTCCACCGTCTCGGCTGCAGAGGGGAGTTTGGTGAGGGCGACAAAGTGGACAGCCTTGGAAAACCGGTCGACAATGGTCAGAATGGTGTCATTGCCTTGGGACACGGGGAGGCCAGTTACAAAGTCCAAGGCAATGTGGGACCAAGGTCGGCCGGGAGCAGGAAGGGGGCGCAGGAGACCTGCTGGAGGGCGATGGAGAGCCTTGCTGCGAGCGAAGGTGGTGCAGGCAGCCACGAACTCCCTGGTGTCTGCCTCCATGGTGGGCCACCAGAAACCCCTGCAGATGAAGGCCGCCGTTTGGTGGACACCGGGGTGGCAGGCAAAACGGCTGGAGTGGCCCCACTCCAGCACCTGGGGCCGGACAGAGGGAGGCACAAATAGCCGGTTCCGGGGTCCATTGCCTGGGTCGGGCTGGGCGCGTTGGGCCCTTCTCACCACCGATTCGATGGCCCAGGTGACGACACCCACCACCCGGGCTGGGGGAAGGATGGTGTCTGGGGCGTCAGGGGACCCCTCGGGAAACAGACGGGGAGGGCGTCTGCCCTGACGTTCTTGGTGCCCGGGCGGTAAGTGAGGGTGAAGTCGAACCGGCTGAAGAAGAGAGCCCAGTGCGCCTGCCTGGGGTTGAGCCTCTTAGCCATACGCACGTAGGTCAGGTTCTTGTGATCGGACCATACGATGAACGGCTGCCCTGCTCCCTCCAGCCAGTGTCTCCACTCCCCTAGGGCGGTGTGGACAGCCAGCAACTCCCTGTTGCCGATGTCGTAGTTCTTCTCCGCAGGACTGAAACACCGGGAGAAGAAGGCGCACGGGTGGATCTTCTGGTCCCCCTTCGATCGCTGGGAGAGGACGGCTCCGATGCCCGCGTCTGATGCGTGCACCTCCACGATGAACTGCCTGGACGGGTCCGGGTGGGCGAGCACCGGAGCCGTTGTGAACAGCCTCTTCAGGGCCGAGAAGGCGGCCTCTGCCTCCGAGGTCCAGGAGAAGGGGTGGAGGGTGGAGGTGAGTGCAGTGAGGGGGGCGGCCACACGGCTGAACCCCCTGATGAAGCACCGGTAGAAGTTTGCAAACCCCAGGAAGCGCTGGAGTTGCGTCCTGTTGGTGGGCCGTGCCCACTCCTCCACCGCTCGGGTCTTCCTGGGGTCGGTGCGGACGAGCCCCTTCTCCACGATGTGGCCAAGGAACTCCACTGAGGCGGAGTGGAACACACACTTCTCGGCCTTCACGAACAGTCTGTTCTCCAGCAGCCGTTGGAGGATCAAGTGGACATACTGGTGGTGTTCCTCCTCAGTCCTGCAGAACACGAGGATGTCATCCAGGTACACCACCACAAACGTGTTCAGCATGTCCCGGAGCACGTCGTTGACCAATGCCCGGAAGACGACCAGGGCGTTGGTGAGTCCGAAGGGCATAACGAGGTACTCGAAATGCCCTAGGTGGATGTGGAAGGCTGTCTTCCATTCATCCCCTTCCCGGATGTGCACCAGGTGGTACGCACTGCGCAGGTCCAGCTTGGTGAACACCGTGGCGTGAGTGAGTGGCTCGAACGTGGAACTCATAAGGGGGAGTGGATATTCATTTTTAACCATGATGTCATTTAACAGTCGATAATCTATGCAAGGCCTCAGGCTGCCCTCCTTCTTTGCCACAAAAAAGAAGCCCGATGCCACCGGGGAAGACGAGGGCCTTATGATTCCTGAGGTCAGGGACTCTGTGATATAATTGCGCATAGACTCCTTCTGTACCCTGGTCAGAGAAGATGAAGAAACCATCTTCATTCTCTTCATCAGTGTTTGATGAGGCAGTCTCACTTTCTAAAACAAGGCCAAGCTCTTCAGCTGATGCAGGAACAGGTGATGTGTCCTCTTCTTCTCTGCAGCTAGTTTGGGGGGCAACCACACTCGGGTCAAAACGGGTGGGTTGCTGTAGCCAGGATGGCTACGTTGACATCAGTCTTCAACTACTGGAGATTATAGAACCGACCGGTGGGAAGGGCGGCCCCGGGAAGGAGATCTATGGCGCAATCATAGGGGTGGTGAGGGGGGAGGGAAAGTGCACTGTCCTTACTAAATACAGGGGCTAAATCGTGATAAATGGGAGGAACACCAGTGAGATCCGTGGGAGGAGGCACGGGTCTGAGGCCGCTGGACAGAGAGTGGGCGGAGTGAAGGCAGTTGGCATGACACGCAACGCTCCAACCCAAAATCCGCCCAGTAGACCAAGAGATGTGGGGATCGTGCCGTTCCAACCACGGTCTTCCTAACACCAGGGGCGCTGTGGGGGCGTGCAAAACCAAAAAACGCATAGTTTCTGTTACGGCTCGCCCACCCCGCGCCGTGGCCCGCCCACCCCGCGCCGGCAGCCAATCAGCTCGTCAGGGCTGTGCTTAGCCGTCAGGGCTGGGCTTAGTTTGGTGGTCTCCCAGCGCCCATTGTCAGTTCGTGCCGCAACCTCCTCGCAGTAGCGGCTACTCTTCCCTTACGGTGCTTTTCTCTCCGAGCTCACCCCAGCCCTAGATTTATGGTTTCCCTTGCAAAATTTCCCCATGGAAGTATCCTGCCGTGTTCCCAGTTTGGATTACCCGCGAGTTTTTTCCCTTGGACTTCCCGTTTTCTTGTCGCTCATTGCCTTCCTGTGTTTGACTGTTGTACGCGCAAGGAATAAAGTACGCCAGTTTTCGGCTAACCCCATCTCTGTCTGGTGTCGTGCGCTTGGGGTCTTCCACAAACCCTAACAGTACGAACTGACCATGACGACCCCAGCCGACACAGAGAGCGTACCGACCAGTCCGGTTCAAGCGACTCTCATCACAGATCCAACTGATGAACTCCCACACCCAGCAGCTAGAGGCGGCCTCCACCGCGGTGAGAGATCTTCAGACTCGGGTCCAGACCCTCCAGGCCTGTGTGGGTAACCTAACGAGCCAGCAGGCGGCGTTGGCGAGCCAACAAGCAGAGATCCTGCGGCAGTTGCAGACCATCACGGTGGCTCTCACCATCCAGCCGCCGGGCCAGCCTGCCCCTGGAGTCGTGGGTAACCCGCCCCCTGGGCCCGCTGCTCCAGTTAACCCTGTGGGGCTCAACCCAGTTCCCCGGGAGCCCTGCCTCTCCAGCCCACGACCATTTGATGGCGACTTTGAGACCTGTGCCACATTCATCATGCAGTGTGAGCTGGTCTTCCTGCACCAACCCAGCATGTTCACGTCTGATGCTGCCCGTGTCGCTTACGTGACCAACCTGCTCACAGGCCGAGCAGCTCAGTGGGCCACTGCTTCCTGGTTCATGAAGGACAGTTTCTGCCTCACCTACGAGGACTTTGAGGCGAAACTACGGAAGGTTTTCCACCATCCAGTCGGTGGCCAGGACCCTGGTGCTCGGCTGAGCAGTATCCAGCAGGGCAGTGGCAGTGTCACAGACTACTTGGTGGAGTTCAGGCTGGCCGCAGCTGAGAGCAGCTGGAACGACCAGTCACTCCAGGTCACCTTCCGGAGAGGTCTCAGCGAGGCTGTCAAGGACCAGCTAGCCACCCGGGAGGAGCCCACCTCCCTCAAGGACCTGATCAAGCTCTCCATCCGCATCGACGGATGCCTCCGGGAGAGGAGGCGCGAGCGAGCCCTGCGTGGATCCCCGTCCATTCCCCAGTCGTCCAGCACTCCTGACAGGACCCCTACTCCTGCTCGCCCCACTTTCCCTGTGGCCGTTTCTCCCCCCGCGCCTCAGACCACGATGGGGGAGGAACCTATGCAGCTGGGGCGCACGCGCCTTAGTCCGGCCGAACGGGAGGCCCGGTTCAAGGCGGGTCAATGCCTCTACTGTGGCCAGAAGGGACATCTGATCAGCGGTTGCCACACTCGGCCAAAAGACTAGGCTCACTGGGGCCCCGGGAGATCCTAGTGAGCCGCCTTTCCTGTTCCCGCCGTCCTGCCCCACAGAACCATCTACTTAGCGTTACCCTGGCCTGGGCCTACCAGTGGCTCACGGTGGGTGCACTCCTCGACTCGGGGGCTGATGAGTGTTTCCTGGACTCGGAGTTTGCTGCCCAGGCTAACATCCCGCTAGAGACGCTGGAGAAGCCCATGGAGGCCTTCGCGCTGGACGAGCGCTGCCTGGCCAGCGTCACCCAATGCACCCACCCTGTCTCTCTCACCATAGCAGGGAACCATGTGGAGAGACTTCGGTTCTACATCATCCAGTCCCCGTTAGTCCCTGTGATACTAGGACGCCCCTGGTTCGTGCAGCATAAGCCACACATCGCCTGGGCCTCCGGTACCATCATGGAGTGGAGCTCCTTGGTAGGGTTTGTGGAAGACCCCAAGCGCACGACACCAGACAGAGATGGGGTTAGCCGAAAACTGCCGTACTTTAAACCTTACGCGTACAAATAGTCAAACACAGGAAGGCAATGAGCGACAAGAAAAACGGAAAGTCCAAGGGGAAAAACTCGCGGGTAATCCAAAACGGGAACACGGCAGGATACTTCCACGGGGAAACTTTGCAAGGGAAAACATAAACCAAGGGCTGGGTTGAGCTCGGAGAGAAAAGGACCGTGAGGGAAGAGTAGCCGCTACTGCGAGGAGGTTACAACACGAACTGACAACGGGCGCGTTGGAGGCCACCAAACTTAAGCCCAGCCCTGACGGCTAAGCCCGGCCCTGACGAGCTGATTAGCTGCCGGCGCGGGGTGGGCGGGCCACGGCGCGGGGTGGGCGAGCCGTAACAGTACCCCCCCCTCCATGGGAGCCACCAGACGACTTGCCCGGCTTGTCGGAATGGGAATGATGGAACTCAGTGAGCAGCCCAGGGTCCAGGATGAGCTGGCGGGAGACCCAGCTACATTCCTCCGGACCGTAGCCCTCCCAGTCCACCAAATACTGGAACCCCCGTCCTCGGCGCCAGACATCCAGCAGCCGGCGGACCTTCCACTGGCGGTGCCCATCCACGATCTCAGGGGGAGGCGGAGCCGGGGCCGGAGGCATCAGAGGACTGTGGGAGACAGGCTTAACCCGAGACACATGAAACACGGGATGGGTCTTCAAAGGAAGCCGGAAGCTTCAGACTCACTGCTGCGGGGCTGAGAACCTTCCTAATCTCAAAGGGCCCGACGAACCAGGGGTTCAGCTTCTTCGCGGTGGACTGAAGCGGGAGATCCTTCGAGGACAGCCACACCCTTTGGCCTGGTTGGTATGTAGGCGCTGGGGACCGGCGTCAGTTGGCTCCCCGACTGGCGCACTCAGCTGCCCGGAGCAGAGCAGCTCTGGTCACCTCCCAGACGCGACGACACCGGTTCAGATGGCCCTGCACGGAGGGAACTGCCACTTCCGACTCCTGCGCAGCAAAGAGAGGCGGCTGGTAGCCCAGGGACACCTCAAAAGGTGAGAGGCCGGTGGTAGAGCTGACCAGGGAGTTGATGGGATACTTGACCCAGGGGAGGAACCGGCTCCAGGAGCTGGGCTTCTTGGCGGTCACGCACCGGAGGGCCGACTCCACGCTCAGGTTCATCCTCTCCGTCTGCCCGTTAGATTTGGAATACAGTACCAGAAGGAGTTACTATGTTTGATCCAAGATTTTAGCCAATTTATTTTTAAAGTTCCATTAAGGCAATCAAAATCAATAACTTTTAATCCTCCATCCTTTACTTCTTTAACCATATGAATTTTCTTTATATAGTGTGGTCTGTTTTGCCAAATGAAATTTAGATTAATCTGATTGATTGATTTGATTATTTTTTTTGGAATGCCGTGAGAATAGGCTGGGTAAATACACCTTGATAAGCATTCCATCTTAGTTAAATAAATTCTGCCAAGAATTGATAGGTCTCTTTGGAGCCAGATGTTTAGCTTTGATTTACATTCCTTTAACTTATTTTCTACATTCAAAGACTGACTTCGTTTTTGGTCTTTTGAAAGGAAAATTCCCAGGTATTTGATTTCTGATTTAATAGGAATATTACAAATTTCTTTTAGTGGGGTGTCATGTACAGCCAATAGTTCACATTTTTTTACATTTAGTGTTAATCTTGAAGCTTTAGAGAATTTTTCAACTTTTTCAATAGTTGTTGGAATTTGGTGTCTATCTTTTAAGAAAATTGTCGTGTCATCTGCTAGTTAGCTGATAATATCTGTACCTAATACATTTAGTTGTTTAATGTCATCACAATTTTTGTGGTAAATTGCTAACATTTCTGTAACTAGTATGAATAAATATGGAGAAACCGGACAATGAGGAATCCCTACATTAACCTTAAAACTGGGGGTGGTGCCAGCAGGTAGTATGACACAGCTGGTAATATTCTGCTACAGACCACTGACCAAATTCCTAAAAATAACTCCAAATCCAAAATGTTCAAGTACCAAGATGATAAATGGATGCTCCACAGAGTCAAATGCTTTATAAAAATCTAAAAACAGGAGAAACCCATCATCTTCAATTCAGTTTCTGTATTCAATAATGTCCATTACCAGCCTTATATTGTTGTGGATTGATCTTCCTTTTAGAAAACCTGATTGTGTTTCTGTAATAAGATTCGAAATCCCTGTTTGAAGACGAGTAGTGAAAATGTAGGTTAGGAGTTTGTAGTCTGAGTTTCTAAGAGTGATGGGCCTTTTATTATCTATAATTCTGGGGTCTTTTCCAGGTTTTGGAATTGAAATGATAATCCCTTGTTTCATTGTAGGTGGAAGTGTGCAAGTTTCAAATATTTCCATGAAAACTTGATGTAGTAGTTCTCTAATATCTTCCCAGAAATGTCTGTAGAAGTCAGCTGTGAGGCCGTCTGACCCAGGGGCTTTATTTAAAGACAAGCGACTAATAACTGCATCAAGTTCTGCAATTGTTATTTGATGATCGCAAGTTTGTTTGAAACCATCTTCAATTTTGGGAATATAACTTGCTATATCCTTTAAGAATGCATGACAATCCTCATTAGAAAATTTAGAGCTGTAAAGCTGGCTATAGAATTTAAGGATTTCCGAGGAGATTAATTTTTCATCTGTGGTTTCTATATCATCAATTATCAAGGATTTAATGTTATTTTTTTCCTGCCTTCTTTTTTCAAGGTTACAGAAATATGCTGAGTTTTTTTCACCCTCCTCTATCCATTTAGCTCTAGACCTAATAAAGGCTCCTTTTGCTTTCTGAGTGTAGATTTCATCCAAATTGGGTTGGAGGTTTAATATTTTCTGTTTCTCGTCTTCAGTGGGATTAGGTTTATTGCAGTAAACATTAACCTTTTTAATTATATCTAGTTCTTTTCTTTCAAGATCTTTTTTAATTTTTTTACTGAATGACATGGTGAGTTGGCGTATTTTATATTTTAGGAACTCCCATTTCTTGACAGGCGTTGTTAGTTCTTCAGAGTTTATGATCTCTTGAATCAATAGTTTAATTCTTCTACAGTAATCAGAATTTTTATTTAGACTGGAGTTAAATTTCCAATATTTGTGAGAATAAGTACTCCTGTTTTTAGGTTTAACATGTAGAGAAATAATGCTGTGGTCAGTAAGTGGAGCAGCCGAGATATCAGAGTTGATATCATAGCACAGCAAGTGGCTTGCAATTAACCAATAGATGTAAGGGTGTTTTCTGAGGACCTGGCGGCTTAGCAGGAGATGTAAGGGTTTTTTCTGAGGACCTGGCGGCTTAGCAGGAGATGTAAGGGTGTTTTCTGAGGACCTGGCGGCTTAGCAGGAGATGTAAGGGTGTTTTCCTGAGGACCTGGCGGCTTAGCAGGAGATGTAAGGGTGTTTTCTGAGGACCTGGCGGCTTAGCAGGAGATGTAAGGGTGTTTTCTGAGGACCTGGCGGCTTAGCAGGAGATGTAAGGGTGTTTTCTGAGGACCTGGCGGCTAAGCAGGAGATGTAAGGGTGTTTTCTGAGGACCTGGCGGCTTAGCAGGAGATGTAAGGGTGTTTTCTGAGGACCTGGCGGCTTAGCAGGAGATGTACGGGTGTTTTCCTGAGGACCTGGCGGCTTAGCAGGAGATGTAAGGGTGTTTTCCTGATGACCCGGCGGCTTAGCAGGAGATGTAAGGGTGTTTTCCTGAGGACCTAGCGGCTTAGCAGGAGATGTAAGGGTGTTTTCCTGAGGACCTGGCGACTTAGCAGGAGATGTAAGGGTGTTTCCTGAGGACCTGGCGGCTTAGCAGGAGATGTAAGGGTGTTTTCCTGAGGACCTGGCAGCTTAGCAGGAGGTGTAAGGTTGTTTTCCTGAGGACCTGGCAGCTTAGCAGGAGGTGTAAGGGTGTTTTTGTATCTTTGGCGTTTGTCTCCATGTTCTCTGGACCGCAGAAGTCGTGCATTTGGAGAGCCTTTAGCTTCGCGTTAGCTTTAGCCATTTTTAGTTTAGCGCGTGCTTTAGAAAGTGACCGAAATGACCTACTCAGTTCTAAGAGCGACTCCGATAGATTCCAACGCAAACAGAGAAAGTTTCCTGTGAGTTTTTTGTCCAAGTTTGTCTGTTTCAGGGTTTGTTACGTGAGCTGTTTATGCCGCGTCCGCTCCCTCCGCCATCTTGCCGCTTCTCCTGATGTCCGGAAATAGAAAGATGCTTTATTTCCCCGCCCAGTCTCGGTTACATATCCCACATCTCCCCCTACGGGTGCTTAACTTAACACAGCAGCAACCCCAGGTCATAGATGCACTCATAGCCATCAGTGAAGATAGCGCCTATGATTCCGAGACCACCTCTAAAGTCACAAGTCTCGTACAGGCAATTGAAACATTTGACTTTTGGTCAGCTTAGTTGTTTGGCACAAAGTGCTGAATACAGCCAATCAGGCCAGTGTCGTCCTGCAGCCACGACATTTGAGCATGGGTGATGCTGCAGTAAGAGTTGTCACAGATGGAAAAGAAGAGATGGAGCAATGTCGATTGAACGGTTTCCAAGATGCTGTTGAAAAAGCAAAAGAACTTGCAGGGAATATTGACGTTCCATCGGCTTTCCCTGAACATCGTACGCGACGCCGAACACGACTTCCCAGTGAAAGGTCAGTCGATGAGCCTTTGACAGGGGAGGACAAGTTTAGAGTGAGCTTTTTAACCGCTCGATCGACACAGTGATAACTGAGACAGAAGAGCGGTTTTCATGTTTGAGTCAGTGCAATCGTCTTTTCCACATTTTGGAGGACATTAAAAATGTTAACCTGACTGACAACCACAGAGAGGCCTGTGAAGAGCTCGCGGAGTTTGTGGGGGGGGGTTGATGGCGGAGAACTGGACAGTGAATTTGGATTTTTGTCACGTCTGCTCCCAACTGATGTAAAAAAAACCTCTGAAGAGTGTGTTGACAGGCTGCATCACAGCGTGCTGACTGGCTGCATCACAGCGTGTTGACTGGCTGCATCACAGCGTGTTGACTGGCTGTATCACAGTGTGTTGACTGGCTGCATCACAGTGTGTTGACTGGCTGTATCACAGTGTGTTGACTGGCTGTATCACAATGTGTTGACAGGCTGCATCACAGTGTGTTGACTGGCTGCATCACAGTGTGTTGACAGGCTGCATCACAGTGTGTGTTGACTGGCTGCATCACAGTGTGTTGACTGGCTGTATCACAGCATGTTGACAGGCTGCATCACAGTGTGTGGTGACAGGCTGCATCACAGTGTGTATTGACAGGCTGTATCACAGTGTGTTGACAGGCTGCATCACAGTGTGTGTTGACTGGCTGCATCACAGTGTGTTGACAGGCTGCATCACAGTGTGTTGACTGGCTGTATCACAGTGTGTTGACAGGCTGCATCACAGTGTGTTGACTGGCTGTATCACAGTGTGTTGACAGGCTGCATCACAGTGTGTGTTGACTGGCTGCATCACAGTGTGTTGACTGGCTGTATCACAGCATGTTGACAGGCTGCATCACAGTGTGTGTTGACAGGCTGTATCACAGTGTGTTGACAGGCTGCATCACAGTGTGTTGACAGGCTGCATCACAGTGTGTTGACTGGCTGTATCACAGTGTGTTGACAGGCTGTATCACAGCGTGTTGACTGGCTGCATCACAGCGTGTTGACTGGCTGTATCACAGTGTGTTGACAGGCTGCATCACAGTGTGTTGACTGGCTGTATCACAGTGTGTTGACAGGCTGCATCACAGTGTGTGTTGACAGGCTGCATCACAGTGTGTGTTGACAGGCTGTATCACAGTGTGTTGACAGGCTGCATCACAGTGTGTGTTGACTGGCTGCATCACAGTGTGTTGACAGGCTGCATCACAGTGTGTTGACTGGCTGTATCACAGTGTGTTGACAGGCTGCATCACAGTGTGTGTTGACAGGCTACATCACAGTGTGTGTTGACAGGCTGTATCACAGCGTGTTGACTGGCTGTATCACAGCGTGTTGACAGGCTGCATCACAGTGTGTGTTGACAGGCTGTATCACAGCGTGTTGACAGGCTGTTAAGGCAGAGAGAACCAGAGCACACGAATTTCATTGTATTCCAATACACATGATAATGAAGCTGAAGTTGAACCTGGTGGGCCAACCCATAATGTACCGGATAGGGCAGGGGTCAGGAACCTTTTTGACTGGGAGAGCCATAAAAGCCAAATATTTCAAAATATATTTCATTGAGAGCCATATAGTATTTTTAACGTATAATAAATTAAATATGTCTTACTTTTAATGCGACTTCTGGTGCTGCATGGCGTATCGAAGTGCCACTTTATATTTGACCGTTTCATCGATGCAATTTTATCATTGCATATTAGACATACCGCAGATCCTGCTCTCTCCACAAATGCAAATTCCTCTGTGCACACAGCCTGGAATGCACGGTAATCATCGTCTTTTTTTCTTTTCGCCATCTTTTCCGTTACAAGGGTTGAAGCGGATAAACTAGCTGGCTATCTGATAAAATTGATTTCTTCACTTTACAATGACCCGGACATGCTCGCGAGCCATTGGTTCCCGACCCGACCCACGGGTGACCCGTGACCTGTGAAATTTATCTTCAAAACTAATTTCTGTTTACTTTAAAATGACACAGTATTATTAAGAAATATCACAAGTATTTTAAAATCAGTTCCAAACTGATTTTTTTTTTCAACTCAAAATTGTCTGGGAGCCATATGCCGTCACCGGAAGAGCCATATATGGCTCGCGAGCCATAGGTTCCCGACCGCTGGGATAGGGGAAACTTAATCTGTTGTCTTTTTTGAAGAACTATAGACTATATCTTATCTATATACTATATCTATAGCTATAGACTATATCTATATATTATACACTAGATCTATATACTGTATCTATATACAGTTGCAATCAAAATTATTCATCCCCCACTGCAAATTAGGTTTATTGGCAAACTTTACAAACTGTCAGCTGTTTGTAATAAACAAATCAAACAAGAACAATTTAAATAGCTCAACACAATGAATATTACAAGTGGTTTCTCCAAATTCAACACAAAATGGCACTTTTAATGACTACTGCAGTCTCAAAATTATTCAACCCCTTCATGACAAGCATCTTTAGTACTTAGTAGAGTACCCTTTTGCGATTATGACCTGCTGCAAACGTGATGCATAGCCAGACACCAGCTTCTGGCAGCGTTTCTGAGGAATCTTAGTCCATTGCTCATGGGCAACGGCATCCAGTTCACTAATATTCTTGGGTTTGCGTGCTGCAATCGCCTTCTTCAAATACCACCAGAGATTTTCTATGGAGTTCAAGTCAGGCAACTGTGACGGCCACTCTAGAAACTTCCAGGACTTCTTCTGAAACCAAGCCTTGGTGGACTTTGAGGTATGCTTAGGATCATTGTCCTGTTGGAAGGTCCAATGATGCCCAAGCTTCAGCTTCCTCACAGACGGCATGATGTTTTCCTCCTCTCATGATGTTTTCCTTCTCTCTACCCTCGAGGGGCTGGGTGTCACAGGCTCTGTACTCTCAATGTTTGCATCCTACCTGACGGGTCGCCCCTACCAGGTGACATGGAGGGAATCTGTGTTGGAGCCTCACAGACTGACTACAGGCGTTCCACAGGGTTCGGTTCTGGGTCCTCTCCTTTTCTCCCTGTATACGACATTCCTGGATTCTGTTATTCGCTCACATGACTTCTCTTATCATTGTTATACCGATGACACCCAGCTGATCTTGTCCTTTCCTCCCTCTGACACACAAGTAGAGACACGCATTGCAGCGTGCTTGACTGACATCTTGGAGTGGATGGCAACACGCCACCTGAAGCTCAATCTGAACAAGACAGATCTGATGTTTCTCCCAGGGAAAGGTTGCCCGCACCGAGACCTGGCCATCACCATTGACAACACCGTGGTGATGTCAGCTCGGACTGTGAGGAATCTGGGTGTGATCCTGGATGACCAACTGTCCTTTGCTTCAAACGTTCCATCAGTTGCTCGCTCCTGCAGATTTCTCCTCTATAACATCAGGAGGATTCGCCCATTCCTCACTGACGAGATGGCACAGGTGCTCATCCAGGCTCTGGTCATCTCCCGACTGGACTACGACAACTCCCTCCTTGCTGGCGCTCTGGTGTCGGCCATAAGACCTCTGGAGCTTGTTCAGAAAGCTGCAGCTCGTCTGGTGTTCAATCGCCTTAAGTTCTCCCACACAACTCCCCTTCTCATGTCCCTACACTGGCTCCCAGTAGCTGCACGCATCCAGTTGAAGACTCTGGTGCTAGCCTACAGGGCAGTGAAAGGAACAGCTCAATCCTATCTCCAGGCAATGGTCAAGCCCTACACCCCCACCCAACCACTTCGTTCTGCTGCCTCGGGACGCCTGGTTGCCTCGTCGCTCAGAGGCCCCTGCTGCCGGTCGACCCGGTCCTGGCTGTTTCTGCCCTGGTCCCACAGTGGTGGAATGAACTCCCCACTGATGTCAGGACAGCGGAGTCGCTGCCCATCTTTCGGCCCAGGTTGAAAACTCACCTATTCAAGAACTACTACCATGTTACTTGTTCTTAGCACTTATTGTATTCACTCATTAAAAAAAAATCTCTTTCTTGCGCTTTTACTTTAGCACTGGTTTTGTTCTTAGATGCTTGTTTAGATGCACTTATGACCTCTGATGACTAGTAGTTCTCCTGATTTCCTACGTTAAATGCACTTATTGTAAGTCGCTTTGGATAAAAGCGTCGGCTAAATGACTGTAATGTAATGTTTTCTCCTAGGATTTCCTGATACTTGATTGAATCCATCTTGCCCTCCACAAGCTGCAGGTTTCCAGTGCCAGATGAAGCAAAGCAGCCCCAGAGCATCACCGATCCACCGCCATGCTTCACTGTAGGCAGGGTGTTCTTTTCAGTGTATTGTGGAGTTAGAAAACAACGAGACAGGAGACGTGAGAGTAGACGTAGTCGAGGTAGTTTACTAGCTCCAACTTTGCATGTCATACGTTCGACAACGACACTGAACTGTGTACCGGAAGCGGAAGTGCATTATCTGACCCCTGGCCTCTTCCCTTAACGGTACACTGACCTCTTAGGTGAACGTCTCTAGTTATATAGATGTGGGTCACCACACAGGCCCCCCCAGAATTCACCTACACAAAACAATGCAAAACAGCAAAAGCGCAAGTCATGAACATAAAAATAGACTCTACAACAGAACAGTCAATGACATAGTGCAAACTCACGGGGAAAACAAGTGACGAGTCGGGGGGCGGACCCTGCGGCCATAACGGCTGCGCTTCACAGGAGGGGAAACAGATGGGGCCGAAACCCGGGCCATAGGCGGGGCCGAAGCAGGAACAGAGGCAGGTGCCGGGGCCGACCTAGGAGGGCGTCCCCGCCGCGGGGGTAGGGCCAATTGCCTTGGCTCCCCAATGTCCAAGTGAGCGGGCTTGAGACGGTCTATAGCGACCCGCTCCGGCCTGCCCCCCATGTCCACCACAAAGTTCTTATCCCCCGCCTCCAGGACGCGGAAGGGCCCGTCGTATGGGGGCTGCAGCGGGGACCGATGGCTGTCGTGCCTAATGAAGACGTACCTCGCCGATGGCAGATCCTTGGGGACGTAGGACCGGGGGAGGCAGTGTTGAGACATCGGAACGGGAGCGAAGGCACCAGCAGCGCTCCGGGACGCACTGAGGTGAGAGGCGGCCGACCAGGGAGCCGTAGCATCCGGAAGAAACTCCCCCAGAATTCGCAGGGGCTGGCCATACACCAGCTCAGCGGAGGAGGTCTGGAGGTCTTCCTTCGGGGCCGAACGCAGGCCGAGCATGACCCATGGGAGCCGGTCCATCCAGTCGCAGCCAGTGAGGCTTGTCCG
The DNA here is from genome assembly GCA_022114975.2 of Lampris megalopsis. NCBI lineage: Eukaryota > Metazoa > Chordata > Actinopteri > Lampriformes > Lampridae > Lampris > Lampris megalopsis. Next base: position 3,645,781 of record JAJHIY020000431.1, read on the forward strand.
CAGAGCGGCTTTCATGTCCCGATGGAACCGCTCACAAAGTCCGTTGCTCTGCGGGTTGTACGCCGTAGTGCGGTGGATCTTCATCCCCAGGTGCTCAGCGACCGCCGTCCAGAGCTCCGAGGTAAACTGGGAGCCCCGGTCGCTCGTGATGTCACCCGGCGTGCCGAAACGGGCCACCCAGCAGCCGATGAACGCCCGTGCTACCTCTGCTGCCGTCGTGGAGGACAAGGGAATAGCCTCTGGCCACCTGGTGGCCCTGCCCACAATAGTGAGGAGGAACGTATAACCACGGGAGGGGGGCAGGGGACCCACCAGGTCAACATTGACGTGGTCAAACTGCCTCTCTGGAACCACAAACGGCGCCAAAGGGGCCTTGGTATGGCGGTGCACCTTGGCGCGTTGGCACGCCACACATGAGCCGGCCCAGGCTCTAACATCCTTACGGAGCCCAGGCCAAACAAACTTGACGCTCACCAGCTTGGTCGAGGCCTTCACTCCCGGGTGGGAAAGGCCGTGGACGGTGTCGAAAACTCGGCGCCGCCAGGAAGTAGGCACCAGGGGGCGCGGTTGACCGGTGGAGATGTCACAGAGGAGGGTGGTGTTGGCCGCGTCGAACGTCACGTCCTCCAGCCGTAGCGCCGTAGGGGTCGATCGGTAGTCTTGAACGGTCGCGTCCTTGGCTTGGTCCGCTGCCATAGCGGCGTAGTCGAGTCCCAAGTGAACGGCGTTAACAACCGCCCGTGAAAGGCAGTCGGCGACGAAGTTATCCTTGCCCGACACGTGTTGAATGTCCGTGGTAAACTCGGAAACCGCCGCGAGATGGCGCTGCTGACGCCCAGACCACGGTTCTGAGGTTTTGGCCATACAGAACGTCAGCGGTTTGTGGCCCACGAAAGCGATGAACTGTCGGCCCTCCAATAGGAACCTAAAGTGTCTGGTTGCGAGGAAGAGACCCAGTAGTTCCCTATCAAAGGTGCTGTATTTGCGCTCGTTCTCACGGAGTTGTTTACTGAAGAACGCCAACGGCTGCCAGCCCCCCCCCCCACCCACTGCTCACACACGGCCCCCACGGCGTAGTCGGAGGCATCCGTTGTAAGGGCTATGGGGGCGGCAGGCGACGGGTGAGCTAGCAGCGCAGCGTTGGCCAGCGCGGTCTTGGCGGCCACAAAAGCCTCGTCCATCCCCGAAGACCAGTCCAGCTCGTCCTTAGACTTCTTACCCCGCAGGGCCTCATACAGGGGACGCATGATGTGGGCGGCACGGGACAGGAAACGGTTATAAAAGTTCACCATGCCCAGGAATTCCTGCAGCGACTGTACAGTGCGGGGGCGGGGGAACATGGTGACAGCCTCAACCCTGGTAGGGGGGGGGACCGGCCCCCTGTGGAGTGATGTGGTGCCCGAGGAAGGTGATGGACGACTCCCCGAACTGACACTTAGCTGGGTTGATGATGAGGCCGTGTCCGCTGAGCCTGTCAAACAGCTGTCTGAGGTGCATCATGTGTTCCTCCGCCGACGCGCTGGCCACGAGGATGTCGTCTAAGTACACAAACAAAAATGGCATGTCGCGGAGCACAGAATCCATAAGGCGCTGAAACGTCTGCGCCGCCCCTTTAAGGCCGAAAGGCATACGTAAAAACTCAAAGAGCCCAAAGGGTGTGATGACAGCCGTTTTTGGGACATCCAGTGGGTGGACCGGCACTTGGTGATACCCCCGCACTAAGTCGATTTTGGAATAGATGGCAGCGCCCGCCAGGTGGGTAGAGAAATCTTGTATGTGTGGTATGGGGTACCGGTCGGGGGTCGTGGCATTGTTTAGGCGACGGTAGTCCCCGCACGGGCGCCAACCCCCGTTGGCCTTAGTAACCATGTGAAGAGGGGAAGCCCACGGGCTGTCAGAACGGCGGACAATGCCGAGGCGCTCCATAGTCGAAAACTCCTCCCTGGCTATTGCGAGCTTGGCCGAGTCGAGGCGTCGGGCCCGGGCGTAAACTGGGGGGCCCACTGTGGTGATATGATGTTCCACGCCATGCTTGGCCACCGCCGAGGAGAAGGTGGGTGTGGTGAGCTCGGGGAAATTTGCGAGCAGGCGTTGGTATGGATCCCCGGTGGAGAGTGTGTTAGCGAGGCACAGCGCTCCAGCCCCCCCAAGCGTGCAGGGGTATGACGTAAAAGAGACGGCATCAATCACGCGACAGTTTTTAACATCCACCAGCAGGTTGAAAGCACAGAGGAAATCCGCACCTAGGAGCGGGGTGGATACAGCAGCCATCACAAAGTCCCAGCCGAAACGTCGGCCGCCAAAACACACGTCCACATGTCTGATACCGTACGTCCGAATGGACGTGCCGTTGGCGGCGTCCATCTGGGGGCCGTGACTGTCGGTCATCGTGTCCACAGCTTGTGCTGGTAGTATGCTGCGTTGAGCGCCAGAGTAAACCAGCAGCCGCCGGCCCGACAAGGAGTCTCTGATGAACAACAGCTTGCAGTCACGGCCGGCGCCCATAGCCGTTAACGAGCGCCGGCCTTGGCGTTTCCCTGAACCCTGTAACTGCAGGGTTTGCGACACCGTATTGCTTTTGCCCCAAACCTGGCATGGTAATAACAGAGCCCGTCGTCAGGTCGGCGGCGGGCTGTCACCGCAGCCGCGGTGTCCATATAGTCGTACACAGGTGGTGGTGGGGCGGTCTGGTGGGGTAGCAGGGCATGCACAAACTGTTGCCGGTTGGCCAGGAAAACCCTGTCTGCTTCAGCAGCCAGAGAACGGTAGTCCTTGGAGGCGGCGAGAGGAGAACTGGCCAGTGCTGTGCGTACAGGTGCGGGGAGCTGCCTCAGAAAAATGTGTGTGAAAAGAACAGACAGCATTTTTTCCATTAACTCAGACGGTTTGCCGTCGCCGAGGCCATTCGGGGACAGTAAACGGTCTGCCTTCTCCAGCTCCGACAGTTCAAATAGTTTCAGGAGGAATGTCTTTATAGCATCGTACTTGCCAGCAGCTGGCGGAGCTTCCAACAGTGTCATTGCTCGCGCCGTTGTCGATGCGTCTAACGCCGCCACTACGTGGAAGTACTGCGTTGCATCCTGCGTTATCCCTCTCAGCTGGAACTGGGCTTCCACATGTTGAAACCACGGCCGTGGATTATGCTGCCAAAAGTCGGGTAGCTTCACAGTAGCGGTGTAAATGCTAGCGTTAGCAATAGCCATGTTGTTAGCACCGGCGTCGTCGTTGTCAGACATACTCGTATTAGTAGTTCGATCACGTCGGGGTCACCAATGTGGAGTTAGAAAACAACGAGACAGGAGACGTGAGAGTAGACGTAGTCGAGGTAGTTTACTAGCTCCAACTTTGCATGTCATACGTTCGACAACGACACTGAACTGTGTACCGGAAGCGGAAGTGCATTATCTGACCCCTGGCCTCTTCCCTTAACGGTACACTGACCTCTTAGGTGAATGTCTCTAGTTATATAGATGTGGGTCACCACAGTATGACTCATTCTTCCTCCTCCAGACATACCGCTGAACCATAGGCCTGGAAAGTTCCAGTTTTGTTTCATTGCTCCACAGAAGAGAATCCCAAAATCTCTTTGGCTTATTTATACATGCTTGGAGCATATTGGAGCCGACTTTTCTTGTGCTTTTGGGTCAGTAGTGGTGTATGTCTTGGAGTTCAGGCATGGCGCCCTTCAGCGTTTAGTATGTGCCTTAAGGGCCAAACATACTCGGGCGGAACGTACGCGGAGCGGACTCCGCCGGACTAAAAGCGGACGTCCGCAAGGCCTGTGCGCGCAAAGCTCAGATTTTACGACCGCGGTGAGTCCGCGCCGCGCACCAGTGTCACACAATAGACTGCTCGGCATGTATTCTTCACATCGACCTCCAATAAATGTGACACCGATCTGCATTCCTCGTCGTCAGTGTCGGACGCCATGACAGAAGAGTGTAAACAACGCGCAAGTATTGTGGGTAATGTAGCATAGTGTTTCACGGACAGTTTTACAGGAAACTACAACGCGGAAGTGCGCTTGACTATGGAAGCCCAAATGACTGCAGACATTCCTCGCGGAGTCCGCTCCGCGTACGTTCCGCCCGTGTATGTTTGGGCCTCTACTGTGCAAACTGCAACCTCAGTGTCTGCTGCCACCAAGTATTGCTGCAGGTCTTTTGCAGTCACTCGAGAGTTTTTAACCACCTGCCTCCTCAGGAATCTGGTGGCAGCCATTGATAGCGTCCTCTTTCTGCCACGTCTAGTTAGTGTAGCCACTGTTCCTTTAACTTTGAACTTGCGAACTATGCTTCCAACTGTATCCCTTGGAACAGTCAGTGCCTTTGCTATCTTTTTGTATCCTTGTCCTTGTTTGTGCAAGGCAATGATCTCCTCTCTTAACTTTTTGGACAATTCTCTTGACTTAGCCATATTTCTAACATGCAATCAAATGTCACCATCAACAAACCCCTAGCCAGTCCAATTATTTGATATGTTTTATCTCAATCACACCTGATGCAACTAATGAAACCCTTGATTAGTTGCATCAGGTGTGCTTGAGACAACACCTGATTCGCAAATGTGTGCTCTTATGAGGGATTCTATTCAGGGGGTTGAATAATTTTGAGACTGCAGTAGTCATTAAAAGTAACATTTTGTGTTGAATTTGGATAAAATCCTTGTAACATTAGTTTTATTGAACTATTTAAACTGTTATTGTGTAATTTGCTTATTGCAAACAGCTGGAAAACTGTACATTTTGCCAATGAACCTAATATGCAATTGGGGTTGATGCTCTTCAAAACAAACCCCAGTCCTATTGGTTGTAATGTTTTCTACCCCTCCATTGGTTGCAGTGCATCATAAGTACATACCCCATTGGTTGTTATAATTTGGATGTTTCCCCATCTGATTGGTCGCTGTCCAACCGAAATTAGGGGCGTGATGCTGGGCAACGCAAACTGTATGATTCTCTGTGTAAACACATTAGCAGTTGATGAGTGCGAGACGCACGAAACAGGGCTGTACTGCAATGTATTAAAATCTTTTTTCCTGTATCCGTGTTGATATATACACACACACACACACACATATACACACTCACACTATATACTATATCTATAGACTATATCTGTATCTCTAGACTATATTGTAATCAATACATTTTAAGTATGTGGCACTTACTGCATGCCTCTACACTAGGCTCTGGTGCGCAACAACAAAGTGGCTGCCTCCGACGGAATCCCTGCAGAACTGTACAAGTATGGAGGACTACTGGGAACTACTACTGGGAAACCCGGACCGCCCTAGCTAATTTTAGAGACGCAAACATCATTATCATTTTCAAAAAAGGGGACCTAAGTAAGTAAGTAACCTTTATTGTCACTGGACACAAGTGCCAGCGAAATTAACCATCAACCCGTCCGTACATATACACAAACATGCATACAATATGACAAGGGGGGTAGACAGGACAGGAAGACAGGGATGGAAGAAAATACAGCATAACACGAGGAGAGGGGAGGAGAAAAAAAAAGCAACCCCCAGATTATGCTCCTGTGGGGAGTACAGTATGGGAACAGGAGAGAAAACCTCAGCAACATAAGCACATAAATCAGTACACTTTACAACATGAAAGCTCACGACTTGCAACAGGGGAGGGGGGGGGGGGGGAGTGGGGGTGGAGGAACCCAGCACAGGCAAGCAGCCATCCGGTCCTGCAGCCATGGGTGCTGGTCACAGACCTGCTTGTCACACTGGGGGTGCAAAGCGGCGAAGGCGTGGGATGGGGGGGTAGGGGGGCGTGATTGCATATATGTACGTGTGTATGTATGTATGTAAAGTTCGTGTATGTGTAGGCCTGGTGAGTCGCTTCGGCTGGTGTCCCAACCAGTGTCTCAAGTTCGCAGGATTGTCATAGCGATAACACAGCAAGTTGCCATGGAGACTGTCTTGATCAGGCCCCAGACAGAGTCGACAATCATTAGGTGTCTGTTGGAAGCGGGGAAAGGAATGCAAGAGCGTCTCACTGCAGTGTTCTTCCAGGGGAGTTTTTGATCCAGAAACGGCCCTGGCCGAGGCCAGTGCTGGTTATGGGGGCCGAAAGCAGATAAGATTGGGATTGTTTGGGCTAAGGGCAAGTAGCCGCATTTCAATTTACCCGACTACGCTCCTTGTCCATTTTGGTCTCTGAAACGATCCATTTGCCTTTGCAAAGCTGTAAGCTTCTCCATGATGTTATCCATATTGCGGTTTATAGCCACAGTCTGAGTGCCAACAGCTCTGCCCACCGCTTCACCTAGGAGTGTGCGGAAATTACAGAGTGTGTGGCAATTACAAAGGAGTTTCCCTCCTCTCAACAGCTGGGAAAATTCTGTCGCAGATCCTTCTGAATCATCTCACCACCCTGGCTGAAGAAATTCTCCCCGAATCCCAAAGCGGTTTTCGATCCCACACAGGGACCGCCGATATGATCTTTGCAGTACGACAGCTCACGGAGAAGGCTAGAGAACAACTGAAGACAAAGTTTTTCATCTTTTTCGACCTTGAGAAAGCATCTGATTCTCTTCCGACAGCCATTTTGTGGGACGTGTTATCCAAATCTGGATGCCCTGACCACTTCATCCAGATGATTGGCGCCCTCTGTGATGATAAGAAAGGCTGTGTCTGTTTCCGTGGAACCCTTTCCGAGCCTTTCCCCATGGATTGTGGAGTAAAGCAAAGCTGTATTCTAGCACCTACGTTATTTTCCATGTACCTTGCTGCAGCAAGGTACATGGTAAAGTCAACATCCGTTACCGCTTCGATGGCAGCCTGTTCAATCTCCAGTTTCCAGGGCTAAGAACAAGACATCAACAAACATCATCATTGAGCTTCAATATGCCGATGATAATGCTGCTCCTGCCATGACTCCAGAAGGTCTTCAGTCGATCACCAACTCCTTTGTTCAGGCCTACGAAACTTTTGGCTTTTCTGTGAACATCAAGAAAACCAAAACACTTGCTGTTGTGCCTCAGGATACCCCAGGAATTCCGCTTCAAATCACCATCCATGGCCAACCTATAGAACAAGTTCAATCCTTTCAGTACCTTGGAAGTGTCCTCGAAGAAACATGCAGTCTAGAACCGGATATCACCACCAGACTGTGAAAGCTGCCCACACCGCCTTTGGCCGACTTTCTCACCGTGTTTTCTATGATTGTGATCTCAAGACATCAACCAATATCACGGTTTACCGTGCAGTGGTTCTTTCAACTTTCCTGTACGGTTGTGAAGCCTGGGCCCTCTGCAAGTACCAAATCCATAAACTGAAATGCTTCCACCAGCAAAAACTGAGAGGTATTCTGGGAATTTCCTGGCAAGAATGGGTCACCAACAATCAAGTTCTCGAAAGAGCCAATCTCCTTTCCATCGAGACGACAATTGAACATCACCAGCTGCGGTGGCTTGGCCACGTCCAGAGGATGCCAAACGACAGACTCCCAAAACAAATTCTATAATCCGAACTGACTGAAGGTCAAAGAAAAAGAGGAGCTCCCATAAAACGCTACAAGGACTGTATAAAGGAAACGCTGATCACCTTCAACATCGACCCTAAGAACTGGAAAAAAGTAGCGGAAAATCTAAAGCGCTGGAGAGCTGCCTGCCTGGCTGCTTCCATCAAGGCTGAAACTGACAAACAAACGCATGCGGAAGAAAAGTGCAGCCGCCGAAAAATCCGCCAAGAACAGACAGCCGCAGGAATGGGTCCACCCCCAACTATTCCCTGTCCACGCTGTTCCAATCTCTTTTATTCTCACCTTGGACTGTCAAGCCATCGTCGTTTCAAGCACATGCCTTAATCTCTTGGAATGGACCCTCGGACATGAGAGACGCCAACGACGATGATGATCTATAGACGATATCTATATCTATAGACTATATTGTAATCAATACATTTCAAGTATGTGGCACTTACTGCATGCATCTACACTAGGTTGTCAGTATGGGGATAGGGATGACTTCTTGGACATGATCACCTTTATGCCCTGCCTGACAATGTCTGTAATGGCAGTCTCCATGTCACCTGTATTAAGGTCCCTGTCTTTGCAGAACTTATTTCGTCATTTCTTGTTATTGATATAATTTGCCTTCATGAGTTACATTTGTTTTACATTAAAACAAATGTAAATTTCCGGTGTTGGAAAATGGTGGTGCGATCTCACATTTGCAGCGGCCTCCCCCAGTTCCGACGATGCAGTGTCTTTATCCATGTCTACTTCTGCATCTGAGTTTTTGTCATCGTGTGAAGAATTATGTCTGTGATTGTCGATTTTGTTTGATGGCTGGGAGAGCTGGCGTTGGATTGACTGGGAGAGCTTGGTCTACTGCGTCCTGAGGGACCACGGCCCTGCCTGGAGCTGCGACTGAAGAGGAAACACCGAGGGCGGTCTGACAGAACGTGAGGCGGTCTGACAGGATGTGGATGCAGGGCAGGTTAAGCTAACTGCTAGCCCATGCAGACCAGTAGTTCCGGTAATACTGAGGGCGGTCTGGCAGTGGCTTCGCCTAGCATCAACTGTGCAGTGTTTTTGTCTGCGTCTGGGTTTGTTTCATCGTGTGGAGTACGGGGGAGGTGTATCAAAGGTGTCTGGCTGGGAGAGCTAGCGTTGGATCGGCTGAAGGAGTCTGGTCTGCTAGGTCCGGTAGGCGCAGGGACCACGGTCCCCACCTGGAGCTGCGCCTGAAGAGGAAACACCGAGGGCGGTTCGACTGGACGTGGAAGTGGGGCAGGCTAAGCTAACTGCTAGCCCATGCAGACCGGCAGTTCCGACGGTGATCGTGGCTGGCATTCGTTCTCTGGACAGTGACATTTTTGGACTGTGTTGCAAATTTACTGAATGTACTGTGTTGTTGACTTTTTTTTTTTTTTTGCTATTCTCTCCATTTTTGTATAATTTTGGTGGTGTCGACTTCTTTTGGATATGTGTTTTTTGTCTTTTGGGTTGCACTGCTGTGGGCTGGGAGAAATGAAATTTCATCTCTTTTGTGTATGAAAGTACATGAATGAGATGACAATAAATTGATTCTAATTCTGATTAAAAGCAGCAATGAGATTTAATTGAAATTATTTCTTTAATTTCCAGGATTACTGACATTACAGGCAACCCATGTTAAAGACTGAAACTGTAAAAGCCAACATGCCAAGACAAAAAGACAGACTCCATGATCTCTATCCAGACAGAGGCTATCTGAACACTGTGGGCCAGTGAAGCTGTATCCTTGGCTACTAGACTTTAATAGGCTGAATGAACCTATGAATAGGCCCTGCTCAAGAGACTACAACAGCAAAAGAAAATGGTGTACTGGTGTATATCCTATGCTTTGGAACAGTGAAATTACACTAAGTGAAAGTTAACACATTTAAATACACCATCACGCATAACTTTAAACAGACCCCTGTTTTGCACTGCTTTTGCAGTGCTGTTTGGTGTGAACATTGCTGTTGATATTGGCCCCGTCTGTCATTTGTAGTGGTCGCTGACTGGTCACCTGGCAGCCATTGACTTTCTCACTTTCAATGGAAAAAGGGTCCTCATGGTTTCCAAACAGACCACCTTGTCTCTGAGTTTGAGGAAATAAAGAGTTCAGATTTCAACAAACATGGTCAAAGCTTAATCTGGCAACAACCGCATCAGTTTTCTATATCTACGTATATTTTTCTATGTTCTTGCTCATTACATTTTGGTCCTCCATCATTTATTCAAATTGTCCTCTTTAATCTCCTATGTATAATGTCTTGATCTTTACAGCTTTTCAACTATCTCCATGAATGCTTCCTTCCATACTTTCCTCTCTCTCACCCATCTTTCCAGTCTTTTCAATTATCTCCATGAATGCTTCCTTCTTTATTTTCTTCTCTCACCCTTCTGTTTCCAACCTTCCACTGCCTTCAGTTATCTCACCCTGAAGATGCTCTCCTCTATTGCATCATTAATTTCTCGCTCTGTTTCCTCTTCAGTTATCAGATCTCCTGAAATTGCCCTGTGAAGCTCTGGAGCTGCCTCCTCCTCCTCTGCCTCAATGTTCCTCAGACCAGCCTGTTGGGAAAGCGGGAGAGAGAGACAGAACGATGACAGAGGCAATATGAGATAAAAGAAACAATGTGGGATCTAGAGGGAGAGCTGAAAGTAGCATTAGTAAAGTGATTAAAGATGAAAGCAAGATAAAAATGCAGTTGATCATTAAAAAAAACAACAACCCTAAATATGATCAGTTGACATCAGTCAACCATGGTGAGAGCTGACCTGTATCTCATTGGTTGCATTCTTCTTGGTTGGCCGGTGGCCATAATACTCTTCCTGTCGCTTCTTCAGTTTCCTGAAGTAATCCTGGATTAGGAAAGTGGCGTAGAACTTCCCTACTGTCACCTCATCATCTGATAAAACAGGGATAACATTATATCACTCATCTTATCTCATCTCACCATCAGCCACTTTTCTGGGGTTGGGTCACGGTGGCGGCACTCCAGATGTCCCTCTCCCCAGCAACGCCCTCCAACTCTTCCTGGGAGATCCCAAGGTGTTCCCAGGCCAGATTGGACATGTAGTCCCTCCAGCAAGTTCTGGGTCTACCCCAGGGTCTCCTCCCAATTGGACGTGCCCAGAAAACCTCCAAAGGCAGGCACCCAGGAGGCATCCAAATCAGATGCCCAAACCACCTCAACTGGCTCCTTTCAACGCGAAGGAGCAGCAGCTCTACTCCGAGCTCCCTCCGGATGTACGAGCCCCTCACCCTATCTCTAAGGCTGAGCCCAGACACCCTACGGAGGAAACTCATTTCAGCCACTTCGGTCACTACCCAAAGCTCATGACCATAGGTGAAGGTTGGAATGAAGATTGACTGGTAAATTGAGATTTTTGCATTCTGGCTCAGCTCCTTCTTCACCACAACAGTCCGGTACAATGTCCGCATTACTGCTGATGCTGCACCAATCTGCCTGTCAATCTCCCGCTCCATCCTACCCTCACTCGTGAACAAGACCCCAAGATACTTGGACTCCTTCAGTTGAAGCAACAACTCATTCCCAACCCGGAGGGAGCAATCCACCATTTTCCAGTAGAGAACCATGACCTTAGATTTGGAGGTGCTGACTCATCCCGGCCATTTCACACTCAGCTGCAATCCACCCCAGTGCGCGCTGGAGGTCGCGTTCTGGTGAAGCCAACAAAACCACATCATCTGCAAAGAGCAGAGATGCAATTGTGAGGTTCCCAAAATGGACACACTCCTCACCTTGGCTGTGCCTTGAGATCCTGTCCATGAATATCACAAACAGAATCGGAGACAGACACCGGAGACTGAAAATGTGTTTGACTTTGTGCTAAGAATATGGACACAGCTCTCACTTTGGTTATATAAGGACCGGATGGCTTGTAGCAACTGCTCCGGTACCCCATACTCCCACAGTACCCCCTACAGAGTGCCCTGGGGTACACGGTCGTAAGCCTTCTCCGAGTCCACATAACACATGTAGACTGACTGGTCAAACTCCCATGCCTCCCTCAGCACTTCTGCATGGGTAAAGAATTGGTCCGTTGTTCCATGGCCAGGACGGAATCCGCATTGTTCGTCCTGGATCCGAGGTTTGACAATCGGTTGGAGCCTCCTTTCCAATACCCTAAGAGTAGATTTTGCTAAGGAGGCTGAGCAATGTGATGCCCCGATAATTGGAGCACACCCTCCATTCCCCCTTTTTAAATATGGGAAGCACCACCCCAGTCTGCCACTCCACAGGTACTGTTAGATACCTAAAGTTAACTTGCAAAAAAGAGCTATACAAATTGTAAATAAAATCACTTACAGAGAATCAACACATCCACTTCTTATCAAATTAAAAGCAGTAACATATAAAGATATGGTTGATTTAAAAAAAAAGGGGTGGGGCCAGAGCATGTGCCGGAATGAGCAAAAGGATTTCCTCATCCCAAATTTCTGTCCATCTTTTGAAAGGAAGTGTTAGTTCAAAGTTCAGGTCATAATTATTCTGTCAGGGCTGTCACTCTCTCCATGTACACCTTTTATTTGTTTATCATCACTGTAGCCCACGACTTCTCATGTATTGTGCCTGTTCCATTTTACAAACGTATATAAAGCCTTTGGCAAGATGTTGTGGAGTAGCTGACTCAGATGTGTCCACACTTTTTCTGAGGGAGGTGCTACACACTGGCCTTTAACAACGTCTTCCCTAGCAGATAAGATGATTTTCACCATATCATCTTATGACAAGCTGGCTTCCATGGCATCTGATCAAAATAAGAATAATTTGTTAGTTACTCAACAAATGTAAAAATTACTCAGTGTAATGAGCCTGAACCTCTTGCACACAGAGCATGCTCCAACCACAAAGCTAAGTGTAGCTTGAATGGACATTGTATGTCCTGTGTTGTCCTGTGCTGGCAGGCAAGATTCTTTAACTCACAATTTCTAGAGCCAATGCAGTGACTCTCTTTAATAATGCCATTCAACAATTCTGATTAATTCATTAGCCTTCCAGCATAAACACACAAAGCAAGTGACAATTTGCTTTTCACTGCAGTCAGTCTTGCTAATCACGTGAATAGTACCTGATGTATTTATTATTTTAAGTTTGGAATATAGGTAAGCTTTTGTTCTCCAGGACCTACCTGAAAACTGAACACAAGTCTAGATTTACCTTCTAATCTTTATTTCTGTTGGCAGCACACGGTCTTGACAAAACGGCTTCCTGATACCCAACATGCAACGCCAAAGCATTCAGTGATCTGATGGTTTCTACATGTTTCTGGTCCTGAGTCCTGGCTGAGAGGAGGGCAGCCCTGCCTGATGAGTTACGAGTCTCCAGAAACAGCACTGACACAGTGCAAACAACGAGACCAGTTTAAAACTATTTGGACAACGAGGTGCAAAATGAAGGCGCACGTTTAAAAATTATTGTTCTAGACATATACGATGTGAAGAACTAAAAGTACTGCTCTAGACATATACGATGTGAAGAACTAAAAGTATTGTTCTAGACATATACTATGTGAAGAACTAAAAGTATTGTTCTAGACAAATACTATGTGAAGAACTACAATTATTGTTCTAGACATATACAATGTGAAGAACTAAAAGTATTGTTCTAGACAAATACTATGTGAAGAACTACAATTATTGTTCTAGACATATACTATGTGAAGAACTAAAAATATTGTTTTAGATATATACTATGTGAAGAACTAAAAGTACTGTTCTAGACATATACTATGTGAAGAACTAAAAGTACTGTTCTAGACATATACGATGTGAAGAACTAAAAGTTTTGTTCTAGACATATACCATGTGAAGAACTAAAAGTACTGTTCTAGACATATACTATGTGAAGAACTAAAAGTACTGTTCTAGACATATACCATGTGAAGAACTAAAAGTATTGTTCTAGACATATACTATGTGAAGAACTAAAAATATTGTTTTAGACATATACTATGTGAAGAACTAAAAGTACTGTTCTAGACATATACTATGTGAAGAACTAAAAGTACTGTTCTAGACATATACCATGTGAAGAACTAAAAGTATTGTTCTAGACATATACTATGTGAAGAACTAAAAGTACTGTTCTAGACATATAATATGTGAAGAACTAAAAGTACTGTTCTAGACATATACTATGTGAAGAACTAAAAGTACTGTTCTAGACATATACCATGTGAAGAACTAAAAGTATTGTTCTAGACATATACTATGTGAAGAACTAAAAGTACTGTTCTAGACATATAATATGTGAAGAACTAAAAGTATTGTTCTAGACAAATACTATGTGAAGAACTACAATTATTGTTCTAGACATATACAATGCGAAGAACTAAAAGTATCATTCTAGACATACTATGTGAAGAACTAAAATTATTGTTCTAGACATATACAATGTGAAGAACTAAAAGTATTGTTCTAGACATCTACTATATGAAGAACTAAACATTATTGTTCTAGACATATACTATGCGAAGAACTAAAAGTATCATTCTAGACATACTATGTGAAGAACTAAAATTATTGTTCTAGACATATACAAGGTGAAGAACTAAAAGTATTGTTCTAGACATCTACTATATGAAGAACTAAACATTATTGTTCTAGACATATACTATGTGAAGAACTAAAAGTATTATTCTAGACATATACTATGTGAAGAACTAAAAGTATTTTTCTAGACATATACTATATGAGGAACTAAAAAGTATTGTTCTAGACATATACTATATGAGGAACTAAAAGTATTGTTCTAGACATATACTATGTGAAGAACTAAAAGTATTGTTCTAGACATATACGATATGAAGAACTAAAATTATTATTCTGTACGTATACTACAAACGAGACCCGTTTTGAATGATTTGGACATAATGGGATGCAGGTTGACATCACAGTTTATAAAATGTAATGTTTAGTATCTCAAAAAGCATTACAGCACAAAAATTATAGTTTTTGTGGCACAAATCAGCACAAACGCAGCACTAATGGATGACAATATTCTTATTCATGTTCCGATTACATGGGGTGCCAAGTTCACGGAGGTGAGGTCTGGTGGATGGTGGGCAGAGGTGGGGTGGGGGCTTGAAAGAAATACAAACACTTTTTAAACTGTAGCCATAGGCCTACATATGCTTCGTCATTAAAACTGTTCTTACACCAAACTATTTAGGAGCTGGTGTGCAAATCTCTATTCTGGAGATAATTTAAATATTAGAAACATATTTATTTCTACTTACTTGGTTTAAGCTACAGTGTGTAAGATTTTTTTTGTTTGTTTGAACTTCACTCCAAAATACATCTCAACATGGACAAACTGAGTCCATCTACAACGAGAAGGTCTCATCTTCATAGAACCACTCAGAGAAGCTCACAGGGAACCTCCTAGCTGTCAGTACACTTTGTTGTCACTTCAACACCTGCTGAGCACAACATCTGCGTGCTTGGCAGATGTTGGCTGAAGCCCTGTTGAGTAGGCTCGTCTCCCCTGGCCAAACGAAAATGGTGATCTAATTTTATCTATAACTTATAAATAACTTAATCTATAACTTGTAGGCTGTAAGAATAAAACTACTTTATAGGAGCAAGACGGAATACATATGCGTAAATGAGAGGGAGGACAGTGGAATGGAGAGGATGCAAGGAGTAGAGGTGACGAAGGCGTATGAGTTTAAATACATGGGGTCAACTGTCCAAAGTAACGGGGAGCGCAGTAGAGAGGTGAAGAAGAGAGTGCAGGCAGGGTGGAGTGGGTGGAGAAGAGTGTCAGGAGTGATTTGTGACAGAAGGGTACCAGCAAGAGTGAAACGGAAGGGTTTACAAGATGGTAGTGAGACCAGCTATGTTGTATGGTTTGGAGACAGTGGCACTGACAAAAAGACAGGAGGCAGAGCTGGAGGTGGCAGAGGTGAAGATTTTCACTGGGGTTGATGAAGAAGGACAGGATTAGGAACGAGCATTTTAGAGGGACAACTCAGGTTGGACGGTTTGGAGACAAAGCAAGAGGGACAAGATTGAGATGGTGTGGATGTGTGGAGGAGAGATGCTGGGTATATTGGGAGAAGGATGCTGAATATGGAGCTGCCAGGGAAGAGGAGAAGAGGAAGGCCAAAGAGGAGGTTTATGGATGTGGTGAGGGAGGACATGCAGGTGGCTGGTGTGACAGAGGAAGATGCAGAGGACAGGAAGACATGGAAACGGATGATTCACTATGGCGCCCCCTAACGGGAGCAGCCAAAAGTAGTAGTAGTAGTAGTAGTAGTAGTAGTAGTAGTAAGGAACAATGAACCTCATTCATGAAATGATCTCACACACAACTGTGTTTACACACTTATGAAGTTTTTAGCCCTCAAGCTCGTCTCACAGAAACTATGTAGAAGCTGAGTAAGCCCATACACCAGTTCATGAATGATCCCCAATATGTGTGTAGCTAAAAGAATAATATTTACAGGAACAGATTATAAACCATGATATATTTTTCTCTCTTCATGGTGTTATTACAGACCTTTGACAGTTGGTCACACAAGGTGTCAGTGCTTTGGATACTGTGACCGTTATCTGTAAAAATACCTCACCTCTAAGTAAAACTGCTTCACAAAAACAATGTTGGTGTAACAAAGAATATTTACATGAAAAGATGATTGACTGCGATACATTATACTCTCATCCTGGTGTTACTATGGATACATTATACTCTCATGACAGGTAGTTTTGTCAGTTATGACAGGTAGCTTTATCAGTTATGACAGGTAGTTTTGTCGGTTATGACAGGCAGTATTGTCAGATATAACAGGCAGTATTGTCAGATATAACAGGCAGTATTGTCGGTTATGACAGGTAGTTTTGTCAGTTATGACAGGTAGCTTTATCAGTTATGACAGGTAGTTTTGTCAGATATAACAGGCAGTATTGTCAGATATAACAGGCAGTTTTGTCGGTTATGACAGGCAGTTTTATCGGTTATGACAGGCAGTTTTGTCAGTTATGACAGGTAGTTTTGTCGGTTATGACAGGCAGTATTGTCGGTTATGACAGGTAGTTTTGTCAGATATGACAGGCAGTATTGTCAGATATAACAGGTAGTTTTGTCGGTTATGACAGGTAGTTTTGTCGGTTATGACAGGTAGTTTTGTCAGTTGTGACAGGCAGTATTGTCGGTTATGACAGGTAGTTTTGTCAGTGATGACAGGCAGTTTTGTCAGTTATGACAGGTAGACCCATGCATGCACATGAACCTGATCTGGAGGGAGGGGTTACAGGAGGGAAGGAGGAGGCAGAGAGAGTGTGTTTGTTGTTGTTGTTCTTTAATGTACTTTCAACATCTAGCTCACACTTGCTCATTTCTCAAAAGCTTGAAGATATACCAATTCAAACGTGATGGAATGGTTATGGCAGTTTTGCAAAGGGCTGGTTTTTGTCAGTTTGTTTAACAGGGGAAATGGCATCCCCTTCATCCCTTCTTAAATTGAGCCCCTCTCTGTCACTGGGGTGAATGAATGAACTGAGTGTGTGCAGTTCAGTTACTGGCTGAATCAGTTCAGTTACTGGCTGAGCCAGTTCAGTCACTAGCTGAATCAGTTCAGTCTCTTGCTGAATCAGTTCAGTCTCTGGCTAAATCAGTTCAGTTACTGGTTGAATCAGTTCAGTCACTAGCTGAATCAGTTCAGTCACTGGCTGAATCAGTTCAGTTACTGGTTGAATCAGTTCAGTCACTGGCTGAATCAGTTCAGTCACTGGCTGAATCAGTTCAGTTACTCGCTGAATCAGTTCAGTCACTAGCTGAATCAGTTCAGTCACTGGCTGAATCAGTTCAGTTACTCGCTGAATCAGTTCAGTCACTGGCTGAATCAGTGTGAACTTGTGTAGCATAGTCAGTCACTCACAAAGCGACTAACTTAAAACATATAGTTAAAGTGTGACATGTGGCTCTGAGGTTATCACTGTGGTGGAATGGGGTGAGGACCACCTACCTCAAATTAGCTTCATTAACTTGAATAGCATCTGCTGACATGGGGAGAGAATAAGACACAGAACTGTGCAGCTCTTTCCCATACAGACTCACCAGATAGCTTGTTTTTGACTTGGTGTTGTTGGTGTTTTAATAAATGGGCTCTCAAGCACTCAACTACAATCTTTGTCTGTGACTCTGTGCCACCACAAGAGGAAGATGGAATTTTGTTGCGAAAGGGCAGACACAGTTCACTGAACCTTTACCTTTGACACTTTTTCAAATCACTCAAGTTTTCCTTCATATTTGACAAATGGCAAGTCAAATGCTAAAGTTAAATACCATGATAAGTCGTTCAAAATTGTTGACTTTTTCTTAGAATTCAGAAAAGCTGACCTCCTATTGGTGGGATGACCTGATCCAATAATTTCATGCTGGTTCGCTTCCAAATCTTTTTGATGATAGCCCTCAGCTCTTCATTGGCTTGTTCAAAATTACCTTAAAAACAAAAAGGTAAAATAACAGTCTGTATAGAATCAGCATTTTTTTAATATTAATCTTTCACACAAACACATCCACATACCCTCAGTCTTGATTTTCAGAGCAGTCCTGACCAGTGCAAAAAGTGTGGCATTAAAGGTGACCGTTCCATCACTGTTGAGTGGCATGTTCATGGAGACCAGTCTCTGCAGGAACACAGATTGAGCATGAGAAAAACCATGCTAAGTGATACATCTTCTTGTACATTTACTTCCTCTTTATTCCCTTTGTTAACCGCACCTTGCAGGCAATACGATGGGGGCAGAACTTGCCAAAGCCCAGAGGAGGAGGGATCCTCCGCAAAAGTGTTACCACATCCAGGTGCTTAATACGTCCCCTGAATGAAAAGATGAGGAAACACAACATACTATGTATGCTTGTATGGACACACATATAATTACATATGCACTTGCTATTTGCCATTTGATAGTCAACATGGAGATATTATGATGTTACAATGTTACAATTTCATTCGACAGACACTTTTATCCAAAGCAACATACATCTGAGAGTTAATACAACACAAGCAAGGATCTAGTCAGGATGCGACAATGCAAGCAAGTGCCAAAAAACTATGTTCAAGTCAGATAGGACATAGGTGTCAAAGGACAAAGGTAATGCATAGGGTGCATGGAAGCAATTTATTCCTCTTTTTTTTTAAAATTAATACCACCAGGTGTGGAGGTGTTTGTGAAAGAGCTGGGTTTTTAGCTTCTTCTTAAAGATGGACAGGGACTCAGCAGATCGAATGGAGTTTGGTAACTCATTCCACCACCGGGGAATAACAGAAGAGAAGAGTCTGGCTAGTGACTTAGGGCCCCGTTGTGGTGGAAGTGCCAGGTGCCTTTCATTGGCAGAGAGTAGTGAGCAGGACTAAGTGTAGACCTGAATGAGGGAGTTCAGGTAGGCGGGAGCCATTTTAGTTGCTGTTTTGTAAGCGAGCATTAAGGTTTTGAATTTGATGCGAGCAGCAACTGGGGGCCAGTGGAGGGATATGAACAGCGGAGTGACATGTGCTGTTTTGGGTTGGTTGACGACCAGGCGTGCTGCCGCGTTCTGGATCATTTGCAGAGGTTTGAAAGTGCATGCAGGGAGACCTGCCAGTAAGGAGTTGCAGTAGTCAATGCATGACACTACAACAGCCTGTACCAGGAGTTGTGCTGCATGCTCAGACAGGTAGGGTCTAATTCTCCTGATGTTGTACAGGGCAAATCACCATGACCAAGCAGTCGAGGCCATGTGAACCTTAAAGGTTTGTTGGTCATCAATCGTGACACCCAGGTTTCAGGCAGACTTTGTGGGCATGACTTGGGTTGATCCGAGCTGGATATTGATCTATTGTTGTGAGGATGGACTGACTGGGATGACAAGGAGCTCAGTCTTAGATAGGTTATGCTGGTTAGCAAGGCATGACGATATCTGTGCCGAAACTATGAGGTCATCTGGTGGGAATTATAGGGAGAGCTGGTTATCGTCAGCATAGCAATGGTATGAGAAACCATGGGAGCAGATGATTGCACCAAGTGAGGTGGTGTATGTTGAGAAGAGAAGGGGACTGAGCACTGTCCCTTGAGGTACCCTTGTGGCTAAGCCGTGCAGTTTGAACACATCTCCCCTCCAAGATACTCTAAAAGATCTCCCTGAGAGGTAGGACATGAACCAGCAGAGGGCAGATCCTGAGATACCAAGCTTAGTGAGTGTGGAGAGGAGGATTTGGTGGTTAACTGTGCCGCTGACAGATCTAGCAGCAATAAAGCTGAGGACTGACCAGCAGCTCTAGCCAAACTCAGTGATTCTATTACCGACAGGAGTTTGATGTCAGGGGTGATTTTAAGGGCCCAAAACTGCAAAATGCTCACTACTTTGACTACCCACCATGTAGAGATGACTGCTTCTGAAACGACCAGAGCTACTCATCCTGCCGCAACAACGACAATGGCTATAACTACGGTACAGCTGCCTGACGTGAGGACATTGACTACAACAGAGCCTGCAGCGCCTCTCTGAGGTGATGAGATTACTCACCCTACCCACATCATTACTCCTCAAGCCAGGAGTACCAATGGGACTACAGGGACCGCTCAAACTATAGAGGGGATCAGTCCTGTCACTGTGGTGCCACATGCTATGACAGCTCAAACTACAGAGGATGGCCATCATCACCTCATCCACACAGATCGGAGCACACCCAAGCCCTCCCAGACAACCTTCCATGGCGGAGGCTCTACATTGATTGACACGTAGAGTACACTCTGAGCTCTCAAAGGACCATCAGATCAGTGATGATGATATGGGGCATCCGAGTAGCATAGCAGCCTATTCCGTTGCTTACCAACATGGGGATCACTGGTTCGAATCCCTGTGTTAACCCCGGCTTGGTCAGGCATCCCTACAGACACAATTGGCCGTGTCTGCGGGTGGGAAGTCGGTTGTGGGTATGTGTCCTGGTCACTGCACTAGTGCCTCCTCTGGTTGATCAGGGCGCCTGTTCAGGGGGGGGGGGCTGGGGGGAATAACGTGATCCTCCCATGCGCTACGTCCCACTGGTGAAACTCCTCACTGCCAGGTGAAAAGAAGCGGCTGGTGACTCCACATGTATCGCAGGAGGCATGTGATAGTCTGCAGCCCTCCCTGGATCGGCAGAGGGGGTGGTGCAGTGACCGGGATGGTTCGGAAGAGTGAGGTAATTGGCCAAGTACAATTGGGGAGAAAAAGGGGTAAAAAAAAAAAAATATCAGTGATGACACACAACACCAAGGAAATGAACACAGGCTGGCATTGGGGCCAAATGACAGCTGCCTCAACATAACCGGTCCAATCTCAGTTCACTGACACTCAGACCGCGTGTATCTATTTAATAGTTAAAGCCATAGAAGTTAATGCCCTCCTGCACATGGGTTCAGGCATCTCCATTATCAAAGAGACATATCCGGTCCCTCCAACTGGATTCTGTCCCCACTAACCAGGTGCCCCCCTGCACTGTGCCAACATTTTGCACTTCCTGGCTGAGTCCTGTTTTCCCCATATAAAAAGCACACTATATAGTATGTTACTGTCACCAAATTGTTTTGTTTTGTCTTGAAAGTTTTTTGTTGTTTTCTTTTAAAAATTATGTATATGTGTTTTATGTTATGCAATGTTATGTTGTTGTATGTGCTGAAAATCTTATAAATAAATCATATTTAATAAAGAGACATTCTGACAGTCTGTGTTAACCCTGTGTTCCCATCAGTTAGACAACTCAGTCATCCTCGTGGCTTCTGTGACAGAGCACCCACTCCATATGGTGGGCTCCCTCACCATACACACAGGTCCAAGTTCCCTACAGTATGATTTTCAGGTGGCCGGGACAGCTAACTTCCCTGTCATACTGGTAGGGAACTTCCTATTATCATGTAACCATTGATTTGGCTAAACAACATGTGTCCCAGTTTGGCCACCAACTGCCTTTGTTACACCAGGCACAACTCATTCCACTTCAATGTAACTACACTTGCCTTTCTCCAGTTTTGAGTGGGATGACCAACTACACCAAGTGGAACTGGGCTACAATACGTCAGTCCAGTCCAGCACTGGCTTCACGCCTTTCTTCCTGGCCCATGGACATGAAGCTAACTTGGTCATTGACATACTGTTTCCTTAAAGGGTAGACTGCAGAGAGTCATATCATATGGGACATTGCAACCTTCACTGACATTGCCAAAGAGTGACAGACATTATTATGGCAGACATGAGAAGTTACTGTGAAAGTTACTGTGTCCCTTACTGTGAAAGGGACCTAGTCATAGTTAACCATCAAGCCCACCACTATGACAAGTTAGCCTCACGCTGGCTGGGCCCCTATGTTGTCCTTCGTTCTATCAGCTCAAGTCATGACTATCCGCCGGTGAATTTCGAAGTCCATGAAGCAGATAACTCACAGGTAAAACATGGAGGGTGCATTATATTCACCTGAAGCCTTTCATCTCCCCTGTCTCTTGAGCTACGGCAGAAGGATCCTGCTACAAGGACATCTTTTCCGCTACCCTGGGAGTGCCAGACATTTGACATCTGTGTCACCCCCTGACTGCCCAATCA
Source organism: Lampris megalopsis (assembly GCA_022114975.2). Classification (NCBI taxonomy): domain Eukaryota; kingdom Metazoa; phylum Chordata; class Actinopteri; order Lampriformes; family Lampridae; genus Lampris; species Lampris megalopsis. The sequence goes on from JAJHIY020000431.1 coordinate 3,667,864, forward strand.
GGGTCCTTGCCCTCACCCTGGTTACAGTCCCCTTCTACCTTCATGCAACAAGGACCGCACAGCCCAGCGATGTGTCCTGCCCAGCCACCCACTGGACCCGCCCCTGCAACTTCCCCTGGCCTTGCCACAGCCCTACTCTCTACATCTACCGTGACTCTGGTACCACCTCTGTCTTGACTGCCTGTCTTGGTCCCCAGAGGCCAGAGACCGAGACGCATGCCATGTCACCTCTGAGACTTTGTGTTGGACTAAGTATTCCCAGTGTTCCTGAGCTAGGGTGTTTGTTTGTTTTTCACTGCTACAGGCTACTACCTTGTCTGCTGGTCCTCATTCACCTCCTACTTCCTCCTTCCCAGGTTTAAGGAAGTTACACAAGGGGTGTTGAGTTGTAAAAGTGTGAAGAGGAAATTGGTAAATACATTGATTGTTAAACCAGATCCACGTTTAATTTGTTCTTTAATAATGCTGACTAGTGTTGTAAACTGGTAAAAGACTAGTAAAACAGCTGAGATCAACTCTGATCCATAAGTTAAAACATCGTAACGTAAAAGAGACTGATGATGCCATGAACAAGCATGGCTACCATCACCTAAATTTATATTTTACCTCTTTTAACTCACTTTTTTTGTCTAGGTAAAGCACCATGAAACATGTACAGCACTTTGAATTCCAATTGTTTATGAAATTTGCTATGCAAAGATGTAAATGAGCCTTCCTTGCCTTCCAGCAGTAGCATAACTGCAGTGTAGCATCGTGCAGTTAGGCAGATGCTGTTAGTCAGGTACTTCACAGCTCTTAGTATATACATGACAGCCTCTGAAGAAGGAAAGTAAACATTGTTACGACATATTCACAGTCACACACTGGCTCTTCTCACAGTAGGAAGTATGGATTAGTAAATAAGAAGTCTGGATTAGTAAATAAGAGGTCTGTATTAGTAAATTAGTAAATAAGAAATCTGGATTAGTAAATAAGAAATCTGGATTAGTAAATAAGAAGTCTGGATTAGTAAATAAGAAATCTGGATTAGTAAATAAAAAATATGGATTAGTAAATAAGAAGTGTGGATTAGTAAATAAGAAATCTGGATTAGTAAATAAGAAGTCTGGATTAGTAAATTAGTAAATAAGAAGTCTGGATTAGTAAATAAAAAGTTTGGATTACTAAATAAGAAGCCTGGATTAGTAAATAAGAAGTATGGATTAGTAAATAAGAAGTCTGGATTAGTAAATAAGAAGTCTGGATTAGTAAATTAGTAAATTAAAAATCTGGATGAGGAAATTAGTAAATAGGACGCCTGGATTAGTAAATAAGAAGTCTGGATTAGTAAACAAGAAATATGGATTAGTAAATAAGAAGTGTGGATTAGTAAATAAGAAGTCTGTATAAGTAAATTAGTAAATAAGAAATCTGGATTAGTAAATAAAAAGTGTGGATTACTAAATAAGAAATTTGGATTAGTAAATTAGGAAATAAGAAATCTGGATTAGTAAATTAGTAAATACGAAGTCTGGGTTAGTCAATAAGAAATCTGAATTAGTAAATAAGAAATCTGGATCAGTAAATTAGTAAATAAAAAATCTGGATTAGTAAATAAGAAGTGTGGATTACTAAATAAATCTGGATTTGTAAATAAGAAAGATGGATTAGTAAATAAGAAGTGTGGATTAGTAAATAAGAAGTGTGGATTAGTAAATAAGAAATCTGGATTAGTAAATTAGTAAATAAGAGATCTGGATTAGTAAATAAAAAGTGTGGATTACTAAATAAGAAATTTGTATTAGTACATTAGTAAATAAGAAGTCTGGATTAGTAAATAAGAAGTCTGGATTAGTAAATTAGTAAATGAGAAATCTGGATTAGGAAATTAGTAAATAGGAAGCCTGGATTAGTATTAGTAAATAGGAAACCTGGATTAGTAAATAAGAAGTCTGGATTAGTAAATAAGAAGTATGGATTAGTGCATAAGAAGTATGGATTAGTAAATAAGAAGTCTGGATTTGTAAACAAGAAATATGGATTAGTAAATAAGAAGTGTGGATTAGTAAATAAGAAGTCTGTATAAGTAAATTAGTAAATAAGAAGTCTGGATTAGTAAATAAGAAGTGTGGATTACTAAATAAGAAATTTGGATTAGTAAATTAGGAAATAAGAAATCTGGATTAGTTAATTAGTAAATACGAAGTCTGGATTACTCAATAAGAAGTATGGATTAGTAAATAAGAAGTCTGGATTAGTAAATAAGAAGTTTGAATTAGTAAATAAGAAATCTGGATCAGTAAATTAGTAAATAAAAAATCTGGATTAGTAAATAAGAAGTCTGGATTAGTAAATAAGAAGTCTGGATTTGTAAATAAGAAATATGGATTAGTAAATTAGTAAATAAGAAGTCTGGATTAGTAAATAAGAAGTCTGGATTAGTAAATAATAAATCTGGATTAGTAAATTAGTAAATACAAAGTCTGGATTACTCAATAAGAAGTATGGATTAGTAAATAAGAAGTCTGGATTAGTAAATAAGAAGTTTGAATTAGTAAATAAGAAATCTGGATCAGTAAATTAGTAAATAAAAAATCTGGATTAGTAAATAAGAAGTCTGGATTAGTAAATAAGAAGTCTGGATTTGTAAATAAGAAATATGGATTAGTAAATTAGTAAATAAGAAGTCTGGATTTGTAAATAAGAAGTCTGGATTAGTAAATAAGAAATCTGGATTAGTAAATTAGTAAATAAGAAGTCTGGATTAGCAAATAAGAAATCTGCATTAGTAAATTAGTAAATAATAGGTCTGGATTAGTACATAAGAAGTGTGGATTACTAAATAAGAAATTTGGATTAGTAAATAAGAAATCTGGATTAGTAAATAAGAGGTCTGGATTAGTAAATAAGAAGTGTGGATTAGTAAATAAGAAGTATGGATTAGTAAATGGTGCTAAAGCCATATGTCTTCTGCCATGAGCACCAGGCTATGTTTCGGCTTGTGTGAATGTTGGCCTATCGCACATGGATTATAACATCACATTTGTGTGCCTATTAATAATTCATGTTCTATGTCATCACATGGACACTTACGTGGCATCAGAATCATACTCTGCCCAGATTTTCTTGAACTCATCGAGGTGTTGAGGGCCAAGGATGGACCAGTCACGTGTCAGGTAGTCAAAGTTGTCCATTATGACAGCCACAAAGAGGTTAATGATCTGCGAGACACCAAATGAGAAACTAATAAAGGAAACAATAATGTGTGTGTGTGTGTGTGTGTGTGTGTGTGTGTGAAATCAGTTACCAGAAAGGCACAGAGCATGTAGAAGCTCATGAAATACACAATGGCAAAGTTGGCTCCACAGGTGTATTCGTCCCCAGGCAGGTAGTCTGACTTTGGATCACACCTCTTCCCATACATGCAGGCCAGCATCACTTCATGCCATGTCTCACCTGTGGCACACCTACACAAGAGGCAAGAGGAGACACTCATGTGGATGTGTTGATTGATAGCTTTTAGTTTATTGTTAATGCTTTTAACATCCATCCATCATCCAAACCGCTTATCCTGCTTGCAGAGTCGCGGGGATGCTGGAGCCTATCCCAGCAGTCACTGGACGGCAGGTGGGGAGACACCTTGGACAGGCCACCAGGCCATCTGGGTTCAAATTACGCTGGTGCCTGGGAGTGCCCGGCATACCTAGTTCTGGCCATGGCATACCTTGATACAAAGTTCAGGAATGCCCCATTTCTATGTGTCACCGGCACCCCCTAGTGGTGTGCCTGTAGGCTACATTAAATCCACTTATAATTGGATGTAATGTACAGTACAGTACAGTAATGTACATGTGCACACACTAGGGGGAACTGTTATTGCTTAGCTGACAATTATCGGATCACACTTGTTCGGCTGTTTGAAGGTCGTAATGTCAGTGTGCCTCAGTCGTCGGTTGTGTACCTCACGTCAGATGAAAATTAGATGTCAGATGGAAAATAGTATAAAATGTCGAAACAAAAACAAATAGACCTGACAAAGTTTGGGTTTACTAAAAGGTCAAGCAACGAGAAAAATGGAAAATAAATTGAGAAAGTGGAGGAGCAGATAACGAGCAAGGAAGTTGTCCAGCTAGCTAACTCTAGCCAGTACTGCTAGCCTAGCTACAACGGCGGAGTCCAGAGCAGCACATCGACCCTTGCCACCAGCAGCATCTGGCCCACCACCAGCAACATCTGTCTCACCACTAGCAGCATCTGGCCCATCTGAGACTGTGCCATCTAATGTTACCTCAGACTTTCCAAAAGTGTGGCGTGCGAGCCAAAGCAAGGAGTGGCAGGAGCAGCAACCATGGATTTTTTTCAATGAGGGTTGCATCTGATGTTTAACATGTAAAGAGGCAAGAATACTACTTGGACCAAAGAGAAGGGTTCACTTATTCAGCGAGTGGGGGAAAGGAAGTGTGCTTAGTGACAGTGCAAAAGTTATGCGCAACAAAAGATATAAACACAAGGATATTGTCGCACAAAAACAAGCCGAAGAAATGGCCAAACAGAGAAAAAGGGACGTGATACCCAACATTATTATTGAGGCTAGTGCACACCACTTTGATGAGACAGAAGCATCATTGAGAACCGCTTACTGTATTACAAAAGAATGACTGTCATTCACGAAGATGGGCCCCTTAATAGAACTGCAAGAACAAAACGGGTCTAAAATGGCAAACGTACATAGATCAGACTACTCGTGTGCCGAGATCACAACCCACTTAGGCAGCGAAATGAAACGCATAATAATATCCAATCTGAAAAAAGCAAACTCACCGATTAACATCTCAATAGATGAAAGCTCCGTGTATGGGATCGCTTACCTCATCGTGTACCTTAGGTCTGTCATCAGTGGCAATGGTGATTTAGAAAATATCTCCTTGGACTTGTTTGAGCTAAAAACAGGGCACGGATGCTGCATCAATCTACTCCTCTTTGAGAGAAAGTCTATGTGATGCTGGGTTGGACGATGAGTGGTTGCGCAAGCATTTAATTAGTATCGCAACAGATGGGCCCTCCGTTCTACCTGGAAAGGTGTCTGGACTTATTGCCCGACTTAAAACAGATTTCCCCAATGGTCAGGCAGTGTATTGTTTGGCACACCGGCTCGAACCAGCCGTCCACGATTCACTTAAAGCAGTTACGGGAACCAACTATTTTGACATTTTTATTTCAAAGTTATATGCAATCTACTATCAATCCCCCCCAAAATACCAGACTTCTGAAAGAAGCTGCGCTGGCACTGGAAACGAGACTCGCACAGATAGCCAAACTCTTCACGATACGCTGGGTTGCCAGTAGCTTTAAAACTGTCACGGCTGTGTGGCAAGACTTTCCTGCTCTGGCGAAACAGCTGAAGGAAGCTAGTGAGGATCCAAAGCGCACGGATGCCGAGAGGCGGCAGTTCAGTGGCCTTCATAATCAGCTTGTAAGCAAAGGCTTTGTTGCTGATCTTGCATGTATGAGGGACGTTCTACGCGAGCTCCAAACCGTCTCTCTAAAACTACAGAAGAGAGATACAACTCTGAATCAGTCAAGCCGTGACATCACACAAGCTATCGAAGCGTTAACAGCAATGAAAGAAATGGGTGGTAAATCATTCCACGTAGCCAAGGAGCGCATCGCAGCGGCCACATTTCATGGAGTGCAACTGCTCGATGGCAAAGAGAACATCAACAGACTGCAGTTTCACCAGTCTGTAGCAGACAATCTAGTGAAACGTCTAGCCGACTCCGATCTTGTACAACCACTCAAACTGCTGGACAAAAGCTGCTGGCCGGCTGGTCGTGGCGAGCTGCTTCTGTTTGGTGAATGAGAGGTCCACAAACTAGCCAAGCTGCTTGGGGAGCCATCGAGGGAGGCTGTGGAGGAGTACAGAGACTGGAAATTGCAGGGCACTGAAGGGGGCACGCTGAGGAGACTTGTTGCTGCTGCTAAAACCTTTCTACCCAGCTCTGCAGAGTGCGAAAGAGTTTTCTCTGCGCTCAGTGACATTGATCGCAAGACGCGGAACCATCTACGGGAGCAGTTTAAGCACACCTCTGTTTTTGGACATTAATGGACCCCCATTGGAATATTTCAACACAAAACCTTTCGTGAGGTCATGGCTGAAGGCCGGCCATCATCTTTCAACTTCATGGAAACCGGGGAAAGATGTCAAGAGAAAGGAAAAGAAGCCACTTTGGGCCAATAGGTGGTGAGTCGATGATGGCTTTGGCACACCTTGGATATGAATGGGACAGACAGCTTGAAATGGGATGATTTGTAAAATGGCAAAAATGAAATAATAATTTTAAAAAGGCATATGGTAAAGGTATTTGTATGTCCTAAAATGGGATGATTTGTAGAATGTTAAAAAATAAAAAAAGAAGGCTAATACATTTTTAGAAGGTGTATTGTGGCATTTGCATTTCTTATGTGTAATATACTGTATACTGTATATGCCCCGTGGTCACCCCGCATCACCCTATACATGAATACACACCTTTCACAAAAAATGCAGAACTGGGGCCTCCCAAAAGGCATAGTCGAACTGTTTGTGTTGATGATGTCATATTGAAATATTGCGCTCCAGCACACACACACACACACACACACACAGACACACACAGACACACCTAGGTACAATTTAGTACGGCCGATTCACCTGACCTACATGTCTTTGGACCGTGGGAGGAAACCGGAGCACCCGGAGGAAACCCACGCAGACACGGGGAGAACTTGCAAACTCCACACACAAGATGACCTGGGATGACCCCCAAGGTTGGACTACCCCGGGGCTCGAACCCAGGACCTTCTTGCTGTGACACCTCAACACCTCCCTCCAGGCAGGATGCTTTCTATCTATCTTCAAGACTGCGAGAGTCACCACCCTTCTCAAGAAACCATCACTTAACCCCTCTGACGTCAAAAACTACAGACCAGTTTCCCTTCTACCCTTTCTATCCAGAACTTTCAAACGTGCTATCTTTAACCAACATTCTTTGTACCTCCACCAGAACAACCTCCTGAACCCCAACCAGTCTGGGTTCAGGGCGGGTCACTTGACAGAGACAGCCCTCCTTGCAGTGACAGAATCGCTGCACTCTGCGAGAGCAAACTCTCTCCTCTGTCCTGATACTCCTGGACCTGTCAGCTACATTCGACACAGTGAACCACCAGATACTCCTCTCTACCCTCGAGGGGCTGGGTGCCACACGCTCTGCACTCTCAATGTTTGCATCCTACCTGACGGGTTGCTGCTACCAGGTGGCATGGAGGGGATCTGGGTCGGAGCCTCACAGACTGACTACAAGCGTTCCACAGGGTTCGGTTCTGGGTCCTCTCCTTTTCTCCCTGTACACGATATCACTGGTTTCTGTTATTCGCTCGCATGACTTCTCTTACCATTGTTATGCTGACGACACTCAGCTGATCTTGTCCTTCCCTCCCTCTGACACACAAGTAGAGACACGCATTGCTGCGTGCTTGACTGACATCTCGGAGTGGATGGCGACACACCACCTGAAGCTCAGTCTGGACAAGACAGAGCTGATGTTCCTCCCGGGGAAAGGTTGCCCACACCGAGACCTGGCCATCACCATTGACAACACCATTGTGACGCCAACTCAGACTGTGAGGAATCTGGGTGTGATCCTGGACGACCAACTGTCGTTTGCTGCAAACGCTGCATTGGTTGCTCGCTCCTGCATATTTCTCCTCTATAACATCAGGAGGATTCGCCCATCCCTCACCGACAAGACAGTGCAGGTGCTCATCCAGGCTCTGGTCATCTCCCGACTGGACTACGACAACTCCCTCCTTGCTGGCGCTCCGGTGTCAGCCATCAGACCTCTGGAGCTTGTTCAGAAAGCTGCAGCTTGTCTGGAGTTCAACCGCCCTAAGTTCTCCCACACAACTCCCCTTCTCATGTCCCTACACTGGCTCCCAGTAGCTGCACGCATCCAGTTTAAGACTCTGGTGCTAGCCTACAGGGTAGTCAAAGGAACAGCTCCTTCCTATCTCCCGGCCATGGTCAAGCCCTACACCTCCGCCTGACCACTTCGTTCTGCTGCCTCAGGACACCTGGTTGCCCCGTCTCTCAGAGGCCCCTGCTGCCGATCGACCCGGTCACGGCTCTTTTCTGCTCTGGCCCCACAGTGGTGGAAGGAACTCCCCACTGATGTCAGGACAGCGGAGTCGCTGCCCATCTTTCGGCCCAGGTTGAAAACTCACCTCTTTAAGAACTACTACCCTGTTACTTGTTCTTAGCACTTATTGTATTCACTCATTAAAAAACAAATCTCTGTCTCGCGCTTTTACTTTAGCACTGGTTTTGCTCTTAGATGCTTGTTTAGGTGCACTTATGACCTCTGACGACTAGTAGTTCTCCTGATTTCCTACATTTAAATGCACTTATTGTAAGTTGCTTTGGATAAAAGCATCGGCTAAATGACTGTAACGTAATGTAATGTAATGTAATGTAATGAGGTGACCATGCACCACCATGCATGTCTTGTCACATCTAGATCTGCTCACAGCTCTTCCACCTGGCCTAACTCGAAGCTCTGCTCCATGCAACAGCTGCCCTGCTGCTCTTGTCTGCTGTGCCTGGAACTGTCTGACTTAAACCTCCCCATTCCCACTTGCATATGGATAAAGGACTTCCTCACTAACCACCCACAAACGGTTAAACTTGGCCCCCACCTCTCCTCCACCCCCACGCTCAACAAGGTCTCACCACAAGGCTGTGTGCTGAGTCCATTACTCTAAGCTCTATACACCTGAGACTGCACTCCAACACATCCCACTAACACCATCATTCAGTTCAAAGACAACACCACTGTGATCGAACTTAACACAGGGGTAGATGAGTTGGCCTACAGACAACACCACTGTGATCGAACTTAACACAGGGGGAGATGAGTTGGCCTACAGACAACACCACTGTGATCGGACTTAACACAGGGGGAGATGAGTTGGCATACAGACAACACCACTGTGATCGAACTTAACACAGGGGGAGATGAGTTGGCCTACAGACAACACCACTGTGATCGAACTTAACACAGGGGGAGATGAGTTGGCCTACAGACAACACCACTGTGTTTGGACTTATTACAGGGGGAGATGAGTTGGCCTACAGACAACACCACTGTGTTTGGACTTATCACAGGGGGAGATGAGTTGGCCTACAGACAACACCACTGTGATTGGACTTATTACAGGGGGAGATGAGTTGGCCTACAGACAACACCACTGTGATCGGACTTATCACAAGGGGAGATGAGTTGGCCTACAGACAACACCACTGTGATTGGACTTATCACAGGGGGAGATGATTGGCCTACAGAGATAAGTTCCACTTACAGGGTGGTGTTCAGCAAACAACCTGACACTGGACAAAAAAACAAAAAGAAAAGAACTCATCATTGCCTTCAAGAAGCACAGAGCAGACCCTGTCCCACTCTACATCAACAAGGATTGTGTGGAAAAGGTTCCAACCTTCAAATTCCTGGAGAACCCACATCTCTGAGGACCTCTCCCGTTCAGCTACCACCACAGCAGTTGTTAAGAAGGCACAGCAGTGACTACACTTCCTGAGAGTGCTCAGGAAACATAGACTGGAAGAAAAGCTGCTGGTCACCTTCATTCCATTACACCTCTGTTAAGAGTGGCATGGTGGCCCAGTGGTTAGTGCTGTCGCTTCACAGCAAGAAGGTCCTGGGTTCGAGCCCTGGGGTTGTCCCAACTTGGTAGTCATCCCAGGTCGTCCTCTGTGTGGAGTTTGCATGTTCTCTCCACGTCTGTGGTGGGTTTTCTCCGGGTGCTCCAGTTTTTGCCACCATCAAAAAGACATGCATGTTAGGGTTAATACTCCTGTCTGTGCCCCTGACCGAGGCATGGCAAGACGAACTGGAGTTGGTCCCTGGGCACTGCATGGTGGCTGCGCACTGCTCCTAACTACACAGCTAGCATGGGTTAAATGCAGACAAGAATTGCCCCACAGGGATAAATAAAAGTAGTAAAAAAAAAAAAGTGTACTGGTCTAATGTATCTCAGTGTGGTATGCTGGCTGCTCAGCAGCAGACAGGGGAGGAGGGTCATCAACACCACACACAAATAATCAGCTGCACTGTGCCCTCCTTGGAGGACATTTCCAGTGCCCGCTGCCTCGGCAGAGTCAAGAACATTTTAAAAGACTCTTCTCATCCTGCACACCACCTGTTTGACCTGATGCCCTCTTGCAGGTGCTACAGGACCATCAAATTATGGACCACCAGATTTAAAAACAGCTTCTTTCCCTGGGCCATTAGTATACAGAACTCCAATAAGCACCGAATGACCCCTCATGTGCAATATGTTGACTGTCTTTCTAGGGCCAACCATTCATTTCTGCTAGTGCATTCACATTCATACCAGTGCAATAATTAAATCCATACCAGTGCAATAACGTACATTCATACTAGTGCAATAATTATATTTCAATTCAATTCAATTTATTGTCATTAAAAACAATGTGCAGGCACATGTTAAAAATGAAATGAGGGCTGTGGCTTCACCAAACAGTGCAAGACAGACACAGACAAACACAGCAAACACAGTATAAGATATACACACATGAAGACCAAAAGCTAAAAATAAGTTAAAAGAGAGCTGGAGTACAAAATATTTAAAAATATCTACAGACATTCAGTGGGTAGCCAGGTTCAGGTGGGCAACAGCTTGCGGAAAGGAGCTGTTTTTGAGCCTGGTAGTGCGGGCTCTGAGGCTCCTGTAGCGCCTCCCAGAGCTCAGGGGGGAGAACAGTCCATGGTTGGGGTGGGTGGGATCTCTGCTGATGCTCAGACCCCTTCGATGGCAGCGTTTGTGATAAATGTCTTTTATGGCTGGGAGCTGGGTACCGGTGATATGCTGGGCCGCCTTGACGACCCGCTGCAGAGCTTTCTGGTCTACTGAGGTGCAGTTGCTGTACCACACTGAGATGCAGATGGTCAGGATGCTCTCTATGGTGCAGTGGTAGAAGTTGGTGAGAATTTGGGGGGATGGACAGGCGCTCCTCAGCCTCCTCAGGAAATGCAGGCGTTGTTCGGCCTTTTTCACAAGGGCCTGGGTGTTTGATGTCCAGGAAAGTTCTTCGCTGATGTGGACTCCAAGGAATTTAAAGCTGGAGACACGCTCCGCTTCCACCCCATTGATGTGTAAGGGGGAGTGGCTGCAGCTTCTAAACCTCCAGCTTCTAGACGTCCTATTTATTCTAGTAGTTACATTTACTCTAGGGTAATAAGTCTCAAGTACAAAGTCACACTGTATTTATTATATCTTATTAATTATTTTAGAACCTCTCGTTGGCTGTGATTGTTTGGATATTGTGGTTGTTTTTGTTTGTTTTGTTTCCTGTGTCTTTGGTCCAACAATGAGGAGCAGCACTCTTATTGTTATTGTATTCTATACAATGACAATAAAGGTCTTCATCGTCTTCTTCTTAAATTCAGTTGGCAGAGAACAGCAAAACACCCCCGGTCTGTATCTTACCTCTCCGTGAGGGCTTTTTTTTTGGTGGAGGCTGGGCACAACAGTTCTTTCTTGGTCCTCACTGTGACTACAGTGACACCAGGGCCGCTGTAGCTGTAAACGCCGCCATGACTGTATATGGAGTCTAGCATGAAATGGAGCGTCTAGTTAGTATGTCCTAAATGTCTATTTAGCTAGTTTGAGACTCTAATTTTAAGCCAGTTTCATATAATAAATGATCACCTTCTTCTTCTTTCAGCTTGTTCTCTGGCGGTCTTGTCTCTCCCCATAACGATTTGGCAAAATGTTACGTCGGATGCCCTCCCCCGGACACAACCACTAACCCTATGGACAGGGGCACAGGTAAAGCGCTGGATGCCATTCCGTCCAGCACTTTACCTGTGCCCCCGTCAATTTATATGAATTTCATATAATAAATGATCACTACAGGAGAGAAAAACAACAAATTCATCTAACTTGTTTCCAACCTTTTTACTTCTTGTTGAACATGTGGGTTGAACAGAAGTCCCTGGTTGTTCATCACACCTTGTTTCCAAATTGAGTGAACAGCAGTAGATCTCAGTCTTCACCCCCCCCTTTTGTTGAAGGAACAAAAAGGCGTGCAAAGTCCTGTGTTTTGAAATGCCAGTTGCACACGTAGGGGTTTTCAGACTGCCCACTGATGTGTTTCCATCACATTGTGTGGTGTTTATGGCTCGGAGCCAGTTTGCAGCACTCAACATCCTTCACTGGAACATGGTTATAGCTGCCTCCAGAATGTCTCCTCCTGTGGTCCTCACACCCAGGTACAACACCAGTGGACACCAAGTTTACTACATTACTCAACCACAACTTGAATGATGAGAAAACGAAAGCTTCAGAGAATCAGCTGTGATTATTCAGGGTTGTGCTACTCCTCCCATAGTGATGCTGTTGCTATAACAACAGGACTGCATGCTTTTTGTAAACAAGCTGCCATGCCCCGGGTCAGACAGAACCGGGAGTGTCCTGGGAGGGAAGGAGTGTGATGTATGACAGTTGTTACTGGATTTTTAACTGAAGGGCTGTAGGGGAAACCACCGCCTATTTTCTCAATTTTCCACCAATTTCAAAAGTAACTGCACCCTTCCACTACACAGAGGGCTGTTTGTGATGAAATATGCCTTCTTCCAGCTGTGAAAGGCCACGTTAAGCATACTGCATGCATTCAGACTCTATGAAATTGATGTTAATATTCTAATTTTAAATTTCATTTTTTATCCTGATATACATTTTTTCTGTTTGAAATATATGTCATTAAGAATGGTAATAACTGGTACTTTATTTTATCCTGATGGGTTCAGGAATGATAAGTTGGGGCAGAACGCAAGAACAGAAATGTTAAAATACTGTTTCTGCTCTGAATGAACCGACTGGAAAAAAAAAAATCATTGCATGCCCTGCTCAGTTCACATTTGCAAATCTCTGCATGGATTTGCAAATCTGGTTGCCTATTTATAAATCCATCCATCCATTATCCAAACTGCTTATCCTGCTGTCAGGGTCACGGGGATGCTGGAGCCTATCCCAGCAGCCATTGGGCGGCAGGCGGGGAGACACCCTGGACAGGCCGCCACAGGGCCAGCACACACACACACACACACACACATTCACACCTAGGGGCAATTTAGTCCAGCCGATTTACCTGACCTACATGTCTTTGGACTGTGGGAGGAAACCGGAGCCCCCAGAGGACACCCACACAGACATGGGGAGAACATGCAAACTCCACACAGAGGACGACCCAGGACGACCCACCAAGGTGGACTACCCCAGGGTTCGAACCCAGGACCTTCTTGCTGTGAGGCGACTGCGCTAGCCACTGCACCACCGTGCCGCCCCCATTTATAAATCTCAGTATGCATTTGAAGATCTGGGAGCGAATTCACAAATCTTGAGTAGTAACTAATCTAAACAGAGCTTAGTTATCGCTTGCTCTTTCAAGTCTAAATTACCTCTTGCGCTTTAAGATCTGTATATGATACATCAGTGGCTGGGTTATCTACATGATTCTTAGTGCCGGTCCCAAGCTCGGACAAATGGGGAGGGTTACGTCAGGATGGGCATCCGGTGCAAAATCTTTGCCAAATCAAATATGCGGATCATAAATAAGATTTCCATACCGGATCGGTTGAGGCCCGGGTTACCAGCGACTGCCATCGGTACTGTTAACCAGCAGGGTGTCGGTGGAAACTATGCTACTGTTGGGCGAAGGAGAAGGAGAGGGGGAAGGCATGTCCAGAGGCAGCAGGAGAGGAGGAAGGGTAGGTGTGTGGAGGTGAGAGTGCGAACTTTGAATGTTGGCACTATGACTGGTAAAGGGAGAGAGCTGGCTGACATGATGGAAAGAAGAAAGGTAGGCACACTGTGTGTGCAAGAGACCAGGTGGAAGGGGAGTAAGGCCAGGAGTATCGGGGGTGGGTTCAAACTCTTCTACCATGGTGCGGAGGAGAAATGGGGTAGGGGTCATTCTGAAGGAAGAGTATGTCAAGAGCGTGCTGGAGGTGAAGAGAGTGTCAGACAGAGTGATGAGTATGAAGCTGGAAATCGAAGGTGTATTGCTGACGGTTATCAGCGCATATGCCCCGCAAGTCGGGTGTGAGATGGACGAGAAAGAAGAATTCTGGAGTGAGTTGGACGACGTGGTGGAGAGGGTACCCAAGGAGGAGAGAGTGGTGATTGGAGCGGGCTTCAATGGACATGTTGGTGAAGGAAACAGAGGTGATGAGGAGTTGATGGGAAGGTATGGAGTCAAGGAGAGAAATGTGGAAGGACAGATGGTGGTTGATTCTGCGAAAAGGATGGAAATGGCTGTGGTGAATACATATTTCAAGAAGAGGGAGGAACACAGGGTGACGCAAAAGAGTGGAGGAAAGTGCACACAGGTGGACTATATCTTATGTAGAAGGCGCGATCTGAAAGGGATTGGAGACTGCAAGGTGGTGAGAGGGGAGAACGTAGCTAGGCAGCATCGGATGGTGGTCTGTAGGATGACTTTGGAGACCAAGAAGAGGAAGTGAGTGAAGACACAGCCGAAGATAAAATGGTGGAAGTTGAAGAAGGAAGACTGTTGTGTGGAGTTCAGGCAGGAGTTAACACAGATACTGAGTGGTAGTGAAGAGTTGCCAGATGGCTGGGCAAGCACTGCAGAAATAGTGAGGGAGACAGCTAGGAAGGTACTTGGTGTGTCATCAGGACAGAGGAAGGAAGACAAGGAGACTTGGTGGTGGAATGAGGAAGTACAGCAAAGTATACAGAGGAAGAGGTTGGCAAAGAAGAAGTCGGATAGTCAGAGAGATGAAGAAAGTAGACAGGAGTACAAGGAGATGCAGCGTAAAGCAAAGAGAGACGTGGCAAAGGCAAAGGAAAAGGCGTATGGTGAGTTGTATGACAGGTTAGACATTAAGGAAGGAGAAAATGACTTGTACAGATTGGCTACACAGAGGCACCGAGCTGCGAAGGATGTGCAGCAAGTTAGGGTGATCAAGGATAGAGATGGAAATGTGCTGACGAGCAAAGAGAGTGTGCTGAGAAGGTGGAAGGAGTACTCTGAGGGGCTGATGAATGAAGAAAATGAGAGAGAGAGAGAAGTTTGGATGATGTGAGGATAGTGAATCAGGAAGTGCAGTGGATTAGGAAGGAGGAAGTGAAGGTAGCTATGAAGAGGATGAAGAGTGGAAAGGCAGTTGGTCCTGATGACATACCCGTGGAGGCATGGAGATGCTTAGGAGATGGCAGTGGGGTTTTTAACTAGATTGTTTAACACAATTTTGGAAAGTGAGAGGATGCCTGAGGAGTGGAGAAGACGCATACTGGTACCGATTTTCAAGAACAAGGGCGATGTGCAGAACTGTAACAACTACAAAGGTATAAAGTTGATCAGCCACAGCATGAAGATATGGGAAAGAGTAATAGAAGCTAGGTTAAGAGAAGAGGTGATGATCAGCGAGCAGCAGTATGGTTTCATGCCATGAATGAGCACCACAGATGTGATGTTTGCTTTGAGAATGTTGATGGAGAAATATAGAGAAGGCCAGAAAGAGTTGCATTGTGTCTTTGTAGATTTAGAGAAAGCATACGACAGGGTGCCGAGAGAGGAAGTGTGGTATTGTATGAGGAAGTCAGGAATTGCAGAGAAGTATGTAGGAGTGGTGCAGGATATGTATGAGGGAAGTGTGACAATGGTGAGGTGCGTGGTTGGAATGACAGATGGGTTCAAGGTGGAGGTGGGGTTACATCAAGGATGGGCTCTGAGCCCTTTCTTGTTTGCAATGGTGATGGACACGTTGACGGACAAGATCAGGCAGGAGTCTCCATGGACTCTGATGTTTGCGGATGACATTGTGATCTGTAGCAAGAGTAGGGTGTAGGTTAAGGAGAGCCTGGAGAGGTGGAGGTATGCACTGGAGAGAAGAGGAATGAAAGTCAGTAGGAGCAAGACAGAATACCTATGCATGAATGAGAGGGAGGACAGTGGAATGGTCAGAATGCAAGGAGTGGAGGTGACAAAGGCATATGACTTTAAATACTTGGGGTCAACTGTCCAAAGTAACGGGGAGTGCAGGAGAGAGGTGAAGGAGAGAGTGCAGGTAGGGTGAAGTGGGTGGAGAAGAGTGGCAGGAGTGATTTGTGACAGAAGGGTACCAGCAAGAGTTAAAGGGAAGGTTAACAGGATGGTTGTGAGACCAGCTATGTTGTATGGTTTGGAGACAGTGACACTGATGAAAAGACAGGAGGCAGAGCTGGAGGTGACAGAGTTGAAGATGCTCAGATTTTCATTGGGAGTGATGAAGAAGGACACGATTAGGAACGAGTATATTAGAGGGACAGCTCAAGTTGGACGGTTTGGAGACAAAGCAAGAGAGGCAAGATTGAGATGGTTTGGACATGTGTGGAGGAGAGATGCTGGGTATATTGGGAGAAGGATGCTGAATATGGAGCTGCCAGGGGAGAGGAGAAGAGGAAGGCCAAAGAGGAGGTTTATGGATGTGGTGAGGGAAGACATGCAGGTGGCTGGTGTGACAGAGGAAGACGCAGAAGACAGGAAGACATGGAAACGGATGATCCGCTATGGCGCCCCCTAACGGGAGCTGTCAAAAGTAGTAGTAGTAGTATCATGTAGATGATACTGTTACTGTATCACTTTCAGATCTGTATGTGATACATGTACATGATACTGTATCATGTAGATGATACTGTACACATGATACAGTATCATGTATATGATGCAGTATCATATACATGATACATGATGCAGTATCATGTAGATGATACTGTATCATATACATGATACAGACAATTGTGCACATGTGACACGATCAATCGCCAGAGGATCAGCAGCCAACAGGTGACATTTCCCTATCGGCCTGCGATCAGCCAGTATGAGTGGCACCTGCGTACTGCTTGGCCTTTGATTAGGTGCACCTGTGCTGGAGACTATTTGACCGGGTGCTTTGCAGACATTCCGGGTCGAAAAGCTTCACCTTAATATGCGGAAACCCGCGTCTCCTGAACCCTCATCTGCTAAACCCTTGTCTGCCTCCTCTGTGTGAGCGTGTTTCCTTTGCCTCCTCTTTGTGAGTGTTTTTGCGTCGTTTAGTTTTGTATGTGTATTCTCGTTAGCGTTATTGCCTGCCCTGTTGTGCAGTGGTCTTTTGTTATTTTGTGGTGTTTTTGAAGTCCAGTAAAAGACTTGTTACTTTACAAACTGCCTCTTCTCTGCAATTGGGTCCAAATACTCAGCTTTACAACATGTGCAGTTTGAGTTGTGTGGTTTTAGAGCTAGAGATGACAGAATGGACATTTGTCACATGGGAGTGTTTAACTTTAAACACCTTAGATTTTTGGGTTCCACAACACAGAGGCCACCCAGCCAAATAATAGCAGCACACCCACCCGAATTGTAGCAAAGAGGCTACCCTGTTAGAATTGTGCCCTCCTGTCTTACCCATCGGGCACTGTGTTCAGACTGTCGGTTATGTTATTAAATGTTTTGCAAGTGTTTTATGTGTTTGTGATTACTATTTAGTTTGGTATAATTGTAGTTATCGTTCTGTTATATTGTGTAACTTTGGTACTGAAACCATGATCAACATTGTTGTTCAGGTGGATGAGATGACTCCCACATATTGTTTCACATTTCTTTTAAGTTCCCGTCTCTGCGTGAGTTCAATAAAGGAGACTGAAAGGTTACCTTTGTCACTCCTTCTACGTTCACCACAGAATAATAGCAGCACACCCACCCAAATAACAGCAGCACACCCATCTGAATAATAGTAGGACACCCACCCGAATAACAGCAGCACAGCAATCCGAATAACAGCAGCACACCCATCTGAATAATAGTAGGACACCCACCTGAATAATAGCAGCACAGCTTGTGGGAAGGTCTGGAAGTTGTTGTTTCTGTTAATGTATGTCCCATCTACCAAGGCAATTTTCCCAAATATCTACAGAACATAAAACATAATTTACGTGTCTGTGTGTGCATGTGTGTGTGTGTGTGTGTGTGTGTGTGCGTGTGTGTGTGTGTAATACCTGCATCCCCACCACAGCATAAATGAAGAACAGCATGAGGATGAGCAGGGCTACATAGGGCAGGGCCTACAACAAGAGGAAGAACAGCATGAGGATGAGCAGGGCTACATAGGGCAGGGCCTACAACAAGAGGAAGAACAGCATGAGGATGAGCAGGGCTACATAGGGCGGGGCCCACAACAAGATGAACAGCATGAGGATGAGCAGGGCTACATAGGGCGGGGCCTAAAACAAGAGGAAGAACAGCATGAGGATGAGCAGGGCTACATAGGGCGGGGCCTACAACAAGAGGAAGAACAGCATGAGGATGAGCAGGGCTACATAGGGCGGGGCCTACAACAAGAGGAAGAACAGCATGAGGATGAGCAGGGCTACATAGGGCGGGGCCTACAACAAGATGAAGAACAACATGAGGATGAGCAGGGCTACATAGGGCGGGGCCTACAGCAAGAGGAAGAACAGCATGAGGATGAGCAGGGCTACATAGGGCGGGGCCTACAACAAGAGGAAGAACAGCATGAGGATGAGCAGGGCTACATAGGGCGGGGCCTACAACAAGAGGAAGAACAGCATGAGGATGAGCAGGGCTACATAGGGCAGGGCCTACAACAAACCTCTCATTACATGACAGGAAGAAACAGGAAACAATCAGAAGCAAAGAGTCTGGGCAGGTCTCTGTTTAATACTTACCTGGAAGGACTTAATAAAGGTCCACAGAAGATTCCGTATTCCCTCAGAGCGATTAAGCAGTTTTACCAGACGCATGACACGGAACAGTCTGAAGAATGTGATGGACACACTCATGTTCTCAGAGGACTTTTCAGGACAGAAGACAAAAGGAAATGGGTAGCTGGAGAAACCCGGGTGATGTATTTTGTCTACTTTGATAGAAACAAAAATCCACAGCAACTTACCGCAATCGCTTGCATTGGATCCACTTCCTAGAATAGCCAAAAATAGTTATTTAAGTGGTATAATGTATTATTTTCCACCAATAATGTGAGCAGGGTGTTTACATTAAAAGCCAGCTGACATGTCATCATTACAGAGTTTGTATTTAAGGTTAAATTTGTGAACGCATGCGAAATCACATCTAAGAGTTAAAAATCTTAATATTACACATATAAGAAATTACTGCATGACTAACAGACAGGAATCATTGGGTGTGAACTGGTGGATTATTAGAATAACACATTTTTAAAGTGGCTAGCTTGAAGATTCCAGTTGCGTTCTTTTTTTGGCATAAACTTCCCAGGAGTCATTTCAAAACCATTAACAAGGTTGTGTGGCACAACAGTAAAACAGAGAGTTTGTTCTGCCAGTCCTCTCTGGTGGACCTACTTCTTCTGGGGGATGTACATCATCTCACTACCATCTCGATGCTTGGCATATTTGGCAGGAATGTTGCCACAGACAACCGGTTGTATTTCTCCAGTTTGCTGCATATGCAGGGCTCTCAACACTGGCCAGCAGGCTGGACTGTCATGGTCCCCCTTGCTCGGTGAAAGGTAGTCACTTAAGGGACATTTATTTAAACGAGAATCTTCGAGAACACCACTTTAAGGTAAAGGCAAGATGTTGGAATCAACAACAACAGGCCAATATTGGCTCAACATGATTACGTAGTTTGGAAGTAAAATTGACACTGCTGAGAAATTGAAGACATTACAGAGTGTAAGTCATGTAACCACCAGAGAGGGATTAAACATGTCCATGCAACATCTGAACAGCTGTCATACGATACTAGAAATGAATGAATAGTTACAGTGCAGCCATGGAGACAGTACAGCCCTCCCGAGGAGGCCAGCGCCGCCTGTGGGAGGACAAACAGGTACAAACAAATGAGGTCCAACAGGAGGCGTTAACAGCCATACATGGTGAAACAGGGAACAAGCGGGGACTCTAGCTTATGAGGGAACTCTAGTTTACAAGGGGACTCTAGCTTATGAGTGGACTCTTGCTTATGAGGGGACTCTTGCTTATGAGGGGACTCTAGCTTATGAGGGGATTATAGCTCATGAAGGGACTAAAGCTCACAAGAGGACTCTAGCTCACGAGGGGACTATAGCTCACGAAGGGACCCTAGTTTATGAGGGGACTATAGCTTATGAGTGGACTCTTGCTTATGAGGGGATTATAGCTCACGAGGGGACTATAGCTCACAAAGGGACCCTAGTTTATGAGGGGACTCTAGCTCACGAGAGGACTATAGCTCACGAGGGGACCCTAGATTATGAGGGGACTCTAGCTCATGAGGGGACTCTAGTTCATGAGGGGACTATAGCTCATGAGGGGACCCTAGCTTACGAGGGGACTCTAGCTTACAAGGTTTGCAAGTAACAATGGAAAACCTAAAGACTGCATGAAAAAATTGAGGACAGAGAGAAGACAACATTGTAAAACAGAAATAAGAATAGTTAACCAACACCATAGATGAGAAGCATCTCAAGACTGTTGTTAGGGCGGTTTCACACTTAAGTCTGTTTGGATCATTTATTTCTGACCTCGGAGTGTTTCCTCCCTTGTTTGGCTTACTTGGTTGGAAACATGTGAAGGCAACAATGGTGCACGAGTACAGACAAAAACAGTCAGTCTAAGAATGCCAAAAAAGGTGGTGTGCCTCCAAACCAACTCTAGAGCAATTCATTTACAATGAGAATGCAGTCTGATCCAGCTCAGTAGATCATGGAATCAGTTCAGCGTGTGTTAACAGTAAGAGAGTGCCTGCAGAAGCTCGTGAGAGTGTGTCCTCTCCTGCAGGACAGCATATGTGATGAACATGCATGATGAAATGCAACTGCATAACAAAGGCACTGCCTTACGTCACATTGACATGGCTGCCATACACAAGCCAGAGGATCCCATCAGCTGCTGCCGACTCTACAGCTGACGCCTCAGACTGTCATCACTGAAACGGCTGCTGATGCCAGAAGCGTGCCTGTGTTAATCGGACAAGACACATTTCCACAAAAAAAAAAAGAAGAAATCAGGGCGTTCGGGTAGCATAGCGGTCTGTTCCACTGCCTACCAACACGGGGATCACCAGTTCGAATCCGCACGCTACCTCCGGCTTGGTCGGGCCTCCCTACAGACACAATTGGCCGTGTCTGCGGGTGGGAAGCTGGATGTGGGTACGTGTCCTGGTCGCTGCACTAGCGCCTCCTCTGGTTGGTGGGGGTGTCTGTTCAGGGGGGAGGGGAACAGGGGGGAATAGCGTGATCCTCCCACGTGCTACGTCCCCCTGTCAGGTGAAAAGAAGCAGCTGGTGACTCCACATGTATCAGAGGAGACATGTGGTAGTCTGCAGCCCTCTCCAGATCAGCAGAGGGGGTGCAGCAGCGACCGGGACGGCTTGGAAGAGTGGGAAAATTGGCCAAGTACAATTGGAGTGAAAAAGGGGACCCCCCCCCCAAAAAAAACAACAATCAAACATTTTGAACATGGCACTTTTACAACATGGGAGGCTGTGGTAATCAGCCGGGCCTGCCTCAACATGTGTGGTAATCAGCCGGGCCTGCCTCAACATGTGTGGTAATCAGCCGGGCCTGCCTCAACATGTGTCTTTATTTTACTTCTGTACAGCAGATTCAACTGGAAACGCTGCAAGTGAGGCTCATCATGAAGAACTTGCCGAATGACTGCATTACTAGAAAAATTATGTTTCCACATATGCATAGCTGAAAATAGCATCTTCAACAACTTCAGTATAAAATATTTTAAAACAGGAGATGTTACACCACATTCTCATTATAATTCTCATTATAATTCACATCATAATTCACATCACAATTCTCATTATCACTCGCATCATAATTCACATTATAATTCATATTATAATTCTCATAATTCACATCATAATTCTCATTATAATTCTCATAATTCACATCATAATTCTCATAATTTATGTCATAATTCACGTCTCATTATAATTCACTTCATAATTCACATTACAATTATTATAATTCATATAATTCATATTATAATTCTCATTATAATTAACATCATAATTCTCATTATAATTCTAATTTAATTCACATCATAATTCACATTATAATTCACAATATTTTTCACATTATAATTCTCATTATAATTCTCATCATAATTCTCATAATTCACAACATAATTAACATTATAATTCACATTATAATTCTCATCATAATTCTCATAATTCACATCATAATTAACATTATAATTCACATTATATTTCTCATAATTCTCATAAATCACATCATAATTCACATTATAATTCTCATCATAATTCTCATTACAATTTTCATCATAATTCACATTGTAATTCTCATTATAATTCACATCATATTTCACATGATAAGTGACATAAAACCATAGTACCATGGTAGGCTATGCAACCCTATCAACCTGCTAGCAACAGCAGCACGGAAGAAGTTGCAGGTCCGTGTTTAACGGGACGTTGATGGGGCCTGAACTCGGGCATTACAGAAAGAAAACAGAACATCCTGCCTCAGCAGAAGTGGAGGAAACACCAGTTTTCCATAAAGCAGCTGCTCCTTAACATTTAACATGAACACTGATGTGTAAATACAAAACTGTGATAGCGTGTCCTTCCGCTGGGTGTGTGTGTGTGTGTGTGTGTGCGAGAGAGAGGGAGAGAGGGAGAGGGAGAGAGGGAGAGAGAGAGATAAGACATGGTACTTACGTCAATCTCACTTAGAGTAACATCGACAACACTGCCAACCACGATGACAAAATCAAACACGTTCCAGGGATCTCCAAAGTAGCCCTGCAGCAAGACACACATGGCGAGGAGCATCACCTGTGGTGTGTGGTGTGTGGTGTGTGTGGTATGTGTGTGTGGTGTGTGTGTGTGTGTGTGTGTGTGTGTGTGGTGTGTAACACTGTGAACACAACTGAATAAGCCAGCTCTGTTTACTTCTAATGACAGCTGATCCATTGTCAGGTGTCATCAGCTGTTCTCGCTGACTTAGATGGTCACGTGAGTCATCCCATGACTCATGGTGAGACATGAAGCTCTTTCTTTTTTCCCCCCAACTGTACCCAGCCAATTACTCCACTCTTCCGAGCCCTCCCGGTCTCTGCTCCACCCCCTCTGCTGATCCGGGGAGGGCTGCAGACTACCACATGCCTCCTCCCGTACATGTGGAGTCGCCAGCTGCTTCTTTTCACCTGACAGTGAGGAGTTTCCCCAGGGGGACGTAGTGCGTGGGAGGATCACGCTATTCCCCCCAGTCCTCCCCCCCGAACAGGCGCCCCGACCGACCAGAGGAGGCGCTAGTACAGCGACCAGGACACATACCCACATCCGGCTTCCCACCCACAGATACTGCCAATCGTGTCTGTAGGGATGCCCGACCAAGACGGAGGTAACACGGGGATTCGAACTGGCGATCCCCGTGTTGGTAGACCACAGAATGGACCACCACGCTACCCAGACGCCCTGTGTTTAGCCTGTCTGCCAGCATCTAACCTGACTACGCATGCCCTGGCTGCCTAAGACAACATCTGCACAGCAGCTACCCTGAGTGCATGCCCAGGCAGGCTTGGACTGACCAACACCGCTGCTTTGTGGGTAAAACACTAACACACTTTAAACATGACGGCACATCACAAACATAGGTTATACCTACAAAACGGTATGTGATAGGTAAATGTGAAGGTGAATTTCGTGATCAGCAGCCCAAAGTCCATAAAATACACCCACAAGTGTTCAGGACGCAAAATCTTCGTTGTCCTGTGCCTGTGACTTGCATGTCAGAGACGGTATAACAATAACACATTCATATAAGAGCTGGTTCTCTAAATACCCCACAACCGTTTAACAATCTAGAGCAAAGACAAAACTGGTGATGAATCAGTCATGTTGATAATAAGTAAAATTACGTAAAAATAACAATAGAATTAATATTTCTTGATGCTGGCAACACACATGAAACAAATTAACTTTTCAAACACATTTTATTTTCTTCCCATCATGCTTCCTTCAACCTGTTCACTTCTTCCTTCAACCTGTTCGCTTCTTCCTTCAACCTGTTCACTTCTTCCTTCAACCTGATCACTTCTTCCTTCAACCTGTTCACTTCTTCCTTCAACCTGATCACGTCTTCCTTCAACCTGATCACTTCTTCGTTCAACCTGTTCACTTCTTCCTTCAACCTGTTCGCTTCTTCCTTCAAACTGATCACTTCTTCCTTCAACCTGTTCACTTCTTCCTTCAACCTGTTCGCTTCTTCCTTCAACCCGTTCATGTCTTCCTTCAACCTGATCACTTCTTCCTTCAACCTGTTCACGTCTTCCTTCAACCTGTTCACTTCTTCCTTCAACCTGTTCGCTTCTTCCTTCAACCCGTTCATGTCTTCCTTCAACCTGATCACATCTTCCTTCAACCTGTTCACGTCTTCCTTCAACCTGTTCATGTCTTCCTTCAACCCGATCACTTCTTCCTTCAACCCGTTCATGTCTTCCTTCAACCTGATCACATCTTCCTTCAACCTGTTCACGTCTTCCTTCAACCTGTTCACTTACATTTACATTTACAGTTCACAATACATTTTCATCTTTCTCTTCAAACCATAACTACTCATACACTTCATATACTAGTACATACACTACATATATTACTACATATACTACTAATCTTTTATACCTTTGCAAAATGAATATTCAGGTACACTCGTCGGAGAAGGCAAGTTGGCTGCACTTAATTTTAGGGGGTCGGAAATTACGTGATGATTTCCTAGTAATAAGGTGGTAATTATCACGTGATTTCTTAGAAATAAGGTTGAAATTAACTTGTAATTTGGATTAGGGTTAGGGGTTAGGGTTAGGGTAAGGGTTTGGGTTAGGGTTAGGGTAAGGGTTTGGGTTTGGGGTTAGGGTTTGGGTTAGGGATAGCTGTAAAATTACCTGTAAAAACTACCACCTTATTACTAGGAAATAGCTAGGTAATTTCCAATCCCCTAAAATAAAGTGTTACAGGCATGTTGCTGTAGTTGCTGTTATGGTTACTGGTTTAAACAAGGTGGAACAAAGCAGACCTAACACAATGTTAACCCTTACTGGTCTGGTCCAAACAATGTTAACCTTTACTGGTCTGGTCCACACAATAACCCTTACTGGTCTAGTCCACACATGTTAACCCTTACTGGTCTGGTCCACAAGTTAAATCTTACTGGTCTGGTCCAGACATGTTAAACTTTCTTTGTCTGGTCCACATCTGTTAAACCTTACTGGTCTGGTCCTTACATTTTAAACCTTAATGGTCTGGCCCAGACACGTAAAAACCTTACTGGTCTGGTCCACACATGTTAAAACCTTACTGGTCTGGTCCAACCATGTTAAACATTACTGGTCTGGTCCACACCTGTAAAACCTTACTGGTCTGGTCCACATATGTTCAACTTTACTGCTCTGGTCCACACATGTTAAAACCTTACTGATCTTGTTCAAACGTTAAACCTTCTTGGTATGGTCGACACTTGTTAAACCTTACTGGTCTGGTCCACGCATGTTAAACCTTCTTAGTCTGGTTCACACCTGTTAAACCTTACTGGTCTGGTCCACATATGTTGAACCTTACTGGTCTGGTCCACACATGGTAAACCTTATTGGTCTGGTCCACACATATTAAACCTTACTGATCTGGTCGACACAATGTTAAACCTTACTGCTCTGGTCCACACATGTTAAAACCTTACTGATCTTGTTCAAACGTTAAACCTTCTTGGTCTGGTACACACCTGTTACACCTTACTGGTCTGGTCCACACATGTTAAAACCTTACTGGTGTGGTCCACACACATGTTAAAACCTTACTGGTGTGGTCCACACATGTTAAAACCTTACTGGTCTGGTACACACCTGTTAAAACCTTACTGGTGTGGTCCACACATGTTAAACCTTACTTGTCTGGTACACACCTGTTAAACCTTACTGGTCTGGTCCACACATGTTAAAACCTTACTGGTGTGGTCCACACACATGTTAAAACCTTACTGGTGTGGTCCACACATGTTAAAACCTTACTGGTCTGGTACACACCTGTTAAAACCTTACTGGTGTGGTCCACACATGTTAAACCTTACTTGTCTGGTACACACCTGTTAAACCTTACTGGTCTGGTCCACACCTGTTAAACCTTACTGGTCCGGTCCACACCTGTTAAACCTTACTGGTCCGGTCCACACATGTTAAAACCTTACTGGTCTGATCCACACATGTTAAACCTTACTGGTGTAGTCCACACACATGTTAAAACCTTACTGGTGTGGTCCACACATGTTAAACGTTACTGGTCTCGTCCACACCTGTTAAACCTTACTGGTCTGGTCCACACATGTCAAACGTTCTTGGTGTGGTCCACACATGTTAAACCTTACTGGTGTCGTCCACACGTTTAACTTTCTTGGTCTAGTCCACACCTGTTAAACATTACTGGTCTGGTCCACACCTGTTAAACCTTACTGGTCTGGTCCACACCTGTTAAACATTACTGGTCTGGTCCACACCTGTTAAACCTTTACTAGTCTGGTCCACACCTGTTAAACCTTACTGGTCTGGTCCACACATGTTAAACCTTACTGGTCTGGTCCACACATGTTAAACCTTACTGGTCTGGTCCACACATGTTAAACCTTACTGGTCTGGTCCACACCTGTTAAACTTTACTGGTCTGGTCCACACATGTTAAAACTTTACTAGTCTTGTCCACACCTGTTAAACCTTACTGGTCTGGTCCACACATGTTAAACCTTACTGGTCAGGTCCACACATGTTAAACCTTACTGGTCTGGTCTACACATGTTAAACCTTACTGGTCTGGTCCACACATGTGAAACCTTACTTGTCTGGTCCACACATGTTAAACCTTACTGGTCTGGTCCACACATGTTAAACCTTACTGGTCTGGTCCACACATGTTAAACCTTACTGTTCTTGTCCACACATGTTAAAACCTTACTAGTCTGGTCCACACATGTTAAACCTAACTGGTCTGGTCCACACATGTTAAAACGAACTGGTCTGGTCCACACATGTTAAACCTAACTGGTGTGGTCCACACCTGTTAAACCTTACTGGTATAGTCCACACATGTTAAAGAGCTCATTGTTAAAATGTGTGCTTACTGAAATGAATGATGGGTAAAAAGTATTATTTTGATGTGCTACTGACCTTAGCTTTGAAAGCCATGAGTTTCAGGACCATCTCTACGGTGAAGAGGACTGTGAAGATCACGTTCAGCATGTCTGACAAGTAGGTCACGTGGTCTGACTGGTTACAGTGCTGTGGAGAGATGCACAACCGGTGAACTACACACACACGATTCCTAACTACACACACATGGTTCTGAACTACTGACACATGGTTCTGAACTACTGACACATGGTTCTGAAAAGGGCTGGGCATCCAGAAAGAACCGGCCAAAATACCCTTTCCAAAGGACTCGTTATGAAATTCAAATTTCGATTCTGCCCATTGGTTCCTACATAAATTTCACTCGCGCTAAAGTTAGTTTCAGTTTCCGTGGTGGCGGCATCCGCTTCCGTAGTTTCCGCTTCCGCAAGTTAACTGCGCGCCATCATGGCCCAGAGCGAGCGGCGGTCGAAAGTGGGGCTTTGACACAGTGCAACGCCCGTGGCAACATTATTCCGTGCAAGGGAGGATGCACAACAAATATGGCCAAACACTTTGGCCTACTCGGTGTACAGCTTAACCGGTGTACCGGGTCTGACACGTGGCGCCGGTCTCCATCTCCTGCCTCGGCGTCCTCTGCAGCCAAGCCTGAGCACACAGCAAGCAGCACCTCGTCGCTATCGGGTAAGTGAAAATTAATACCTTTTGTCTTATTCACAACAGTGAGACAGCAAACAACTTATATGTGAGCGAAAATTGTTATAAACTGTATGCAAATATTGAAATGTGACACTTTGTCGGCCAGTCAGCAGTAAAACGCTGGGGACCCTCGTCGCCAGTTTGTGGTACCGTAGTAGATTTCAATAACGACAGCAGGTAAAGTTAAGAAAGGTTTACTGAGATCGATAAGCGTCCAGTATTACATGCGCAGCTACTATCGTATATTATCTTCTTCTTACTGCGTAGAACACACATGTCATTATCCAGCAGTGCCTCCTATCGGCGGGACAGTATAAACATTACAGGACACAACACAACGCTCGTGTATACAGCCTAAGAAGGCAGATATACTCTTTTTTTTTTTAAAGAACTGCTTCTAATTTAAGGAGTTGAATACCTGGTAGTCCGGACCAGGGTGTGACTGTGTCTGTATTTTTTTCTTCTTCATGTATGAAGACAGTTGTTGTAAATGTAAATATGAGAAAGAGACATTCGCATGAATGATCCGTTCTTAACAGAATGGCTTGTATAAAGTTTTTTTTAATACATTTTTCTTCTGTGAAAGAAGCATGTGACCTGTTTTGACCCCACCTCTCAAAGAACTGGAATCGAGAATCGTTAAGAACCGAAATCGAAAAACAGAATCGGAATCAGAATAATTAAAGTCCAAACGATGCCCAACCCTAATTCTGAACGACACACACATGGTTCTGAACTACACATACCTGGTTCTGAACTACACACATGGTTCTGAACAACACACACATGGTTCTGAACTACACACACATGGTTCTGAACTACTGACACATGGTTCTGAATAGGGCCGGGCATCGAGAAAGAACCGGCCAAAATACCCTTTCCAAAGGAATCGTTAAGAAATTCAAATTTCGATTCTGTCCATTGGTTCCTACATGCATTTCACTCGCGCTAAAGTTAGTTTCAGTTTCCGTGGTGGTGGCATCCGCTTCCATAGTTTCCGCCTCCGCAAATTAAATGTGCGCCATCATGGACCAGAGCAAGCGACTGTCGAAAGTGGGGCTTCGACACAGTGCAACGCCTGTGGCAAAATTATTTCGTGCAAGGGAAGATGCACAACAAATATGGCCAAACACTTTCGCCTACACTGTGTACAGCTTAACCGGTGTACCGTGTTTGACACGTGACGCCAGTCTACATCTCCTGCCTCCGCGTTGTCTGCAGCCAACCCTTAGCACACAGCAAGTAGCACCTTGTCGCTACTGGGAAAGTGAAAATGAACGTTTGTCTTATTCACAACAGCGAGACAGCAAACAACTTATACATGAGCGAACTGCTATAAACTGTGTGCAAATACTGAAATGAGACATTCTGTCGGCCAGTCAGCAATAACACGCTGGGGATCCTCGTCGCCCGTTTGTGGTATCGTAGTAGATTTCAATAACGACAGCAGGTAATGTTAAGAAAGGTGTGTTGGAACGCTTCATAGATTCGCCCCGTCTAGTGTCAGTTTTGAGTACTGCAGACTATTGACTTTTATTTGTATTCCCTGTCCTTTACGTTCACTTCCTGTTAACTTCATAGAAGAAGAAGAATATCAGGAAATAGATTTCTTCTCACTCATACATAGCAGCAAGGTGGTCCAGTGTTGCAATCCTGCATCAATCTAATGCCATCCTTTTGTTTATTTTCCTTTTTATGGAACTATCATTTCACACTTCTTCATATTAAACCTGCCAAATACTCACCTGTCTGTTCCTTAGTGGTCTGATGCGGATGAGGAAAAGGGTCTTTGAAAACCGCGACCTCCACGCCAGGACGAAAATTCTGGTCTACAGAGTGGTAGTGTTGCCCATCCTACTGTATGGATCAGAAACCTGGACCAAATACAGCAGGCACCTGAAGGCACTAGAGGCACATCATCAGAGGTGCCTCCGAAAAATCCTCAAGATCACCTGGGAAGATAGATGCACCAACACCAGCGTCCTGGAGGGGACTAACATTCCCGCTATCACTGCCACCATCACCCAACACCAGCTTAGATGGACTGGCCATGTCATCCGTATGCCTGACTCTCGCCTTCCAAAACAAGTCCTATACTCCCAGCTTCTCACAGGACAACGTGACCCGGGAGGTCAAAAGAAAAGGTACTGTTACAGCTCGCCCATCCCGCGCCTGCAGTCAATCGGCTCGTCAGGGCTGGGCTTAGTCGTCAGGGCTAGGCTTAAGTTTGCTGGTCTCCCGGAGCCTGTTGCCAGTTCGTGCCATAACATCCTCGTTGAAGTGGTTATGCTTCCCTCCCTGTGTATTCTCTCCCGAGTTTATCTCAACCCGTGGATTTGCTATTTTCTCTGCGGAGTTTTTTCCCTGCGGAATCATCTTGCCACATCTGCGATTTGGATTACCCATGAGTTTTCCCGTATTTTCTCTTTGTTGGTGACTACCTGCAAAGCTACTTGCCGAACTCTTTTCGTTGCTGTGCATGTTGTCCCGTTGGACCTTTGTATGAACTGTTAGTAAAGTACACCAGTTTCGGCGAACTCTATCTCTGCTTGGTGTCGTGCGCTTGGGGTCTTCCACAAACCCTAACAGTACAAACTGGCCATGACGACCCCAGCCGGCACAGAGCGCGTACCAACCAGTCCGGTTCAAGCAGCTCTCATCGAACCGATCCGCCTGACCAACTCCCACACCCAGCAGTTAGAGGCGGCCTCTGTTGCTGTGAGGGATCTCCAGACTCGGGTCCAGCCCCTCCAGGCTTCTGTGGATAACCTAACGGGCCAGCAGGCGGCGTTGGCGAGCCAACAAGCAGAGATCCTGCGGCAGTTGCAGACCATCACGGCGGCTCTTGCCACCCAGCTGCCGGGCCAGCCTGCTCCTGGAGTCGTGGGTAACCCGCCCCCTGGGCCCGCTGCCCCAGTCAACCCTGTGGAGCTCAGCGCAGTTCCCCGGGAGCCCTACCTCTCCAGTCCACGACCATTTGATGGCAACTTCGAGACCTGTGCCATGTTCATCATGCAGTGTGAGCTGGTCTTCCTGCACCAACCCAGCATGTTCACGTCTGATGCTGCCCGTGTCGCTTACGTGACCAACCTGCTCACAGGCCGAGCGGCTCAGTGGGCCACTGCTTCCTGGTCCATGAGGGCCAGTTTCTGCTTCACCTACGAGGACTTTGTGGCGGAACTACGGAAGGTATTCCACCATCCAGTCTGTGGCCAGGACCCTGGTGCTCGGCTGAGCAATATTCAGCAATGCAGTGGCAGTGTCACAGACTACTCGGTGGAGTTCAGGCTGGCCGCAGCTGAGAGCGACTGGAACGGCCAGTCACTTCGGGTCACCTTCCGGAGAGGTCTCAGCGAGGCTGTCAAGGACCAGCTAGCCACCCGGGAGGAGCCCACCTCCCTCGATGACCTGATCAAGCTCGCCATCCGCATCGATGGACGCCTCCGGGAGAGGAGGCGCGAGCGAGCCCTGCGTGGATCCCCGTCCATTCCCCAGTCGTCCAGCACTCCTGACAGGACCCCTACTCCTGCTCGCCCCACGTTCCCTGTGGCCGTTTCTCCCTCCGCGCCCCAGACCACGACGGGGGAGGAACCTATGCAGCTGGGGCGCACGCACCTTAGTCCGGCCGAACGGGAGGCCCGGTTCAAGGCGGGTCAGTGCCTCTACTATGGCCAGAAGGGACATCTGATCAGCAGTTGCCACACTCGACCAAAAGACTAGGCTCACTGGGGCCCCGGGAGATCCTAGTGAGCCGCCTTTCCTGTTCCCGCCGTCCTGCCCCACAGATCCATCTGGTTAGCGTTACCCTGGCCTGGGCTGACCATCGGCTCACGGTGGGTGCACTCCTCGACTCGGGAGCTGATGAATGTTTCCTGGACTCAGAGTTTGCTGCCCAGGCCAACATCCCGCTAGAGACGCTGGAGAAGCCCATGGAGGCCTTCGCGTTGGATGAGCGCTGCCTGGCCAGCGTCACCCAACGCACCCACCCTGTCTCTCTCACCATAGCCGGGAACCATGTGGAGAGACTTCAGTTCTTCATTATTCAGTCCCCGTTAGTCCCTGTGATCCTAGGGCGCCCCTGGTTCATGCAGCATGAGCCACACATCGCCTGGGCCTCCGGTACCATCATGGAGTGGAGCTCCTCCTGTCATGCCCAATGTCTCCAGGCTGTTCCCGGCCCATCCCCCCGACGTGCCCCTAGTGCCCCTCCTCTCGACCTCTCCTCTGTCCCCCCCCCCCCCCCGAGTACCATGATATAGGGGAGGTTTTCAGCAAGACCTGAGCCCAATCTCTTCCTCCTCATCGGCCATATGACTGTGCTATCGACCTCCGCTCTGGGGCACCCCTTCCCAGCAGTCGCCTGTATAGTCTGACCATCCCCGAGAAGGCTGCGATGGACGGGTACATCTCCGAGTCCTTGGCAGCGGGGCTTATTTGGCCTTCGTCCTCCCAGGTGGCAGCTGGATTCTTTTTCGTGAAGAAGAAGGATGGGGGCCTCTGGCCCTGCATTGATTATCGCCAACTCAATAAGATAACCATCAAAAACAGGTATCCCCTTCCCCTCATGAGTTCCACCCTTGAGCCCCTCACCCAGGCTACTGTCTTCACTAAGCTGGACCTCCGGTGTGCCTATCATCTGGTCTGGATCCGGAAGGGGGACGAGTGGAAGACAGCCTTCAAGACGCCCCGGGGTCATTATAAGTACCTGGTCATGCCGTTCGGCCTCACCAACGCCCCGGCGGTATTCCAGGCTCTCATGAATGACATTCTCCGCGACATGCTCGACGAGTTCGTTGCGGTCTACCTCGATGACATCCTCATCTTCTCCAGGACCCTCGAGGAACATGTCCAGCATGTCCGCCGGGTACTCGAACGTTTCCTTCGGAACCGGCTCTTCGTCAAGGCAGAGAAGTGCCGGTTCCATTCCCCTTCCGTTGACTACCTGGGCTTCGTCGTTGAGAGGGGACAGACCCGGGCCGACCCCCACAAGATCCAGGCCATGGTGGACTGGCCCGATCCCACATCCCGGAAGGAATTCCAGAGCTTCCTCGGGTTTGTGAACGTCTATAGGAGGTTCGTCAGGAACTACAGCCGCGTGGCAGAACCTCTCACCAGGCTGACCTCCCCCTCCCAGCCGTTCATCTGGTCCCCGGCTGCCCGCTCGGCGTTCCAGTCCTTCAAGGAGAGGTTCACCAGCGCCCCGGTCCTTCTCCAGCCCGACCCCAAGAGGCAATTCATCGTGGAGGTGGACGCTTCGGACACCGGGTTGGGGGCTGTCCTCTCCCAGCGGTCAGCATCTGACCAGAAGGTCCATCCATGCGCCTTCTTCTCTCGCCGGTTCCTCCCTGCCGAGGAGAACTACGATGTCGGTAACCAGGAGCTGCTGGCAGTGGTGGCTGCTCTGGAGGAGTGGCGCCATTGGCTGGAGGGGGCGGAACAGCCGTTCACCATCTGGACTGATCATAAGAACTTGACGTTCGTCCGAGCAACGAAGCGTCTCAATGGTCGGTAGGCCAGCTTCCTCAGTCGGTTTGACTTCACGCTGACTTATCGCCCCGGGTCCCGCAACACGAAGGCAGACTCCCTGTCCCGACAACACCCGAGGAGGGAGCCAGCTACAGAGGAGCCGGCTCCCATCCTTCCTGAGGCCAGGGTGGTGGGCGTGATTACCTGGGGCATCGAGACCGTGGTCAGGCAGGCGTTGCGCTCTAATCCCGCCCCAAGCCACGCGCATCCACACCGAATGTTCGTCCCGGACTCAGTCCGGCCCCGGCTTCTTCAGTGGGGCCATGCCAGTCAGTTTGCATGCCACCTGGGTGTCCACCGCACCTTCACCTTACTGGCTCGGCGTTTCTGGTGGCCCACCATGAAGAACGACGTCAGGGACTTCGTAAAGGCCTGCTCCGTCTGTGCTCACAGCAAGGCCTCTCACCAGGCACCCGCGGGTCTGCTGCAGCCCCTCCCAACTCCAAGCCAGCCCTGGTCCCATGTGGCGTTGGATTTCGTCTCTGGACTGCCTCCCTCCCAGGGTAACACTGTGATCCTGACAGTGGTGGACCGCTTCAGTAAGGGAGTGCACCTGGTGGCCCTCCCCAAACTCCCATCGGCTTCTGAGACGGCGGACCTCCTGATGAGCCACGTGTTCCATCTCCATGGCCTTCCCCTGGATGTCGTCTCGGACCGAGGGCCCCAGTTCGTCTCCCAGGTATGGCGGGCCTTTTTCTAAGGGGTTTGGTGCCTCTGTTAGTCTCTCCTCTGGATATCACCCACAGACTAACGGGCAGACGGAGAGGATGAACCAGAGCGTGGAGTCTGCCCTCCAGTGCGTTGCAAGGCAAGAAGCCCAGCTCCTGGAGCCGGTTCCTCCCCTGGGTCGAGTATGCCATCAACTCCCTGGTCAGCTCTGCCACTGGCCTCTCACCTTTTGAGGTGTCCCTGGGCTACCAGCCGCCTCTCTTTGCTGCGCAGGAGTCGGAAGTGGCAGTTCCCTCCGTGCAGGCCCACCTGAACCGGTGTCGTCGCGTCTGGGAGGTGACCAGAGCTGCTCTGCTCTGGGCAGCTGAGCGCGCCAGTCGGGGAGCCAACTGACGCCGGTCCCCAGCGCCTACGTACCAACCAGGCCAAAGGGTGTGGCTGTCCTCGAAGGACCTCCCGCTTCAGCCCACTGTGAAGAAGCGGAACCCCCAGTTCGTCGGGCCCTTTGAGATCAGGAAGGTGCTCAGTCCCGCGGCGGTGAGTCCGAAGCTTCCGGCTTCCATGAAGATCCGTCCTGTTTTTCATGTGTCTCGGGTTAAGCCTGTCTCCCACAGTCCTCTGATGCCTCCGGGCCCAGGCTCCGCCTTCCCCTGAGATTGTGGATGGGCACCCTCAGTGGAAGGTCCGCCGGCTGATGGACGTCCGGCGCCGAGGATGGGGGTTCCAGTATTTGGTGGACTGGGAGGGCTACGGTCCGGAGGAACGTAGCTGGGTCTCCCGCCAGCTCATCCTGGACCCTGGGCTGCTCACGGAGTTTCATCGTTCCCATCCCGACAAGCCTGGCAAGTCGCCTGGTGGCTCCCGTGGAGGGGGGGGGTACTGTTACGGCTCGCCCATCCCGCGCCTGCAGCCAATCAGCTCGTCAAGGTTGGGCTTAGTCGTCAGGGCTTGGCTTAAGTTTGCTGGTCTCCTGGAACCCGTTGCCAGTTCGTACCGTAACATCCTCGTTGAAGTGGTTACGCTTCCCTCCCTGTGTATTCTCTCCGAGTTTATCTCAACCCGTGGATTTGCTATTTTCTCTGCGGAGTTTTTTCCCTTTTTCCCTGTTTGTTGGTGACTACCCGCAAAGCGACTCGCCGGACTCTTTTCGTTGCTGTGCATGTTGTCCCGTCGGACCTTTGTATGAACTGTTAACAAAGTATGCCAGTTTCGGCGAACTCTATCTCTGCTTGGTGTCGTGCGCTTGGGGTCTTCCACAAACCCTAACAGGTATAAGGATAACATCCAAGTGAACATCAAAAAATGCCATATAGACCCTAAGTCTTGGGAGGACACAGCAACCAACAGGGCGACCTGGAGAAAACTTGCCTGGGAAGGAGCTGCGCTATGTAATAATGATCTCCGCCGTGCTGTAGAAGACAAGCGCAGACTCTTTCTGAGTCTGTGCTTGTCTTCTGCAAGGCCCAAACCAATCCCACGACAACCACCACCCACCCCTGCCCACACTGCACCAAAATATACGGCTCCAGGATCGGCATCTTCGCCCACATGAAGACCCACAAGGACCAAGAAGGAGGACAGTCATACTCGACCCCGAGTGACCGCTAAATGATGATGATGCAAATAAGAGTTTAGCTGACTGTTGAACTCAGTATAGGCTCATTGGGAGGACATTGAGGGAACACAGTACAGTGAAATGATGACTATTTGTTGAGGGATGTAAACTGGATGCCGGATTCTGACTTAAGCATCAACATTAAAGTTAGATTAGTCAGCCATTGAACACCTAAGTCACCACTGTGCTAAATCACCTGTTGTCATGGACAACGGTAGACCTCACAATAAAGCAGAAGAGAATCATGCACACCAAACTAGGTCACATGAAGATCTAGAGAGTGGGTCTATCTCAGGCCACTCTTTAAAGTCATCACACTCATTGCGCTTATCATGTTCATCACGCTCATCACGCTTGACAGTCTCCTCAAGAGCCAGCATAGCTGCAGCTAAGGCGCGTGCTGAAGCGCAAGCAGCCCACGCTAGAATAGCTTATGCTCAAAGAGAGATGGACCTGGAAGTGGAGAAAGCTCGCCTTGAGTAAGATTAGACATAATACAACAAGAAAAAGAAGCTGAGGCGGCACTCGTTAAAGCAGAGGTCTTGGAAGTAGCCACTGTAGAATTTGAAGCTCAGGAAAAGTTCAAAGAAACGGAGTTTGTTCCCCTGGAACCAACTTCACAACAGAGAGTCAGGGAGTATGTGACTAAGCATTCGAACCGCAAGTTCATTGGACACACACAGAAAGAGAAAGATGACTACACTTCAGGAGCACACATCACACCTCAACCCAAACCAGTGAGAGGTATTCCACTGCCGCACCAGTCAACCCCATTATACCCCAGGAGTAACTCACAGCAGTATGTCTCCCCACCACAAGGCAACAGATCAGACAGCAAGAAAATAGGTGTACAGAATGCAGCTATCCTGCATACGACGCACATAACACCACAACAAAGCTCGCCAGGTTCCTTGCCAGAAGCCAGCTGGTGACTGGAGGGATGAACAAATTTGATGATCGTCCAGAGAATTATCTCAGCTGGAAATCCATCTTCCTGGGCACCATCGAGGGACTAAACCTTACAGTAAGTGAGGAACTTGATCGTATGATACAGTGGTTGGGCCCTGAGTCCAGTACGCAGGCTTGTAGGATCAAAGCAGTGAATGTGTACCATCCGTCTTAAGGCCTGAAATGATTTGGTCAAGAATCAGAAGAATGATATGGTTCACCGGAGGCCATGGAGAGAGCCTTGTTCTCAAAGATCGAGAACTTTCCCAAGCTTTAAGGTAAAGACCATCACAAAATGCGTGAGCTCGGAGATGTACTTCTGGAATTGGAGTACGCCAAGCAAGATGGACACCTACCTGGATTGTCATACTCGGACACAGCCAGGAGTGTGGGTGCCATTGTGGACTAGCTGCCCTTTCACCTCCAAGAGAAGTGGATGTCCACAGGATCAACATATAAAGAATATTACAAGGTGTCTTTCCCACCTTTTCACTTCTTCACTGACTTTGTACGAAGAGAGGCCGAAGCCCATAACGACCCCAGTTTCAATACAACACCTCTCTCGTCATCCATTGCAAAGGAGGAAAGGTACATGGGCAACAGCAGGAGACCACCAGTCTCCGTACACAAAACCAACATATCTACAGAAGCTACTACCGAAGTGGACAACACAGTCGAAGACATAAGTAAGCAGTGTCCCATCCACCACACACCACACCCCCGTTGAAAGTGCAGAGGCTTCAGGATAATGCCTCTGGATGGGAGGAGGAAGTTCCCCAAGGACAACTCCATTTTCTTTCGTTGCTGTGCCTCGACCACCCACCAAGCGAAGAATTGTGACGTGGTTGTAAAATGCACAGAGTGTGAAAGTGACAGACACTTAGCTACTCTTCATCCAGGACCAGCATCCCCATTTCTAAAACCTTTCACTCCATCCAAAGAGCATGGCGGGGAGCAGGAAGCTGCGACATGTCCTGATGTGACTTCCCGATGCACAAAATTCTGCGGAACTGGATTTAGTGGCAAATCATATTCCAATATATGCCTCATAAACATCTATCCCGAAGGTCAGCGACAAGAGACTAAGAAGATCTACTCCATCTTGGACGACCAAAGCAATCTGTCCCTAGTCTCACACTTAAGCAGACAGGGTTCTTTGAGATGTTCGGCATTCAAGGCATCACAACTCTGTATACATTAAAGACCTGTGCAAGAACAACAGAATCTGTAGATGGAAAAACCAGTATACCACTTCCTACACTGATTGAGTGCAACCAAGTACCAAATAACCGTTCTGAAATCCCCACACCTGAAGCGGCACTTCACCACAGCCACCTGAGATCTATCACAGACCAAATGCCTCCTGACGCGCAGATACTGCTCCTGCTGGGACGAGACATTTTGTGGATCCACAAGGTGTGCAGACAGTTAAATGGCCCACACAACGTACCCTATGCACAGAAGCTAGACCTGGGATGGATAATCGTAGGCGATGTGTGCCTCGGTTCTGCTCATAAGCCAAATGAAGTGAGCACTTTAAAAACATGCGTCTTGGGAAACTGACATCCAAGCTACCTTACGCCATGCGAGAGCCTGGTCAGAGTCAAGGAGAACGACAGCATCAAAAGCAAACAGGAACCCTCTCTATTGCCTCGCGCATCAAGCACGACAGTGAAACCCACTGAAGAAAACATTGGAGAAAATGTCTTCTGCAGAACCGACAAGGACAACCAGCTCGCACCATCTATTGAAGACACAACTTTTCTGAAGATGATGGAGGACAAGTTCTTCAAGGATGACACAAACAGCTTCTTCTCCCAAACAACAGAGAGTACGCCTACAAGCGACTGATGTCACTCCACCGTACCCTAAATAGAAAACAGGAGATGAAACACCATTTTGTGGACTTCATGGAGGATATCTTCAGAAATGAACACGCTGAGCCAGCTCTGCCACCAGAGACCGACAAAGAGTATTCATATTTACCAAACTTCGTTATTTACCTCCCCCAGAAACCCAGGAAAATAAGGATTGCCATTGACTCAAGCGCACAGTTCAAGGGCATAGCATTGATTGATGTGCTCTTACAACGTCCAGAACAGTCACCGGAAGCCTCACCTGAGGACTCTGTCATCACCACTCGGGTCAGCCAGAAAGTAACTGCTCCTGAAAAGAGTTCCTGGATGCTCTCCTACTGACAGGCCGCCAGACGTGATAGCAGAGCCTCCACCTGCAATATGATACTCCGTGAAGACAAGGCAGGCTCCTGCTCATCTGAAAGACTTTATGTGATAGTAGTGAGACCCCTCAAGAAAGAGCAAAAATACGCTCTGGGGCTTGCTGGAAGGCTGGCAGTCTACCCACCTTCCTAGTTTCTAGTTTTTTTGAGTTCACAGGTTTGATATAAACTATCAAGCTTACCTTTCAGTTTGACATCCTAAAGATGCCAGGTGGGGAGTGTGGTGGAACCACTGTTTTTTTTAAAATTGTATTTGCCACCCCCTGGTGGTTGTTCTGAGTAGTTACTTTTGTTAACCTCGGAAACAGGAAGTGCTCCACTTCCTTTCGAGATCTTGCCAGAGACGGCCGCATGTTACTGCTAGCTACAACACAACGCAATCCTTTCCTTCATAGCTTATACATGGCATTATCTTTTCACACTTATCCTGATTAAACTACCAAATTCAACACATCCGTCTGTTCCTTGGAGCTTGATTAGGAGTGTTTAGCTGTCTGTATAGCTGAGTACACGTTCATGAGGACAACGCTTAGCGAGGGCAGAACAGTGAAACTATGTTCTGCCCCGCCAACAAACCTCGAAGACCTTCTCAAGACCTTCCTCAGAGGTTTTACTTCTCTTGTTTTCTGAAGATAAGGACTTGTAGTGGCATCTCTTAAGAGACGCCAGGCAGGGAGTGTGTTGGAACTCTTAATAGATTCGCCCCATCTAGTGTCAGTTTTGAGTACTGCAGCCTACTGACTTTTATTTGTATTTCCTGTCCTTTATGTTCACTTTCTGTTAAGTTCATAGAAGAAGAATATCAGGAAATAGATTTATTTTCAACCATACATAGCAGCAAGGTGGTCCAGTGTTGCAATCCTGCATCAAGCTAATGCTATCCTTTGGTTTATTTTCCTTTTTATGGAGCCATCATTTCACACTTCTTCGTATTAAACCTGCCAAATACACACCTGTCTGTTCCTTGGAGGTCTAATGCGGATAAGAGTTTAGCTGACTGCTGAACTCGGTATAGGCTCATTGGGAGGACATTGAGATTGAGAGAGAACAGTACAAAAGGTTTGCTGAGCTTGATAAGCATTCAACGTTACATGCGTAGCCACCATCTTATATTCTGTTCTTCTTACTGCGTAGAACACACATGTCATTATCCAGCATTGCCTCCTAGCGGCGGTAAAAGAGAAACATTACAGGACACAACACTGAACGCTCGTGTATACAGCCTGAGAAGGCAGATATGCTCTTTTTTTTAATACAAGAACTGCTTCTAATTTAAGGAGCTGAATACCTGGTAGTCTGGACCAGGGTGTGACTGTGTCTTTATCTCTTCATCTTTATGTATGAAGACAGTGGTCGTAAATTTACATATAAGAATGAGACATCCACATGAACGATCCGTTCTTAACACAGAATGGCTTGCATAAAGTTTTTTTAAATAAAATTGTCTTCTGTGAAAGAAGCATGTGACCTGTTTTGACCCCACCTCTCAAAGAACCGGAATCGAAAAGCAGAATCGGAATCAGAATAGTTAAAATCCAAACAATGCCCAACCCTAGGTCTGAACTACACACACATGGTTCTTAACTACTGACACATTGTTCTGAACTACATATAGGTGGTTCTGAACTACTGACACGTGGTTTTGAACTACTGACACATGGTTCTGAACTACATATAGGTGGTTCTGAACTACTGACACGTGGTTTTATCTGTCAGGCTGGTCAGGGCATCATGCCTTCTTTCTGATATTTGGCATCACTTCAATAGTTGATAATGTTTTCAAGTGTCACACAAAAACAATTTTCCTCATACAAAGTAAAAACGCCATCAATGTTCTATTGCAGTTTCAAAAAAAGTAGCAAATGATTGTATTAAAAATACACTTGTAAATGCTTAACCTAACAGAGTAGCTTAATAACCAGGCTATAATTTACTACGCTACTTTTCTTGAAACAATAATACTATATACACACACACACACACACACACACACACACACACACACACACACACACACACACACACACACAATCAATATGGACAAAAATATTGGGACACGTGGCCATTACACCTACAGGATTTTTTATGACATCCCATTCTAAATCCATAGGCATTAATATGGAGTTGGTCCCCCCCTTTGCAGCTATAACAGCTTCCATTCTTCTGGGAAGGCTTTCCACAAGATTTTGGAGTGTGTCTGTGGGAATTTTTTTGCCCATTCATCCAGAAGAGTATTTGTGAGGTCAGGTACTGATGCTGGACGAGAAGACCTGGCTCACAATCTCCGTTCTAGTTTATCCCAAAGATGTTTGATGGGGTTGAGGTCATGGCTTTGTGCGGGCCAGTCAAGTTCTTCCACACCAAACTCACCTAACCATGTCTTAATGGGCCTTGCTTTGTGCACTGGGGCACAGTCATGCTGGAACACAAAAGGGCCCTCCTCAAACTGTTCCCACAAAGTTGGAAGCATAGAATTGTCAAAAATGTATTAGTATGCTGAAGCATTAAGATTTCCCTTCACTGGAACTAAGGGGCCTAGCCCACCTCCTGAAAAACAACCCCATACCATTATGCCTCCTCCACCAAACTGTACAGTTGGCACAATGCAGTCAGGCAGGTAACGTTCTCCTGGCATCCGGCAAACCCAGACTCGTCCATCAGACTACCAGACAGAGAAGTGTGATTCATCACTCCACAGAACATGTTTCCACTGGTCCAGAGTCCAGTGGCAGCGTGCTTTACACCACTCCATCCAACACATGGCAATATGCTTGGTGATGTAAGGCTTGCGTGCAGCTACTTGGCCATGGAAACCCATTCCGTGAAGCTCCTGACACACAGTTTTTGTGCTGATGTTAATTCCAGAGGAAGTTTGGAACTCTGCAGTTATTGAGTCAGCAGAGCATTGGCGACTTTTACGCACTATGCGCCTCAGCACTCGTTGACCCCGCTGTGTGACTTTATATGGTCTGCCACTTCATGGCTGAGTTGCTGTTGCTCCTAAATGCTTC
Source organism: Lampris megalopsis (assembly GCA_022114975.2). Lineage (NCBI taxonomy): Eukaryota > Metazoa > Chordata > Actinopteri > Lampriformes > Lampridae > Lampris > Lampris megalopsis. The sequence goes on from JAJHIY020000431.1 coordinate 3,709,790, forward strand.
CACTTTTCAATAATACCACTTACAGTTGACCGTGGAATATCTAGCAGGGAAGAAATTTTATGAATTGACTTATTGCAAAGTTGGCATCCTATGACAGTACCACGCTTGAATTCACGGAGCTCTTCAGAACGACCCATTCTTTCACAAATGTTTGTAAATGCAGACTGCATGGCTAGCTGCTTGATTTTATACACCTGTGGCAATGAAACACCTGGATTCAATGATTAAGAAGTGTGCCCCAATACTTTTGTCCATACATCAGTCTAACAGAGGGAACATTCAAAAAGAGGTTTAATGCACACGTGTCGCTTTAGAAACAACCGATTAAAGAATGTAACATCTTTAAGCCATTACATTTGGTCACTGGCGTACAGAAACATTAACTATTCAATCACCTGGAAAATTCTCTCAAAGAACAAAGCATATTCAACCAGTAGTAAAATGTGCAACCTATGTCTAACTGAACAATATTTTATCATTTGCAAACCAGAAATATCCACATTGAATAGCAGGAATTAATTGGCCAGCAGTTGCACACATAGACATAAGCACCTATTTTGTAATTACAAATAAATCATGACAATAGACAAATACCCTCCCGCCCCCCATTGGACCGTTAGCAATCACGTATTTTTGAATGTCGCAACCTCTCCCTTTCCCATTGGACATTGTGCATATGATGTGCATGACGAGGCAGTAAATGGTATGTTCTCTCTCGTGTAGCTTTATTGACAGCTGAATTGTTTATGGCATGAAACAGGTTTGTACTGTCTCATAAAGAATTTACTTGACTCACTGGATTATTTTGCTCCTTATTTTTTGAGTACTTTCCCTACCGTTGAAGGGTTTCTTTTAACAAAGTTATATATTTTGTCGGCCCTGTGTGATGGCCTGGTGGCCTGTCCAGGGTGTTTCCCCACCTGCTGCCCAATGACTGCAGGGATAGGCTCCAGCATCCCCACGACCCTGAGATCCGCACTGCTTATTCTGCATAAGCAGTGTGGATAATGGATGGATGGATATATATATATAGTGGGGTTTTTTTAAAATCGTCAATGGTGTTGATAAAAGTGCTCAACTAATGAGGAGCAGAATATTAAGATAGATGTAGGAAAAAAAACTTTTAATACATAGCAGTACAAGCTTGTTTCACGTGTCACGCTAAGCTAATAATAATAAGAATGCTAATAATAATGCTAATAATATATATTATATACACACACTGTTACAAAATGCTCGACTTGGTGAATCTATGCTTGATAACTACCCCACAGTCATTTTAAACACCTGCATTGCAGATGGAAAAAAAAATTCACATAGTAGAGTTACACAAAAGGGCAGGAAGATAATTAGATATACAGAAATGGTGTGTATGTATAAATGTGTATGCATAAATACCTGCATCCCAAGACACATGGTGTTGAGCATAATGAGGAGAAACATGAGGTACTCGAAGTAGCAGGAAGTGACGATGTACCACACCTTGTACTGGTACTGGTTCTTGGGGATGTAGCAGCGCAGAGGCCGTGCCTTCAAGGCATACTGGACACACTGGCGCTGAAACATTGAAAAGTGGATTGGAGGCAATTAGTCACTTTTTTATGAAGACTAGCACATATCAGAAAAATAGGATTTTCTCACACCCACTTGTTCACTTTTTTCAACTAATCCAGAAGTATTTGGTATTATTGTTCCAGCTCACCACTTGGGAGTAAGGCAGACAAAACAGTGGCTATGAAAGTACGCTGATGTATTTTGCTAGGAACCTGGGTTATTAACCACAGGTGAATTATTCCTTTGCCCAAGTAGAAGTATAACATTCTTTCTCACCACTGGATAGAATTCTTGCTCACAGTAGGCAGCAATCTGTTGATCTGCAAAGGGAACCTACATCGGTATCAAGGCAGAGGGCTCGCCCTTGTGGCTTCCTAAGGAACCAGGACTCCTCTAGGTGGCCTGATCAAGGTCAGTGCATTATCATCACTAATGTCCAGATGAAGAGAGGCAGTCAGTCATTGCCCCTTGATTAGTCCTTTTGATTTTCAGCTACATCTACGATAAGGTACTTGAATGCACACACCTACCTTGTCTATAGTCTGTCTATAGTCTTTTTCACTGCCTAACACACTAAAAACCTGTCAACATTGGCTTGAACACTGGTCATGTAAAGTAACTTTGGCTACTAATCCTTAATTTTTGAAACCAAATTAGCCATAATAATGTTAGTGCACAGAATCATATGTTAGATGTCATTTCAATCAGCAAAACGTTTACTGGAGTGCTGGTTACTGCAACTTATTGGCTGAAAATTAATCACTGACAATTATGCTAGCTAATACACCCTAAAATTAATTGTTGATGTGTGATATGGCATTTTATATTATGATAAAAGGCTGCTGGATTGTGACTCCTACTTTCCAGTACATTAAAGTTAACTGAATCCCCAAAGTATGGATGTATGCGCTTCAGCTATTTAATGTTAACATGCAATAATGTTCGCTTATTCATTTTACTGTCCCTCTTAGTCTTCACATCATGAAGACTCTGGAAAGACTCATCCTGGAGCAGCTTCGGCCCAAAGTCAAGCCACACTTAGACCCCCTCCAGTTCGCCTACCGACTCGGACTGGGAGTTAAGGATGCCATCATTTTCCTGCTTCCGTGCTTATGCCCACCTGGATAAGCCAGCAAGCACTGTTGAGAGTCATGTTCTTTGGCTTTTCCGGTGCCTTCAACACCATCCGGCCAGCTCTACTGGGTGAGAAGCTGACAGCAATGCAGGTAGATGCCCCCCTTGTGTCCTGGATCATTGACTACCTTATTGGTAGACCGCAGTATGTGCGCTTGCAACACTGTGTCAGACAGAGTGGTCAGCAACACTGGGGGCTCCGCAGGGGACAGTCCTGTCTCCCTTCATTTTCACCCTCTACACCACAGACTTCAACTACCACACAGAGTCCTGCCATCTTCACAAGTTCTCTGATGACTCTGCTATAGTTGGATGCATCAGTAAGGGCGAGGAGGCTGAGTACAAGGCTGTGGTGGGAAACTTTGTCACATGGTGTGAGCAGAACAATTTGCAGTTCAATGTGACTAAGACAAAGGAGCTGGTTGTTGATCTGAGGAGGGACATGACACCCCTGTCTGCATCCAGGGAGTCAGTGTGGACACTGTGGAATACTATAAGTACCTGGGGGTGTCATGACCCAGGTCTGTCGGGACCCAAGTGTACGCTGTTAAGTGCCAGGAGGATTGCTGTGACTTGTACATCAGGGAAACTAAACAGACTCTGGCCAAGAGGATGGCATAACACAGGAGAGCTAATGCGTCAGACCAGGACTCCACAATCTACACCATCTACAGGCCAGTGGCCACTCTTACAAGGATGATGGTGTGCACATCCTTGATAGGAAGGAACACTGGTTTTATGGGGAGTCAAAGAGGCCATCTATGTGAAGAGGAAATGACCATCCCTTTACCGGGGGGGGGGGGCTAAGAGTACATCTGTCGCCATCTTACAATGCTGTGATTGCAACTATTCCTCAATCCCCTGTGAATAACATATGGCGATTGAAACTGTAGTTAATGGTCACACCCATATTTGCATATGAAACTGGTCATTGGTTTTTGTCGTTATGACATTGTATTGTTTATAAGGGTGGGGATAACTGCAGTCAGTTGAGACTGAAGAGGTCACTTAGATGTCCAAAGGAGTTGAATCAAGTGCAACTGGACTTGGTCTAGTCAGAAAGGCACGAACTGAGGAAGCTTCTTGGATGAAACGTCTTGGCGAAACGTCTTCACGGATATATACAAGTCCAGTTGCACTTGATTCAACTCCTTTGGATAACCATGACCTGGATGAATGAGAACATTCATAGACATGTCACTTAGATGAGTGATGAAATGTTTCTCCCAATAAACGTTGTGTCCAGATGAACTGATTCAACTTCCTGTGATTCTGTTTAGCTTCATATAAAGAAAAATGTACGCACATTTCTCCCAACCTCACCCACCTGGTTTTTGTCCAGCTCACAGTTCTTGTACTCCTGCTCGCCTTGCTCTTGGAAAGTAACGATCACAAAGCCCACAAAGATATTCATCATGAAAAAAGCGATGAGGATGAGGTAGATGATGAAGAAGACTGAAATTGCCACACGATTGTTGTACACCGGGCCTGTGTCCTCTAGGTTGGAGTCAATGGCTTTGTATAGTAGCCTACAGTAATTTAACCAATTGGAAAGGCAGAGGAAGAAAGAAATGCACGTGAGTTCAAATACACACCAAAAAAAAAAGTGTCCCACTAATTGAGATTTAATACATTTGCTTGCTGCTTACCCTAGGATTACAGTATGTCATCATCAGCTAGTGATGCTGAATTCTAAAACAACACTCACTTAATCGAAACAGCTTACAGATTCACAACAGAGTCTCACTTTGGCCATCCCTCGAAGGTAGAGACGGTGAAGAGAGCCAGCATGCCATTGAGGATATTGTCAAAGTTAAGCTCTGAGTTGATCCACTCTCTCTTACGAACCTCCTTGTCAAAAAGCGTCCCCTCTTGATATTTTATATACCAACCTCTTAGGGATAACATGGGAGCAATGAAACACAGGTTATAGAGAGATAGAGAATACCCTTCAACATGTTTTCATATCCTAACATGATGTAAATGTGAGTTACTTGCATGTTTCCTCGGTCATTTGGTCAGGATCTGTGCAGGTGTAGAATGTGCCCTAAAGAGATCACACAGTAAGATTTACCTTTTTTTTGATGAATATTGGGAAAAAATACATGACAGACAATTATGGAATACAGCCCTAATTAACAACCTTGTATCACTTCCTCAGCTGCACCTGGCACATTGCTGTGTTAGAACATCTCACCTTGAAGAGCTGAACTCCAACACAAGCAAAAATGAAGTCCAGTAACATGGTAACCAGGACAATATTTCCAATGGTCTTGATGGCTACAAACACACACTGGACCACATGCTTCAGAGAGAGGAGCAAAACCAGTTAATATGCCAAGACAGAAAAGAAAAAAATCCCATTCAAATTCAACTCACCTTGAGTCCCTTAGCTCTGTTTATGGCCCTGAGGGGCCTAAGGACCCTGAGCACCCTGAGTATTTTAACCACTGAGATGGCACTGGACCTAGATCAACCAAGCAAAAAATATGTTGTTTAAGAGTTGTAGTATTGTTAATTTCTGGAAATACACTGCCCTCTACTGTTTCCTAGAGTCCTCGAAAGGGACACTGAGTAGGACTTCCCCATGAAATGACAATCTTTACCAGAAATGTACTGACTCAATCATTACTCATGAACCATTGGCAGTCTGTGTCAGTATCTGTGTCTACAGAGACCCTTCCTCTGCCTGTATCTCTTGTAAAGACCATGCCACCAAGAACTTGAGATTGATTGGTTTATTAGGAATGCAATAGTGAGGATGAAGGATAGATAGAGGGGTTGTGTGGCAGTGGGATCAAGGGGGTCAAAGGTGGGCAGTTCAAGAGGTCCAAACAGCATTCCAATCAAGGAACCCAGTGAGAATCTGGGTGGGGGTGCAATCTTGATGTAGAGTCTTTGCACTCTGTCAATTCTCCCAAAGAAACTTCATGTATGGAGACAAGGGTATGCTTTCCTGACATTGTCGAGGTTGCTGTGGACTCAGCATGAAGTCTAATTCTAACACTGAGCATTTGGATTTTTGGACTGAGGGGGGCGACAGCTGCCATTTTGATTTGTTGTTGGGCTTCAAGCAAGGTGAGCTTTCATGTGAATGGCATGGATTCCAATGGACAGGGTTGGCCATTATTATCTTTAAAGGCGCTGTTGTCTGTATAGGGGAGAATGACATGTCTAGACCACTCGTGCCCTCCAAAGAAGAGCAGCTGCCTTGATGGAGTAAGATACATAAAGAGCAGCAGAAGGGGAGTGAGGGCTGAAATACGAGCGGCCATCCAGATGAGAATGGCCTTTCTCTCTTGTAGCTGCCAGATCTGATGAAAGGGGAAATTAGTGATTCTGTGGCCCTGGCTCCAATTTGTGTACCTTGTCTATCATGACATGCCTGATAAGTAATGCATCAAAGGGTCAAGAGGTTGAGGAAGGAATTGGAGGGATGAATTGACGGGAGGGAGGAATCGGAGGGAGAGATGAGTCAAGAAGGGAGAGAGGACTGAATTGAGAGGGGAGGGAGGAATCAGAGGCAGGAATGGGGGGGGGGCTGGAGCTGGAACAACCATGGGAGTGGTACTGGAAAAGGTGTAAAAGAAGGAAAGATGAAATGATGTGGGGATGGAGAGTGCATATGGAAGGGAGGTTTGTGCAATGGAGAGATTTAGTGTAGAAAGAACAGAAGAAAAGATCTGATACAAGTCAGAGAAAGAGCAGACACGCATGGGGGGGGGGGTTTCCACCTGATCCTCGGGGGAGAACACTGTTCTAGTGAGTTGCTGCACTGTCTTGTTGAGTGGTGCAGGGGTGTCATCAGTAATGGCATGGCAGCCAACATTGTCTGGGCTCGAACCCTGAAGTATCGTATGACTTGTTGCCATATGGCAGGGGTGTCAAACTCCAGGCCTCGAGGGCCGCAGTGTCTGCAGGTATTTGTTGCAACCGTGCACTACACCACCTGATTTAACTAATTAGCTCACCTCCTGGATCAAGGAGGGAAAGGAACTAGTTTAATCAGGTGGTGCAGTGCATGGTTGCAACAAATACCTGCAGACACTGTGGCCCTCAAGGCCTGGAGTTTGGCACCCCTGCCATATGGGGATCGATGCAGAGATTGTCAGTATAAAGCTGCAACAGTTTGTCTGTGTTATCATTACGGTGGAAGGTGAGGTTTTTCTTCTTGAGGAAGTGTTGCAAGCGAGCGACTGTCCTGCTGCAGTGAGGTGAAGCGGAGTGGAGTTGGAGTGAGGTGGGAGTTGTGTGGAGATGCCATGTTGACTTAGTCTTGGCCAGTGTGGGAAGTGGTATCTGGACATGGAGTTGGTGGATCAGTGATGAAGACCCCTGCCGCCAGCAGGACATGGCTGGGGAGGGGATGTTTTGTTGTCGCTAAACAAAGACGGATAACTTAGGATGTATGGTATTTGCCGATGAAGGACAATTGTTGAACGGGGTTGGGGAGGATTGGGAAGCTTGGGCCAGGGCTAGAGCATAGAGAATGGGTGAAGGAGACACTGACACTGCCATGCTGGGTGGCTCCTTCTCAAATATGTCACTGCCAGATGGATAGAGGAGAAGATTGTGATCCATGGTGAGGTCAGAGTTGGATCGCTTGAGTTTAATTAGTGGCTGTTGGTTTGGAAAGCTGTCGAGTGCATATGTGTGAAAACTGAGCTGAACGGGGAGAGGAAGCTCTTAAGAAGCCAGGGATGTATGCAGGTGGTTAGATTGTTTGAGACATGGTCTTTGTTCCCAAACTTAGTTAATCAAAACTCCAGAAAGACTCAGACATGAAGTAAAATTGCTCTTTCAAAATGCTAGAGTTCAGAATGCTGTACCAGCCAATTAAGGTTTGCAAAATCATCTAGACATGCCATGTCCTCCACAGCTCGGCACTGAAATATACAGCTTCTTTGCTGTTATATGAGGCTTAATAGCAGACAGCTGCAGCAGCAGTTCTTTTGCACCACGCTGCATTTACATAATACATTGTTTAACACTCTCAGCTCCTTTGCTACATTGTTACTGTATGATGTTTCCATTACTCTAGCGCTGCTTCGTTGAATATAGCTATGCAAATGGAGCCTTTTCCTGAATGCGTTGGAACTCATGCCTGCATAATGGTACATGCCCGTAGACCAACAACTGTCTCAGATCAACCTTCAGTGCTTGCTCTCTAGGAAACAAAGCTCAATACTAGAATATAACATGAATCTGATAAGTGAACTACATTCGAAATATATAATGAGCATAAGTAGCTCCATGTTATTTAAACAAGCAAATGGTATTATCAGTTTCACAGTTAATTTTGGAAAAAAAGTTAAATACAAATATCTGATTCAAGCTCCATTCAGCGATCTGTATCTCTTTATCTGACAAAATGCAAACCCTTGTGGTCTGGCCCAGGATAGAGGCCATGCAGCATTTATGGAGAAAAAAAAAGAGAAAGAGCAATGGGCCCTCTCCTCCTCTGGTAGTTTTCATATTCATCCTATGTACAGTGATCATCCTCTTCTCCATGGATTTATCACTTTGCCAGGGTGGAGAAGCTTGTGTGGTCGAGATCCCGAGAGCGATGCCGTCTGGAGCTATGCCCTTGGTAGGGTCACTCATGGTCGTAAGGTCAAGGGGGAGGTCCCTGACAAAGAGCATCCAACCAAGACCTCAACGGTGGAACAGGTGGAAGATGTTGGGTGACTTTAGGGAAGCATCAAAACAGCTGGGAAGGCGGATGAAGGCTGCAGCAGAAATGGGCCCCCAGTTGTCATGGAATCGATGCCACTGGATCCTGACCCAGATCTGTTAAAGAGCGTGTGGTGGCTGTCTGTGCACCAGTCTCCCCACGCTAAACAAAGTCCCGCACAGGCATCCTAGGACAGTCATACTCAACCCCGAATGACCGCCGATGATGATGAGTGGTGATCCTCTTACCCTCACATTCAAAGTTTGACTACATATTCATAGTCTGTTCTAGTCCACAAGACTGGTACCACCAGAAGTACAATACTCCCATAGGGCATACTTTTTTCCAACCACTGAATATACCTGTCAACTGAATTCCGCTTCTTGTCAGAGGTCTTTTTGCCACTTTCATCATTTTTGCTTGCAAATGAAAAAACTTTATGGAATACCGATTAAAAAATGGGTTTATTAACAGCTGTTCAACATTTATTTGTGGCTAATTTGGGAAATGGACATAAACTTCATTACAATGTGTCAGATTTCATTAAGACTTAGGAGAAAGGTATGTACACATATGGAGGGTTTTAAAGTCAAAGGAAGAATAGCGATAGATTTTTAGTAGTCAGTTGTAGCAGGAGTGACGACAGGGCATAAGATCCCAGGAGTTGACAAAGAATATAGAGAGGAAATACTTTTGGAATTCCATAAAACATCTGTGACTAAAATAAATCATGAAAGGATAGGACATGAGGTCCATTTCCAGGCACCACTTACTCCATGCCCATTGAGAGGAGAGACACACTGACGACAAGCAGGTCCAGGATGTTGAAAGAGTTCCGACAGAAGGACCCTTGGTGTAGAATGGCACCATACGTGGTCATCTGAAACAAAGGGACAATGACTGTTACCAGGCTAACCTTAAATATGAATCACTGTATGTATTAAAAAATAAAACATAGGTTCTAATTACTATTTTTACCTTAAGTACAATCTCCGCTGTGAACACCGTGGTGAAGACTATATCAGCATACGCCAGGACCTAAAATGTCACATCATTACATTTGAAAAATTAAAGGTAAAATTGTCCATCTAAAATTGTATTTGAAATGGTATGTGTAATCTTTTTTTTCTCCCTTTTTCTCCCCAGTAGTACTTGGCCAATTACCCCACTCTTCTGAGTCATCCTGGTCTCTGCTCCACCCCCTCTGCTGATCCAGGAGGGCTGCAGACTACCACATGCCTCCTCCGATACATATGGAGTCGCCAGCCGCTTCTTTTCACGTGACAGGAGTTTCACCAGGGGGACGCAGCGTTTGGGAGGATCACAATATTCCCCCCAGTTCCCCTTCCCCCCTGAACAGGCACCCCGACCGACCAAAGGAGGCGATAGTGCAGCGACCAGGACACATACCCACATCCAGCATCCCACCTTCAGACATGGCCAAGTGTGTGTGTAGGCACACCCGACCAAGCCGGAGGCAACACGGGGATTCTAACCTGAGATCCCCGCTATGTGTAATGCTACTTGAATGTTGACCTCTATCATTCAGCAATGTGAATAACTACAAAAAAAATAAATAAAACTAGTAAGACAAACATTAATAGATAAGAAGAAAAATTGCATTTCGGCCAACATCTTCTATTTTTAAACCCACGAAGTTGATGTTGTTTTCTGCTATCAACAGCGTGCTGAGTACTGCGAGTTCAATTCCAGTCTTCTGGGGGGCAGAGTTTTGAACTAGAAGAACAACTCATCTGGTCCACCTACTGGGAATTGAAAAGCATAAGACTAAAAATGAGAGGGGCTGTGAGTTGTTTAGCTTTCTTTCAAGCTACCATTAAATGAAAGAATCTACTGATAATTATTTGGCATATCATGCTTAAACAACTGAGAATTTTCATCTTATGAAGTTGATATATTTTTCATAGTACGTTTACACTTTTAAATTGCATTATTACCCAGAGATGGGCACAAATACATCAAAAAGTATCTTGTTACAAATTACAAATACTTGCTCATCAAATGTATCAAAATAAAATACAAAATACTGGTATGAGAAAATGTATTTAATCAAAATACAAGTATGAGAGAGTGCATTGCTGGACCCGACAGGACAACCCAGCCTCTGAGGATGCACAAGCCAGTGCATTCTTAGTGCCCGTCCCAAGTCCGGATTAATTGGGAGGGTTGTGTCAGGAAGGGCATCTGGTGTAAAATCTTTCCCAGATCAAATATGCAGATCATAAATCAGACTTCTACACTGGATCAGGCGAGGCCCAGGTTAACAAGGACCGCCACTGGTACTGTTGGCCAGCAGGGTGCTGGTGGAAACTATGCTACTGTTGGGTGAAGGAGAAGGAGAGGGGGAAGGCATGTCCAGAGGCAGCAGGAGAGGAGGAAGGGTAGGAGTGTGGAGGTGAGAGTCGGAACTTTGAATGTTGGCACTATGACTGGTAAAGGGAGAGAGCTGGCTGATATGATGGAAAGAAGAAAGGTAGGCATACTGTGTGTGCAAGATACCAGGTGGAAGGGGAGTAAGGCCAGCAGCATCAGAGGTGGGCTCAAACTCTTCTACCATGGTGCGAATGGGAGGATAAATGGGGTAGGGGTCATTCTGAAAGAAGAGTATCTCAAGAGCGTGCTGGAGGTGAAGAGAGTGTCGGACAGAGTGACGAGTATGAAGCTGGAAATCGAAGGTGTATTGATGTATGTTATCAGCACATATGCCCCGCAAGTTGGGTGTGAGATGGAAGAGAAAGACTAATTCTGGAGTGAATTGGACGAAGCAGTGGAGAGGGTACCCAAGAAGGAGAGAGTGGTGATTGGAGTGGACTTCAATGGGCATGTTGGTGAAGGGAAGAGATGTGATGAGGAGGTGATGGGTAGGTATGGTGTCAAGGAGAAAAATATGGAAAGACAGATGGTGGTGGATTTTGCAAAAAGGATGGAAATGGCTGTGGTGAATACATATTTCAAGAAGAGGGAGGAACACAGGGTGATGTTCAAGAGCGGAGGAAAGTGCACACAGGTGGACTATATCTTATGTAGGAGGCGCGATCTGAAAGGGATTGGAGACTGCAAGGTGGTGATAGGGGAGAACGTAGCTAGGCAGTATCGGATGTTGGTCTGTAGGATGACTTTGGAGACCAAGAAGAGGAAGTGAGTGAAGCCAAGGATCAAATGGTGGAAGTTGAAGAAGGAAGACTGTTGTGTGGAGTTCAGGCAGGGGTTAAGACAGGCACTGGGTGGTAGTGAAGAGTTGCCGGATGGCTGGGCAACCACTGCAGAAATAGTGAGGGAGACAGCTAGGAAGGTAATTGGTGTGTCATCAGGACAGAGGAAGGAAGACTATGAGACTTGGTGGTGGAATGAGGAAGTACAGCAAAGTATAAAGAGGAAGAGCCTGGCAAATAAGAAGTGGGATTGTAAGAGAGATGAAGAAAGTAGACAGGAAAGAAGGTCCAAAAAAGGTTCCACATCAAAGAAGGTCCAACAAAGACTTTTTTTTCTCCTGAGGAAAATGTGTAAATTTAATGTCTCCTCCCAGATGATGGGTCTCTTTTATATGGACATGTAATGTCTCCTCCCAGATGATGGGTCTCTTTATAGAAGTTTTATTGAAACAGTTTTAATGTACTGTCTTGTTGCTTGGTTTGTTAATTTGACTATGGCCAAAAAAAAACGGCTTGATAGACTCATCAAATGGGCTAGTCAGATTTCAGGGAGAAGTCAAGCCCAGCTTACTGACGTTTATAATAGGAGGGTGTTCAGGAAGGCTACTTCCCTTCTCGAGTGCCAAGGTCCCCCCCTTCAGCCAGAGTTTGAGCTGTTACCCTCAGGTTGTCGGTTGAGGATGCCCTGTAATAGGACTAAGAGATGCAAGGCTTCCTTTGCCCCCACTACCATTCAATTGTTAAATGGTAGATAGTCTTCATCTGTTGTCTGCAGATCGGTTGTTTCCTTGGTCTGCATATTTGAACTCCTTTGGTTCTCCATGCCCACTATGTCCTGTTGTCAGTTCTGCCTTGTTATGGTTTTTTTTGTTGGTTTTTTTGTGAGAATTCTATTATACTGGCTGCAAACTAATTTCCCTGTAAGGGGCAATAAAGACACTTTGACTTTGACTTTGAGGAGTACAGGGAGAGTCAGCATAAAGTGAACAGAGAGAGGTGGCAAAGGCACAGGACAAGGCGTATGGTGAGTTGTATGAGAGGTTGGACACTAAGGAGGGAGAAAGGATTGGCTAGACAGAGGGACCGAGCTGGGAAGGATGTGCAGCAGGTTAGGGCGATCGAGGATAGAGATGGAAATGTGCTGACAAGTGAGGAGAGTGTGTTGAGAAGGTGGAAGGAGTACTCTGAGGGGCTGATGAATGAAGAAAATGAGAGCGAGAGAAGGTTGGATGATGTGAGGATAGTGAATCAGGAAGTGCAGTGGATTAGCAAGGAGGAAGTGAGGGCAGCTATGAAGAGGATGAAGAGTGGAAAGGCAGTTGGTCCTGATGACATACCTGTGGAGGCATGGAGGTGTTTAGGAGAGATGGCAATGGGGTTTTTAACTAGATTGTTTAACACAATCTTGGAAAGTGAGAGGATGCCTGAGGAGTGGAGAAGAAGCATACTGGTACCGATTTTCAAGAACAAGGGCGATGTGCAGATCTGTAGCAACTACAGAGATATAAAGTTGATCAGCCACAGCACGAAGATATGGGAAAGAGTAATAGAAGCTAGGTTAAGAGAAGAGGTGATGATCAGCGAGCAGCAGTATGGTTTCATGCCACGAAAGAGCACCACCGATGTGATGTTTGCTTTGAGAATGTTGATGGAGAAGTATAGAGAAGGCCAGAAAGAGTTGCATTGTGTCTTTGTGGATTTAGAGAAAGCAAACGACAGGGTGCCGAGAGAGGAGGTGTGGTATTGTATGAGGAAGTCAGGAGTTGCAGAGAAGTATGTAGGAGTGGTGCAGAATATGTGTGAGAGAAGTGTGACAATGGTGAGGTGTGTGGTTGGAATGACAGATGGGTTCAAGGTGGAGGTAGGATTACATCAAGGATCAGCTCTGAGCCCTTTCTTGTTTGCAATGGTGATGGACAGGTTGATGGACAAGATCAGGCAGGAGTCTCCATGGACGATATTTGCGGATGACATTGTGATCTGTAGCGAGAGTAGGGTGCAGGTTGAGGAGAGCCTGGAGAGGCGGAGGTATGTACTGGAGAGATGAGGAATGAAAGTCAGTAGGAGAGAGACGGGATACATACGCGTGAATGAGAGGGAGGACAGTTGAATGGTGAGGATGCAAGGAGTGGAGGTGACAAAGGCATATGAGTTTAAATACTTGGGGTCAACTGTCCAAAGTAACGGGGAGTGCAGAAGAGAGGTGAAGAAGAGAGTGCAGGCAGGTTGGAGTGGGTGGAGAAGAGTGTCAGGAGTGATTTGCAACAGAAGGGTACCAGCAAGAGTTAAAGGAAAGGTTTACAGGATGGTTGTGAGACCAGCTATGTTGTATGGTTTGGAGACAGTGGCACTGATGAAAAGACAGGAGGCGGAGCTGGAGGTGGCAGAGGTGAAGATGATAAGATTTTCATTGGGAGTGATGAAGAAGGACAGGATTATGAACGATTATATTAGAGGGACCGCTCAGGTTGGACAGTTTGGAGACAAAGCAGGAGAGGCAAGATTGAGATGGTGTGGACATGTGTGGAGGAGAGATGCTGGGTATATTGGGAGAAGGATGCTGAATATGGAGCTGCCAGGGTAGAGGAGAAGAGGAAGGCCAAAGAGGAGGTTTATGGATGTGGTGAGGGAGGACATGCAGGTGTCTGGTGTGACACAGGAAGATGCAGAGAACAGGAAGAGATAATAATAATAATAATAATAATAAATTAAACTTATATAGCGCTTTTCTAATACTCAAAGTCGCTTTACAATAAACGGGGTGAAACACGACAACAGATAAACATAACACAGACATACAGGGGTGGATGGGAAGGGGGGCTATGAGAGGGAGAAGCGGCAGCCACACATGATGCCAGGAGTACTCTCCCACTTAAACACATACAAAAGGGCAAGAAAAACAAACATCATAAATCACATAAATCCCTGATGAAAGCAAGTCTGAAGAGGTGAGTCCTCATTATGGCTTGAATGTGGGCAGATCGCAGCAGTGTCTGATGTGCTTGGGGAGGGACTTCCAAGAGGAGGGGGCAGCAGGACAAGTGCTTGGTCCTTAGGCCTTAGATGGAAACGGATGATCCGCTGTGGTGACCCCTAACGGGAGCAGCCGAAAGTAGTAGTAGTAGTAGTAGTAGTAGTAGTAGTAGTAGTAGTAGTAGTAGTAGTAGTAGTAGTAGTAGCAGCAGCAGCATAGCTGGACCTGACAGGACATGTCACGTGATTCACTTGCATTTAGCCAAAGACTGTGATTAGGCTAATTGTTGTGCAATTTTTTTTCTACAGTTTAAACCTGGGGAAAACAATGTGTCTCATTTGAGAATAAATGACATATTAAATAATGTATTTTAACACTAGAACGACCAAAGCCATCATTTTGATGGTTTTGGACCTGCCGCTCCCCTAATGCTCCTAAAATTGCATATATTCGCCTTAAAATGAGTTTTAGATCAATTGCATAAAACAGTTATGATAAGATCTACCTCAAATGACCATGACCGATCAAAAAGATGGCTCATAATCTGTGGGTGATCGTGTGCGTCGCTGCTCTGTCCTATAAACACACTAGTGTTCTCCAGCGCAGACAAAATAGTCTAAACTTGATGTTTGCCTGTGTCCAACATGTCTGGTTACAGACGCCGTTACAGACGCACCATGACTACCACCGAGGCGCTGCAGTGTTTACAGGCATTGGACAGCGGCCATTGCAAATTGTTTGAAAAATAGCATTAAAGTTGTTAAAATTTTATTTTGGTGTCAGTTAGTTTCATACCAGACATACTAACATATGTAATACATTAATATCTCAACTGGGTATTTATCTTGACAGAATATAGAGTTTAAAAACTGGCCGTCATTTTGACGGCTCATGGTCATTTTAGGTAGGAAGAAATGCCGGTCGTTCTAGAGTTAATTATTTCAAATACACAAGTAAAAGCTCTTAAAGTATTTTGTTAAAAATTACGTCTCTGTCCAGCAAAATACAAATTACTCAAAATTAGCTAAATATGTATTTTAGTTGAAATACTGCCCATCTCTGTTCTCACCTAAAATACAGAATTGATCGGGGTGGTAACATGTTTGGTCACCTGATTTCTGAAGGACATGGGATCAATGGGATCTTCAGCAGCCAGAGAGATGGAGGACAGGAGGATGAAGAGGAGAATGATGTTGGTGAAGGTAGTGGCATTGATGATACGGTGACACAGTTTACGGAACCTGGAAAACAAAAAATGTTTGTCTTAATGACCGCACAAAACCACACACCACAGTCACACTCGAGTATTTCATACATGATTATTTTGGATGAAATCCAGTTTTTCTTCCTGCCCCCCCCCCCAAAAGAAATAAATAAATAAGTCTCGGGAAATGTGCCATTGTGGTGTTGGCCAGTCAGTCCAGGAGGTGATGCACAGGTATAGTGTCAAGGTGAGGGATGTGGAAGGACAGATGCTGGTGGGTTTTGCAGAAAGGATCGAAAAGGCTGTGGTGAGTACATATTTCCAGAAGAGGGAGGAACACAGGTCGACGTATAAGAGTGGAGTAAAGTGCACACAGGTGGACTACAGGTAGTCCCCGGGTTATGAATGTGTTCTGTTTTTGAATCTGTTATAATAATAATAATAATACATTTTATTTGTGGGCGCCTTTCAGAGCACTCAAGGACACCTTACAGAACACAGTAAAAAAAACAGCAGCACTCTATCAGACGGCGTAACATCACAACAAAGCAGGGTAGACAATAAAAGATTAACACAACAGATAAGTATAAAATCATCATCTGCACAAAACTTAGTGAGGCCTGGATCAGACTGAATATGCCAGTTTTAAAAGATGGGATTTGAGATGGGATTTGAAGGTTGAAAGAGAGTCAGTGTTGTGAATGTCTTGTGGGAGAGAGTTCCATAGGCGGGGGGGACGACGACGACTGAAGGCTCTAGTCCCCATGCTATTCAAGCGGGCCGGGCCGATGTAGTGAGTTGGAGAGCAGAAGAGGATGTGAGAGTGCGAGAGGGCGTGTGGGTATGAAGGAGTTCAGAAAGATATGAAGGAGCTAGGTTATTAAGGGCCTTAAAGGTGAGGAGCAGGATCTTGAAGTCAAATCGGTATTTAACAGGGAGCCAGTGGAGTTGCTGAACAACAGGAGTGATGTGATCTATGGAAGGAGTTCTGGTACTGATACAGGCAGCTGAATTCTGGACCAGTTGAAGCTTATGAAGACACTTGAGAGTAAGACCAAAGAGGACAGAATTGCAGTAGTCAATACGGGATGTAACCAGGGTGTGAGTGAGTATGGCGGTGCTTTTAGGTGTAAGTGATGCCGAAGACGATTAATATTGCATAGGTGGAAGTATGCAGACCAAGTAACATTGTTGATGTGGGCTTCAAAAGATAATGTGCTGTCCAGGATGACAGCACATTACATACAAATTTGACAGGTGTCAAATTTGTATGTAAGTCGGAACAGTTATGTATAGTTCACATCTAGCGTCAATTAATCAAAAGTTTGTCTTAGTATATAGTATCTATTTGACCTAAAACATCACGAATATAATAATGCAGTAATAATAATATATGTAACTACAGTACAGTGTGTATAATTGAGAGAGAGTGTGTGTATAGGTATAAACATTAAAGAAACATGCATGCTCAATAATCCAGGTAAGAAATCAGCGCACAAGGCTGTGTCCAGATGAACTGATTCATCTTTTCTTTGATTAAAGAAACATGTCTTACATTACAAACTCCCCACCTGCCTCTGTCCCCAGAGCGGGTCATGACCGGTGGAGGCTGTTTGACGCCAGAAATGAGAACCCGCTCGCAGCTCACCTCCCCGCCTCACCGGGTCAGTGAAAAAAATAATAAAGCATTTCACCTCTCTGAACGCTTTATTATTTCCAATTTCTTTTTATTGATTTTTTTTAAATATTCTGAAATATATAATAAAGTATTATATAGCATGTAAAATATAAAGTGACCCTCCCCTTTTCCAACCCTCTGATCTCGCCAACGCATCCTCCCAATCAATCCCCCCACCCAGTCCAACCCCCAGTCCCACCCCAGCAGGCTACAACTGTCCACAACTAATTCAAACAATATTAACAATGGCAATAATAAAATACATTACAAAAAGGTGTAAATTTCAAAAAAGAGCGATAGAAAAAAAAACATAAAAAAGTAAGAGAATGGAATCATACATGCAGCTACACATATTAATCCACACATTCTTACATTCCTCCATACAATTAGAGCACTATGCATCATTCCAATTTGTTATCTCAGTAACAGTAGTGAAATAAAATATAAATGGGGTCCACATTTTACTGAACTCAGCCATGTTCCCCTTTAAAGTAAATTGAATCTTTTCTAGTTTTAGATAGAACATGCCATCCCTTAGCTATCTGGCATGTGAAGGGGGTTTGAGGTTTTTCCATTTGAGCAAAATAAGACGATGCACTAGCCTGCAAGTAAAAGCAACTGTATTAGAGACATTTATCGACCAGATAGCATTCTCTGCTTTTACAATAAAAATGGTGGTCAGCGGATATGGTTCAACTAATATGTTGTAGGCTTCACTCAGAGATGTGAATATTGAACCCAAGAATGTTTGCAGACAAGGGCATAACCAAAACATGAATTAAAGTGGCCGGTGCTGATTTACATTTATCACAGGTAGGGTCCAGATTTGGGTAAATTTTGGCTAGTTCGGCTTTCGTAAAGTGGATACGATGCAAAATCTTAAATTGGATGAGTCCATGTCTGCTGCAAGGAGATGAAGCATGTACTTGTTTAAGAATAGCACTCCAAGTTTCGTTTAAAAGCGGGGGACCTAAATCCTGTTCCCATTCTGTTCTAATTATATCTTCTGACTGGAGGCTCATCTCACTAATGATTCCATAAATCTGGGAGATTATACCCTTTTTATCTGTATCAAGAGACAGCAAAGTATCAACTAGGGTAGTTGGAGGCATGATGGGAAAGGAATTATATTGTTTTTTGACAAATTATAAGTATCGATTGTAAATATTAAAGAAGTGAACATGTGGTAGTTTATATTCCATTGTTAGCTGCTCAAATATTCCCTCCATACAAAGATCCTTAACAAACTGTATCCCCCTCCCATGCCAGGCATGGAAGGTCACATCCAAGTGTATGAGATGGCACAGGATTGTTGACTGAGTTGCCAGTAGCGACCTGTAGGGCAGAGGAGACCAGAAAGCGGATAGGAAGGTTATAATACTCTACTACAACCCAGTCTGGCACATTGTCACCAGAGTAACCCTTTGCCCAAAAGATAACTTTGTGGCTATTACTTGCCCAATAATAATGCAAAAGATTGGGCATGGCCATTCCTCCCTCCATCTTGTGTCTCTCCAAGAAGCGCCTACTGATGCATGGCAGCTTATTGTTCCATATAAATTTTGAGGGAATACTATCAATTAGGGCAAATTGTTTCTTTTGAATGATGATTGGAATGTTTTGAAAGAGCTATAGACAATGTTCATTTTAATCAAATTGATGCGACCTTCCATTGATAAGGGTAGGGTATGCCATCGTTCTAAATCTTGTTTACATTTATCTATCAAAGATGTTAGGTTAAGTTTAAGAAAGCAGTTAAAGGATCTAGGAACCACTACGACAAGGTATTTAAAGTGGGAGCTCACTCTTCTGAAAGGGAAAGCAGAAGAAGGTATATTTTGAGCAGCAGAATTGACAGGGTATAACCCAGCCACTGAGGATGCACAAGCCAGTGCATTCTTAGTGCCGGTCCCAAGCCCGGACAAATGGGGAGGGTTGCGTCAGGAAGGGCATCTGGCGTAAAATCTTTGCCAAATCAAATATGCGGCTCATAAATAAGATTTCCATATCGGATCGGTTGAGGCCCACGTTACCAACGATCGCCACCGGTACTGTTAACCACCAGGGTGCCAGTGGAAACTATGCTACTGTTGGGCGAAGGAGAAGGAGAGGGGGAAGGCATGTCCAGAGGCAGCTAGAGAGGAGGAAGGGTAGGCGTGTGGAGGTGAGAGTCGGAACTTTGAATGTTGGCACTATGACTGGTAAAGAGAGAGACCTGGCTGACATGATGGAAAGAAGAAAGGTAGGCATACTGTGTGTGCAAGGGACCAGGTGGAAGGGGAGTAAGGCCAGGAGTATCGAAGGTGGGTTCAAACTCTTCTACCATGGTGCGAATGGGAGGAGAAATGGGGTAGGGGTAATTCTGAAGGAAGAGTATGTCAAGAGCGTGCTGGAGGTGAAGAGAGTGTCAGACAGAGTGATGAGTATGAAGCTGGAAATCGAAGGTGTATTGATGAATGTTATCAGCACATATGCCCCGCAAGTTGGGTGTGAGATGGACGAAAAAGAAGAATTCTGGAGTGAGTTGGAAAATGTGGTGGAGAGGGTAGCCAAGGAGGAGAGAGTGGTGATTGGAGCAGACTTCAATGGACATGTTGGTGAAGGGAACAGAGGTGATGGGGGGGTGATGGGAAGATATGGAGTCAAGGAGAGAAATGTGGAAGGACAGAGGATGGTCGATTTTGCGAAAAGGATGGAAATGGCTGAGGTGAATACATGTTTCAAGAAGAGGGAGGAACACAGGGTGACGTACAAGAGTGGAGGAAAGTGCACACAGGTGGACTATATCTTATGTAGAAGGTGCGATCTGAAAGGGATTGGAGACTGCAAGGTGGTGACAGGGGAGAATGTAGCTAGGCAGCATCGGATGGTGGTTTGTAGGATGACTTTGGAGACCAAGATAAGGAAGCAGTTAAACACACAGCCGAAGATAAAATGGTGGAAGTTGAAGAAGGAAGACTGTTGTGTGGAGTTCAGGCAGGAGTTAACACAGGCACTGAGTGGTAGTGAAGAGTTGCCAGATGGCTGGGCAACCACTGCAGAAATAGTGAGGGAGACAGCTAGGAAGGTACTCGGTGTGTCATCAGGACAGAGCAAGGAAGACAAGGAGACTTGGTGGTGGTGGAATGAGGAAGACAGCAAAGTATACAGAGGAAAAGATTGGCAAAGAAGAAGTGGGATAGTCAGAGAGATGAAGAAAGTAGACAGGAGTACAAGGAGATGCAGCATAAAGTGAAGAGAGATGTGGTAAAGGAAAAGGCGTATGGTGAGTTGTATAACAGGTTAGACACTAAGGAGGGAGAAAAGGACTTGTGCCGATTGGTTAGACAAAGAGACCGAGCTGCAAAGGATGTGCAACAAGTTAAAGCGATCAAGGATAGAGATGGAAATGTGCTGACAAGCGAGGAGAGTGTGCTAAGAAGGTGGAAGGAGTACTTTGAGGGGTTGATGAATGAAGAAAACGAGAGAGAGAGAAGGTTGGATGATGTAGGGATAGTGAATCAGCAAGTTCAGTTGATTAACAAGGAGGAAGTGAGGGCAGCTATGAAGAGGATGAAGAAGAGTGGAAAGGCAGTTGGTCCTGATGACATACCTGTGGAGGCATGGAGATGTTTAGGAGAGATGGCAGTGGAATTTTTAACTAGATTGTTTAACACAATCTTGGAAAGTGAGAGGATGCCTGAGGAGTGGAGTAGACGCATACTGGTACCGATTTTCAAGAACAAGGGCGATGTGCAGAACTGTAGCAACTACAGAGGTATAAAGTTGAGATTTGGGAAAGAGTAATAGAAGCTAGGTTAG
Organism: Lampris megalopsis; assembly: GCA_022114975.2. Taxonomy (NCBI): domain Eukaryota; kingdom Metazoa; phylum Chordata; class Actinopteri; order Lampriformes; family Lampridae; genus Lampris; species Lampris megalopsis. The sequence goes on from JAJHIY020000431.1 coordinate 3,730,982, forward strand.
GAGGAGGATAGGTGATGATCAGCGAGCAGCAGGCCACGAAAGATCACCACAGATGTGATGTTTGCTTTGAGAATGTTGATTGAGAAGTATAGAGAAGGCCAGAAAGAGTTGCATTGTGTCTTTGTAGATTTAGAGAAAGCATACGACAGGGTGCCGAGAGAGGAGGTGTGGTATTGTATGCGGAAGTCAGGAGTTGCAGAGAAGTATGTAGAAGTGGTGAAGGATATGTATGAGGGAAGTTTGACAATGGTGAGGTGCGTGGTTGGAATGACAGATGGGTTCAAGGTGGAGGTGGGATTACATCAAGGATCGGCTCTGAGCCCTTTCTTGTTTGCAATGGTGATGGACAGGTTGACGGACAAGATCAGGCAGGAGTCTCCATGGACGATGATGTTCGCGGATGACATTGTGATCTGTAGCGAGAGTAGGGTGCAGGTTGAGGAGAGCCTGGAGAGAAGAGGAATGAAAGTCAGTAGGAGCAAGATGAAATACCTATGCGTGAATGAGAGGGAGGACAGTGGAATGGTGAGGATGCAAGGAGTGGAGGTGACAAAGGCATTTGAGTTTAAATACTTGGGGTCAACTGTCTGATGTAACGGGGAGTGCAGTAGAGAGGTGAAGAAGAGAGTGCAGGCAGGGTGGAGTGGGTGGAGAAGAGTGTCAGGAGTGATTTGCGACAGAAGGGTACCAGCAAGAGTTAAAGGGAAGGTTTACAAGATGGTTGTGAGACCAGTTATGTTATATGGTTTGGAAACAGTTGCACTGACGAAAAGACAGGAGGCGGAGCTGGAGGTGGCAGAGTTGAAGATGCTAAGATTTTCACTGGGAGTAACGAAGAAGGACAGGATTATGAACGATTATATTAGAGGGACAGCTCAGGTTGGACGGTTTGGAGACAAAGCAAGAGAGGCAAGATTGAGATGGCTTGGACATGTGTAGAGGAGCAATGCTGGGTATATTGGGAGAAGGATACTGAATATGGAGCTGCCAGGAAAGAGGAAAGGAGGAAGGCCAAAGAGGAGGCTTATGGATGTGGTGAGGGAAGACATGCAGGTGGCTGGTGTGACAGAGGAAGACGCAGAAGACAGGAAGAAATGGAAACGGATGATTCGCTGTGGCGACCCCTAACGGGAGCAGCCAAAAGTAGCAGTAGAGAATTGACAGGTTATAATTCACTTTTCTCCAGATTTAATTTGTAGCAGGACAAATTCCCGAATTGATCTAATTTAGATAGAATGAATGGTACTGATGACACAAATTATTAATGAACAGAAGAACGTAATCTGCATATAATGCTATCTTATATACAGTGTTCCTTCAAACTATCCACTCAAACGTATGGCACTGTCGCAGTGAAACAGCAAGCAGCTCGATTGCAAGATCGAAAAGCGATGGCGAAAGGGGGCATCCGTATCTTGTTCCTCTTTGAATACGAAAACATTTTGATTGCACTTCATTTGTGCGAACACATGCCGCAGCAGCTGTCTACAGCAGTTTCACCCAGGAAATTAAATTTTGGCATGAGGCCAAATTTTCCAGTTTTAAAGCGGAAGCCCAGCTCTACCCGATCAAATACCTTTTCTGCGTCCAAGTCTATCACAAATTCAGGGGTAGCTCGTGAAAGGTCGGTATATATGATGTTGAAAAGCTTACGAATATTAAAAAGGAGTGTCTCCCTTCGATGAAGCCTGTCTGATCAGGGGATATAATGCGTGGTAGCACGTGGTAGTGTTTAGCAAGGATTTTGTAATCACCATTGAGTATCAAAATTGGCCTATATGACTCACAGAGCAGACGGTCCTTGTCCTTTTTAGGTAGCTGATTTGACATCATACATGTCAAATCAGGAGTACTTTGAGGGGCTGATGAATAAAGAAAATGAGAGAGAGAAGGTTGGATAATATGGGGATAGTGAATCAGGAAGTGCAGTGGATTAGCAAGGAGGAAGTGAGAGCAGCTATGAAGAGGATTGAGTGGAAAGGCGGTTGGTCCTGATGGCATACCTGTGGAGGTATGGAGGTGTTTAGGAGAGATGGTAGTGGAGTTTTTAACTAGATTGTTTAACACAATCTTGGAAAGTGAGAGGATGCCTGAGGAGTGGAGAAGAAAGATACTGTACTGATTTTCAAGAGTGTGCAGAATTGTGCAGAACTGTAGCAACTAACTAGCAGCAGTATGGTTTCATGCCACGAAAGGGCATTACAGATAAATGGACTGCATTTTTTTATATAGTGCTTTTCTAGTCTACCAACCACTCAAAGCACTTTATAGTCCATGCCTCACATTCACCCATTCACAAACACATTCATACACTGATGGCAAAGGCTGTCATGCAAGGTGCCAACCTGCTCATCAGGAGCAGTTAAAGGTTCAGTGTCTTGATCAAGGACACTTTGACATGCTCTCTGCAGGAGCCAGGATTGAACCAGTGACCTTCCGATTACTAGACGACCTGCTCTACCTCCTGAACCATGCCGCCCAGATGCGATGTTTGCTTGAGAATGTTGATGGAGAAGTATAGAGAAGGCCAGAAGGAGTTACATTGTGTCTTTGTGGATTTAGAGAAAGCATATGACAGGGTGCCGAGAGAGGAGGTGTGGTATTGTATGAGGAAGTCAGGAGTTGCAGAGAAGTATGTAGGAGTGGTGCAGGATATGTATGAGGGAAGTGTGACAGTGGTGAGGTGTGCGGTTGGAATGACAGATGGGTTCAAGGTGGAGGTAGAATTACATCAAGCCCTTTTTGTTTGCAATGGTGATGGACAGGTTGACGGACAAGATCAGGCAGGAGTCTCAGTAGACTATGATATTTGTGGATGACATTGTGATCTGTAGGAAGAGTGGGATGCAGGTTGAAGAGAGCCTGGAGAGGTGGAGGTATGAACTGGAGAGAAGTTGAATGAAAGTCAGTAGGAGCGAGATGGAATACACATGGGTGAAAAGAGGGAGGACAATGGAATAATGAGGATGCAAGGAGTAGAGGTGATGAAAGCATATGAGTTTAAATACTTGGGGTCAACTGTTCAAAGTAATGGGGAGTGTGGAAGAGAGCTGAAGAAAAGAGTACAGGTAGGGTGGACTAGATGGAGAAGAGTGTCAGGAGTGATTTGCGACAGAAGGGTACCAGCAAGAGTTAAAGGGAAGGTTTGCAAGATGGTAGTGAGACCAAACTTTGTTGTATGGTTTGGAGATGGTGGCACTGATGAAAAGACAGGAGGTGGAGCTGGAGGTGGCAGAGTTGAAGATGCTAAGATTTTTATTAGGAGTGACAAAGAAGGACAGGATTAGGAACGAGTATATTAGAGGGACAGCTCAGGTTGGACGGTTTGGAGACGAAGCAAGACAGGCAAGACTGAGATGGTTTGGACATGTGTGGAGAAGAGATGCTGGGTATATTGGGAGAAGGATGCTGAATATGGAGCTGCCAGGGAAGAGGAAAAGAGGACGGTGAAAGAAGAGGTTTATGGATGTGGTGAGGGAGGACCTGCAGGTGTCTTGTGTGACAGAGGAAGATGTCCAGATCAGGAAGAGATGGAAATGGATGATCCACTATGGCAACCCCTAACGGGAGCAGCTAAAAGTAGTAGGTAGTAGTAGTAGTAGTAGTAGTAGTAGTAGTAGTAGTAGTAGTGGGTGTTGGCCAGTCAGATATCAGTCATTGGGTCATTACTCCCCCATTAGTGGCAGGCTACATTAAGTTGATTTAGATTGTGGTGTGAACTACGTTCCTCTGCTTTTCCTTTTCCTTACCCCAGTGCTCATCAGGAAGTTATTCTTTTTTAAATTCAACCAGCTACTGACATAATTTCTATGTGGTAGTAACCCCCTTGCTTTAGCCCATTTCCCACTGCTCCACATCCCCCCTAATAGCTCCGGACGATGGGAGACTGAGCCTTCTGTTCTTTCTCCCCAAGCTTCTGGAACTCTGTCCTGGACTATGTCAGAACTGCCCCTTCCATCAAGGTTTATAAATCGGGCCTCAAAACCCTTCTTTATCGGGTGGCCTTCTTAGAAGCCTTTAATGGTGGCAGACCCTTGTTTTAATTTTTTTTTCTTCATTTTATTATACTCTTATTTTATTTATTTATTTATTTTTACAGCGGCCCACCCTTGTTTTATTATCTTTTACCTTTTTATTTTATTACATATTTTCTTTGTTCTTTTACTATAGTCTTTTATCTGTGACGCACTTCGAGATCTGTCTCCGCATATAAGAAGCACTATACAAACTCATTTATTATGATTCATTATTATAGATTTCACCTCCACCTCACTTTCACATTCACTGTTACAAACCCACCATAATCATCCCCATCACACCTTTACTTACATCAAGGTCTTTATCCTTGCCATAAGTAAAGTCAATCATGAACCCCCGCATCATCATACTTGTTCTGAGGGCCAAAGATGAAAAATGAGCTGGCTTCTGGCATTGGCACTGATTCCTCCTTCAGTTGCAAATCCGCCATTGGACGAGGTCTTGGACTTTCTGGTATTTCAGGATCCTCTTCCTCATCATCACCTATGTACAAAAAGGGGGTGATATGAAATTATCACCCTTGAATTTATATTAGCATGATGATCAATCGCATGGACATTAATAAGGTTTGGTAGACAGGAGGGTTTACCGGGGAAGTCCGCTGGAGGGAAAGGGTCTTTGATCTCATTCACATTTGACTCAAACTCGTCTATTTTGAGCTGCAGATTTGAAAATAAAATGCTGTTAAATGGCACTAAAAAATACTTTGGAAAATATAGTTTATTTTTATTGATGTGCATGACATAGAATCGCTACTGTCACCCATGCTTGAATGTCCAAATGTTTGTAGTTGTGCTTTCTTGTGCTTGTATATTAATATTTGCAAATGCAGCATTGTCTGATTGGATGCTGGTGGGTGCAGACTTTTTTTTTAATTCTTTATTTTTCACAGCAGTATATATTAAAAATGTATATCAAAACAATAACAGTTTCATTTTCTTCTGCCATTCAGGTTTTTTTTAAACTTACAAGAGAAAGTAAGAAAAGAAAAAAAAACAAACAAAAAACTATAGAGAGAGAGAGAGAGAGAGAGAGAGAGAGAGAGAGAGAGAGAGAGAGAGAGAGAGAGAGAGAGAGAGAGCAAAAGAAACTTAAAGAACTTTATACAATTTGGGAGAGGTAACGTGTGTACATAAGACTATACAGGAGAGAGGTGATATGAGGATTCCCAGTTTGTGGTAGGGGGAGTGTGAAGGTTCCCAATGCATGATAGGGAAAAGGAGTGTGAGGGTAGAGAGAGAGGGTGTATTAAAATCTAATTAATTCAATATCTCCACAAAATCTGGCCTTAAGGGCCTCACATATTTGACCCACTTGGTCCAGAATTTATCAAACTTCTTTTTCTGAAGACGGAGCGAAAAAGTAATCTTTTCCATAACATAAATGTCCATTTACTATATCTATCCACTCCTGTATTGTGGGGGGTTCGGGAAGTAACCAATGTCTTGTGAGTGCTTTTTTACCAGCACATGTCAAAATACCAAATAAATATTTATCCGGCCGTCCTGCCTGGAAATTGGCATTTCCTAAGAATATTGTGGAAAACTGCAAGGGCAGATCATTATTAAGTATGCTTTTCAATGCTTTGTGAAGCTCTTCCCAGAAAGGTCTTATCATTGGGCACTCCCAGAATATGTGCCGGTGGTTGGCTTCCTGAAGTCCACACTGTCTCCAACATTTGGTGTCCCCCCCATCAATATGTGCTTTCTGTTTTGGTGTAATAAAAAATCGACTAAAACACTTCCACCCAAACTCCCGCCATGTATGGGAGCTGGTGCATTTCCAATGGAATTTACATACATCAAGCCAATCGTCATTTGATATTGTCAAGTTACCTTCTTTTTCCCATTTTTCTTTGATGTATTCTGTAGAGTGGGAATTTTGTCATAAGGCCTTTATAAAATTTCGAGACAACACCCCTATTTGAGTCTTTTTGATAGGCACCAATAAATATCCTCAGTATAGGATCATTAAATCTGTTTTATCTTTAATGTTTTGTTCAAAATGATTAAGTATCTGGAGATACCTATAGTAATCAGATTTTTCAAGATCATATTATTTCCTCAACTTTTCAAAGTCTTTTAAGTGTCCCTTTTCTGTTAGGGAATAGAATGTTGTTATTCCTTTTGAAATCCAGGACTTAAATCTATAATCCATTTTATTAGGCTTGAACTCAGGATCATAGGCACCTCATTGAATTATTTGTAATGTATGGCCCAGTTTAAATTCTTCTCTTATCATATTCCAGATTTTTAGTTGGGCGTTAACCCATGGATTTTGCACCTTATCTATAAACCTTCCTAATTTTTTGTGAGCCAATACTGCATGAATTGGTGGATCATTCATAACAGAGAGTTCAATATCTTTCCACCTGGCATGAAATGTTGGGTTACATACACTCACCGGCCACTTTATTAGGCACACCTGTCCAACTGCTCGTTAACGCAAATTTATAATCAGCCAATCACATGGCAGCAACTCAATGCATTTAGGCATGTAGACATGGTCAAGACGATCTGCTGCGGTTCAAACCGAGCATCAGAATGGGGAAGAAAGGTGATTTAAGTGACTTTGAACGTGGCATGGTTGTTGGTGCCAGACGGGCTGGTCCGAGTATTTCAGAAACTGCTGATCTACTGGGATTTTCACGCACAACCATCTCTAGGCTTTACAGAGAATGGTCCGAAAAAGAGAAAATATCCAGTGAGCGGCAGTTCTGTGGGCGAAAATGCCTTGTTGATGCCAGAGGTCAGAGGAGAATGGCCAGACTGGTTCGAGCTGACAGAAAGGCAACAGTAACTCAAATAACCACTCATTACAACCGAGGTATGCAGAAGAGCATCTCTGAACGCACAACACGTCGAACCTTGAGGCAGATGGGCTACAGCAGCAGAAGACCACACCGGGTGCCACTCCTGTCAGCTAGGAACAGGAAACTGAGGCTACAATTCGCACAGGCTCACCAAAATTGGACAATAGAAGATTGGAAAAACGTTGCCTGGTCTGATGAGTCTCGATTTCTGCTGCGACATTCGGATGGTAGGGTCAGAATTTGGCGTCAACAACATGAAAGCATGGATCCATCCTGCCTTGTATCAACGGTTCAGGCTGGTGGTGGTGGTGTAATGGTGTGGGGGATATTTTCTTGGCACACTTTGGGCCCCTTAGTACCAACTGAGCATCGTATCAACGCCACAGCCTACCTGAGTATTGTTGCTGACCATGTCCATCCCTTTATGACCACAGTGTTCCCATCTTCTGATGGCTACTTCCAGCAGGATAACACGCCATGTCATAAAGCTCGAATCATCTCAGACTGGTTTCTTGAACATGACAATGAGTTCACTGTACTCAAATGGCCTCCACAGTCACCAGATCTCAATCCAATAGAGCACCTTTGGGATGTGGTGGACCGGGAGATTCGCATCATGGATGTGCAGCCGACAAATCTGCAGCAACTGCGTGATGCTATCATGTCAATATGGACCAAACTCTCTGAGGAATGTTTCCAGTACCTTGTTGAATCTATGCCACGAAGGATTAAGGCAGTTCTGAAGGCAAAAGGGGGTCCAACCCGGTACTAGCAAGGTGTACCTAATAAAGTGGCCAGTGAGTGTATGTTGATTAAGGGTTTAGTCTCAGCTGCATAAAAATAATCTTTGAACCAGGGTAATGACATTCCTCCTTTCTCCCTTGGTAGTTGTAGAGTTTTGAGTTTAACCCTGGGTTTTTTTCCCTGCCAAATAAATCTGGAAATGATCTTATTCAATTCGGAGAATTGGTTTGAAGACATTTCTACAGGGAGTACTTGAAATAAATAGAGATATTGGGGAAGGATGTTCCTCTTTACAGAATCAATTCGATGACTGAGACCAAGGAAAAAGACAGCATTCCATCTATGTATATTGTCTTTAATTTTTGTTAAGAGGGGACCATAATTTATTTCTGCCAGTGTTGAGATTTTTTTTGGTAAGTATATTCCTCAATCTTTCAGTGAGTTCTGATTCCAATTAAGGTGGAATTTTTCTCTAAGGTGTTTTGAGGGTGTATAATTAAAAGCCAAAATTTGCATTTTCTTTACATTTAGTTTGTATCCTACATATCTACCAATTGTTTCTAGGAGTTTCATTAATTCAGAAAATGAGTTCGGGGGTTTACTTAAATAAATCAAAATATCATCAGCGTACAAAGCCAGTTTGTGGTCTTCTCCATTTATGCAGATGCATTTTATGCTTTCAGTCTGCCTTATCCACTGTGCAAGAGGCTCAATATAAAGCGCAAAGAGTAACGGTGAGATTGGGCACCCTAATCTCGAACCACGCTCTAATATAATAGTATCTGAAAGGTACCCATTTAGTTTAATTCGGGCTAATGGTTTATTATATAACGTACGGGTGCCCTTTACGAAGTTTTTGTGTAGGCCAAATTTTTCAAGAATGTTGTATAAGAACGGCCAACTCACTGAATCAAAAGCCTTCTCAGCATTCTGACTAACTAAGAGGGCTTCCCGTTTATTATGTTGGATATGGTTTAATATGTGCAATGATCGTCTAATATTACCGTGAGCTTGTCATTGTGGGATAAACCCAGTCTGGTCATTATGTATAAGCTGGGGAAGGATGTTTTCCAGTCTTTTGGCAAGAATGGCTGTATATAATTTGTAATCAATATTCAGCACTGAAATTGGTCTGTATGACCCACATTCTAATCTGTCCTTTCCCTCCTTTGGGATAACCGAGATAATGGTCTCACTCCATGATGGAGGCATTTTAGCATCCATTTAACATGTATTGCAAGCCCACAGAAGGTTTGGTATTAACTCCAGTCGAAAAGCCTTATACCACTCTGACGAGAAGCCATCCGGACCAGGTGACTTATTCGCTTTGAGCCTGGAGATTGCGCTGTTTAGCTCTGTCTCAGTTACTGCAGCTGTTAATGTTTGATTTTGTTCCTCTGATAGAACAGCTAAATTGAGAGAATCAAGGAACTTTCCAATTTGTTGCTCGTCCTCTAAGTGGGATTGTGTGTACAAGGACTTGTAGTATTTTTTAAACGTTTTTTGTATTTCATCTTGTTTATACTGTATGGTCTTAGAGACCGGGTCCCTTATTTTGTATACTGTGTTATCCGCTTGTTTTTTTTGTAGCTTCCTTGCTAAAAGTTTACTTGATTTTAAGCCTGACTCATAGTATTTCTGTTTTGTAAATATCATCTTTTTTTCCATTTCCTGTGAACACAATATATTTATTTCATTTCTGATTTTCTTTATTTTTGTCATCAGATTCGGTTTTTGTTCCTTTTTATGTTGTGTCTCAATATCTTTTAATTCTTTATTAAGGTTTATTAGTCTTAATTGTTTTTCTTTCTTTTCATGGGCACAGAAAGATATAATTTTCCCCCTAACGACTGCTTTTAAGGTATCCCATACTATAGGCGAATCAACCTCTCTCTTATCATTCTCTTCTAGAAACAGTTTTATTTCCTCTCTCATTTGAGTCTTAAATTGTGGGTTGTTTAGGACACTTGTATTTAGCCTCCACAATGTTCTCCCCGGTCTGATGCATATAGTGCAAGAGAGAGGTGCATGATCAGATAAGTCAATACTTCCAATATCGCAACTATGCATTCTATGGCGGTCTCTCTTTAACACAAAAAAATAATCTATCCTTGAGTATACATCATGGGGGCGTAAATAAAAAGTATAATCACGGCCTGAGGGATAAAAATCTCTCCAAAGATCTAATATGCCCAGTTCTGCCATCAGAACATTAATTTTCCTATGTAATAATGTAGCGGATGAGTTTTTTTATTAATGTAGTTTTGGGTTGAGACGTATGTTCCAGTCTCCACCGCATATGACAATTCCTGTTGCCCCTATCATCAAATCAAATGTTTTTCTGTAAAAAGCAAAATCATTTCCAGGTGGGACATAAATGCTACCCAGTGTTATGATAGTGTCATCTATTTTTCCTGAGACTAATATATACCTCCCTACCTTGTCCGAAACCTCTGAAAGTTGTTCAAATGGTACTTTTTGTGATATTAAAATTGCTACGCCTCTTCTATAACCTGATTTATAGGATGAATAATACACCCTTGAAAACCCCATTCTTTTTAGTTTTTCATGTTCTGATGAAGTGAGATGTGTCTCTTGCAGAGCACTATCTGTGCATTTTCCCTTTTCATTTTTGACAGTATTTGACTTCTCTTAGCTGGGTTTAAAATCCCATTCACATTAAATGAAATAACTTTAAGGACTTGCTTATCCATAGTCTCCTACATTGGTTACCACAAATAAAGCTCTCCCGATGTCTCTACTGGCATTAGATTTGTACAACAAAAATACCTCTCCCAGGGAACAAACATAAAACAAGAACCAAGTCAAAACAATTTTTAACAAAACGCCACCGAAACAGTTATGAACAGTTGTTTCCGATGTTGAGGCTCGTTTCAAAAGAGCCTTATGGGGGCTTTGTAAAGTCAAAGCCCCCATAAGGGAATGTCCCACGTTGCAACAGAGGTGGGGCCCTAAGGTGTGGCTGCATGCTAACCAATGTCCAAATATAAAGTTGTAAATAATAATGAGATTATACAGAGAGAAGAAAAAAACAAAAACAAAACAAATTGTGAACAGTTCGCCAATTAACAAGTCCCGACTATTTCAATTAGTTAGAAAATAGAACTTTAGAATTTATATTGTAATGTGCATGGATAAGTAGACACGTTGGTCCTTGACTAACGGGTCGGACCCTTTAGTCGACTGGTTAACGTTGTCGCTTGCGGAGTGGGAGACACGGGTTCGCGTCCCGGCTGTGGCGACGATCTCCCAGACTGCCCCCCGAATTCGCTACATTGGTGTCAGAAGTGGGATGGTGAGACCGTGAGGTCATCGGAAGCGCGTCCGCCCAGAGGCGTGAGGGAGTTGATATGTCCCGACGGAGGGGGTAGTGTAACGTGCATGGATAAGTAGACACATGAGTCCTTGACTAACAAGCCGGAACCTTTAGTCGACTGGTTAACGTTGTCGCTTGCGGAGTGGGAGACACGGGTTCGCGTCCCGGCTGTGGTGACGGTCTCCCGGGCTGCCCCCCAAATGCGCTACAGTATGTAGCTATGCAAATAACCATGGTGAGGCACAGCACTCAATCAGATCAAACTTATCTGCATTTGGAACAAAACGTTAGACCATCAGTCTCCTGTTGCGGGGGATCACCTTCTGAATTTCTGGAGATTTTCTTTATATTGAAAGCGGAGGTTTTTCTTGGGCTGTGTGCCGCCTTCCGCTGAGTTGAGTTCTTGATCTACACCCCGGTCGCGCCGTCTCCTTGCCACCTGCCAGGTAGACAGGAGCCCCATCTCTTCTTGATGCGGAGAGGCGGAGGACTTCACCACAGACACTGGGAATCCTCGTGAAGCCATATCCCTCGTTGCCTCCGTAGCATCCTTGTATAGCCGGGTGCCGTCGTCGTAGAAGACCCGCATCTTTGCAGGGTACGGTGTCTGAAACTTTATTTGTTTTTCTTTCAAAATTTTCTTGGCTTCGGCATATTCACTAAGATTCTTAAGCACTTCCGGGGGGGAGTCACCGTCGATGTAAAAGCGGGCATTGTTGCAGAACACTTCTTTTTTCTGCCAGGCTCTCCAGAGCGCCTCCTCTTTCGTCCGATAACTCCCGAACTTGACCACTACAGATCAGGGCTTGGCCTGCGGGCCGCTGGGCTTCGGTGCTAATGCCTGGTGTGCCCGCTCAGTTCCCAGGTCTCTGACACGGGGAAGGTCCAGCGCGCTTGTAAATAAGTTGTCTATAAAACCCACCATATCGGTGCCCTCTTCATCTTCTGGTACTCCGTAAACCCTTAAATGACCCCTCCACGCTCGCCTCGGCCCTCCTGGTCTATCAGCCTGGCTTCCAGGTTAGCCTGCCGCTGTATTAGCCGCTTGAAGCACGGACTCCATTTGGTTAATTCTGCCCTCTGCCTCATCCAGTCTGTCGCGTGTCCTCTTTAGTTCTTAATGTCGGACAGCTGTGCCTTGTTGTCTCTTCTGAACTCCCGGACTTCATTGAGAACACATCGCAGGCTAACTTCGGGGCCGTCTTCGCCATGTGGCGCAGATGAGTTTGGGGAGCTTCTTCGGCTGCCTCGTCTCACTTCGGGATCGTTTTCCATCACGTTCATCGTTGTCCTACGTCTAGTATTACCCCTTTTCTTCATTGTTCGACAAAAAACTTCACAAGGGTTAACAGAACTAAAGTTTTTGGAGTTATTTCTCAAAACCGTTGGGGAGGTTGAAAATTAGGCTGCCATTCTCTCGGTGGTGGAACCGGAAACCCCCGGGTGCAGACTCTTTATTTAGAAAGACAGACCTGCCTTTTACTTTTTCAAGACCCTAGAAAAATGTTCTTTCTGAGTCTAAAGAATGGTGGAAATTGTTCAAGGTTTGGTTATTTTACAAGGCATCATCAGCATCAGCATCATCAGCATCATCATCATCATGTCGAGTATCCTCAGATGAATATGATTACAAGGCATATATGACAAAGATATGAGTTTTGCTTGCATTTTTAGCAATTCTTTATGAAGATTGATATTAATCCACTCACGCACATTGAGATTGGTAAAAGCAGCAGGACAAACAAATGTTACCAACTAGGGGCTGGTAACACCGGTGGCGAGGGAAGCCGTCAGGCTGAAGAAGGAGGCCTTTCGGGCTTGGTTGGCCCACTCAGGGGTCTCCTGAAGCAGCAGACAGGTACCAGGAGGCCAGATGGGCTGCAGCTTCGGCAGTTGTGGAAGCAATAACTCAGGTGTGGGAGGAGTTCGGCAAGGCTATGGAGGAGGACTTTCGGTTGGCCTCAAGGAAGTTCTGGCAAACCATCCGGCGATTCAGGAAAGGGCAGCAAGGCTTGACTCAGGCTGTGTTCAGCAAGGAAGGGGAAGTGCTGACCCAGACTGGGGATGTAGTTGGGTGGTGGAAAGAACAATTTGAGGAGCTCCTGAACCCGGCCAACATGTCCTCAGTGGAGGAGGTAGAGTCTGAAGACTCGGGGAAAGCCATGCCCATATCCTTGGAAGAGGTCTCTGAGGTAGCTAAGAAGGTCCTTGTTGGCAGGGCACCGGGTGTGGATGAGATTCACCCTGAGATGCTGAATTCTTAAAAACGTGGCAACTGAGGAAATTCGGCCTGCCACAGGAGATCTTGAGCCAGTTCAACACCACAGGCATTGAATCTGTCCTGTGCATATCTATCATGGTCTGGTTCAGAGCAGCGACAAAACAGGATAGGAACAGACTGCGGCAAACAGAAAGGTCAGCAGAAAAAAAACATTGGTATTCCCCTGTCCATACCGCAGAACCTGTACACCTCTAGAGCCTGTAAACAGGTGGGCCGAATCAGCCCCCCCCCCCACACACACACACACCTAGGACACAACCTGTTTGAATTCCTACCCTCTGGCAAGCACTACAGAGTGATGGGCACCAAAACCACCAGACATAGGGACAGCTTTTTCCCACAGGCCATGTCTCTCATGAACACTTAACAGTATGGTGTTAATTTGACACTGAGTAAATAGCCCATTCTAGTCAACATTTCTCATCTACATATCTACAATATACAATACAAGTGTTTTGAAATACAAATGTACAATTGTAAATACACATTCAATGATGTATACTGTTTACAATTATTGCTGTTATTGTTGTGGTTGTAACATGGGTTTTTAATATAGTATGTAGTTGTGAGGTGGATGGTAGGTGAATACATAGTGTATACTTCTGGTATAAAAGATAATATAGTGTAATATAGTGGGAGTATAAAGTGCTGTATATGAGCACGATGATGATGATGGCATTGTGGTATGGTATATGGCATAGTGTATAGGCAATCTAGTATATAAGCAATATGGCATACTGTATGGGCATATGTTCTTGATAACTCAGCCATAACAAGACTCTATATAGCAGTGAAATGTCTGTTGTGCAGACATGCTTGCCTCCCATGTCCTGTTGTTGCTCCACTTATTTCCTCTGGTTTTTTTTGTTTTGTTTTTTGTTTTGGTTTACTTGTCTGTTGTTTTATTTTCTTTTTTCCCTTTTTTGTGTGAGTGATGTCTGCAAGAGCTAGAAGCTGCTGTGTACTGCAGTCAGATTCGTCATGTGCACTTGGCCAACAAATAAATAAATAACAAATAAATCAATAAAGTTGATTCTGATTCTGATTCTGATGCCAACACAGACCGTTAGAATTTGAAAGCTTCGACAGCTTAATTAAAAATAGCCACCAAGTTTGGTGATGTTTGGACACCAGGCCCATGCACATGTTCAGAGCTGGTGGCGCCGCCTATTGAGTGATTTCAAAATAGTTTTACACACATGATTCAACGTTGCTATGCAACATATCCTGCAAGTTATGGGATGATTGGTCCAACGGTTGTTTTCTATCATGTTTTGAGCAACACCCTTTTGGAGTTCATTGGTCAGTATCTTGAAAACTACATAAGATATCAACAAATCTTATAAGCTTGGTCCAGTAATGATCCACAGACAATTTAGTAGCAATCCGACCTATGCTTTAGGAGAAGATGGAAAATGTCTTTTTCAAAAAATTCAAATGGTGGAAAATTTAGTCGGGCGGACTTCAGTGGTTCTTGGGGCAAATTTGTAGCATGAGGATAGATGGCTGTGTGTACCAAGTTTCATATAAATTGGACTTATGGCGAAGGAGTTATCCATCCATCCATTATCTGGACCACTTATCCTGCTCTCAGGGTCGCGGGGATACTGGAGCCTATCCCAGCAGTCATTGGGCGGCAGGCGGGGAGATACCCTGGACAGGCTGCCAGGCCATCACAGCCCCCCCCCACACACACACACACATATTCATACATAGGGACAATTTAGTATGGCTGATTCACCTGACTTGCAAATTTCAAAATTTGACTTTAATTGTAGTGCCCCCATAAGGCCAACTAGAGTCATATTTCTTGGGCAGCACTTGCCCAAAACTTTCAATCTATGGGCAAAATATCATGTCTCTGCCATTAACCATCTCACAAGAATTTGTGCAAAAATGTCTAAGAAAAAAAAAAAACAATCTAATACTTTCGACTGCTCCCGTTAGGGGTCGCCACAGCGGATCATCTATTTCCATCTCTTCCTGCCCTCTGCATCTTCCTCTGTCACACCAGCCACCTTCATGTCCTCTCTCACCACATCCATAAACCTCCTCTTTGGCCTTCCTCTTCTCCTCTTCCCTGGCAGCTCCATATTCAGCATCCTTCTCCCAATTACCCAGCATCTGAGGTCCTTTTATTCAGCCCCCCTAACCTAACTGAAGACATGGAAAAGAGTCTAGGGAACCTGTCCTCACAACATTAAGCACTCTGTCCACAATTTGGGTGTCCTTTTTGATTCCAAGCTCCATTTTGACACACAAATCAACAAGGTAGTACAGTCTTGCTTTCTCCAAATTAAGAACATCGCAAAAGTTAAAAATGTTCTATGTCAAACGGACCTTGAGAAAGTCATCCATGCATTCAACTCATCACATCTGGATTATGGTAACTCCCTGTATTCAGCACTCAGGCAAAAGTCCACCTCCCACCTCCAGCTCATCCAAAACTCAGCTGCCAGACTGTTAACAAACTCCCAGAGACATGAACACGTCACTCCCATTCTCGGAACGCTTCACCGGCTACCTATTAAGTACAGGATCCATGTTAAACTTTGACTAATTACTTTGAAAGCTCTACATGGCCTCGCTCCTGCATGTATCACTACTCACAGCCCATGGGCCTGGCTGCTGCCTGCCTCCTCAGGCAGGTTCCCTCAGCCAACCTCCTTACTAAAGGTGACCAGGCAGAGCCCCACAGCTGTGGACCTCCCTACCTGAGCAGACCTGGCTAGCAACCTCACGGCCTTCTTTTACATCACGTCTTAAAACTTTTTTACAGTAAATCCGTTTGTTGCTAGCTGTTGTTGTTATGTTTTTTTATTTTTCATAGTGATTATATATCTTATGCTGTTATAATTTCACATTTTTAATTCTTTATATTTTTTCATCACCTTATTTTAATTGTTTTTATTATATTCCTTATCATCTTCTTCTTCTTCTCCTTTCGGCTTGTTTCCTGTTTCCCAGGGGTCCCCACAGCGGAATCGACAGTTTCCATCGGTACCCTGTGAGGGCACAACACCGATGGTGGTCTTGTCAATCCGCATAATGATCTGGCAAAATTTTACATCGGATGCCCTTCCTGACACAACCACTAACCCTATGGACGTATATTCCTTATCATATTCTCTTCATTTTAGTTATGTTCTTGTGACTTTATCCTGATTTTGCTTTACCTTGATCTGTGGAGTGCATCTCGCGTTATGTATATTTGTATTGTATTTTGTTGTCTTGTCTTGACTGTGCATTATTTTATCCTGTTGTGTGGGGCACTTTTTAGCACTGTCCAGAAAGGTGCGATATAAATAAAGTTTATTAATTATTATTATTATTATCTCTCCTATGCACATGTCCAAACCATCTCAAACCATATAACATAGCTGGTCTCACTACCATCTTGTAAACCTTCCCTTTAACTCTTGCTGGTACCCTTCTGTCACAGATCACTCCTGACACTCTTCTCCACCCACTCCATCCTGCCTGCACTCTCCTCTTCACCTCTCTTCTGCCCTCCCCGTTACTTTGGACAGCTGACCCCAAGTATTTTAACTCATATGCCTTCATCACCTCTACTCCTTGCATCCTGACCATTCCACTGTCCTCCCTCTCATTCACACATAGGTATTCCATCTTGCTCCTACTGACTTTCATTCCTCTTCTCTCCAGTGCATACTTCCACCTCTCCAGGCTCTCCTCAACCTGCTCCCTACTCTCACCACAGATCACAATGTCATCCACAAACACCATAGTCCATGGAGACTCCTGCCTGATCTCGTCCGTTAACCTGTCCATCACCATTGCAAACAAGAAAGGGCTCAGATACAATCCTAGGCAAAAATATTAGGGCCACCTCGTCATTGTCGTTGGCATCTCTCGTGTCTGAGGATCCATTCCAAGAGATTAAAGTGTGTGCTTGAAACAAAGATGGTTTGACCTGGGGGGGGGGGGTAGCATGGTCCTCAAAAAACTCTTGGATCCATTCACTAAAGCCTTGATTAAAGTGGTGATCAGGTCGTGACACTGCTCCACACTGCTTGGCCTGGGAGGATCTAGTTCCATGGAAACACAAGAGTGAAGACGATGGGATCCGCCACAGGTTGCACCCAAGTAATGGTCGGATTGGGAGTCCGGACTGCCCACTTGTTAGGCACTTACGAGCCAGGGATGTGTGGGATTTTTATAACTGCCAGTCCACGGTCCCGTTAGGCTTTAGCCAGCTGAGTGCTGCCCAGGTTACACCAACTCCACAAGTGAAGTCTGGTCAATACCGCGAGGAGGTGCCTATCCGGGGTTTGTCACGCATGCAGCAATCAGTAGCCTGTACCTTTCAGCCTACATCACATGACGCTTCAGCATCTATACATGTGTACAACAATAGCTAGGCATTGTGGAAGCATATTTTTTTCCCCGAGTGCCCGCTTTACATACCTGCTTACATAAGTTGAGCCTTATTGAGGTATCTGTCACTTGATAATTACTTCCTGGAGGATTCTGTGTCTCTGTGAGATGGTTGCCCAAATACTAGCTACTCTTGTTTGTGCAAAAAAATACTGGTCCATGTGCCAGGCAAAACCCAAAGGTATTCAATACTAATTTATTCAGGCAGATCAGCCAAATCATTAAAACCACTGACAGGTGTAATGAAAAAACACTTCTCGTTACAAAGGCACCTGTCATGGGTCGGGATATGTTAGGCAGCAAGTGAACCATCAGTTCTTGAAGTTGATGTGTTGGAAGCAGGAAAAATGGGAAAGCGTAAGGGTCTGTGCGACTTTGACAAGGGCCAAATTGTGATGGCTAGACGACTGGGTCAGAGCATCTCCAAAACAGCAGGTCTTGTGGGATGTTCCTCCTGGTATACAGTGGTCAGTACCTACCAACCAAGGAAGGACAATAGGTGAACCAGTGACAGGGTCATGAGCGCCCAAGGCTCATTGATGCGTGTGGGGAGTGAAGGCTAGGCCAGCTGGTCTGATCCCACAGAAAAACTACTGTAGCTCAAATTGCTGAAAAAGTTAAATATGGTTATGATAGACAGTACATGTCGTTATTTCCAGTTGATTAGAGTATTGTAATGGTCTTTTTTGGTTCTACCAAAAAAACTATCAAACTGCAAAAACTCAGATAGAACGCTGCTGCTTGGCACTCCAGATGTCCCTCTCCCCAGCAATGCCCTCCAGCTCCTCCTGGGGGATCCCAAGGCGTTCCCAGGCCAGATTGGACATGTAGTCCCTCCAGCGAGTTGTGGGTCTACCCCGGGGTCTCCTCCCAGTTGGCCGTGCCTGGTAAACCTCCAAAGGAAGGTGTCCAGGAGGCATGCTAATCAGATGCCCGAACCACCTCGACTGACTCCTTTCGACGTGAAGGAGCAGCGGCTCTACTCCGAGCTCCCTCCGGATGTCCGAGCTCCTCACCCTATCTCTAAGGCTGAGCCCAGACACCCTACGGAGGAAACTCATTTCAGCCGCTTGTATCCACGATCTCACCCTTTCGGTCACTACCCAAAGGCGATGACCATAGTCTACATGTACAGATGTATATGTTGTAGATCTCAGAGTCTACATGTACAGTTGTATATGTTCTCAGAGTCTACATGTACAGTTGTAGATGTTGTAGATGTTCTCAGAGTCTACATGTACAGATGTATATGCTGTAGATCTCCGAGTCTACATGTACAGTTGTAGATGTTGTAGATCTCAGAGTCTACATGTACAGTTGTATATGTTGTAGATCTCAGTCTACATGTACAGTTGTAGATGTTGTAGATCTCAGAGTCTACATGTACAGTTGTAGATGTTGTAGATCTCAGAGTCTACATGTACAGTTGTAGATGTTGTAGATCTCAGAGTCTACATGTACAGTTGTTTTTGTTGTAGATCTCACTACATGTACAGTTGTAGATGTTGTAGATCTCAGAGTCTACATGTACAGTTGTAGATGTTGTAGATCTCAGAGTCTACATGTACAGTTGTTTTTGTTGTAGATGATCTCAGAGTCTACATGTACAGTTGTATATGTTGTACATGTTCTCAGAGTCTACATGTGCAGTTGTATATGTTGTAGATCTCAGTCTACATGTACAGTTATTTTTGTTGTAGATGATCTCAGAGTCTACATGTACAGTTGTATATGTTGTAGATGATCTCAGAGTCTACATGTACGGTTGTAGATGTTGTAGATGATCTCAGAGTCTACATGTACAGTTGTAGATGTTGTAAATCTCAGAGTCTACATGTGCAATTGTATATGTTGTAGATGATCTCAGAGTCTACATGTGCAGTTGTATATGTTGTAGATGATCTCAGAGTCTACATGTACAGTTGTATATGTTGTACATGTTCTCAGAGTCTACATGTACAGTTGTATATGTTGTACATGTTCTCAGAGTCTACATGTACAGTTGTATATGTTGTAGATCTCAGAGTCTACATGTACAGTTGTTTTTGTTGTAGATGTTCTCAGAGTCTACATGTACGGTTTTAGATGTTGTAGATGATCTCAGAGTCTACATGTACGATTTTAGATGTTGTAGATGATCTCAGAGTCTACATGTACAGTTGTAGATGTTGTAAATCTCAGAGTCTACATTTGCAGTTTTAGATGTTGTAGATGATCTCACAGTCTACATGTACAGTTGTATAAGTTGTAGATCTCACAGTCTACATGTACAGTTGTATAAGTTGTAGATCTCACAGTCTACATGTACAGTTGTATAAGTTGTAGATCTCACAGTCTACATGTAGAGTTGTGGATGTTGTAGATGGAGAGGTACATGTAAAATGGGATACATAAATCATGTAAAATGATGTTTGTATAGAGAAATGTACTTGCATAATTGAGTTGTGTATTCAAGTACAAAACTTTTTTAGACATTTGCAGATGATCATATACAGCCATGTTTTTTTTCCTATTTGCACATATTAATATACAAGTAGAAGTAAAAAAAATACAGCTAAAATTCTTCAGACATTCAAGTACAAGTTATGATCATGATTTCCCATTATATATATATATATATATATATATATATATATATATATATATATGTGTGTGTGTGTGTGTGTGTGTGTGTGTGTATGTGTGTCTGTCTGCGTGTGTGTGTATATATCTATATATATATATATATATATATGTATGTGTGTGTATATATCTATATATGTATATATATATGCATATATATGTATGTGTGTGTGTATATATATATATATATATATATATATATATATATATATGTATGTGTGTGTATATATATATATGTGTGTGTGTATGTATGTGTGTGTCTGTGTGCATGTGTGTGTGTATATATATATATATGTATGTATGTATGTATGTGTTTGTGTGTGTATGTATGTGTGTGTGTGTGTGTGTGTGTGTGTGTGCCTGGACAAAATAAAGGCGACCTGACCTTGGCAGTGGTAGGAATGCCCTCAATACCCTTGGCCCTCTGCTCAGCCAGCTTCTTAGCCAGGAGTGCCTTCTCCTCCGCGGTCTTATCCAGCATGTTGGCCCTGCAGGAAACAACACATCAGCTGCTCCCAGGTCCAGCATCCAACATGAGTGCTCCTTAACCATGTTGTTTTACAGCTATTCAAAATATCATAATGATTCCTGCACCTGCATTTCACCCACTAACAAGAACACGGATATGTTGTGTTAAATATTGTTCAAACTCCTGTTGCCTGCCTTACATATTGACTTTACGTGGAAAGCATGTTTCATTACACCGTAAAGATCTGAATCAGAGACTGTCCTTTAACCATTAGGTAGACTCACCTTTGCATTTTCTTGCGTTTTTTCTCTTCTGCTTTCTCCTTCTGGGCTGAAGTTAGAGACTCTGCCTCTGCCAAGTTGTCCACAGCAATGGCCAGGAAGACATTCAGCAGGATGACTGAATGGTAGGAAGGTCAAAGCTCATCATAACTGAACATGGAACTGTTGTGCTTATTGTTGAGACTAATAGCTAGTGGAAGAATCAATGATTATAGGAGCTTAAATTAGCTTAAATTAGCTTATATTATATTGCATTATATATTAGTACATTGGATTATAAATTATACTATTTTTTAGAGGATCATAGCATATAACAGTCACAAAATTAATCAAAAATACACATCCTTAGAGAAAGTCACGTCACTTCATCTGTACACAACATTAACTGTTAGAAACGTTTCACCATCATCTAAGTGACATCTTCAGTCTCACCTGACTGCAGGTACCCCACCCTTATAAACAATACAGTGACTGCAGGTACCCCACCCTTATAAACAATACAGTGACTGCAGGAACCCCACCCTTATAACAATAGTGACTGCAGGTACCCCACCCTTATAACAATACAGTGACTGCAGGTACCCCACCCTTATAAACAATACAGTGACTGCAGGAACCCCACCCTTATAACAATAGTGACTGCAGGTACCCCACCCTTATAACAATAGTGACTGCAGGTACCCCACCCTTATAACAATACAGTGACTGCAGGTACCCCACCCTTATAACAATACAGTGACTGCAGGTACCCCACCCTTATAACAATAGTGACTGCAGGTACCCCACCCTTATAAACACTACAGTGACTGCAGGTACCCCACCCTTATAAAAATACAGTGACTGCAGGTACCCCACCCTTATAACAATAGTGACTGCAGGTACCCCACCCTTATAACAATACAGTGACTGCAGGTAACCCACCCTTATAACAATAGTGACTGCAGGTACCCCACCCTTATAAACAATACAGTGACTGCAGGTACCCCACCCTCATAACAATACAGTGACTGCAGGTACCCCACCCTTATAACAATACAGTGACTGCAGGTACCCCACCCTTATGACAATACAGTGCCTGCAGGTACCCCACCCTTATAAACAATACAGTGACTGCAGGTGTCTCCACCCTTATAAACACTACAGTGACTGCAGGTGTCTCCACCCTTACAAACAATACAGTGACTGCAGGTGTCCTACCCTTATAAACAATACAGTGACTGCAGGTACCCCACCCTTATAACAATACAGTGACTGCAGGTACCCCAACCTTATAAACACTACAGTGACTGGAGGTGTCTCCACCCTTATAAACAACACAGTGACTGCAGGTGTCCCACCCTTATAAACAATACAGTGACTGCAGGTACCCCATCCTTATAAACAATACAGTGACTGCAGACACCCCACCCTTATAAACAATACAGTGACTACAGCTGTCCCACCCTTATAAACAATACAGTGACTGCCGGTACCCCATCCTTATAAACAATACAGTGACTGCAGGCACCCCACCCTTATAAACAATACAGTGACTACAGCTGTCCCACCCTTATAAACAATACAGTGACTGCAGGTGTCACTCCCACCCTTATAAACAATACAGTGACTGCAGGTACCCCACCCTTATAAACAATACAGTGACTGCAGGTGTCTCCACCCTTATAAACACTACAGTGACTGCAGGTACCCCACCCTTATAAAAATACAGTGACTGCAGGCACCCCACCCTTATAAAAAATACAGTGACTGCAGGTGTCTCCACCCTTATAAACAATACAGTGACTGCAGGTGTCTCCACCCTTATAAACAATACAGTGACTGCAGGTACCCCACCCTTATAAACAATACAGTGACTGCAGGTACCCCACCCTTATAACAATAGTGACTGCAGGTACCCCAACCTTATAACAATAGTGACTGCAGGTACCCCACCCTTATAACAATAGTGACTGCAGGTACCCCACCCTTATAACAATACAGTGACTGCAGGTACCCCACCATTATAACAATACAGTGACTGCAGGTACCCCACCCTTATAACAATACAGTGACTGCAGGTACCCTACCCTTATAAACACTACAGTGACTGCAGGTACCCCACCCTTATAAAAATACAGTGACTGCAGGTACCCCACCCTTATGACAATACAGTGACTGCAGGTACCCCACCCTTATAACAATACAGTGACTGCATGTAACCCACCCTTATAACAATAGTGACCGCAGGTACCCCACCTTTATAAACAATACAGTGACTGCAGGTACCCCACCCTTATAACAATACAGTGACTGCAGGTACCCCACCCTTATAACAATACAGTGACTGTAGGTACCCCACCCTTATGACAATACAGTGACTGCAGGTACCCCACCCTTATAACAATACAGTGACTGCAGGTACCCTACCCTTATAACAATACAGTGACTGCAGGTACCCCACCCTTATGACAATACAGTGACTGCAGGTACCCCACCCTTATAAACAATACAGTGACTGCAGGTGTCTCCACCCTTATAAACACTACAGTGACTGCAGGTACCCCACCCTTATAACAATACAGTGACTGCAGGTACCCCACCCTTATAACAATACAGTGACTGCAGGTACCCCACCCTTATGACAATACAGTGACTGCAGGTACCCCACCCCTATAAACAAGACAGTGACTGCAGGTACCCCACCCTTATAAAGAATACAGTGACTGCAGGTACCCCACCCTTATAAACACTACAGTGACTGCAGGTGTCTCCACCCTTATGAACAATACAGTGACTGCAGGTACCCCACCCTTATAAACAAAACAGTGACTGCCGGTACCCCATCCTTATAAACAATACAGTGACTGCAGGCACCCCACCCTTATAAACAATACAGTGACTACAGCTGTCCCACCCTTATAAACAATACAGTGACTGCAGGTGTCACTCCCACCCTTATAAACAATACAGTGACTGTAGGTACCCCACCCTTATAAACAATACAGTGACTGCAGGTACCCCACCCTTATAACAACAGTGACTGCAGGTACCCCACCCTTATAACAATACAACGACTGCAGGTACCCCACCCTTATAACAATAGTGACTGCAGGTACCCCACCTTTATAAACAATACAGTGACTGCAGGTACCCCACCCTTATAACAATACAGTGACTGCAGGTACCCCACCCTTATAACAATACAGTGACTGTAGGTACCCCACCCTTATGACAATACAGTGACTGCAGGTACCCCACCCTTATAACAATACAGTGACTGCAGGTACCCCACCCTTATAACAATACAGTGACTGCAGGTACCCCACCCTTATGACAATACAGTGACTGCAGGTACCCCACCCTTATAAACAATACAGTGACTGCAGGTGTCTCCACCCTTATAAACACTACAGTGACTGCAGGTACCCCACCCTTATAACAATACAGTGACTGCAGGTACCCCACCCTTATAACAATACAGTGACTGCAGGTACCCCACCCTTATGACAATACAGTGACTGCAGGTACCCCACCCTTATAAACAATACAGTGACTGCAGGTACCCCACCCTTATAAACAATACAGTGACTGCAGGTACCCCACCCTTATAAACACTACAGTGACTGCAGGTGTCTCCACCCTTATGAACAATACAGTGACTGCAGGTACCCCACCCTTATAAACAAAACAGTGACTGCCGGTACCCCATCCTTATAAACAATACAGTGACTGCAGGCACCCCACCCTTATAAACAATACAGTGACTACAGCTTTCCCACCCTTATAAATAATACAGTGACTGCAGGTGTCACTCCCACCCTTATAAACAATACAGTGACTGTAGGTACCCCACCCTTCTAAACAATACAGCGACTGCAGGTGTCTCCACCCTTATAAACAATACAGTGACTGCAGGTGTCTCCACCCTTATAAACAATACAGTGACTGCAGGTACCCCACCCTTATAAACAATACAGTGACTGCAGGTACCCCACCCTCATAACAATAGTGACTGCAGGTACCCCACCCTTATAACAATACAGTGACTGCAGGTACCCCACCCTTATAACAATACAGTGACTGCAGGTACCCCACCCTTATAACAATACAGTGACTGCAGGTACCCCACCCTTATAACAATACAGTGACTGCAGGTACCCCACCCTTATAAACACTACAGTGACTGCAGGTACCCCACCCTTATAAAAATACAGTGACTGCAGGTACCCCACCCTTATAACAATAGTGACTGCAGGTACCCCACCCTTATAACAATACAGTGACTGCAGATAACCCACCCTTATAACAATAGTGACTGCAGGTACCCCACCCTTATAAACAATACAGTGACTGCAGGTACCCCACCCTTATAACAATACAGTGACTGCCGGTACCCCATCCTTATAAACAATACAGTGACTGCAGGCACCCCACCCTTATAAACAATACAGTGACTACAGCTGTCTCCACCCTTACAAACAATACAGTGACTGCAGGTGTCTCCACCCTTATAAACAATACAGTGACTGCAGGTACCCCACCCTTATAAACAATACAGTGACTGCAGGTACCCCACCCTTATAACAATAGTGACTGCAGGTACCCCAACCTTATAACAATAGTGACTGCAGGTACCCCACCCTTATAACAATAGTGACTGCAGGTACCCCACCCTTATAACAATACAGTGACTGCAGGTACCCCACCCTTATAACAATACAGTGACTGCAGGTACCCCACCCTTATAACAATACAGTGACTGCAGGTACCCTACCCTTATAAACACTACAGTGACTGCAGGTACCCCACCCTTATAAAAATACAGTGACTGCAGGTACCCCACCCTTATGACAATACAGTGACTGCAGGTACCCCACCCTTATAACAATACAGTGACTGCAGGTAACCCACCCTTATAACAATAGTGACCGCAGGTACCCCACCTTTATAAACAATACAGTGACTGCAGGTACCCCACCCTTATAACAATACAGTGACTGCAGGTACCCCACCCTTATAACAATACAGTGACTGTAGGTACCCCACCCTTATGACAATACAGTGACTGCAGGTACCCCACCCTTATAACAATACAGTGACTGCAGGTACCCCACCCTTATAACAATACAGTGACTGCAGGTACCCCACCCTTATGACAATACAGTGACTGCAGGTACCCCACCCTTATAAACAATACAGTGACTGCAGGTGTCTCCACCCTTATAAACACTACAGTGACTGCAGGTACCCCACCCTTATAACAATACAGTGACTGCAGGTACCCCACCCTTATAACAATACAGTGACTGCAGGTACCCCACCCTTATGACAATACAGTGACTGCAGGTACCCCACCCCTATAAACAAGACAGTGACTGCAGGTACCCCACCCTTATAAACAATACAGTGACTGCAGGTACCCCACCCTTATAAACACTACAGTGACTGCAGGTGTCTCCACCCTTATGAACAATACAGTGACTGCAGGTACCCCACCCTTATAAACAAAACAGTGACTGCCGGTACCCCATCCTTATAAACAATACAGTGACTGCAGGCACCCCACCCTTATAAACAATACAGTGACTACAGCTGTCCCACCCTTATAAACAATACAGTGACTGCAGGTGTCACTCCCACCCTTATAAACAATACAGTGACTGTAGGTACCCCACCCTTATAAACAATACAGTGACTGCAGGTACCCCACCCTTATAACAATACAGTGACTGCAGGTACCCCACCCTTATAACAATAGTGACTGTAGGTACCCCACCCTTATAACAACAGTGACTGCAGGTACCCCACCCTTATAACAATACAGTGACTGCAGGTACCCCACCCTTATAACAATAGTGACTGCAGGTACCCCACCTTTATAAACAATACAGTGACTGCAGGTACCCCACCCTTATAACAATACAGTGACTGCAGGTACCCCACCCTTATAACAATACAGTGACTGTAGGTACCCCACCCTTATGACAATACAGTGACTGCAGGTACCCCACCCTTATAACAATACAGTGACTGCAGGTACCCCACCCTTATAACAATACAGTGACTGCAGGTACCCCACCCTTATGACAATACAGTGACTGCAGGTACCCCACCCTTATAAACAATACAGTGACTGCAGGTGTCTCCACCCTTATAAACACTACAGTGACTGCAGGTACCCCACCCTTATAACAATACAGTGACTGCAGGTACCCCACCCTTATAACAATACAGTGACTGCAGGTACCCCACCCTTATGACAATACAGTGACTGCAGGTACCCCACCCTTATAAACAATACAGTGACTGCAGGTACCCCACCCTTATAAACAATACAGTGACTGCAGGTACCCAACCCTTATAAACACTACAGTGACTGCAGGTGTCTCCACCCTTATGAACAATACAGTGACTGCAGGTACCCCACCCTTATAAACAAAACAGTGACTGCCGGTACCCCATCCTTATAAACAATACAGTGACTGCAGGCACCCCACCCTTATAAACAATACAGTGACTACAGCTTTCCCACCCTTATAACAATACAGTGACTGCAGGTACCCCACCCTTATAACAATACAGTGACTGTAGGTACCCCACCCTTATGACAATACAGTGACTGCAGGTACCCCAACCTTATAACAATACAGTGACTGCAGGTACCCCACCCTTATAACAATACAGTGACTGCAGGTACCCCACCCTTATGACAATACAGTGACTGCAGGTACCCCACCCTTATAAACAATACAGTGACTGCAGGTGTCTCCACCCTTATAAACACTACAGTGACTGCAGGTACCCCACCCTTATAACAATACAGTGACTGCAGGTACCCCACCCTTATAACAATACAGTGACTGCAGGTACCCCACCCTTATGACAATACAGTGACTGCAGGTACCCCACCCTTATAAACAATACAGTGACTGCAGGTACCCCACCCTTATAAACAATACAGTGACTGCAGGTACCCCACCCTTATAAACACTACAGTGACTGCAGGTGTCTCCACCCTTATGAACAATACAGTGACTGCAGGTACCCCACCCTTATAAACAAAACAGTGACTGCCGGTACCCCACCCTTATAACAATACAGTGACTGCAGGTACCCCACCCTTATAAACAAAACAGTGACTGCCGGTACCCCATCCTTATAAACAATACAGTGACTGCAGGCACCCCACCCTTATAAACAATACAGTGACTACAGCTTTCCCACCCTTATAACAATACAGTGACTGCAGGTACCCCACCCTTATAACAATACAGTGACTGTAGGTACCCCACCCTTATGACAATACAGTGACTGCAGGTACCCCAACCTTATAACAATACAGTGACTGCAGGTACCCCACCCTTATAAACAATACAGTGACTGCAGGTACCCCACCCTTATAACAATACAGTGACTGCAGGTACCCCACCCTTATAACAATAGTGACTGTAGGTACCCCACCCTTATAACAACAGTGACTGCAGGTACCCCACCCTTATAACAATACAGTGACTGCAGGTACCCCACCCTTATAACAATAGTGACTGCAGGTACCCCACCTTTATAAACAATACAGTGACTGCAGGTACCCCACCCTTATAACAATACAGTGACTGCAGGTACCCCACCCTTATAACAATACAGTGACTGTAGGTACCCCACCCTTATGACAATACAGTGACTGCAGGTACCCCACCCTTATAACAATACAGTGACTGCAGGTACCCCACCCTTATAACAATACAGTGACTGCAGGTACCCCACCCTTATGACAATACAGTGACTGCAGGTACCCCACCCTTATAAACAATACAGTGACTGCAGGTGTCTCCACCCTTATAAACACTACAGTGACTGCAGGTACCCCACCCTTATAACAATACAGTGACTGCAGGTACCCCACCCTTATAACAATACAGTGACTGCAGGTACCCCACCCTTATGACAATACAGTGACTGCAGGTACCCCACCCTTATAAACAATACAGTGACTGCAGGTACCCCACCCTTATAAACAATACAGTGACTGCAGGTACCCAACCCTTATAAACACTACAGTGACTGCAGGTGTCTCCACCCTTATGAACAATACAGTGACTGCAGGTACCCCACCCTTATAAACAAAACAGTGACTGCCGGTACCCCATCCTTATAAACAATACAGTGACTGCAGGCACCCCACCCTTATAAACAATACAGTGACTACAGCTTTCCCACCCTTATAACAATACAGTGACTGCAGGTACCCCACCCTTATAACAATACAGTGACTGTAGGTACCCCACCCTTATGACAATACAGTGACTGCAGGTACCCCAACCTTATAACAATACAGTGACTGCAGGTACCCCACCCTTATAACAATACAGTGACTGCAGGTACCCCACCCTTATGACAATACAGTGACTGCAGGTACCCCACCCTTATAAACAATACAGTGACTGCAGGTGTCTCCACCCTTATAAACACTACAGTGACTGCAGGTACCCCACCCTTATAACAATACAGTGACTGCAGGTACCCCACCCTTATAACAATACAGTGACTGCAGGTACCCCACCCTTATGACAATACAGTGACTGCAGGTACCCCACCCTTATAAACAATACAGTGACTGCAGGTACCCCACCCTTATAAACAATACAGTGACTGCAGGTACCCCACCCTTATAAACACTACAGTGACTGCAGGTGTCTCCACCCTTATGAACAATACAGTGACTGCAGGTACCCCACCCTTATAAACAAAACAGTGACTGCCGGTACCCCATCCTTATAAACAATACAGTGACTGCAGGCACCCCACCCTTATAAACAATACAGTGACTACAGCTTTCCCACCCTTATAAACAATACAGTGACTGCAGGTGTCACTCCCACCCTTATAAACAATACAGTGACTGTAGGTACCCCACCCTTATAAACAATACAGCGACTGCAGGTGTCTCCACCCTTATAAACAATACAGTGACTGCAGGTGTCTCCACCCTTATAAACAATACAGTGACTGCAGGTACCCCACCCTTATAAACAATACAGTGACTGCAGGTACCCCACCCTCATAACAATAGTGACTGCAGGTACCCCACCCTTATAACAATACAGTGACTGCAGGTACCCCACCCTTATAACAATACAGTGACTGCAGGTACCCTACCCTTATAAACACTACAGTGACTGCAGGTACCCCACCCTTATAAAAATACAGTGACTGCAGGTACCCCACCCTTATGACAATACAGTGACTGCAGGTACCCCACCCTTATAACAATACAGTGACTGCAGGTAACCCACCCTTATAACAATAGTGACTGCAGGTACCCCACCTTTATAAACAATACAGTGACTGCAGGTACCCCACCCTTATAACAATACAGTGACTGCAGGTACCCCACCCTTATAACAATACAGTGACTGTAGGTACCCCACCCTTATGACAATACAGTGACTGCAGGTACCCCACCCTTATAACAATACAGTGACTGCAGGTACCCCACCCTTATAACAATACAGTGACTGCAGGTACCCCACCCTTATGACAATACAGTGACTGCAGGTACCCCACCCTTATAAACAATACAGTGACTGCAGGTGTCTCCACCCTTATAAACACTACAGTGACTGCAGGTACCCCACCCTTATAACAATACAGTGACTGCAGGTACCCCACCCTTATAACAATACAGTGACTGCAGGTACCCCACCCTTATGACAATACAGTGACTGCAGGTACCCCACCCCTATAAACAAGACAGTGACTGCAGGTACCCCACCCTTATAAACAAAACAGTGACTGCAGGTACCCCACCCTTATAAACACTACAGTGACTGCAGGTGTCTCCACCCTTATGAACAATACAGTGACTGCAGGTACCCCACCCTTATAAACAAAACAGTGACTGCCGGTACCCCATCCTTATAAACAATACAGTGACTGCAGGCACCCCACCCTTATAAACAATACAGTGACTACAGCTGTCCCACCCTTATAAACAATACAGTGACTGCAGGTGTCACTCCCACCCTTATAAACAATACAGTGACTGTAGGTACCCCACCCTTATAAACAATACAGTGACTGCAGGTACCCCACCCTTATAACAACAGTGACTGCAGGTACCCCACCCTTATAACAATACAGTGACTGCAGGTACCCCACCCTTATAACAATAGTGACTGCAGGTACCCCACCTTTATAAACAATACAGTGACTGCAGGTACCCCACCTTTATAACAATACAGTGACTGCAGGTACCCCACCCTTATAACAATACAGTGACTGTAGGTACCCCACCCTTATGACAATACAGTGACTGCAGGTACCCCACCCTTATAACAATACAGTGACTGCAGGTACCCCACCCTTATAACAATACAGTGACTGCAGGTACCCCACCCTTATGACAATACAGTGACTGCAGGTACCCCACCCTTATAAACAATACAGTGACTGCAGGTGTCTCCACCCTTATAAACACTACAGTGACTGCAGGTACCCCACCCTTATAACAATACAGTGACTGCAGGTACCCCACCCTTATAACAATACAGTGACTGCAGGTACCCCACCCTTATGACAATACAGTGACTGCAGGTACCCCACCCTTATAAACAATACAGTGACTGCAGGTACCCCACCCTTATAAACAATACAGTGACTGCAGGTACCCCACCCTTATAAACACTACAGTGACTGCAGGTGTCTCCACCCTTATGAACAATACAGTGACTGCAGGTACCCCACCCTTATAAACAAAACAGTGACTGCCGGTACCCCATCCTTATAAACAATACAGTGACTGCAGGCACCCCACCCTTATAAACAATACAGTGACTACAGCTTTCCCACCCTTATAAACAATACAGTGACTGCAGGTGTCACTCCCACCCTTATAAACAATACAGTGACTGTAGGTACCCCACCCTTATAAACAATACAGCGACTGCAGGTGTCTCCACCCTTATAAACAATACAGTGACTGCAGGTGTCTCCACCCTTATAAACAATACAGTGACTGCAGGTACCCCACCCTTATAAACAATACAGTGACTGCAGGTACCCCGCCCTCATAAGAATAGTGACTGCAGGTACCCCACCCTTATAACAATACAGTGACTGCAGGTACACCACCCTTATAACAATAGTGACTGCAGGTACCCCACCCTTATAACAATAGTGACTGCAGGTACCCCACCCTTATAACAATACAGTGACTGCAGGTACCCCACCCTTATAACAATACAGTGACTGCAGGTACCCCACCCTTATAACAATACAGTGACTGCAGGTACCCCACCCTTATAAACACTACAGTGACTGCAGGTACCCCACCCTTATAAAAATACAGTGACTGCAGGTACCCCACCCTCATAACAATACAGTGACTGCAGGTACCCCACCCTTATAACAATAGTGACTGCAGGTAACCCACCCTTATAACAATAGTGACTGCAGGTACCCCACCCTTATAAACAATACAGTGACTGCAGGTACCCCACCCTTATAACAATACAGTGACTGCAGGTACCCCACCCTTATGACAATACAGTGACTGCAGGTACCCCACCCTTATAAACAATACAGTGACTGCAGGTGTCTCCACCCTTATAAACACTACAGTGACTGCAGGTGTCTCCACCCTTACAAACAATACAGTGACTGCAGGTGTCCCACCCTTATAAACAATACAGTGACTGCAGGTGTCCCACCCTTATAAATAATACAGTGACTGCAGGTACCCCACCCTTATAACAATACAGTGACTGCAGGTACCCCACCCTTATAACAATACAGTGACTGCAGGTACCCCACCCTTATAACAATAGTGGCTGCAGGTACCCCACCCTTATAAACAACACAGTGACTGCAGGTGTCCCACCCTTATAAACAATACAGTGACTGCAGGTACCCCACCCTTATAAACAATACAGTGACTGCAGGTACCCCACCCTTATAAACAATACAGTGACTGCAGGTACCCCACCCTTATAAACACTACAGTGACTGCAGGTGTCTCCACCCTTATAAACAATACAGTGACTGCAGGTACCCCACCCTTATAAACAACACAGTGACTGCAGGTACCCCCACCCTTATAAACAATACAGTGACTGCAGGTACCCCACCCTTATAAACAACACAGTGACTGCAGGTACTCCACCCTTATAAACAATACAGTGGCACAACAAGACAAACCAACGATCAGTTTCATATGCAAATACAGTGTGAGCATTAACTAGAGTTACAGTGGCCATGTGTACTATTCACAGAGGATTGGGGAATAGTTGCAACACAGCATTGTAAGATGGTGATAGATGTACTCTTAGCCCCCCCCCCCTTTGGTTCAGGGACGGTCGTTCTCTCTTCACATAGATGGCCTCTTTGACTCGCCGTTCAAACCAGCATTCCTCCCTATCAAGGATGTGCACATCCTCATCCTTGGAAGAGTGGCCACTGGCCTGTAGATGGTGTAGACCAGGGGTGGCCAACTCCAGGCTTTGAGGGCCGCAGTGTCTGCAGGTTGATTTAACTAATTCCTTTCCCCGCTTCGTCCAAGAGGTGAGCCTATTAGTTAAATCAGGTGGTGTAGTGCATGGTTGGAACAAATGCCCGCAGACTGCGGCCCTTGAGGCCTGGAGTTGGGCACCCCTGGTGTAGACTATGGAGTCCTGGTCTGTAGATGGTGTAGATTATGGAGTCCTGGCCCGTAGATGGTGTAGATTGGTGAGTCCTGGCCTGACGTGTTAGCTCTCCTGTGTTGTGCCATCCTCTTGGCCAGTGTCTGTTTGGTTTCCCCAATGTACAAGTCACAGCAACTGATTCAACTTTGATTTTATTACCTGGATTTTTGAACACACACACACACACACACACACACACACACACACACACACACACACACACACCACACACACACTACTGTTTGGGCAGGATACAGTTTCCACAGACATAGAGGATGATGAAGTAGAGGCTGACCAAGATCCCTGGCATGCTGGGTCCTCCATGAGCCATGATGCCGTCATACATTACTGCATTCCAGTCCTCGCCTGTCAAGATCTGACAGACATGCACACTGCACACTGAGGAACTGTCAGCCCCAACGCTTACCAAAACATTCTCAGTGTCACAATGCACCTATTGACTATCGTCCTCACGTCAGAGGGGAAGTACAGTAAATATACGTGATCCGTCAGTACTGTACCTGGAACACACTGATGAGGGCCTGAGGGAAGCTGTCAAAGGTGCTGCGAGGTTTGGGCTGAGAGTTGAAATTGAATTTCCCCCCGAACACCTGCATGCCCAGCAGGGAGAAGATGACGATGAAAAGAAAGAGAAGCAGCAGCAAGCAGGCAATGGACCGCACCGAGTTCAAAAGGGAAGCTACCAGGTTGCTGAGAGATGTCCAGTACCTGTCATGAGCAGGACCGAGTGTCAGACAAAAGTCTGTTGAGATGTCAGTCAATCACTTCTCATGTTGTCAAATCACAAATGCTGTGAATGTGTCATGAAGCCTACAACTGACTGGCGAAAATGGATTTGCTTTTCTGAGGTTGCTGTGTCTGTGACCAAATACTTCTTCACTTCCAGCATTGATGCTCACAACAGTCTACACACACACACACACACACACACACACACACACACACACACACACACACACACACACACACACACTGCTGATGTTAAACCTCACTTGGTGACTTTGAGGAGTCGCAGCAGTCGTATGCAGCGCAGCACGGAGATGCCCATGACAGACATGATGTCCATGTGGACCAGGACGAGCTCCACCATGCCAGCGGACACCACAAAGCAGTCAAAGCGGTTGAATAAAGACATGAAGTACGAAGGTAGCCCGAGTGCATACATCTTCACAAACATCTCAATGGCGAACATGGTCAGCAGCAGCTTATTAGCGCTCTCTGCAGGACACCAGGGTCACACACAAGGACAAGGAAACAGATCAGAAGCTTGACAAAATTACAAGGAGTTAGTTAGGAAACGTTAAGTGTCATCTGCGAACTGCTGGCCAACCACTGAAACACCAGCAACCAGCTTAACGATCATAATGTGCAGCATGTCATAAGCAATTCAGATCAGGATTCTTAAAACATAATTTAGTTTTACAAGTGTTTTTCCTTGAAAACACTCCACACTTTGCATGAAGGGGGTGTATTTGTTTGATAAACGGATAAACTATTCATTTCTCTCACACATGGCAAAACACATAAGCATCCAATGAAACATGAAATATGTTTTAATTAGATACAAAATTAGTCATCCATAATTACATAATACATAATTAGTATTTCAACATTGCAACCATATCGCTTTTGTCAAACATTTTGACTAAACAACTTTACACTTTTATTGCTCAACAACAATCTTTGTGAACAATTTGAGTCCATGTTTAGATCTTTTAACTTCACTGAAACTCACCAGACCGGTAAATCATAGTACACAGTGGATTCTGAATTCACCTCAGGGTTATGGCTGCCTGATCCTAGGAAAGCCGTGACACTACTGACCATAGTGGTACACGGCCACATTGACAACTGTTCGGCTGACTCTGGGTTGGCTGTCCTATTTATCTGGGAGAACACAACATATTTCTCACGGTACTCTAAAACTACTACTATTACTACTACCACTACTACCACTACTATTACTACTACTACTACTGCTACTACTACTACTACTATTACTACTACTTACAGCTTCTACATTTTAAATTAATCGTCTCCAATCTAAAGCCTAAACTCATCCAATTTAACTTTTTGCCTAACTTCAGCTTTAATTAAATGTACTTCAGATTGGTAGATCATGAAGTTAACTAAATGTCGTGATCTGGCCAGATAATGTGTTTTCAGAGCAAGGGGCCACACAGTCTGACAGGTGGCAAATGTCTGGGGCAATACTTCAGATTGGTAGATCATGAAGTTAACTACATGTCGTGATCTGGCCAGATAACGTGTTTTCAGAGCAAGGGGCCACACAGTCTGACTGGTGGCAACTGTCTGGGGCAATACTTCAGATTGGTGGATCATGAAGTTAACTAAATGTCGTGATCTGGCCAGATAATGTGTTTTCAGAGCAAGGGGCCACACAGTCTGACACGTGGCAAATGTCTGGGGCAATACTTCAGATTGGTGGATCATGAAGTTGGATAACCATGACCTGGATGAATGAGAACATTCACAGGCATCATGAAGTTAGCAATTAGACATAGTTGGTTGAGCTATACATAATCAGTGTGGCCACAGTGATGGTGCTGAGGGAGGGACACTTCTGCTGAAACATCATCATCATCATCATCATCGGCTTTTGTAAGCAAGGACTTTATGAAGGCAAGTTGAAACATCCCTAAATGACCGATAAAAATGATACTACTGGTATTGCTTATTTTTTATATTTCATCAACATCTTTTGCAACTGCATTTGTGTCTGTTTTCACAGTGTTTACACAGTTTCACAGGAAATGCCCTCATGACTTTAACTGTGATTCAGGGCTATACAAATAAACTTGATTTAACTTGATTTAAGCGTTATGCACAAGTCATAAATCTCCTTTATGTAGAATGGGTGGAATGTATTGCAACTGTTCTCACCTTGCCAGTCAGTCAGCTTCTGGGGCTGCTGGTGGTGTTCAGTGGCTATGGCCAGTGTGTTGAGAAAGACCAGCAGGATCACCCACCAGTAGAACGTTTTAGACTTCACATATGAACGACACTTAGACCGAACAAAACGGTTCCACTTGCGTGCCTGTTTACTTCAAACATGGAACAGGGAGAAAAAGAGAGTCGGATGTAAAGGACAGACAGGAAAATTTGCTTAAATTTAGAAAGACAGCAAGAGTCCAGCAGCACTTTGTTTCCTGCAACTAAATATGCATTAGTACTATGAAATGATCTCTGGACGCATCAGTGAAACGTCCAGACTGTAGAATGGAAGTGGAAACAAAAAAAGAGTAGTAGTACTGACTAGTAGTAGATAATCCACTGCATGGTGTCCATTTTGCTGATGCTCCCTGTCTCTGAACATCTATCCTCATGGGGGAGCAAGCCTCATGGAAGACATACAAAGACACACACACACACACACACACACACACACACACACACACACACACACACACACACACACACACAAACAAACTCAAATGACTGAAGTCTATAACTGGTAAGGAAGATGTTAAAATTCAACTTGCAGTTCACTCAGTTGTGCACTGTAATATCCTAATGTGTTCTCTTGTCATCTCAGCCGAGCCATTGTGTGTCTTACCCTGTCCCTCTTGGTCATTATCTATCACCTCAGCCTGCATGATCCACTCCATGTAGCCCTTCAGGTCCTCATCCAGCTGTTGGGTCTCCCTCAGTTTCTGGAACTCTCCACGGGACTTGGCCTTCTCTCGCTCCTTAGTGAACTCACTGGAGGTCAACACAAGTTGAGGATGAATAGGGACATGATATAGAATAAACAATCAGAAATTGGCAGAAGGGGAAAACAAGGAGATGGAAAATTATGTGTGTTCCTACCCACTGAGCACACCAAGAACGAGGTTGAGTACAAAGAAGGAACCGAACAGGATCAGTGTGGTAAAATAAATCCATGGCCAGTCCATTCCTATGGCATCATTCACCTGGGAGACAGACAGTACATTCCTATAGCATCATTCACATGGGAGACTGACAGCACATTCCTACAGCCCCATCCACCTGGGAGACAGACAGTACATTCCTATAGCATCATTCACATGGGAGACAGACAGTACATTTCTATAGCATCATTCACATGGGAGACAGACAGTACACTCCTATACTGACACACAGCACATTCCTACTGCATCATCCACCTGGGAGACAGACAGTACATTCCTATAGCATCATTCACATGGGAGACAGACAGTACATTCCTATAGCATCATTCACATGGGAGACAGACAGTACATTCCTATAGCATCATTCACATGGGAGACAGACAGTACATTCCTATAGCATCATTCACATGGGAGACAGACAGTACACTCCTATACTGACACACAGCACATTCCTACAGCATCATTCACCTGGGAGACAGACAGCACATTCCTACAGCATCATTCACCTGGGAGACAGACAGTACATTCCTATAGCATCATTCACCTGGGAGACAGACAGTACATTCCTATAGCATCATTCACCTGGGAGACAGACAGTACACTCCTGTACTCACAGACAGCACATTCCTACAGCATAATTCACCTGGGAGACAGACAGTACACTCCTACAGCATTATTCACCTGGGAGACAGCCAGTACACTCCTACAGCATTATTCACCTAGGAGACAGACAGTAAACTCTACAGCATCATTCACCTGGAAGACGGACAGTACATTGCTATAGCATCATTCACTTGGGAGACAGACAGTACATTCCAATAGCATCATTCACATGGGAGACAGACAGTACATTCCTACAGCATCATTCACATGGGAGACAGACAGTACATTGCTATAGTATCATTCGCCTGGCAGACACACAGTACACTCCTACAGCATCATTCACCTGGGAGACAGACAGTACACTCCTATACTGATAGACAGCACATTCCTACAGTATCATTCACCTGGGAGACAGACAGCACATTCCTACAGCATCATTCACCTGGGAGACGGACAGTACATTCCTATAGCATCAGTCACCTGGGAGACAGACAGTACATTCCTATAGCATCATTCACCTGGGAGACAGACAGTACACCCCCTATACTCACAGACAGCACATTCCTATAGCATAATTCACCTGGGACACAGACAGTACACTCCTACAGCATTATTCACCTAGGAGACAGACAGTACACTCCTACAGCATTATTCACCTGGGAGACAGACAATACACTCCTATAGCATCCTTCACGTGGGAGACAGACAGTAAATTCCTATAGCATCATTCACCTGGGAGACAGACAGTACACTCCTATACTGACAGACAGCACATTCCTACAGCATCATTCACCTGGGAGACAGAGAGTACATTCCTATTGCATCATTCACCTGGGAGACAGACAGTACACTCCTACAGCATCATTCACCTGGGAGACAGACAGTACATTCCTATAGCATCATTCACATGGGAGACCGACAGCACATTCCTACAGCATCATCCACCTGTGAGACAGACAGTACATTCCTATAGCATCATTTACATGGGAGACAGACAGTACATTTCTATAGCATCATTCACATGGGAGACAGACAGTACACTCCTATACTGTCACACAGCACATTCCTACTGCATCATCCACCTGGGAGACAGACAGTACATTCCTATAGCATCAATCACCTGGTAGACAGACAGTACACTCCTACAGCATCATTCACCTGGGAGACAGACAGTACACTCCTACAGCATTATTCACCTAGGAGACAGACAGTAAACTCTACAGCATCATTCACCTGGGAGACAGACAGTACACTCCTACAGCATTATTCACCTGGGAGACAGACAGTACATTCCTATAGCATCATTCACCTGGGAGACAGATAGTACACTCCTATACTCACAGACAGCGCATTCGTCGAGTATAATTCACCTGGGAGACAGACAGTACACTCCTACAGCATTATTCACCTAGGAGACAGACAGTACACTCCTACAGCATTATTCACCTGGGAGACAGACAGTACACTCCTATAGCATCATTCATGTGGGAGACAGACAGTACATTCCTATGGCATCATTCACCTGGCAGACAGACAGTACACTCCTATACTGACAGACAGCACATTCCTACAGCATCATTCACATGGGAGACAGAGAGTACATTCCTATTGCATCATTCACCTGGGAGACAGACAGTACACTCCTACAGCATTATTCACCTAGGAGACAGACAGTACACTCTACAGCATCATTCACCTGGGAGACAGACAGTACATTGCTATAGCATCATTCAACTGGGAGACAGACAGTACATTCCTATAGCATCATTCACCTGGGAGACAGACAGTACATTCCTATAGCATCATTCACATGGGATACAGACAGTACATTGCTATAGTATCATTCGCCTGGCAGACACACAGTACACTCCAACAGCATCATTCACCTGGGAGACAGACAGTACACTCCTATACTGATAGACAGCACATTCCTACAGTATCATTGACCTGGGAAACAGACAGCACATTCCTACAGCATCAACCACCTGGGAGACAGACAGTACACTCCTATACTGACAGACAGCACATTCCTACAGCATCATTCACCTGGGAGACAGACAGTACACTCCTATAATGACAGACAGCACATTCCTACAGTATCATTCACCTGGGAGAGACAGCACATTCCTACAGCATGATTCACCTGCGAGACAGACAGCACATTCCTGCAGCATCATTCACCTGGGACAGGGACAGCACACTCCTACAGCATCATTCACCTGGGAGACAGACAGTATACTCCTACACCATCATTCACCTGGGAGACACACAGCACATTCCTACAGCATCATTCACCTGGGAGACAGACAGCACATTCCTACAGCATCATTCACCTGGGAGACAGACAGTACACTCCTACAGCATCATTCACCTTGAAGACAGACAGTACATCCGTATAGCATCATTCACCTGGGAGACAGACAGTACATTCGTATTCACCTTGGAGACAGACAGTACACTCCTATAGCATCATTCACCTGGGAGACAGAGAGTACATTCCTATAGCATCAATCACCTGGTAGACAGACAGTACACTCCTACAGCATCATTCACCTGGGAGACAGAAAGTACACTCCTATACTGACAGACAGCACATCCCTACAGCATCACTCATCTGGGAGACAGACAGTACATTCCTATAGCATCATTCACCTGGGAGACAGACAGTACATTCCTATAGCATCATTCACCTGCGAGACAGGCGGTACATTCCTACAGCAATATTCACCTGGGAGACAGACAGTACACTCCTACAGCATCATTCATGTAGGAGACACACAGCACATTCCTACAGCATCATTCACCTGGGAGACAGACAGCACATTCCTACAGCATCATTCACCTGGGAGACAGACAGTACACTCCTACAGCATTATTCACCTGGGAGACAGACAGTACACTCCTATAGCATCATTCACGTGGGAGACAGACAGTACATTCCTATAGCATCATTCACCTGGGAGAAAGACAGTACATTCCTATAGCATCATTCACACGGGAGACAGACAGTACATTGCTATAGTATCATTCGCCTGGCAGACACACAGTACACTCCTACAGCATCATTCACCTGGGAGACAGACAGTACACTCCTATACTGATAGACAGCACATTCCTACAGTATCATTCACCTGGGAGACAGACAGCACATTCCTACAGCATCATTCACCTGGGGGAGAGACAGTACACTCCTATAGCATCATTAACGTGGGAGACAGACAGTACATTCCTATAGCATCATTCACCTGGGAGACAGACAGTACACTCCTATACTGACAGACAGCACATTCCTACAGCATCCTTCAAGTGGGAGACAGACAGTACATTCCTATAGCATCATTAACCTGGGAGACAGACAGTACACTCCTATACTGACAGACAGCACATTCCTACAGCATCATTCACCTGGGAGACAGAGAGTACATTCCTATTGCATCATTCACCTGGGAGACAGACAGTACAGTCCTACAGCATTATTCACCTAGGAGACAGACAGTACACTCTACAGCATCATTCACCTGGGAGACAGAGTACATTGCTATAGCATCATTCACCTGGGAGACAGACAGTACATTCCTATAGCATCATTCACATGGGAGACTGACAGCAAATTCCTACAGCATCATCCACCTGGGAGACAGACAGTACATTCCTATAGCATCATTTACATGGGAGACAGACAGTACATTTCTATAGCATCATTCACATGGGAGACAGACAGTACACTCCTATACTGACACACAGCACATTCCTACTGCATCATCCACCTGGGAGACAGACAGTACATTCCTATAGCATCATTCATATGGGAGACAGACATTACATTCCTATAGCATCATTCACATGGGAGACAGACAGTACATTCCTATAGCATCATTCACATGGGAGACAGACAGTACACTCCTATACTGACACACAGCACATTCCTACAGCATCATTCACCTGGGAGACAGACAGCACATTCCTACAGCATCATGCACCTGGGAGACAGACAGTACATTCCTATAGCATCATTCACCTGGGAGACAGACAGTACATTCCTGTACTCACAGACAGCACATTCCTACAGCATAATTCACCTGGGAGACAGGCAGTACACTCCTACAGCATTATTCACCTGGGAGACAGCCAGTACACTCCTACAGCATTATTCACCTGGGAGACAGACAGTACATTCCTATAGCATCATTCACCTGGGAGACAGACAGTACATTGCTATAGCATCATTCACCTGGGAGACAGACAGTACATTGCTATAGCATCATTCACATGGCAGACAGACAGTACATTCCTATAGCATCATTCACCTGGGAGACAGACAGTACACTCCTATACTGACAGACAGCACATTCCTACAGCATCATTCACCTGGGAGACAGAGAGTACATTCCTATTGCATCATTCACCTGGGAGACAGACAGTACAGTCCTACAGCATTATTCACCTAGGAGACAGACAGTACACTCTACAGCATCATTCACCTGGGAGACAGAGTACATTGCTATAGCATCATTCACCTGGGAGACAGACAGTACATTCCTATAGCATCATTCACATGGGAGACTGACAGCAAATTCCTACAGCATCATCCACCTGGGAGACAGACAGTACATTCCTATAGCATCATTTACATGGGAGACAGACAGTACATTTCTATAGCATCATTCACTTGGGAGACAGACAGTACACTCCTATACTGACACACAGCACATTCCTACTGCATCATCCACCTGGGAGACAGACAGTACATTCCTATAGCATCATTCACATGGGAGACAGACATTACATTCCTATAGCATCATTCACATGGGAGACAGACAGTACATTCCTATAGCATCATTCACATGGGAGACAGACAGTACACTCCTATACTGACACACAGCACATTCCTACAGCATCATTCACCTGGGAGACAGACAGCACATTCCTACAGCATCATGCACCTGGGAGACAGACAGTACATTCCTATAGCATCATTCACCTGGGAGACAGACAGTACATTCCTGTACTCACAGACAGCACATTCCTACAGCATAATTCACCTGGGAGACAGGCAGTACACTCCTACAGCATTATTCACCTGAGAGACAGCCAGTACACTCCTACAGCATTATTCACCTGGGAGACAGACAGTACATTCCTATAGCATCATTCACCTGGGAGACAGACAGTACATTGCTATAGCATCATTCACC
The DNA here is from genome assembly GCA_022114975.2 of Lampris megalopsis. Taxonomy (NCBI): domain Eukaryota; kingdom Metazoa; phylum Chordata; class Actinopteri; order Lampriformes; family Lampridae; genus Lampris; species Lampris megalopsis. The sequence continues at coordinate 3,774,335 of JAJHIY020000431.1, forward strand.
TGGGAGACAGACAGTACATTGCTATAGCATCATTCACATGGCAGACAGACAGTACACTCCTATACTGACACACAGCACATTCCTACAGCATCATTCACCTGGGAGACAGAGAGTACATTCCTATTGCATCATTCACCTGGGAGACAGACAGTACACTCCTACAACATTATTCACCTAGGAGACAGACAGCACACTCTACAGCATCATTCACCTGGGAGACGGACAGTACATTGCTATAGCAACATTCAACTGGGAGACAGACAGTACATTCCTATAGCATCATTCACCTGGGAGACAGACAGTACATTCCTATAGCACATTCACATGGGAGACAGACAGTACATTGCTATAGTATCATTCGCCTGGCAGACACACAGTATACTCCTACAGCATCATTCACCTGGGAGACAGACAGTACACTCCTATACTGATAGACAGCACATTCCTACAGTATCATTCACCTGGGAGACAGACAGCACATTCCTACAGCATCATTCACCTGGGAGACGGACAGTACATTCCTACAGCATCAGTCACCTGGGAGACAGACAGTACATTCCTATAGCATCATTCACCTGGGAGACAGACAGTACACCCCCTATACTCACAGACAGCACATTCCTATAGCATAATTCACCTGGGACACAGACAGTACACTCCTACAGCATTATTCACCTAGGAGACAGACAGTACACTCCTACAGCATTATTCACCTGGGAGACAGACAGTACACTCCTATAGCATCCTTCACGTGGGAGACAGACAGTACATTCCTACAGCATCATTCACCTGGGAGACAGAGAGTACATTCCTATTGCATCATTCACCTGGGAGACAGACAGTACACTCCTACAGCATTATTCACCTAGGACACAGACAGTAAGCTCTACAGCATCATTCACCTGGGAGACAGACAGTACATTGCTATAGCATCATTCACCTGGGAGACAGACAGTACATTCCTATAGCATCATTCACATGGGAGACTGACAGCACATTCCTACAGCATCATCCACCTGGGAGACAGACAGTACATTCCTATAGCATCATTTACATGGGAGACAGACAGTACATTTTATAGCATCATTCACATGGGAGACAGACAGTACACTCCTATACTGTCACACAGCACATTCCTACTGCATCATCCGCCTGGGAGACAGACAGTACATTCCTATAGCATCATTCACATGGGAGACAGACACTACACTCCTACAGCATCATTCACCCGGGAGACAGACAGTACACTCCTACGCAATTATTCACCTAGGAGACAGACAGTAAAATCTACAGCATCATTCACCTGGGAGACAGACAGTACACTCCTACAGCATTATTCACCTGGGAGACAGACAGTACATTCCTTTAGCATCATTCACCTGGGACAGATAGTACACTCCTATACTCACAGACAGCGCATTCGTCGAGTATAATTCACCTGGGAGACAGACAGTACACTCCTACAGCATTATTCACCTAGGAGACAGACAGTACACTCCTACAGCATTATTCACCTGGCAGACACACAGTACACTCCTACAGCATCATTCACCTGGGAGACAGACAGTACACTCCTATACTGATAGACAGCACATTCCTACAGTATCATTCACCTGGGAGACAGACAGCACATTCCTACAGCATCATTCACGTGGGAGACAGACAGTACATTCCTATAGCATCATTCACCTGGGACACAGACAGTACACTCCTATACTGACAGACAGCACATTCCTACAGCATCCTTCACGTGGGAGACAGACAGTACATTCCTATAGCATCATTCACCTGAGAGACAGACAGTACACTCCTATACTGACAGACAGCAAATTCCTATAGCATCATTCACCTGGGAGACAGAGAGTACATTCCTATTGCATTATTCACCTGGGAGACAGACAGTACAGTCCTACAGCATTATTCACATAGGAGACAGACAGTACACTCTACAGCATCATTCACCTGGGAGACAGACAGTACATTGCTATAGCATCAATCACCTGGGAGACAGACAGTACATTCCTATAGTATCATTCACATGGGAGACTGACAGCACATTCCTACAGCATTATTCACCTGGGAGACAGACAGTACATTCCTATACTGACACACAGCACATTCCTACAGCATCATTCACCTGGGAGACAGACAGCACATTCCTACAGCATCATTCACCTGGGAGACAGACAGTACATTCCTATAGCATCATTCCCCTGGGAGACAGACAGTACATTCCTATAGCAGCATTCACCTGGGAGACAGACAGTACACTCCTGTACTCACAGACAGCACATTCCTACAGCATAATTCACCTGGGAGACAGACAGTACACTCCTACAGCATTATTCACCTGGGAGACAGACGGTACATTCCTATAGCATCATTCACCTGGGAGACAGACAGTACACTCCTACAGCATTATTCACCTGGGAGACAGACAGTACATTCCTATAGCATCATTCACATGGGAGACAGACACTACACTCCTACAGCATCATTCACCCGGGAGACAGACAGTACACTCCTACGCAATTATTCACCTAGGAGACAGACAGTAAACTCTACAGCATCATTCACCTGGGAGACAGACAGTACACTCCTACAGCATTATTCACCTGGGAGACAGACAGTACATTCCTATAGCATCATTCACCTGGGAGACAGATAGTACACTCCTATACTCACAGACAGCGCATTCGTCGAGTATAATTCACCTGGGAGACAGACAGTACACTCCTACAGCATTATTCACCTAGGAGACAGACAGTACACTCCTACAGCATTATTCACCTGGCAGACACACAGTACACTCCTACAGCATCATTCACCTGGGACACAGACAGTACACTCCTATACTGATAGACAGCACATTCCTACAGTATCATTCACCTGGGAGACAGACAGCACATTCCTACAGCATCATTCACGTGGGAGACAGACAGTACATTCCTATAGTGTCATTCACCTGGGACACAGACAGTACACTCCTATACTGACAGACAGCACATTCCTACAGCATCCTTCACGTGGGAGACAGACAGTACATTCCTATAGCATCATTCACCTGGGAGACAGACAGTACACTCCTATACTGACAGACAGCAAATTCCTAGTACACTCCTACAGCATCATTCACCTGGGACACAGACAGTACACTCCTATACTGATAGACAGCACATTCCTACAGTATCATTCACCTGGGAGACAGACAGCACATTCCTACAGCATCATTCACGTGGGAGACAGACAGTACATTCCTATAGCATCATTCACCTGGGACACAGACAGTACACTCCTATACTGACAGACAGCACATTCCTACAGCATCCTTCACGTGGGAGACAGACAGTACATTCCTATAGCATCATTCACCTGGGAGACAGACAGTACACTCCTATACTGACAGACAGCAAATTCCTATAGCATCATTCACCTGGGAGACAGAGAGTACATTCCTATTGCATCATTCACCTGGGAGACAGACAGTACAGTCCTACAGCATTATTCACCTAGGAGACAGACAGTACACTCTACAGCATCATTCACCTGGGAGACAGACAGTACATTGCTATAGCATCAATCACCTGGGAGACAGACAGTACATTCCTATAGTATCATTCACATGGGAGACTGACAGCACATTCCTACAGCATCATCCACCTGGGAGACAGACAGTACATTCCTATAGCATCATTCACATGGGAGACAGACAGTACACTCCTATACTGACACACAGCACATTCCTACTGCATCATCCACCTGGGAGACAGACAGTACATTCCTATAGCATCATTCACATGGGAGACAGACATTACATTCCTATAGCATCATTCACATGGGAGACAGACAGTACATTCCTATAGCATCATTCACATGGGAGACAGACAGTACACTCCTATACTGACACACAGCACATTCCTACAGCATCATTCACCTGGGAGACAGACAGCACATTCCTATAGCATCATTCACCTGGGAGACAGACAGTACATTCCTATAGCATCATTCACCTGGGAGACAGACAGTACATTCCTATAGCATCATTCACCTGGGAGACAGACAGTACATTCCTATAGCATCATTCACCTGGGAGACAGACAGTACATTCCTATAGCATCATTCACCTGGGAGACAGACAGTACACTCCTGTACTCACAGCCAGCACATTCCTACAGCAAAATTCACCTGGGAGACAGACAGTACACTCCTACAGCTTTATTCACCTGGGAGACAGCCAGTACACTCCTACAGCATTATTCACCTGGGAGACAGACAGTACATTCCTATAGCATCATTCACCTGGGAGACAGACAGTACATTGCTATAGCATCATTCACCTGGGAGACAGACAGCACATTGCTATAGCATCATTCACATGGGAGACAGACAGTACACTCCTATACTGACACACAGCACATTCCTACAGCATCATTCACCTGGGAGACAGACAGCACATTCCTACAGCATCATGCACCTGGGAGACAGACAGTACACTCCTGTACTCACAGACAGCACATTCCTACAGCATAAGTCACCTGGGAGACAGACAGTACACTCCTACAGCATCATTCACATGGGAGACAGACAGTACATTGCTATAGCATCATTCACCTGGGAGACAGACAGTACATTGCTATAGCATCATTCATATGGGAGACAGACAGTACACTCCTGTACTCACAGACAGCACATTCCTACAGCATCATTCACCTGGGAGACAGAGAGTACATTCCTATTGCATCATTCACCTGGGAGACAGACAGTACACTCCTACAGCATTATTCACCTAGGACACAGACAGTAAGCTCTACAGCATCATTCACCTGGGAGACAGACAGTACATTGCTATAGCATCATTCACCTGGGAGACAGAAAGTACATTCCTATAGCATCATTCACATGGGAGACTGACAGCACATTCCTACAGCATCATCCACCTGGGAGACAGACAGTACATTCCTATAGCATCATTTACATGGGAGACAGACAGTACATTTCTATAGCATCATTCACATGGGAGACAGACAGTACACTCCTATACTGACACACAGCACATTCCTACTGCATCATCCACCTGGGAGACAGACAGTACATTCCTATAGCATCATTCACATGGGAGACAGACATTACATTCCTATAGCATCATTCACATGGGAGACAGACAGTACATTCCTATAGCATCATTCACATGGGAGACAGACAGTACACTCCTATAATGACACACAGCACATTCCTACAGCATCATTCACCTGGGAGACAGACAGCACATTCCTACAGCATCATGCACCTGGGAGACAGACAGTACATTCCTATAGCATCATTCACCTGGGAGACAGACAGTACATTCCTGTACTCACAGACAGCACATTCCTACAGCATAATTCACCTGGGAGACAGGCAGTACACTCCTACAGCATTATTCACCTGGGAGACAGCCAGTACACTCCTACAGCATTATTCACCTGGGAGACAGACAGTACATTCCTATAGCATCATTCACCTGGGAGACAGACAGTACATTGCTATAGCATCATTCACCTGGGAGACAGACAGTACATTGCTATAGCATCATTCACATGGCAGACAGACAGTACACTCCTATACTGACACACAGCACATTCCTACAGCATCATTCACCTGGGAGACAGAGAGTACATTCCTATTGCATCATTCACCTGGGAGACAGACAGTACACTCCTACAGCATTATTCACCTAGGAGACAGACAGTACACTCTACAGCATCATTCACCTGGGAGACAGACAGTACATTGCTATAGCATCATTCAACTGGGAGACAGACAGTACATTCCTATAGCATCATTCACCTGGGAGACAGACAGTACATTCCTATAGCATCATTCACATGGGAGACAGACAGTACATTGCTATAGTATCATTCGCCTGGCAGACACACAGTACACTCCTACAGCATCATTCACCTGGGAGACAGACAGTACACTCCTATACTGATAGACAGCACATTCCTACAGTATCATTCACCTGGGAGACAGACAGCACATTCCTACAGCATCATTCACCTGGGAGACGGACAGGACATTCCTATAGCATCAGTCACCTGGGAGACAGACAGTACATTCCTATAGCATCATTCACCTGGGAGACAGACAGTACACCCCCTATACTCACAGACAGCACATTCCTATAGCATAATTCACCTGGGACACAGACAGTACACTCCTACAGCATTATTCACCTAGGAGACAGACAGTACACTCCTACAGCATTATTCACCTGGGAGACAGACAGTACACTCCTATAGCATCCTTCACGTGGGAGACAGACAGTACATTCCTATAGCATCATTCACCTGGGAGACAGACAGTACACTCCTATACTGACAGACAGCACATTCCTACAGCATCATTCACCTGGGAGACAGAGAGTACATTCCTATTGCATCATTCACCTGGGAGACAGACAGTACACTCCTACAGCATTATTCACCTAGGACACAGACAGTAAGCTCTACAGCATCATTCACCTGGGAGACAGACAGTACATTGCTATAGCATCATTCACCTGGGAGACAGACAGTACATTCCTATAGCATCATCCACCTGGGAGACAGACAGTACATTCCTATAGCATCATTTACATGGGAGACAGACAGTACATTTTATAGCATCATTCACATGGGAGACAGACAGTACACTCCTATACTGTCACACAGCACATTCCTACTGCATCATCCGCCTGGGAGACAGACAGTACATTCCTATAGCATCATTCACATGGGAGACAGACACTACACTCCTACAGCATCATTCACCCGGGAGACAGACAGTACATTCCTACGCAATTATTCACCTAGGAGACAGACAGTAAACTCTACAGCATCATTCACCTGGGAGACAGACAGTACACTCCTACAGCATTATTCACCTGGGAGACAGACGGTACATTCCTATAGCATCATTCACCTGGGAGACAGACAGTACACTCCTACAGCATTATTCACCTGGGAGACAGACAGTACATTCCTATAGCATCATTCACATGGGAGACAGACACTACACTCCTACAGCATCATTCACCCGGGAGACAGACAGTACACTCCTACGCAATTATTCACCTAGGAGACAGACAGTAAACTCTACAGCATCATTCACCTGGGAGACAGACAGTACACTCCTACAGCATTATTCACCTGGGAGACAGACAGTACATTCCTATAGCATCATTCACCTGGGAGACAGATAGTACACTCCTATACTCACAGACAGCGCATTCGTCGAGTATAATTCACCTGGGAGACAGACAGTACACTCCTACAGCATTATTCACCTAGGAGACAGACAGTACACTCCTACAGCATTATTCACCTGGCAGACACACAGTACACTCCTACAGCATCATTCACCTGGGAGACAGACAGTACACTCCTATACTGATAGACAGCACATTCCTACAGTATCATTCACCTGGGAGACAGACAGCACATTCCTATAGCATCATTCACCTGGGAGACCGACAGTACACTCCTATACTCACAGACAGCACATTCCTACAGCATAATTCACCTGGGAGACAGACAGTACACTCCTACAGCATTATTCACCTGGGAGACAGACAGTACATTCCTATACTGACACACAGCACATTCCTACAGCATCATTCACCTGGGAGACAGACAGCACATTCCTACAGCATCATTCACCTGGGAGACAGACAGTACATTCCTATAGCATCATTCCCCTGGGAGACAGACAGTACATTCCTATAGCAGCATTCACCTGGGAGACAGACAGTACACTCCTGTACTCACAGACAGCACATTCCTACAGCATAATTCACCTGGGAGACAGACAGTACACTCCTACAGCATTTTTCACCTGGGAGACAGACGGTACATTCCTATAGCATCATTCACCTGGGAGACAGACAGTACACTCCTACAGCATTATTCACCTGGGAGACAGACAGTACATTCCTATAGCATCATTCACATGGGAGACAGACACTACACTCCTACAGCATCATTCACCCGGGAGACAGACAGTACACTCCTACGCAATTATTCACCTAGGAGACAGACAGTAAACTCTACAGCATCATTCACCTGGGAGACAGACAGTACACTCCTACAGCATTATTCACCTGGGAGACAGACAGTACATTCCTATAGCATCATTCACCTGGGAGACAGATAGTACACTCCTATACTCACAGACAGCGCATTCGTCGAGTATAATTCACCTGGGAGACAGACAGTACACTCCTACAGCATTATTCACCTAGGAGACAGACAGTACACTCCTACAGCATTATTCACCTGGCAGACACACAGTACACTCCTACAGCATCATTCACCTGGGACACAGACAGTACACTCCTATACTGATAGACAGCACATTCCTACAGTATCATTCACCTGGGAGACAGACAGCACATTCCTACAGCATCATTCACGTGGGAGACAGACAGTACATTCCTATAGCATCATTCACCTGGGACACAGACAGTACACTCCTATACTGACAGACAGCACATTCCTACAGCATCCTTCACGTGGGAGACAGACAGTACATTCCTATAGCATCATTCACCTGGGAGACAGACAGTACACTCCTATACTGACAGACAGCAAATTCCTATAGCATCATTCACCTGGGAGACAGAGAGTACATTCCTATTGCATCATTCACCTGGGAGACAGACAGTACAGTCCTACAGCATTATTCACCTAGGAGACAGACAGTACACTCTACAGCATCATTCACCTGGGAGACAGACAGTACATTGCTATAGCATCAATCACCTGGGAGACAGACAGTACATTCCTATAGTATCATTCACATGGGAGACTGACAGCACATTCCTACAGCATCATCCACCTGGGAGACAGACAGTACATTCCTATAGCATCATTTACATGGGAGACAGACAGTACATTTCTATAGCATCATTCACATGGGAGACAGACAGTACACTCCTATACTGACACACAGCACATTCCTACTGCATCATCCACCTGGGAGACAGACAGTACATTCCTATAGCATCATTCACATGGGAGACAGACATTACATTCCTATAGCATCATTCACATGGGAGACAGACAGTACATTCCTATAGCATCATTCACATGGGAGACAGACAGTACACTCCTATACTGACACACAGCACATTCCTACAGCATCATTCACCTGGGAGACAGACAGCACATTCCTATAGCATCATTCACCTGGGAGACAGACAGTACATTCCTATAGCATCATTCACCTGGGAGACAGACAGTACATTCCTATAGCATCATTCACCTGGGAGACAGACAGTACATTCCTATAGCATCATTCACCTGGGAGACAGACAGTACATTCCTATAGCATCATTCACCTGGGAGACAGACAGTACACTCCTGTACTCACAGACAGCACATTCCTACAGCATAATTCACCTGGGAGACAGACAGTACACTCCTACAGCATTATTCACCTGGGAGACAGCCAGTACACTCCTACAGCATTATTCACCTGGGAGACAGACAGTACATTCCTATAGCATCATTCACCTGGGAGACAGACAGTACATTGCTATAGCATCATTCACCTGGGAGACAGACAGCACATTGCTATAGCATCATTCACATGGGAGACAGACAGTACACTCCTATACTGACACACAGCACATTCCTACAGCATCATTCACCTGGGAGACAGACAGCACATTCCTACAGCATCATGCACCTGGGAGACAGACAGTACACTCCTGTACTCACAGACAGCACATTCCTACAGCATAAGTCACCTGGGAGACAGACAGTACACTCCTACAGCATCATTCACATGGGAGACAGACAGTACATTGCTATAGCATCATTCACCTGGGAGACAGACAGTACATTGCTATAGCATCATTCATATGGGAGACAGACAGTACACTCCTGTACTCACAGACAGCACATTCCTACAGCATCATTCACCTGGGAGACAGAGAGTACATTCCTATTGCATCATTCACCTGGGAGACAGACAGTACACTCCTACAGCATTATTCACCTAGGACACAGACAGTAAGCTCTACAGCATCATTCACCTGGGAGACAGACAGTACATTGCTATAGCATCATTCACCTGGGAGACAGACAGTACATTCCTATAGCATCATTCACATGGGAGACTGACAGCACATTCCTACAGCATCATCCACCTGGGAGACAGACAGTACATTCCTATAGCATCATTTACATGGGAGACAGACAGTACATTTCTATAGCATCATTCACATGGGAGACAGACAGTACACTCCTATACTGACACACAGCACATTCCTACTGCATCATCCACCTGGGAGACAGACAGTACATTCCTATAGCATCATTCACATGGGAGACAGACATTACATTCCTATAGCATCATTCACATGGGAGACAGACAGTACATTCCTATAGCATCATTCACATGGGAGACAGACAGTACACTCCTATAATGACACACAGCACATTCCTACAGCATCATTCACCTGGGAGACAGACAGCACATTCCTACAGCATCATCACCTGGGAGACAGACAGTACATTCCTATAGCATCATTCACCTGGGAGACAGACAGTACATTCCTGTACTCACAGACAGCACATTCCTACAGCATAATTCACCTGGGAGACAGGCAGTACACTCCTACAGCATTATTCACCTGGGAGACAGCCAGTACACTCCTACAGCATTATTCACCTGGGAGACAGACAGTACATTCCTATAGCATCATTCACCTGGGAGACAGACAGTACATTGCTATAGCATCATTCACCTGGGAGACAGACAGTACATTGCTATAGCATCATTCACATGGCAGACAGACAGTACACTCATATACTGACACACAGCACATTCCTACAGCATCATTCACCTGGGAGACAGAGAGTACATTCCTATTGCATCATTCACCTGGGAGACAGACAGTACACTCCTACAGCATTATTCACCTAGGAGACAGACAGTACACTCTACAGCATCATTCACCTGGGAGACAGACAGTACATTGCTATAGCATCATTCAACTGGGAGACAGACAGTACATTCCTATAGCATCATTCACCTGGGAGACAGACAGTACATTCCTATAGCATCATTCACATGGGAGACAGACAGTACATTGCTATAGTATCATTCGCCTGGCAGACACACAGTACACTCCTACAGCATCATTCACCTGGGAGACAGACAGTACACTCCTATACTGATAGACAGCACATTCCTACAGTATCATTCACCTGGGAGACAGACAGCACATTCCTACAGCATCATTCACCTGGGAGACGGACAGGACATTCCTATAGCATCAGTCACCTGGGAGACAGACAGTACATTCCTATAGCATCATTCACCTGGGAGACAGACAGTACACCCCCTATACTCACAGACAGCACATTCCTATAGCATAATTCACCTGGGACACAGACAGTACACTCCTACAGCATTATTCACCTAGGAGACAGACAGTACACTCCTACAGCATTATTCACCTGGGAGACAGACAGTACACTCCTATAGCATCCTTCACGTGGGAGACAGACAGTACATTCCTATAGCATCATTCACCTGGGAGACAGACAGTACACTCCTATACTGACAGACAGCACATTCCTACAGCATCATTCACCTGGGAGACAGAGAGTACATTCCTATTGCATCATTCACCTGGGAGACAGACAGTACACTCCTACAGCATTATTCATCTAGGACACAGACAGTAAGCTCTACAGCATCATTCACCTGGGAGACAGACAGTACATTGCTATAGCATCATTCACCTGGGAGACAGACAGTACATTCCTATAGCATCATTCACATGGGAGACTGACAGCACATTCCTACAGCATCATCCACCTGGGAGACAGACAGTACATTCCTATAGCATCATTTACATGGGAGACAGACAGTACATTTTATAGCATCATTCACATGGGAGACAGACAGTACACTCCTATACTGTCACACAGCACATTCCTACTGCATCATCCGCCTGGGAGACAGACAGTACATTCCTATAGCATCATTCACATGGGAGACAGACACTACACTCCTACAGCATCATTCACCCGGGAGACAGACAGTACATTCCTACGCAATTATTCACCTAGGAGACAGACAGTAAACTCCTACAGCATTATTCACCTGGGAGACAGAAAGTACATTCCTATAGCATCATTCACCTGGGAGACAGATAGTACACTCCTATACTCACAGACAGCGCATTGGTCGAGTATAATTCACCTGGGAGACAGACAGTACACTCCTACAGCATTATTCACCTAGGAGACAGACAGTACACTCCTACAGCATTATTTACCTGGCAGACACACAGTACACTCCTACAGCATCATTCACCTGGGAGACAGACAGTACACTCCTATACTGATAGACAGCACATTCCTACAGTATCATTCACCTGGGAGACAGACAGCACATTCCTACAGCATCATTCACGTGGGAGACAGACAGTACATTCCTATAGCATCATTCACCTGGGAGACAGACAGTACACTCCTATACTGACAGACAGCACATTCCTACAGCATCCTTCACGTGGGAGACAGACAGTACACTCCTATACTGACAGACAGCACATTCCTACAGCATCATTCACCTGGGAGACAGAGAGTACATTCCTATTGCATCATTCACCTGGGAGGCAGACAGTACAGTCCTACAGCATTATTCACCTAGGAGACAGACAGTACACTCTACAGCATCATTCATCTGGGAGACAGACAGTACATTGCTATAGCATCAATCACCTGGGAGACAGACAGTACATTCCTATAGTATCATTCACATGGGAGACTGACAGCACATTCCTACAGCATCATCCACCTGGGAGACAGACAGTACATTCCTATAGCATCATTTACATGGGAGACAGACAGTACAGTCCTATACTGACAGACAGCACATTCCTACAGCATCATTCACCTGGGAGACAGACAGTACACTCCTATAATGACAGACAGCACATTCCTACAGTATCATTCACCTGGGAGAGACAGCACATTCCTACAGCATGATTCACCTGCGAGACAGACAGCACATTCCTGCAGCATCATTCACCTGGGACAGGGACAGTACACTTCTACAGCATCATTCACCTGGGAGACAGACAGTACACTCCTACACCATCATTCACCTGGGAGACACACAGCACATTCCTACAGCATCATTCACCTGGGAGACAGACAGCACATTCCTACAGCATCATTCACCTAGGAGACAGACAGTACACTCCTACAGCATCATTCACCTTGAAGACAGACAGTACATCCGTATAGCATCATTCACCTGGGCGACAGACAGTACATTCGTATTCACCTTGGAGACAGACAGTACACTCCTATAGCATCATTCACCTGGGAGACAGAGAGTACATTCCTATAGCATCATTCACCTGGTAGACAGACAGTACACTCCTACAGCATCATTCACCTGGGAGACAGAAAGTACACTCCTATACTGACAGACAGCACATTCCTACAGCATCATTCACCTGGGAGACAGACAGTACATTCCTATAGCATCATTCACCTGGGAGACATACAGTACATTTCTATAGCATCATTCACCTGCGAGACAGGCGGTACATTCCTACAGCAATATTCACCTGGGAGACAGACAGTACACTCCTACAGCATCATTCATGTAGGAGACAGACAGCACATTCCTACAGCATCATTCACCTGGGAGACAGACAGCACATTCCTACAGCATCATTCACCTGGGAGACAGACAGTACACTCCTACAGCATTATTCACCTGGGAGACAGACAGTACACTCCTATAGCATCATTCACGTGGGAGACAGACAGTACATTCCTATAGCATCATTCACCTGGGAGACAGACAGTACACTCCTATACTGACAGACAGCACATTCCTACAGCATCATTCACCTGGGAGACAGACAGTACATTCCTATTGCATCATTCACCTGGGAGACAGACAGTACATTGCTATAGCATCATTCACCTGGGGGACAGACAGTACATTCCTATAGCATCATTCACACGGGAGACAGACAGTACATTGCTATAGTATCATTCGCCTGGCAGACACACAGTACACTCCTACAGCATCATTCACCTGGGAGACAGACAGTACACTCCTATACTGATAGACAGCACATTCCTACAGTATCATTCACCTGGGAGACAGACAGCACATTCCTACAGCATCATTCACCTGGGGGACAGACAGTACACTCCTATAGCATCATTAACGTGGGAGACAGACAGTACATTCCTATAGCATCATTCACCTGGGAGACAGACAGTACACTCCTATACTGACAGACAGCACATTCCTACAGCATCCTTCACGTGGGAGACAGACAGTACATTCCTATAGCATCATTCACCTGGGAGACAGACAGTACACTCCTATACTGACAGACAGCACATTCCTACAGCATCATTCACCTGGGAGACAGAGAGTACATTCCTATTGCATCATTCACCTGGGAGACAGACAGTACAGTCCTACAGCATTATTCACCTAGGAGACAGACAGTACACTCTACAGCATCATTCACCTGGGAGACAGAGTACATTGCTATAGCATCATTCACCTGGGAGACAGACAGTACATTCCTATAGCATCATTCACATGGGAGACTGACAGCAAATTCCTACAGCATCATCCACCTGGGAGACAGACAGTACATTCCTATAGCATCATTTACATGGGAGACAGACAGTACATTTCTATAGCATCATTCACATGGGAGACAGACAGTACACTCCTATACTGACACACTGCACATTCCTACTGCATCATCCACCTGGGAGACAGACAGTACATTCCTATAGCATCATTCACATGGGAGACAGACATTACATTCCTATAGCATCATTCACATGGGAGACAGACAGTACATTCCTATAGCATCATTCACATGGGAGACAGACAGTACACTCCTATACTGACACACAGCACATTCCTACAGCATCATTCACCTGGGAGACAGACAGCACATTCCTACAGCATCATGCACTTGGGAGACAGACAGTACATTCCTATAGCAACATTCACCTGGGAGACAGACAGTACATTCCTGTACTCACAGACAGCACATTCCTACAGCATAATTCACCTGGGAGACAGGCAGTACACTCCTACAGCATTATTCACCTGGGAGACAGCCAGTACACTCCTACAGCATTATTCACCTGGGAGACAGACAGTACATTCCTATAGCATCATTCACCTGGGAGACAGACAGTACATTGCTATAGCATCATTCACCTGGGAGACAGACAGTACATTGCTATAGCATCATTCACATGGGAGACAGACAGTACAATCCTATACTGACACACAGCACATTCCTACAGCATCATTCACCTGGGAGACAGAGAGTACATTCCTATTGCATCATTCACCTGGGAGACAGACAGTACACTCCTACAGCATTATTCACCTAGGAGACAGACAGTACACTCTACAGCATCATTCACCTGGGAGACAGACAGTACATTGCTATAGCATCATTCAACTGGGAGACAGACAGTACATTCCTATAGCATCATTCACCTGGGAGACAGACAGTACATTCCTATAGCATCATTCACATGGGAGACAGACAGTACATTGCTATAGTATCATTCGCCTGGCAGACACACAGTACACTCCTACAGCATCATTCACCTGGGAGACAGACAGTACACTCCTATACTGATAGACAGCACATTCCTACAGTATCATTCACCTGGGAGACAGACAGCACATTCCTACAGCATCATTCACCTGGGAGACGGACAGTACATTCCTATAGCATCAGTCACCTGGGAGACAGAAAGTACATTCCTATAGCATCATTCACCTGGGAGACAGACAGTACACCCCCTATACTCACAGACAGCACATTCCTATAGCATAATTCACCTGGGACACAGACAGTACACTCCTACAGCATTATTCACCTAGGAGACAGACAGTACACTCCTACAGCATTATTCACCTGGGAGACAGACAGTACACTCCTATAGCATCCTTCACGTGGGAGACAGACAGTACATTCCTATAGCATCATTCACCTAGGAGACAGACAGTACACTCCTATACTGACAGACAGCACATTCCTACAGCATCATTCACCTGGGAGACAGAGAGTACATTCCTATTGCATCATTCACCTGGGAGACAGACAGTACACTCCTACAGCATTATTCACCTAGGACACAGACAGTAAGCTCTACAGCATC
The DNA here is from genome assembly GCA_022114975.2 of Lampris megalopsis. NCBI lineage: Eukaryota > Metazoa > Chordata > Actinopteri > Lampriformes > Lampridae > Lampris > Lampris megalopsis. The sequence continues at coordinate 3,790,552 of JAJHIY020000431.1, forward strand.
ATTCACCTGGGAGACAGACAGTACATTGCTATAGCATCATTCACCTGGGAGACAGACAGTACATTCCTATAGCATCATCCAGCTGGGAGACAGACAGTACATTCCTATAGCATCATTTACATGGGAGACAGACAGTACATTTTATAGCATCATTCACATGGGAGACAGACAGTACACTCCTATACTGTCACACAGCACATTCCTACTGCATCATCCGCCTGGGAGACAGACAGTACATTCCTATAGCATCATTCACATGGGAGACAGACACTACACTCCTACAGCATCATTCAACCGGGAGACAGACAGTACACTCCTACGCAATTATTCACCTAGGAGACAGACAGTAAACTCTACAGCATCATTCACCTGGGAGACAGACAGTACATTCCTATAGCATCATTCACCTGGGAGACAGACAGTACACTCCTATACTGACAGACAGCACATTCCTACAGCATCATTCACCTGGGAGACAGAGAGTACATTCCTATTGCATCATTCACCTGGGAGACAGACAGTACAGTCCTACAGCATTATTCACCTAGGAGACAGACAGTACACTCTACAGCATCATTCACCTGGGAGACAGAGTACATTGCTATAGCATCATTCACCTGGGAGACAGACAGTACATTCCTATAGCATCATTCACATGGGAGACTGACAGCAAATTCCTACAGCATCATCCACCTGGGAGACAGACAGTACATTCCTATAGCATCATTTACATGGGAGACAGACAGTACATTTCTATAGCATCATTCACATGGGAGACAGACAGTACACTCCTATACTGACACACTGCACATTCCTACTGCATCATCCACCTGGGAGACAGACAGTACATTCCTATAGCATCATTCACATGGGAGACAGACATTACATTCCTATAGCATCATTCACATGGGAGACAGACAGTACATTCCTATAGCATCATTCACATGGGAGACAGACAGTACACTCCTATACTGACACACAGCACATTCCTACAGCATCATTCACCTGGGAGACAGACAGCACATTCCTACAGCATCATGCACTTGGGAGACAGACAGTACATTCCTATAGCAACATTCACCTGGGAGACAGACAGTACATTCCTGTACTCGCAGACAGCACATTCCTACAGCATAATTCACCTGGGAGACAGGCAGTACACTCCTACAGCATTATTCACCTGGGAGACAGCCAGTACACTCCTACAGCATTATTCACCTGGGAGACAGACAGTACATTCCTATAGCATCATTCACCTGGGAGACAGACAGTACATTGCTATAGCATCATTCACCTGGGAGACAGACAGTACATTGCTATAGCATCATTCACATGGGAGACAGACAGTACAATCCTATACTGACACACAGCACATTCCTACAGCATCATTCACCTGGGAGACAGAGAGTACATTCCTATTGCATCATTCACCTGGGAGACAGACAGTACACTCCTACAGCATTATTCACCTAGGAGACAGACAGTACACTCTACAGCATCATTCACCTGGGAGACAGACAGTACATTGCTATAGCATCATTCAACTGGGAGACAGACAGTACATTCCTATAGCATCATTCACCTGGGAGACAGACAGTACATTCCTATAGCATCATTCACATGGGAGACAGACAGTACATTGCTATAGTATCATTCGCCTGGCAGACACACAGTACACTCCTACAGCATCATTCACCTGGGAGACAGACAGTACACTCCTATACTGATAGACAGCACATTCCTACAGTATCATTCACCTGGGAGACAGACAGCACATTCCTACAGCATCATTCACCTGGGAGACGGACAGTACATTCCTATAGCATCAGTCACCTGGGAGACAGAAAGTACATTCCTATAGCATCATTCACCTGGGAGACAGACAGTACACCCCCTATACTCACAGACAGCACATTCCTATAGCATAATTCACCTGGGACACAGACAGTACACTCCTACAGCATTATTCACCTAGGAGACAGACAGTACACTCCTACAGCATTATTCACCTGGGAGACAGACAGTACACTCCTATAGCATCCTTCACGTGGGAGACAGACAGTACATTCCTATAGCATCATTCACCTGGGAGACAGACAGTACACTCCTATACTGACAGACAGCACATTCCTACAGCATCATTCACCTGGGAGAGAGAGAGTACATTCCTATTGCATCATTCACCTGGGAGACAGACAGTACACTCCTACAGCATTATTCACCTAGGACACAGACAGTAAGCTCTACAGCATCATTCACCTGGGAGACAGACAGTACATTGCTATAGCATCATTCACCTGGGAGACAGACAGTACATTCCTATAGCATCATCCACCTGGGAGACAGACAGTACATTCCTATAGCATCATTTACATGGGAGACAGACAGTACATTTTATAGCATCATTCACATGGGAGACAGACAGTACACTCCTATACTGTCACACAGCACATTCCTACTGCATCATCCGCCTGGGAGACAGACAGTACATTCCTATAGCATCATTCACATGGGAGACAGACACTACACTCCTACAGCATCATTCACCCGGGAGACAGACAGTACACTCCTACGCAATTATTCACCTAGGAGACAGACAGTAAACTCTACAGCATCATTCACCTGGGAGACAGACAGTACACTCCTACAGCATTATTCACCTGGGAGACAGACAGTACATTCCTATAGCATCATTCACCTGGGAGACAGATAGTACACTCCTATACTCACAGACAGCGCATTCGTCGAGTATAATTCACCTGGCAGACACACAGTACACTCCTACAGCATCATTCACCTGGGAGACAGACAGTACACTCCTATACTGATAGACAGCACATTCCTACAGTATCATTCACCTGGGAGACAGACAGCACATTCCTATAGCATTATTCACCTGGGAGACAGACAGTACATTCCTATAGCATCATTCACCTGGGAGACAGACAGTACATTTCTATAGCATCATTCACATGGGAGACAGACAGTACACTCCTATACTGACAGACAGCACATTCCTACAGCATCCTTCACGTGGGAGACAGACAGTACACTCCTATACTGACAGACAGCACATTCCTACAGCATCATTCACCTGGGAGACAGAGAGTACATTCCTATTGCATCATTCACCTGGGAGACAGACAGTACAGTCCTACAGCATTATTCACCTAGGAGACAGACAGTACACTCTACAGCATCATTCATCTGGGAGACAGACAGTACATTGCTATAGCATCAATCACCTGGGAGACAGACAGTACATTCCTATAGTATCATTCACATGGGAGACTGACAGCACATTCCTACAGCAACATCCACCTGGGACACAGACAGTACATTCCTATAGCATCATTTACATGGGAGACAGACAGTACATTTCTATAGCATCATTCACATGGGAGACAGACAGTACACTCCTATACTGACACACAGCACATTCCTACTGCATCATCCACCTGGGAGACAGACAGTACATTCCTATAGCATCATTCACCTGGGAGACAGACAGTACACTCCTGTACTCACAGACAGCACATTCCTACAGCATAATTCACCTGGGAGACAGACAGTACACTCCTACAGCATTATTCACCTGGGAGACAGCCAGTACACTCCTACAGCATTATTCAAATGGGAGACAGACAGTACATTCCTATAGCATCATTCACCTGGGAGACAGACAGAACATTGCTATAGCATCATTCACCTGGGAGACAGACAGTACATTGCTATAGCATCATTCACATGGGAGACAGACAGTACACTCCTATACTGACACACAGCACATTCCTACAGCATCATTCACCTGGGAGACAGACAGCACATTCCTACAGCATCATGCACCTGGGAGACAGACAGTACACTCCTGTACTCACAGACAGCACATTCCTACAGCATAAGTCACCTGGGAGACAGACAGTACACTCCTACAGCATCATTCACATGGGAGACAGACAGTACATTGCTATAGCATCATTCACCTGGGAGACAGACAGTACATTCCTATAGCATCATTCACATGGGAGACAGACAGTACACTCCTATACTGACACACAGCACATTCCTACAGCATCATTCACCTGGGAGACAGACAGCACATTCCTACAGCATCATGCACCTGGGAGACAGACAGTACATTCCTATAGCATCATTCACCTGCGAGACAGACAGTACATTCCTATAGCATCATTCACCTGGGAGACAGACAGTACATTCCTATAGCATCATTCACCTGGGAGACAGACAGTACATTCCTACAGCATTATTCACCTGGGAGACCGACAGTACACTCCTATACTCACAGACAGCACATTCCTACATCATAATTCACCTGGGAGACAGACAGTACACTCCTACAGCATTATTCACCTGGGAGACAGACAGTACATTCCTATAGCATCATTCACCTGGGAGACAGACAGTACATTCCTATAGCATCATTCACATGGGAGACAGACAGTACACTCCCATACTGACACACAGCACATTCCTACAGCATCATTCACCTGGGAGACAGACAGCACATTCCTACAGCATCATTCACCTGGGAGACAGACAGTACATTCCAATAGCATCATTCACCTGGGAGACAGACAGTACATTCCTATAGCAGCATTCACCTGGGAGACAGACAGTACACTCCTGTACTCACAGACAGCACATTCCTACAGCATAATTCACCTGGGAGACAGACAGTACACTCCTACAGCATTATTCACCTGGGAGACAGACGGTACATTCCTATAGCATCATTCACCTGGGAGACAGACAGTACATTCCTATAGCATCATTCACCTGGGAGACAGAGAGTACACTCCTATACTCACAGACAGCACATTCCTACAGCATAATTCACCTGGGAGACAGACACTACACTCCTACAGCATCATTCACCTGGGAGACAGACAGTACACTCCTACAGCATTATTCACCTAAGAGACAGACAGTAAACTCTACAGCATCATTCACCTGGGAGACGGACAGTACATTGCTATAGCATCATTCACCTGGGAGACAGACAGTACATTCCTATAGCATCATTCACCTGGGAGACAGACAGTACATTCCTATAGCATCATTCACATGGGAGACAGAGAGTACACTCCTATACTGATAGACAGCACATTCCTACAGTATCATTCCCCTGGGAGACAGACAGCACATTCCTACAGCATTATTCACCTAGGAGACAGACAGTACACTCTACAGCATCATTCACCTGGGAGACAGACAGTACATTACTATAGCATCATTCACCTGGGAGACAGACAGTACATTCCTATAGCATCATTCACATGGGAGACTGACAGCACATTCCTACAGCATCATCCACCTGGGAGACAGACAGTACATTCCTATAGCATCATTTACATGGGAGACAGACAGTACATTTCTATAGCATCATTCACATGGGAGACAGACAGTACACTCCTATACTGACACACAGCACATTCCTACTGCATCATCCACCTGGGAGACAGACAGTACATTCCTATAGCATCATTCACATGGGAGACAGACATTACATTCCTATAGCATCATTCACATGGGAGACAGACAGTACATTCCTATAGCATCATTCACATGGGAGACAGACAGTACACTCCTATAGTGACACACGGCACATTCCTACAGCATCATTCACCTGGGAGACAGACAGTACATTCCTATAGCATCATTCTCCTGGGAGACAGACAGTACACTCCTGTACTCACAGACAGCACATTCCTACAGCATAAGTCACCTGGGAGACAGACAGTACACTCCTACAGCATCATTCACATGGGAGACAGACAGTACATTGCTATAGCATCATTCACCTGGGAGACAGACAGTACATTGCTATAGCATCATTCACATGGGAGACAGACAGTACACTCCTATACTGACACACAGCACATTCCTACAGCATCATTCACCTGGGAGACAGACAGCACATTCCTACAGCATCATGCACCTGGGAGACAGACAGTACATTCCTATAGCATCATTCACCTGGGAGACAGACAGTACATTCCTATAGCATCATTCACCTGGGAGACAGACAGTACATTCCTATAGCATCATTCACCTGGGAGACAGACAGTACATTCCTATAGCATCATTCACCTGGGAGACCGACAGTACACTCCTATACTCACAGACAGCACATTCCTACAGCATAATTCACCTGGGAGACAGACAGTACACTCCTACAGCATTATTCACCTGGGAGACAGACAGTACATTCCTATAGCATCATTCACCTGGGAGACAGACAGTACATTCCTATAGCATCATTCACATGGGAGACAGACAGTACACTCCTATACTGACACACAGCACATTCCTACAGCATCATTCACCTGGGAGACAGACAGCACATTCCTACAGCATCATTCACCTGGGAGACAGACAGTACATTCCTATAGCATCATTCACCTGGGAGACAGACAGTACATTCCTATAGCAGCATTCACCTGGGAGACAGACAGTACACTCCTGTACTCACAGACAGCACATTCCTACAGCATAATTCACCTGGGAGACAGACAGTACACTCCTACAGCATTATTCACCTGGGAGACAGACGGTACATTCCTATAGCATCATTCACCTGGGAGACAGACAGTACATTCCTGTAGCATCATTCACCTGGGAGACAGACACTACACTCCTATACTCACAGACAGCACATTCCTACAGCATAATTCACCTGGGAGACAGACACTACACTCCTACAGCATCCTTCACGTGGGAGACAGACAGTACACTCCTACAGCATTATTCACCTAGGAGACAGACAGTAAACTCTACAGCATCATTCACCTGGGAGACGGACAGTACATTGCTATAGCATCATTCACCTGGGAGACAGACAGTACATTCCTATAGCATCATTCACCTGGGAGACAGACAGTACATTCCTATAGCATCATTCACATGGGAGACAGAGAGTACACTCCTATACTGATAGACAGCACATTCCTACAGTATCATTCCCCTGGGAGACAGACAGCACATTCCTACAGCATTATTCACCTAGGAGACAGACAGTACACTCTACAGCATCATTCACCTGGGAGACAGACAGTATATTGCTATAGCATCATTCACCTGGGAGACAGACAGTACATTCCTATAGCATCATTCACATGGGAGACTGACAGCACATTCCTACAGCATCATCCACCTGGGAGACAGACAGTACATTCCTATAGCATCATTTACATGGGAGACAGACAGTACATTTCTATAGCCTCATTCACATGGGAGACAGACAGTACACTCCTATACTGACACACAGCACATTCCTACAGCATCATTCACCTGGGAGACAGACAGCACATTCCTACAGAATCATGCACCTGGGAGACAGACAGTACATTCCTATAGCATCATTCACCTGGGAGACAGACAGTACATTCCTATAGCATCATTCACCTGGGAGACAGACAGTACACGCCTGTACTCACAGACAGCACATTCCTACAGCATAAGTCACCTGGGAGACAGACAGTACACTCCTACAGCATCATTCACATGGGAGACAGACAGTACATTGCTATTGCATCATTCACCTGGGAGACAGACAGTACATTGCTATAGCATCATTCACATGGGAGACAGACAGTACACTCCTATACTGACACACAGCACATTCCTACAGCATCATTCACCTGGGAGACAGACAGCACATTCCTACAGCATCATGCACCTGGGAGATAGACAGTACATTCCTATAGCATCATTCACCTGGGAGACAGACAGTACATTCCTATAGCATCATTCACCTGGGAGACAGACAGTACATTCCTATAGCATCATTCACCTGGGAGACAGACAGTACATTCCTATAGCATCATTCACCTGGGAGACCGACAGTACACTCCTATACTCACAGACAGCACATTCCTACAGCCTAATTCACCTGGGAGACAGACAGTACACTCCTACAGCATTATTCACCTGGGAGACAGACAGTACATTCCTATAGCATCATTCACCTGGGAGACAGACAGTACATTCCTATAGCATCATTCACATGGGAGACAGACAGTACACTCCTATACTGACACACAGCACATTCCTACAGCATCATTCACCTGGGAGACAGACAGCACATTCCTACAGCATCATGCACCTGGGAGACAGACAGTACATTCCTATAGCATCATTCACCTGGGAGACAGACAGTACATTCCTATAGCATCATTCACCTGGGAGACAGACAGTACATTCCTATAGCATCATTCACCTGGGAGACAGACAGTACATTCCTACAGCATCATTCACCTGGGAGACCGACAGTACACTCCTATACTCACAGACAGCACATTCCTACAGCATCATTCACCTGGGAGACAGACAGTACATTCGTATAGCATCATTCACCTGGGAGACAGACAGTACACTCCTACAGCATCATTCACCTGGGAGACAGACAGTACATTCCTATAGCATCATTCACATGCGAGACAGACAGTACATTCCTACAGCATTATTCACCTGGGAGACAGACAGTACACTCCTACAGCATCATTCATCTGGGAGATAAACAGCAAATGTTTGCGGATGTAGGGCATGGTTAGAAAGGAGGAGCAGTTAGGAATCAAAAGCAAACCTATTCCTGCGTCTGCTTGCAGCGAGACGGGGAACCAGAGTGTGAGCCGGCACAGAGGCCACTCTGGAACCCTGAGAAGGATGTATTATGACAGACTGGTGACCGTTTTTTGGTGACTGGATTGTTATTACAACAACCTGAGTTTAAGTCACCTGTTTGTTTCACATACCAGAAACTGTCACAGTTTTACACAAAACAGGAAATGTTGGATTTACTTAAAAACGTTGTCATGTGGTTCCACGCAAATGTGTTGTGACTTCTAAGTAACGATTCATCAATATTTACTGGAATAATTATGGGTTAGTTACACTTGTATGGGACCACTTCACATAACAGTTTTAAGTTAATCCGACATTTCATTTATTTTTTTTTGAGTGTAAAGTTGCAGTTATTCAATGAACATTTACCAAGAAGATCGTCCTGCCTAGCTGGGGAGAGGTCATGTGTGTTCACTTACCATACCAACATTATGGGGCAACGGCCAGAGTTGGCGCTCCTGTGTCCACCCAGCGATTAGCAAATTATACCGCACTTTCCTTTAGTTTCATCTACACGTTCTCCATTTGAACTTGTATTAAACCATCACTTCCATCAGTCACTCATCACCATCACTTCCATCAGTCAGTAACCACCATCACTTCCATCAGTCAGTAACCACCATCACTTCCATCAGTCAGTAACCACCATCACTTCCATCAGTCACTTTTCACCATCACTTCCATCAGTCAGTAACCACCATCACTTCCATCAGTCAGTCATCACAATCACTTCCATCAGTCAGTAACCACCATCACTTCCATCAGTCAGTAACCACCATCACTTCCATCAGTCAGTAATCACCATCTCTTCCATCAGTCAGTAACCACCATCTCTTCCATCAGTCAGTAACCACCATCACTTCCATCAGTCAGTCATCACCATCACTTCCATCAGTCAGTCATCACCATCACTTCCATCAGTCAGTAACCACCATCACTTCCATCAGTCAATAACCACCATCACGTCCATCAGTCAGTAACCACCATCACTTCCATCAGTAAGTAACCACCATCACTTCCATCAGTCAGTAACCACCATCACTTTCATCAGTCAGTAACCACCATCACTTCCATTAGTCAGTAACCACCATCACTTCCATCAGTCAGTCGTCACCATCACTTCCATCAGTCAGTAACCACCATCACTTCCATCAGTCAGTAACCATCATCACTTCCATCAGTCAGTAATCACCATCACTTCCATCAGTCAGTCATCACCATCACTTCCATCAGTCAGTAACCACCATCACTTCCATCAGTCAGTCATCACAATCACTTCCATCAGTCAGTAACCACCATCACTTCCGTAAGTCAGTCATCACCATCACTTCCACCACTCAGTAATCACCATCACTTTAATCACCATCACGTCCATCAGTCAGTAACCACCATCACTTTAATCACCATCACTTCCATCAGTCAGTAATCACCGTCACTTCCATCAGTCAGCAATCACCATCTCTTCCATCAGTCAGTCATAACCATCACTTCCATCAGTCAGTCATGAACATCACTTCCATCAGTCAGTAACCACCATCACTTCCATCAGTCAGTCATCACTTCCACTTCCATCAGTCAGTAACCACCATCACTTCCATCAGTCAGTCATCACCATCACTTCCATCAGTCAGTAACCACCATCACTTCCATCAGTCAGTCATCACCATCACTTCCATCAGTCAGTAACCACCATCACTTCCATCAGTCAGTCATCACCATCACTTCCATAAGTCAGTAACCACCATCACTTCCGTAAGTCAGTCATCACCATCACTTCCACCAGTCAGTAACCACCATCACTTTAATCACCATCACTTCCATCAGTCAGTAATCACCGTCAATTCCATCAATCAGTAATCACCATCTCTTCCATCAGTCAGTCATAACCATCACTTCCATAAGTCAGTAACCACCATCACTTCCATAAGTCAGTCATCACCATCACTTCCATAAGTCAGTCATCACCATCACTTCCACCAGTCAGTAACCACCATCACTTTAATCACCATCACTTCCATCAGTCAGTAATCACCGTCACTTCCATCAATCAGTAATCACCATCTCTTCCATCAGTCAGTAATCACCATCACTTCCATCAGTCAGTAATCACCATCACTTCCATCAGTCAGTCATAACCATCACTTCCATTAGTCAGTAATCACCATCACTTCCATCAGTCAGTAACCACCATCACTTCCATCAGTCAGTAACCACCATCACTTCCATCAGTCAGCAACCACCATCACTTCCATCAGTCAGTAATCACCATCACTTCCATCAGTCAGTCATCACCATCACTTCCACCAGTCAGTAACCACCATCACTTTAATCACCATCACTTCCATCAGTCAGTAATCACCGTCACTTCCATCAATCAGTAATCACCATCTCTTCCATCAGTCAGTAATCACCATCACTTCCATCAGTCAGTAATCACCATCACTTCCATCAGTCAGTCATAACCATCACTTCCATTAGTCAGTAATCACCATCACTTCCATCAGTCAGTAACCACCATCACTTCCATCAGTCAGTAACCACCATCACTTCCATCAGTCAGTCATCACCATCACTTCCATCAGTCAGTCATCACCATCACTTCCGTAAGTCAGTAACAACCATCACTTCCGTAAGTCAGTCATCACCATCACTTCCACCAGTCAGTAACCACCATCACTTTAATCACCATCATTCCATCAGTCAGTAATCACCGTCACTTCCATCAATCAGTAATCACCATCTCTTCCATCAGTCAGTCATAACCATCACTTCCATTAGTCAGTAATCACCATCACTTCCATCAGTCAGTAACCACCATCACTTCCATCAGTCAGTTATCACCATCACTTCCATCAGTCAGTAACCACCATCACTTCCATCAGTCAGTCATCACAATCACTTCCATAAGTCAGTAACCACCATCACTTCCGTAAGTCAGTCATCACCATCACTTCCACCAGTCAGTAATCACCATCACTTTAATCACCATCACGTCCATCAGTCAGTAATCACCGTCACTTCCATCAGTCAGCAATCACCATCTCTTCCATCAGTCAGTCATAACCATCACTTCCATCAGTCAGTCATGAACATCACTTCCATCAGTCAGTAACTACCATCACTTCCATCAGTCAGTCATCACCATCACTTCCATCAGTCAGTAACCACCATCACTTCCATCAGTCAGTCATCACCATCACTTCCATCAGTCAGTAACCACCATCACTTCCATCAGTCAGTCATCACCATCACTTCCATCAGTCAGTAACCACCATCACTTCCATCAGTCAGTCATCACCATCACTTCCATAAGTCAGTAACCACCATCACTTCCGTAAGTCAGTCATCACCATCACTTCCACCAGTCAGTAACCACCATCACTTTAATCACCATCACTTCCATCAGTCAGTAATCACCGTCACTTCCATCGATCAGTAATCACCATCTCTTCCATCAGTCAGTAATCACCATCACTTCCATCAGTCAGTAATCACCATCACTTCCATCAGTCAGTCATCACCATCACTTCCATCAGTCAGTCATCACCATCACTTCCACCAGTCAGTAACCACCATCACTTCCATAAGTCAGTCATCACCATCACTTCCACCAGTCAGTAACCACCATCACTTTAATCACCATCACTTCCATCAGTCAGTAATCACCGTCACTTCCATCGATCAGTAATCACCATCTCTTCCATCAGTCAGTAATCACCATCACTTCCATCAGTCAGTAATCACCATCACTTCCATCAGTCAGTCATCACCATCACTTCCATCAGTCAGTCATCACCATCACTTCCACCAGTCAGTAACCACCATCACTTCCATCAGTCAGTAACCACCATCACTTCCATAAGTCAGTAACCACCATCACTTCCATCAGTCAGTCATCACCATCACTTCCATCAGTCAGTCATCACCATCACTTCCATAAGTCAGTAACAACCATCACTTCCATAAGTCAGTCATCACCATCACTTCCACCAGTCAGTAACCACCATCACTTTAATCACCATCATTCCATCAGTCAGTAATCACCGTCACTTCCATCAATCAGTAATCACCATCTCTTCCATCAGTCAGTCATAACCATCACTTCCATTAGTCAGTAATCACCATCACTTCCATCAGTCAGTAACCACCATCACTTCCATCAGTCAGTCATCACCATCACTTCCATCAGTCAGTAACCACCATCACTTCCATCAGTCAGTCATCACAATCACTTCCATACGTCAGTAACCACCATCACTTCCGTAAGTCAGTCATCACCATCACTTCCGCCAGTTAGTAACCATCATCACTTTAATCACCATCACTTCCATCAGTCAGTAATCACCGTCACTTCCATCAGTCAGTAATCACCATCTCTTCCATCAGTCAGTCATAACCATCACTTCCATAAGTCAGTAACCACCATCACTTCCATAAGCCAGTCACACCATCACTTCCATAAGTCAGTCATCACCATCACTTCCACCAGTCAGTAACGACCATCACTTTAATCACCATCACTTCCATCAGTCAGTAATCACCATCACTTCCATCAATCAGTAATCACCATCTCTTCCATCAGTCAGTAACCACCATCACTTCCATCAGTCAGTCATAACCATCACTTCCATAAGTCAGTAACCACCATCACTTCCATAAGTCAGTCATCACCATCACTTCCACCAGTCAGTAACCACCATCACTTCCACCAGTCGGTCATCACCATCACTTCCATCAGTCAGTAACCACCATCACTTCCATCAGTCAGTTATCACCGTCACTTCCATCAATCAGTAATCAACATCTCTTCCATCAGTCAGTCATAACCATCACTTCCATTAGTCAGTAATCACCATCACTTCCATCAGTCAGTAACCACCATCACTTCCATCAGTCAGTCATCACCTTCACTTCCATCAGTCAGTAACCACAATCTCTTCCATCAGTCAGTCATCACCATCACTTCCATAAGTCAGTAACCACCATCATTTCCATCAGTCAGTAATCACCATCACTTTAATCACCATCACTTCTATCTGTCAGTTATCACCATAACTTCCATCAGTCAGTAATCACCATCTATTTAATCACCATCACTTCCATTATTCAGTAACCACCATCACTTCCATCAGTCAGTCATCACCATCACTTCCACCAGTCGGTCATCACCATCACTTCCACCAGTCGGTCATCACCATCACTTCCACCAGTCGGTCATCACCATCACTTCCATAAGTCAGTAACCACAATCTCTTCCATCAGTCAGTAACCACCATCACTTCCATCAGTCAGTCATCACCATCACTTCCATAAGTCAGTAACCACCATCACTTCCATCAGTCAGTAATCACCGTCACTTCCATCAATCATTAATCACCACCTCTTCCATCAGTCAGTCATAACCATCACTTCCATTAGTCAGTAATCACCATCACTTCCATCAGTCAGTAACCGCCATCACTTCCAACAGTCAGTCATCACCATCACTTCCATCAGTCACTAACCACAATCTCTTCCATCAGTCAGTAACCACCATCACTTCCATCAGTCAGTCATCACCATCACTTCCATAAGTCAGTAATCACCATCACTTCCATCAGTCAGTAATCACCATCACTTTAATCACCATCACTTCTATCTGTCAGTCATCACCATAACTTCCATCAGTCAGTAATCACCATCTATTTAATCACCATCACTTCCATCAGTCAGTAACCACCATCACTTTAATCACCATCACTTCCATTAGTCAGTAACCATCATCACTTCCATCAGTCAGTCATCACCATCACTTCCATCAGTAGGTAATCACCATCACTTTAATCACGATCACTTCCATAAGTCAGTAATCACCGTCACTTCCGCCAATCAGTAATCACCATCACTTCCATCAGTCAGTAATCACCATCACTTCCATCAGTCAGTAGTCACCATCACTTCCATCAGTCAGTAATCACCATCACTTCTATCAGTCAGTAATCCCTGTCACTTCTCCTTCCCTTCAGGTGCACCTGCTGTACAGCAGAGCACATGTTCTGGCATCATGTTGTATTATCATTTCTATTAGGGGATGTAAGAAAATGTCGATACACTCGAGTATCGCAATATTATCTTTTGTGATACTGTATCGATTCTCAAAACCACTGTACAGATTTAAATTATTTACATGTAAAGGTTTGTGACAGACATTTTGTGTTGTGTATAACCCCACAACCGCTAGATAACAGGGTGTAATCTATCTTCAGCTATTTGACTCTTCCACTCCAACACAACAATGTAAACTTAGACAGGAAGTAGCATAAGCAAAAAGAACACAGGCCTGTGAAACCACAATATATGACCTTGCTTACAGTATCGCGACATATCGCAATATATTGAACTGTAACCCCTGTATCTTGATACGGATCGTATCGCCAGATTCTCGCCAGTACACAGCTCGAATTTCTATTATATCGTCAGATTGTTTTATACCTGAGGTCGACCCCGAGGCCCTCAGAAGTTGGTTGAAACCCTTTGCGGTGTGACTGAATGGGAATGTCATTGTGATTGCCATTCTATAACTAATCAGATTTTGATTTTGCACTATCGGGTGGCTTCTTTAAGGCAGCAGAGCCTATGGGAGCATGCCGTGTCTGTGGAAAGAGGCAGAGATAACCAGTGCAGCTAAGATTAGTAAGGAAACCTGAACTTATGTGATAACTGCTTTCAGCTCTTATGTAGCTAGTTCCTATTAACAATTAATACATCTCATTGTTAATGGATTTGTAAAACAATTATGCCAGAAAGTATGATTGTTGTAACCTGTTAATGCTGGAAGTGTTACCGTTAAAATATGGAGAGGTTATTTGGAATGACACTGCAGCCTATAGACTCTAGGGTGATGTGGTCTGTGAGCACTTTAAAGGCATTTTCTGTGCAAAACGCCAGTGAAGGCCGAAGCTTAAAATGCAAGACCCAATACTGCATTACAGAAGGTGTTTCCCCCACAGGGAAACTGCTGCTGGACCAGCAAATCACCTTGTACAAAGTGCGAGTTGAGAAAACAGTGGAAGTGAAAATATACATGCTTTTTCTGTCGAAATTGCTGACTTCATCAAAGCTGTATACCCAAACTTTAAAGCTAGTGTGTATCATTTAACTTTACAGTTATAAAAAGTTATGTTTTTGATAGTGTATAATCACCCAATATAAAGATTTATAATGCCATCATAAGATTAGAATGAGGCCTTATATATATATATATATATATATATTGATATATATATTGATATATATATATATATTGATTTATATTGATATACATCCATTATACAAAAAGTTTATCCTATTCTCCGGGTCGCGGGGACGCTGGAGCCTATTCCAGCATCCTGACATGGGTGCTGGGTCTTTCCAGGTGAGAGAGGGCTGTATTTAGATTCACACAGATGGTGTACTCAGTCAGCCTGTTTGCCTGATAGGCAAACTGGTGTTGGTCTAGATCAGCTGGTACAGTGTCTTTGGTGTGGGTGAGTACCAGTCGTTCAGAGCATTCTGAAATAACAGGTGAGAGTGACTGACTGATAGTCATTGAAACAGGTTACCACAGGTTTTTTTGGGAATGGGCACAATGGTGCTGGGTTTGAGGCATGCCGGGACTGTGCTTAAGGTTAGAGAGAGGTTGAAAATGTATGTGAATACCTCTGCTAGCTGGTCAGCACAGGCCTGGAGTGCATGCCCTTATGCACCATCAGGACCCGCTGCTTTCCATGTGTTGATGCTGCAAAGGGTCTGCTGCACCTCGGGAGTGTGTAGAACAAGGGTCTGTGGGTCTCCCAACAGTTTGAAACCAACTGGGGGTTGGCAATTGACTTTGTTAAACCGAGCAAAGAAGTTGTCCAGTTCCACTGGTAGGTTGGCAGTGTTGTTAGTTGGTGTATGCCATGTGTTATTTTTTTCCTTTTGTGATCTATGATGGTCTAGATGCCTTGCCACATCCTCTGTGGGTTGCAGTTACTGTTGAAGCTCTCCTCTATTCATAGTTTGTAACTGTGTTTTGCTGATCTGATACCTCTCTTAAGGTTTGCTCTGGAAACACCGTAGGCTGAAGTGGCTTCTGATTTAAAAGCCATGTCTCTTGCCCTGAGCAGCCGTTTCACTTCGCTGTTCATCCATGGTTTCTTATTTGGGTACACTTGGATCATTTTACTAACAGCAACATTGTCCATGCGGTAGATATTGTATAACAATAAAAATGAAGTCTACCCCTCCAGGTCGGCCTACTACTACTACTACTACTTTCAGCTGCTCCCGTTAGGGGTCGCCACAGCGGATCATCCGTTTCCATCTCTTCCCGTCCTCTGCATCTTCCTCTGTCACACCGGCAACCTGCATGTCCTCCCTCACCACATCCATAAACCTCCTCTTTGGCCTTCTTCTTTTCCTCTTCCCTGGCAGCAGCTGTCCCTCTAATATAATCGTTCCTAATCCTGTCCTTCTTCGTCACTCCCTATAAAAATATTGGCATTTTCAACTCTACCACCTCCAGCTACGACTCCCGTCTTTTTGTCAGTACCACTGTCTCTGAACCATATAACATAGCTGGTCTCAAAGCCATCCTGTAACCTTCCCGTTAACTCTTGCTGGTACTGGGCGCCCGGGTAGCGTAATGGTATACTGTTGCCTACCAACGCGGGGATCCCGGTTCAAATACCTGTGTAGCCTCTGGCTTGGTCCAGCGTCTCTACAGACACAATTGGCCGTGTCTGCAGGTGGGAAACCGGATGTGGGTATGTGTCCTGGTCGCTGTCTAGGTGCCTGTTTGGGAGGGAGGGGGAACTGGAGGGAATAGTGTGATCCTCCCACATGAAACGTCCCCCTGGCAAAACTCCTCACAGTCAGCTGAAACGAAGCGGCTGGCAACTGCACACATATTGGAGGCATGTGGTAGTCTGCAGCCCTCCCCGCATCGGCAGAGGGGGTGGAGCAGTGACCGGGACGGCTCGGAAGAGTGTGGTAATTGGAATTGGGGAGGAAAAGGGGCAACCGCCCCCCTCGAAAAAACAAAAACAAAAAAACAAAAAACGTTTGCTCTGTCGCTGCAAATCACTCCTGACACTCTTCTCCACCCACTCCACCCTGCCTGTACTCTCTTCTCCACCTCTGTTCCGCACTCCCAGTTACTTTGAACAGTTGACCCCAAGTATTTTAACTCATACGCTTTCGTCACCTCTACTCCTTGCATCATCACTATTCCACTGTCCTCCCTCTCATTCACACATAGGTATTCCATCTTGCTCCTACTGACTTTAACTCCTCTTCTCTCTGTGCATACCTCCACCTCTCCAGGCTGTCCTCAACCTGCACCCTACTCTCACTACAGGTCACAATGTCATCCGCGAACATCAGAGTCCATGGAGACTCCTGCCTGATCTCGTCCGTTAACCTGTCCATCACCATTGCAAACAAGAAAGGGCTCAGAGCCGATCCTTGATGTAATCCCACCTCCACCTTGAACCCATCTGTCATTCCAACCACACCCCTCACCTCTGTCACACTTCCCTCATACATATCCTGCACCATTCCTACATACTTCTCTGCAACTCCTGACTTCCTCATACAATACCACACCTCCTCTCTCGGCACCCTGTCGTATGCTCTCTCTAAATCTACAAAGACACAATGTAACTCCTTCTGGCCTTCTCTATACTTCTCAATCAACATTCTCAAAGCAAACATCACATCTGTGGTGCTCTTTCATGGCATGAAACCATACTGCTGCTCGCAAATCGTCACCTCTCCTCCTCTTAACCTAGGTTCTATTACTCTTTCCCATGTCTTCATGCTGTTGCTGATCAACTTTAAACCTCTGCAGATGCTACAGATCAGCACATCGCCCTTATTCTTGAAAATTGGTACCAGTATGCTTCTTCTCCACTCCTCAGGCATCCGCTCACTTTTTAAGATTGTATTAAATAATCTAGTTAAAAACTCCACTGCCATCGCTCTGATAAACCTCCATGCCTCCACAGGTATGTCATCTGGACCAACCACCTTTCCACCTTTCCACTCTTCATCCGCTTCATTGCTGCCCTCATTTTCTCCTTGCTAATTCACCTTACTTCCTGATTCACTGTCCCTACATCAACCAACTTGCTCTCTCTCTCTCTCTGTCTCTGTCTCTCTCTCTGCACTGCATGCTGGGATTTTGGTGGTGGAGAGGGTGGTGAGTTTCGCGGAGAATCTGTGACTTTTTCTCAATTTTCCCTCGTTTCTTTTTCCTACTGTGTTTATTTTATGATTATTTTGTAGTTGTGGTTGTTTTTAGTGTAGTTTCGAGTGTGTTTGGTCGTTGTTTGTGGCGGATGGTGAGCCGTGCTTCGTGCCGGGCATGGCATCCCTTGAGACACCGTCCCTGTCTTTGAGGCACGGGGTGAGGATAGCACCGCAGCCCAGTACCACAGTGGAGCAGGTGCTGGTGGCGGCCCAGTACCACGGTGGAGCAGGTGCTGGTGGTGGCTCAGTACCACGGTGCAGCAGGTGCTGGTGGCGGAAGGAGAACAGGTGGGGCATGGAAACATCTCATTTGCTTCACGAATGAATGAAGTGTTGGTTGTATTTTTGAAGGAACAGGGTTTGGTCAACCAGCTGATTGAAAACGGCTTACTGGTAAACGATGAGTTTACACTCGTTTCCCCGCTGGCGGTGCCTTCCACCCGGATCACTGTGTCTGGAATCCCTCCTTTTATTTCCAATGAGGCAGTGGTGGAAGAACTGAGGCGCTTCGGGAAGCTGGCGAGTGGGTTCCGGGCGGTGAATCTGGGGTGTGAGGACACCAAATTGAAGCATGTTCAGTCTCTGCGGAGACAGGTGTTCATGTATTTGGACTCTCTGACCCAAACACTGAACGTCTCTTTACGTGTTAAGCACGAGGAGGGTTTCTACATGGTGTATGCTAGCTCCGTGACTATGAAGGGTTTTGAGTGTGGAGATGCGGGTCACAGGCGGATTGCTTGTCCGCATAGAAAGCACGCAGCGGGGTCTGCTGGGGCTGATGTGTGTGACAACAGAGAGGGGAGCAGCGGGCAGCGGGCTGATGTGGCTGACAGTGGCGGGCAACAGACCGCTGCGGATGAGGTAGCTGACGGTGGCGAACATCGGGCCGCTTTGGCTGACAATGGGGAGGGAGGCAGCGGGCAGCAGACGCTGCCCGAGGCTGCTCCCCCTGTGCAGAGTGAGGCTGGTGGCTCCGTGGTCGGGGCCGCCGGTGCGTGCGGCTCTGTGTCTATGGATAATTTAGCAGGGGGGTGGAGGGTTACCCTGGACAGTGCAGAAGGAAGACGACATGGGGAGGTCGGAGCAGGTTTCAGTACAGGGGGCAGAGAAGCTGCCGGTTGAAATGAACAGTGGGGCAGAGGAGCAAGTGGTGAAGCCTGGTGGGTGGTGTGACAATGTGACTGGTATGGAGCGTGAAGCTGAATCTGATAGTGTGTCTGTAGCGGACAGTGACTGTCAGAGTGTAAACATATACTCACTGGAGGAGATCAACAGTTTTTTAGATGAGACATATGGCAAATCGGTGAACGGCAGGGATTATTTTCCTGACGCTGAAAAATTCATCCGGTCAGTTACTACACTGCGGCAGGATGTCGGGTTGGTCAGTTACTGCACTGTGGCAGGATGTGGGTTGGTCAGTTACTACACTGCGGCAGGATGTGGGGTTGGTCAGGTACTACACTGCGGCAGGATGTTGGGTTGGTCAGTTACTACACTGCGGCAGGATGTTGGGTTGGTCAGTTACTACACTGCGGCAGGATGTGGGGTTGGTCAGTTACTACACTGCGGCAGGATGTTGGGTTGGTCAGTTACTACACTGCGGCAGGATGTTGGGTTGGTCAGTTACTACACTGCAGCAGGATGTTGGGTTGGTCAGTTACTACACTGCGGCAGGATGTTGGGTTGGTCAGTTACTGCACTGCAGCAGGATGTGGGGTTGGTCAGTTACTACACTGCGGCAGGATGTTGGGTTGGTCAGTTACTACACTGCGGCAGGATGTGGGGTTGGTCAGTTACTACACTGCGGCAGGATGTTGGGTTGGTCAGTTACTACACTGCGGCAGGATGTGGGGTTGGTCAGTTACTACACTGCGGCAGGATGTGGGGTTGGTCAGTTACTACACTGCGGCAGGATGTTGGGTTAGATGTATTGGATAGCAAGAAACGTTACCGTCTAAAGGAACACGTTACTGGTCTAAGGAGAGATTTGAAAGTGCCAACTAGGCTTGCAACGGTTTTCGGTTTAAAACCGAACCGTACGGTCCGCCCTGTATGGTTCAATCCGCCCTTATGGACCGTGGGTTTTCGGTTTTGCAGTTAAAATGTGCGTGAATAGTTGACAGGCGTTTCTTACTGCCGGGGAATGGATTTTTCACTGTGTGCCTGTGTGCAGGCAGGCTGAGACAGCCTGCTGCAGAAAACCCCGCCCCACGAGTAAATATCCAGTCACTGTTAGCCCCCCACCCCCCACCCCCCTTGTAACTGGAGCCGACAGTCGGGTTGAAAAGACGGCGGTAGCTCGCAGAAGCAGAAAACAAAGTCATGGCGAGTGGAGGAGTAGAGAGAGAAAAGTTTGAAGAAGCACCGTCTTCATACAAATCTGCGGACATTTCGGGTTTGCTGTTGAATACAACGATGAAGGAGACAAAACAGTGGACAGAAATAACACTGTGCTGCAAGCATTGCTTGACCCATGTCCCGTACTACGCAAGTGGAAACACTTCCAATATGAGCCAGCATCTCCGCCGGCACCACCCAGATGTCTCGCTCTCTGGAAGCAGGACAGACGCACAGGTAACCACACCAGTGAACAAAACAACCGTCTATCGGGGAGATGCTTTCCAACAAACCTATAGCGCCAACTCAGAGAAACACAAAAAACTAACCCATGCAGCCCCCGGGGGTGTTCATTGCTAAAGACATGCAGCCCTTTTCGGTGGTTGGAGATGTGGGCTTTCGTCAGCTAATGCATACGCTCGATCCGCGCTACGTTATTCCCTCCCGAACTTATTTCACCAACAATGTAATTCGAAACCGAACCGAACCGAAACCGTGACCCAAAAACCGAGGTACGAACCGAACTGTGGGCTAACTGGACCGTTGCACCCCTAGTGCCTACGGCAAAAATGGTGAAGAAAATGAAACTCTCAGCTTAGATGTACCATGATCATGCAACACTCTGTGTTTCTTCTCAGCTGTCTTTTTCTGTCTGATTTCTCACTGGTCTGTCTTTCTGTTCCTCCAATGTAGGGTTTCAGGGTGGCTTCATTAAACATGAATGGGGGTAGAAATGCACAGAAAAGAGCCTTAGTAACAGAAGTAATCACACAGAAAGGACTGCATGTGGTTTTTCTACAAAAAACACAGTGACAGCATGAATGAAATGGACTGGGGCTTATGGTGGGCAGGGCAGCATGTCCTTAGCCATGGGACCAATTTTAGTTCAGGAGTTGCCATTTTATTTTCTTCTGCCTTAAATGAAAACATCTTGTCCAGCACGGAGACTGTGAAGGGCAGGATCCTTATGGTGACAGCGGAAATAGAGGAGTTTAAGTTTAATTTTATTAATGTTTATGCGCCAAACAATGGCTCTGAGTGCGGAGGGCTCTTTAAGATGTTGCAGGACAAATTGGGTGGCATTAATCCGGGAGGGTGTATTGTATTGGGAGGAGACTGGAATTGCTGCACTGACTTTACTTTAGATAGGACTGGAGAGGAGCCACACCTTCAGTCATCCTCTGTTTTGGCCCATGTCTTAAGGAAATCTGATTTGGTTGATGTGTGGAGGATGAAACACCCTTCAGTCAGACAGTACACTTGGGTCAGAATGTCAGATGGCAGAGATAGTGCAGCTAGATTGGACAGGTTTTACGTGTCCAGCTCCTTTATAGCTCCAGTTGTTAATTGTCAGAGCCACCTGGTTGCTTTTACAGATCATCGTGTAGTTTTAATGAAGCTGATCTTATCTCCCACTAGAACCCCCCCCTTTTTCTTTTTTTTTCTTTTTGCAGTTTAACGTTAAATTACTACATGATCACAATGTTTGTGAAAATTTTAAATAGTTTTGGGGTTGTTGGCGATCTAAGAAAGGCAATTTTCTTTCTCTAGCTCAATGGTGGGAGGTAGGAAAGGCCCAAATCGGGGTTTTTTGCCAGTGATACACATACAATTTCACAGCCAACATTAGGAGAGCTGTACAGGAGTTAGAAGACAAGATAAGAGACCTGGAAGATGTTTCCACCCCACAGCCTGATCAGCAGCATAATAATCTCTTACACGGTAAAAGACAGGAGCTGAACTCCTTCCTGAGAGAGAGAGCTAAAAGAGCCTTAGTCCGAGCACGCTTCACCAGACTCCAGGACATGGATGCACCAACTGCTTTCTTCTTTAATTTAGAGAAGTCAGTGGTTAAAAAAAAAACAAATGGTGTGTCTTCGTCTGCCTAATGGAAAGGTGACCGCGGATTCCGCTGAGATGAGGAAGCATGCAGTGGACTTCTACACAGACTTGTTCAGGGCAGAGGGCTGTGATGTGGACTCTGCTGCAGAGCTTTTACAGGGCCTTCCCAAGCTGAGTCCAACAGAACAGCATACATTGAGCATGGACATAACTCTAGATGAACTGGCTGCTGCGGTGTCTCAGATGGCGTTGGGCAAGGCTCCAGGAATAGACGGCTTACCATTTGACTTTTTTAAACACTTCTGGAGTGTTTTGGGACAGGATCTTCTGCACGTGTTTAAAGAGTGCTTTAAAAAAGGGACACTTCCTGCTTCTTGCAGGAGTGCAGTTCTCTCTCTGCGGCCTAAGAGGGGAGATTTAGCCCTTTTGGAAAACTGGAGACCAGTAGCTCTTTTGTGTGCAGACTATAAAATCCTCTCCAAAGTTTTATCTAACAGGCTGAAATTCTTTATTGAACTACTGATTGGAGCAGAGCAATCCTAGTGTGTTCCAGACAGGTCTATGGTAGATAATTTGTTTTTAATGAGAGATGTGTTTGATGTATGTAAATTATATGATATAAATGTTGGTATCGTGTCCATTGGCAAGAGAAGGCTTTTGACTGTGTAGCTCACGCTTTTCTTTTCTCTACCTCGCTGTGTTGTGTAGTGGAGGTGGGGGGAGGGTTGAGCTGTCCTGTGCCAGTTGGGAGAGGGATTAGGCAGGGCTGCCCCATCTCAGGCCAGCTCTACAGCATTGCCATTGAGCCTCTCTCATGTAGGTTGAGGAGCAGGTTGAGGTGTCTCTATCTGCCAGAACTAGCTCAACACCCTTCGGTTGTTGTATCAGCATACGCTGACGATATTAATTTGTTTGTCCAGGGAGAGAGAGAGATGTTAGGAATTGAAAGAAAGCCTGG
Source organism: Lampris megalopsis (assembly GCA_022114975.2). NCBI lineage: Eukaryota > Metazoa > Chordata > Actinopteri > Lampriformes > Lampridae > Lampris > Lampris megalopsis. Next base: position 3,814,583 of record JAJHIY020000431.1, read on the forward strand.
CCTTGTACGAAAAGGCTTCTTCAGCCAAAGTCAACTGGGGGAAAAGTGAGGCTTGTTTGATGGGTCACTGGGACTTGGGGAGGGCTCCTAGTCTTCCTGGGAATCTTAGGTGGGGGGTAAGAGGCATTAAAGTTCTAGGAGTATATCTGGGAAGTGAGGACTTTCAGAGGCAGAACTGGGAGGGAGTGCTGGAGAAGGTGGAAGCCAGGTTGTCTAAATGGAATTGGATGCTACCCCAGCTGTCCTACAGGGGAAGAGCTCCGATAGTTAATAACCTGGTCGCCTCATCTCTCTGGCACAGACTCGCTGTTTTGGTGCCACCGCCAGGCCTTGCAGAAGAGATGCAGAAGCTCCTGAAGTTTTTCTGGTCTGGTCAGCAATGGCTGAAGGCATCGGCCCTGTATCTCCCTGTGGCAGGGGGAAGACAAGCACTTATAGACATTCGGTCCAGGACTGCAGCCTTCAGACTACAGACGGCGCAGAAGCTGCTGTATGGCTGCGGTCACCGCTGGTTGGCTCCTGCTCGGCTGCTTCTTCGGAAAGCTGGTCGGCTTGGTTTGGATAAGCAGATTTTTTTTACTGAGATCAACAGAAGCTGACCTAGCTGGACTCGCATCCTTTTACAACTCGGTGGTTGAAGCCTGGCAGATGCTGAAGGTCACACGAACTCCTGACCCTAGACCAGGAATGTGGCTTTTTGAGGAGCCGCTGTTTCACAATGACTTCCTTACAAATACCACTTTCTCCTCTGCGACAGTACGAACTGCATTTGTTGAGGCTGGCATTACCAAACTGGGCCATCTTACGAGAACATCCTCAGAAACACTTGGTAGCATCATCAACATCATGGTCTCCAGAGAGCTGAAGAGGGTTGTGGAGGAAGTCTGGGAGTCCCTGCCTGGGCCACTGAGGGTGTTTGCCGAAAATCGTGCTCTAGCTGACCAATGGGATGATGACAATGAGTACGTTTTTCCCTCCCTGATCATCAGTCCTGCATTTGGGGCATGGCGAGGGGGGAGTGGACTGCTTCTTTCCCCGAGTACACCAGTGCTGGGTAGTTTCAGCTCTTGTGGGAAGAAGCAGCTTTACTACAGCTGTGCGAAGGTACTCAACCTTCGCTCTCTGGCTGAAGTCAGGGAGTCGAGGTGGACTGAGGTTTTTGCTTCAGACTGTACCCCTAAAGGCAGGTGGAGGGTCCTGTATAAGCCTCCTGTTGAGAAACGGATGGCTGACCTCCAGTGGAGGATTATACATGGAGCAATAGCTACGAACAGACACAGGGCTCACCTCGATCCAAGCACTGGGGAGGGCTGTCATTTCTGCACTCAGAGGGAAATGTTAGAGCATTTAGTGGGCTCTTGTCCTCAACTGGTGGGCTTATTTAGGGTACCGCGGGAATGGGTGGAAGCTTTGGGTGAGGGTTTCTCCATCCCCATGTTTGTTTTTGGGCCTAAATACACAGCAAGAAAAAGGCTGCTTCTGGTCCTAGTCAATTTTCTGTTCGGTGCTGCTAAGCTAATGATCTGGAAGACCAGGAAGAATCAGATGCTAGGTCAGGGCTGGACTGATGTAGTACAGAGTATGAAGGGTTTGGTGGCAGCTCATCTGAGGATAGAGCACGCTTTCTACACCCTGACCAGTAATCTGGACTCTTTCAGGGCTTTGTGGGGGCTACGATGTGTTTTATGTTCACTAAGTGAAGATGGGTCACTTGTTCTCAATCTTTAATTCATTATGGTTGTGTGTGTGTTTTTTTTGATTGAGTAATGATGAATGTGATTTTGTTTTTCTAGCTTACCAGTTTATTTAATGTTGACTTGATGGGAATGGACTGTTTGTTTTTTACTGTGATGTAAATAAAAGTTATTTTAAAAGTCAAAGTCTCTCTCTCTTTCTCACTCTCTCATTTTCTTCATTCATCAGCCCCTCAAAGTACTCCTTCCACCTTCTCAGCACACTCTCCTCGCTTGTCAGCACATTTCCATCTTTATCCTTGATCGCTCTAACCTGCTGCACATCCTTCCCAGCTCGGTCCCTCTGTCTAACCAATTGGTACAAGTCCTTTTCTCTTTCCTTAGTGTCTAACCTGTCATACAAACTCACCATACGCCTTTTCCTTTGCCTTTGCCACCTCTCTCTTCACTTTAAGCTGCATCTCCTTGTACTCCTGTCTACTTTCTTCATCTATCTGACTATCCCACTTCTTCTTTGCCAACCTCTTCCTCTGTATACTTTGCTGTACTTCCACAGAGACTCCTGCCTGATCTCGTCCGTCAATCTGTCCATCACCATTGCAAACAAGAAAGGGCTCAGAGCCGATCCTTGATGAAACCCCACCTCCACCTTGAATCGATCTGTCATTCCAATTGCACACCTCACCACTGTCACACTTTCCTCATACATATCCTGCATCACTCCTACATACTTCTCTGCAAATCCCGACTTCTCTGCAATTCCCCCCTCTCTTGGCACCCTCTCATATGCTTTTTCTTAATCCTCAAAGACACAATGTAACTCCTTCTGGCCTTCTCTATATTTCTCAGTCAAAATTCTTAAAGCGAACATCGCATCTGTGGTGCTCTTTTGTGGCACGAAACCATACTGCTGCTCGCTAATCTTCACCTCTCCTCCTAACCTAGCGTCTATTACTCTTTCCCATATCTTCATAATGTGGCTGATTAACTTTACACCTCTGTAGTTGCTGCAGTTCTGCACATCGCCCTTATTCTTTAAAATTGGCACCAGTATGCTTCTTCTCCACTCCTCAGGCATCCTCCCACTTTCCAAGATTGTGTTAAACAATCAAGTTAAAAACTCCACTGCCATCTCTCCTAAACATCTCTATGCCTCCACAGGTATGGAGATATTTGAGGTATGAGGTATGGTCAGGACCAACTGCCTTTCCACTCTTCATAGCTGCCCTCACTTCTTCCTTGCTACTCCACCGCACTTCCTGATTCACTACCCCCACATCATCCAACCTTCTCTCTCTCTCTCTCTCTCTCTCTCTCTCTCTCTCTCTCTCTCTCTCTCTCTCTCTCTCTCTCTCTCTCTCTCTCTCTCTCTCTCTCTCCCTTCTCTGAGTGGAAGTGCGAGTGAGTGTACGGAGTAGCAGCGTGTTGCTTCGGTGTGAGTGAGTTTCTAAAACTTGTCCTTTTCACATGCTTTATGTTGGTTTGTTGTTGTTTACTTTTTGTTAGTTTTTTTCGGTGGTAGGTTTAAGTGGAGTTGTTTTATTTTCAGGTTGGGTCAGGTGGTGGAGCTGGCTGGGCCCAATCTTGACAACGCTGCTGCACTAGCATCTCACCTGGGAGTGAAATCTACATGCCTCCTTAGTCGGGTACTATTTAAGTGGAACGGTCAGCTCACAGCAATAGAATGGGGACTTTTGACATCATGCTGTAGTGGTTTTACTCATCCCAATTGTGAGGATCCATTTCCTGTTTTAAATGTTGTTCCTGATCTGAAAAATTGCACGGGGCCACTTTTGGATTTGGGAAATGTTCTTAATGAGAGGCTGAATGTACTTAAAGGTAAGACCATATATAGTATGCTGGTAAAAATCCTGAATAAAGAAAAACTGAGTGGTCGGGCTGATACACCCAGGAGAGCCCAGCTGGGCTTGGGGGAGAATGTGAAGCCAGTCTGGAGGGTTTATACAAACCACTGTTAATTAAAAAAGCTGGTGATATGCAGTGGAGGGTCTTGCATGGCATAGTGGCGGTCAATGCTTTTGTTTCTGTGCTAGACCCTATTATGAATGACAACTGTCCCTATTGTGCCCAGAGAGAAACAGTATTTCATTGCTTTTCAGAATGTGTGAAGCTTGCACCCCTGTTCCTGCTACTAGAAGGCTTATTTAGATCATCTGGGGAAAGTTTCTGCAAACAGAATTTTATTTTTGGTTCCAAACACAGCCAATGTGTAAAATATAAATGTCAACTCTTAAACTTCATTGCAGGGCAGGCAAATATGGCTATCTATGTGAGCCGGAAAAAAAGAATTAAAGAATGTATAGACTGTCATGTTGAACTGTTGTTTTGCAGGATGGTCAAGGCCAGGATAAGAGTAGATTTCAATTATTACAAGGCAATGAAAGATATGGCCACATTCACAATTTTTGGTGTTATAAAGGGGTGCTGTGTTCCACCGTAAAGGATGAGCTGTTTTTTTCTGCAGAGCTTGGATAAAAGGGGTCTTACCTGTTGTTTATGTTTTGAGTTGTTGTTAAATTATTGGGTTTTTTTGGGATTGTTAAAAGATGCATATTGAGTGTTTGTAATTTGACAAGTATTGTTTATATGTTTAGAAAGATTTCAAGTGTTTTTTTTGTGTTTTTTTGTTAAATAAAGACTTGTTTTAAAATTCCAATTCAATTCTCTCTTTCTCTCTAATTTTCTTCATTCATCAGCCCCTCAAAGTACTCCTTCCACCTTCTCAACACACTCTCCTCACTTGTCAGCACACTTCCAACTCTATCCTTGATCGCCCTACCTGCTCCTCATTCTTCCCAGCTCAGTCCCTCTGTCTAGCCAATCGTACAAGTCCTTTTCTCCCTCCTTACTGTCTAACCTCTCATACAACTCAGCATACGCATTTTCCTTTGCCACCTGTTTACTTTATGCTGCCTCTCCTTGTACTCCAGTCTACTTTCTTCATCTCTCTGACTATCCCACATCTTATTTGCCAACCTCTTCCTCTGTATACTTTGCTGTACTTCCTCCTTCCACCACCACCAAGTCTCCTTGTCTTCCTTCCTCTGTACAGATGACACACCAAGTACCTTCGTAGCTGTCTCCCTCACTATTTCTGCAGTGCTTGCCCAGCCATCCGGCAACTCTTCACTACCACCCAGTGCCTGTCTTAATGCCACCCTGAACTCCACAACAACAGTTTTCCTTCTTTAACTTCCACCAAGTTATATGGGCATTGTGTTAGGCATAATATATACCTTAAGCTTTTGTCTGGCAGATGACTGTACTGTATTTCAAAAACTTATGTACGCTTTCTTAACTTTAATGCAGGCATTATTTCAATCTTATACTCAACACCTGGCAGAATATCACATAACACGGAACATAGACTTCTATTACCTGATTGCCACTGCCTCGAGGTAAAAATTTTACAAACCTCTCACATCAAATATAGAGAATGCATAATAAAATTGTGTGTAACAGGGTGAGCTCAGTCAATACACCTCATGTATTGATAACGCTTGGTTTTTACAGATGAACGTCTATTCAATTCTCATAATACCATTGACACTTTGAATGTCAAAGAGGAGCAGCAGCAACAGAGAGTCATGTTGCATCTAGATGAGACCACTTTCCAACATATGATTGAGTTCACAGAGAAGGCTCGTCTAACACAAAATGCAAAGTCAAAAACCAGGCAGTAAAATAAGTTCGACCTACTTGCTGTATGTCAGAGACATCGGCAGACAACGGACGGCACCCTCAACAGCAGACAGAGAATTGGACGCCAGACATAGTACGCCGATGATGTGGACAAGTGGGTGAAGAATCTGTCTGACAGACAACTCACCCAGGTGGAGAAAGACATCCTTGCTAAGGGCCTGAATTTTGTTGTCACGCTGAGGCAAATCCTAATAGTGGAACTGATCACAGCCACGGAATCGGCGATCCGTAAAAACAACATCATGGACCCGGAAACAGAGCAACTGTGGATTAACGTTTCAGCCTGCCTCAGCAATGCAAAAGCACCACCGTCCAACATCAGCAGAGACAAGAGGAATGCTTTCACGACTCTCAGTAAGGACAAAATCATCATCATCATCATCCTTCCGGTGGACAAAGGTAGATACACTGTTTTATCAAACCAGACAAACCATCATGAGAAAGTTATCACGTTACTCAGTGATATAAATACTTTTGAGCCCGTGAAATGAGATCCAGGCAGTGGTTACAAGAAAAAGCTGATAGATTGTCTGAAGCTGTTAGAACAGGACAATGCTATTCACAGAATTTTGTACCATAGATTATACCCAGGGGAAGCCACATCTAGTCTGTATGATTTACCTAAGATACATAAACAGGATGATTCAGTGCAGCCTATTGTTTGTATGATTAACTCAGTGACCTATAACATCTCTAAGTTTCTAGCAGCTATACTTAACCCGTTGGTAGGCAGTAATGAACATCACATTCAAAACACTATGAATTTTGTGGCTAAGGTGAGGGACATTAATATCGAGGCAATGAAACAATGGTCTCTTATGATGTTTTGTCTGTCTTCACATGTGTTCCTGTTGATAAAGCAGTGGAGGTGGTCCGTATGAAATTAAAGGACAACTGTACACTTAGCAAGAGGACCACCCTTAAGACTAACCAAGTGTGTCTGCTCCTGAAGCTGTCGTCAGTCCATGTGCTTCGCATACAGGGGGAAGTGCTAGAGGCAGAGGTATGGGTGTGCTATGGTTTCCCCAGTTTCAACTATAGTAGCTAACTTGTATATAGAGGAAGTGGAAAAGAGGGCTCTGATGCCCTATCCAGGGGCACCACTTAGCCATTGTTTCAGATATGTGGACGATACCTAGATTAAAATTATTATTATTATTTGTTTATTTTTTATTTGGAATCACATATTAACAGCATTTTGACATAATCATCTTTGGTTAGATACTTTTACAAAGTGATCCACCTTTTCTGCATTTTACAGAGTAATAGAACACAAAAATAGGGTAGAAGCATGAGAAACATGGGGTGTTTTCCATTTGAGATAAAAGAAAAAAAGAGGAAAACGTACAAAAACCATACTTACATAAACAAATTTAAACAAAAGAAGGACGTTTTGGGGAAATACACAATTTCCACTTCTCCCAAAGTTCCTCAAATTTAGTTTCCTCAAGCCTCATGGAAAATCATGAATTATATCATACCAGTCCTCTATAGATGGGGTGTCTGGCTCAAGCCATTTCTTTGTAATTGCTTTTCTAGCAGCTACACTCAATATTCCAAATAAGTAACTTATATTAATGTTTGTGAGTGTTGCATTGATAGACCTAAGAGGAGTTCATCCCAATTAAAAGTATTTTTTGTCCCAAATATAGTCACTAATTCTATATAAATCTTACGCCAAAAGGAATTTACTTTTGGGCAGGCCCAAAACAAGTAGTAGTGATTGGCTTCCTGGGACCTACAGTTTCTGCAGCAGCTGGAAGAGCCTGAGTGGTGAGACGTCTGAACAGGTGTGATAAAATATCTACAAAGACTCTTCCCGCCAAACACTCTCCATGAGGTGGAGCTTGTTATCCTCCACTGAGATTTACAATACTCTGTCCAAACTCCCTCTGGAATGGAACTGTTAGTTTCCCTTTCCCATTTTTGTTTTATGTTGGTGGTACTTGCTATCTTAATCTCCTGAAGTCCCCTATATAGCATATATATTATTTTAAACCCTGAACCCATCCTTTAGGCACTCACAAAAACTTTCAATAAATTATTTTCAAATGCCTTTTGACTCTAACATAAAACCATTAATGTGATGGCTTACCTGAATAAATCTATAAAAGTCACTATTATTTAACCTTTGTAGTCTTTCCGACATCTCAAAGTTGCTCAGCGTCCCCTGATTAAAAAAGGTACAGTACGATGACGATGAGAGGCCCTGATTAGCCCATCCTTTATAACTCGCATCTCATTTGTTTGGGGTAAAGTCAAGGTCGTGACAGCACCATCTCAGAATTCTTATCTCATCAAACCAGCCATTCTTAGTGATAGTATTTAGCCATGTTTTCACAGATAAGTTAATCCACTTATTACCTATTTCCATTAAGTTTTTAATTAGTCTTTTATCCCCTATCCATGCCTGAATTGGAACTGCCCCAGACATGTTTTCTTCAATTTCTTTCCATCTTGCTTGGTAATCAGAATTGCACCAACAAACCAAAATCCTCAGTTGGGCCGATATATAATAGTCCTTTAGGCAGAGGAGTGCAAGTCCTCCCTTGTTCTTTGCCAGCTGAAGAGTTTTAAAACTTACCCTTGGTTTTTTCCCTTGCCAAATGTACCACAATATTAATTTATCCCATTCATTGAATTGTTCGTCAGTTATTTCAGTTGGAAAAGCTGAAAACAAATGTAATACCCTAGGCAAGATATTCATTTTTACTGACTCTATTCGTGACTCAAAATGTAATATTTGAATTAGATTCAATCTTTTTATGTCCTCCTTTATTTTATGACCTAACAGATTCAAGTTTAAGGCATACAACTTTGTTAATTATTTTGGGATGTTTACTCCTAGATATCTCATGTGTTCCAGCTCCCAATTTATTTGGATTTTAGAGCATATGATCTGGCTAGGCATGTAACACAAACTTAATATTTGAGTCTTTTGAATATTCAATTTATAACCTGAGACAGAACCAAAGTTATCTAAGAGTGACAATAATTTCAAAATTGACCTCTCTGAGTTTGACAAGTAAATTAAAATGTTGTCTGCAAATAGTGAAATTTTATGTTCTTGACCAGCATTTTTATACCTGTAACATTTTTGTCCTGAATGATCCCCTGGCTTAATGTGTCAATAAATATTGCAAACAGTGATTGACTTGTTGGGCAGCCCTGTATTGTCCCTCTTTCCAGGCTGAAAGAATTTGATATGGCTCCATTTATTTTTATTCTCGCCCTTGGGCTATTATACATTGCTTGAATCGGTTTAATAAAGTCTAGTGAAATCCAAATTTCTGTAGTACTCTATAGAAAAACTCCCAATTGACCCGATCAAAAGCTTTTTCTGCATCGAGACTCAATAGTACTGCCAGGAGTTTATTTTTAGCTACATGTTCAATTACATGTAATGTTCGGCAGATGTTGTCGTGTGTCTGCCTTTGCTGAATAAAACCTATCTGATCTAGACTTATTTGGGGGAGGATTTTTGTTCTTTTTTTTTTTTCTTTTTTTGCCAGAATGTGGGTGAAGATCACATAATCTTGGCCAGAAAAGGTAAGGGGTGTGAATGTTTGCTTTTCAGACCTGCAGTAAAACCCACTTAGGTCCATTTGGAACACCTATCGGCTGATAGCCTCCACATTCAAGTTTATCTTTACCCTCCTTTGGTATCAAGGAGATTACCCCTTCTCTCCAAGATGGAGGAGTTATACCAGTTTTGAGCACTTGGTTATACGGGACCTTCATTATAGGGATCAACAGAGAATTCATTTCCTTGTACCACTCCGATGGAAAACCATCCGGATCAGCTGCCTTATTGGGTTTTAAATTTGATATTGCCTTTTTGATTTCCTGAGCCATAATTTCTCTAACTAGAACCTTATTTTGTTCATCCCTCCTTTCAGATAGTTTTATTGGGCCTAAAAGGCTTCCATCTCCATTTCATCTATTTGGGCCTGTGTATATATTTTTTTATAAAATGTTTCAAATGACTGTTATATATCTTTTAATTTGCAGTGTATTGAATTTGTTGTAGGGTCCTTTATTTTATAAATTGTGTTTTCTGCTTGTTGCTTTTTGAGTTTATAAGGAAGTAGTTTAGCCGATTTTCCTCCCACTTCACAGTGTCTTTGCTTAAGAAAGGGTAGCTTTTTTTAATGCCGTTTGAGTAGATTTCATTTACTCGTTCTTTTTCCTGTCTATTTCTATTTTTATACCTCGATTCAGTGTCTTTGTATGCATGTTTTCTAAAAAAAAATTAATAATTCCGTTTGTAACTGGTCCAATTTTTCTTTTCTGTTTTAAATTAGAAAAATAGCCTATAATTTTCGCCCTAAGAACAGCTTCACACGTATCCCAAAGAATTGATGATGAAACTTCCTCGTTATCGTTTTGATCAAAGTAGTCTTTTAAATCCATCCTTATTTGCTGCCTCATATGATTTAGAATCCCTGTGTTTAACCTCCTGATAGTGCTCTTCTTTTCAGAACCTAAGGTTACATCCATAGATATTGGGGTATGATCTGACAAGTCCATGGTCCCAATATTGCAATTTATAACCCTATATAAATCTCTCTGAAACATAAAGAAATAGTCAAGTCTAGAGAAGACAGAATGTGGGTGAGAAAAAAAGGTAGTCTGTCTTTGTCGGATTTAGATCCCTCCATACATCTGAGAGTCCCAGCTCCCCAATTATTAATTTTATTTTATTTTGTATAGTTTTTTTTTCCTCTCCTGTGTGTAGTGAGGTTTTGATGTATCTAGGATCTGGTGAAGTCTAACATTAAAGTCTCCCCCACAAATTACGATAGCCTGGGCCTCCGACATTAGTAATTCAACGATTTGTTTGTAAATGTTCCATTCAGATCCTGGAGGGACATGAACTTTCAGAAAAATAACTAAAAAACCCTGCAAGTATCCCTAGACCAGTACAAATTTCCCCTCAATATCAGTCTTTTCATATGTGCACTCAAAGTTTAATTTACTAGAAATTAGAGTTGCTACCCCTCTCTTAGAACCTTGACTACAGGAAGATTAACATGGATTAAATCTCCATCTGTTAAGTTTTTCATGCCCCGGTACTGTTAAACGAGTATCTTGTAGGAGAGACCTAGGTTAAAATTAAATCTCAAGACATACCACATTTCACCGACCACATTAACTTTGTGGACAACCACATCAAGTTCACCAGGGAGGATGTGAAAAATTACAGGTTAGCCTGCTTAGACTGTGAAATTGCAATTGATGAAGGGGGACATTTGATTGTTGATATTTGCCATGAACCTATATACGTATATTGAGGAGTACTTAAGGTTTGACTCTCATCATCCACTGGAGCACAAACTAGGAGTCATCAGGATGCTGTACCACAAAGCAGACAACGTCCCCACTGACAGCGGCCTGAGAAGGGGATAAATACCACATTAAATAGGCTCTGGTTAAGTGTGGTTATCCTAACTGGGCATTTGCAAAGAAGATGCCCAAACAGTGCACCAGCCAATTGAAGAGAGGAGGAAAACAGCTGCCTAAGCATAAACCATTGGTGATTCTGTATGTGGTGGGAGTTTCGGAACAGTCAAAACAGACAATCTTTATTATTTATTAAGTTATTATTAAGATATTGCTTACAATAACTACTCTGAAAAGTTGGAAAACAGGTTTTCTGCCAATGACCAATCATCAGTCTGGAGAGGTTTGAAAGACATTACCAACTACAGGAAACCATCCCCCCACACTGCAAGGAACCATCCGCTGGCAGATGGCCTAAATAGGTTTTACTGCAGGTCTGAAAAGCAAACATTCACACCTCTTACCCTTTCTGTCCACAACACACAACCAACTGCACTCCCTGCCAGCCACTCTCCCCTCCCCTCCCCACTGAACCTCCACCCGCACTCAAGATCTGTGTTGAGGATGTGCACCAGCTCTTCCAAAAACAGAAGACCAGGAAGGCAACGGGCCTGGATGGCGTCTCACTCTCCTGTCTTAAAGTCTGTACTGACCAGCTGGCCCCGATTTTCACATTGTTCTTCAACAGATCACTGCAGCTGTGTGAAGTCCCCTCCTGCTTCAAGAGCTCCACTATCATCTCAGTCCCCAAGAAATCCCATATCAAAGGATTACATGACTACAGGCCCATTGCCCTAATGTCTGTGGTCATGAAATCCTTTGAAACTGGTGTTGGCCCACCTGAAGGAAATCACAGGCCCCCTGCTTGACCCTCTGCAGTTTGCCCACCAAACAGACAGGTCAGTGGATGATGCAGTCAACACGGGATTGCACTACATCTTCCACCACCTTGACTCCCCAGGGACATATGCAAGGGTCTTGTTTGTGGACTTCAGCTCAGCGTTCAACACCATCATCCCATATATCCTCCACTCCAAACCCACCCAGCTCACTGTACCAGCCCCCCATCTGCCAGTGGATTAAAAACTTCCTGACTGACAGGGGACAGCTGGTGAGGCTGGAGAAAATCACATCCAGCACCCATACAATCAGCACTGGTCCCCCCCAGGGATGTGTGTTCTCCCCTCTGCTCTCTTCCCTCTACACAAATGACTGCGCCTCAGGAGACCTGTCTGTTAAACTCCTGGAGTTTTTGGATGACACAGCTATCACTGGCCTTATCCGGGATGGTGACGAGTCTGCTTATAGACAGTAGGTTGATCAGCTGGCCTTCTGGTGTGACCATAACAACCCGGAGCTGAACACACTCAAAACAGTGGAGATGACAATGAACTTCAGGAGGAGCCCCCAACACTACCCCCCTCCCCCACCATACTCAACAGCACAGTCTCTACAGTGAAAATCTACATATTTCTGGGTTCCACAATCTGCCAGAACCTAAGGTGGGCATCCAACATAGATACAATCATCAAAAACGCTAAGCAGAGGATGTACTTTGTCTGCCAGCTCAAGATATTCAACCTGTCTCAGGAACTGTTGATTCAGTTCTATACTGCAATAGTCCAGTCTGTCCTCTGCACATCCATCACTGTCTGGTTTGGTTCTGCCACCAAATGGGACAGGAACAGACTACAATGGACAGTTAGATCTGCAGAGAAAATCAATGGCACCAACTTGCCCTCCATTCAGGACTTATACACCTCCAGACTCAGGAAATGGGCAAGCAACATCACTGCAGACCCATCACACCCTGGTCACAACCTGTTCCAACTCTTCCCCTCTGGCAGGCACTACAGAGCACTGTACCCCAAAACAACCACATATAAAAAATTTCTTTCTGCAGGCTGTCATTGAAATGAACGCTTAATGCTGTCAATAAATCCAACCATATGGATATACTGTACTGTACATTGTACATATACTGGTATGCTCTGTCATGTACATCTACCTCAGGCATGTATGCAAGTAACCTACTAACATCTATTTCAGCATCTCCGATACACTATATGGAAAAAAGTATTGGGACACACCTCTTAATCACTGAATTCAGGTGTTTCATTTAGACCCATTGCCACAGGTGTATAAAATCCAGCAGCTAGCCATGCAGTCTGCATTTACAAACATTTGTGAAAGAATGGGTCGTTCTGAAGAGCTCACGATATTCAAGCGTGGTACTGTCATAGGATGCCCCCTTTGCAATAAGTCACTTCGTGAAATTTCTTCCCTGCTGGATATTCCACAGTCAACTGTAAGTGGTATTACTGAAAAGTGGAAGCGTTTAGGAACAACAGCAACTCAGCCATGAAGTGGCAGACCACGGATAGTCACACAGTGGGGTCAACAAGTGCTGAGGTGCATAGTGTGTAAAAATCGCCAATGCTCTGTCGACTCAATAACTGCAGAGTTCCAAACTTCCTGTGGCATTAACATCAGCACAAAAACTGTGTGTCAGGAGCTTCATGGAATGAGTTTCCATGGCTGAGCAGCTGCATGCAAGCCTTACATCACCAAGCACAATGCCAAACGTCGGATGGAGTGGTGTAAAGCACGCTGCCACTGGACTCTGGAGCAGTGGAAACATGTTCTGTGGAGTGACGAATCATGCTTCTCTGTCTGACAGTCTGATGGATGAGTCTGAGTTTGGCAGATGCCAGGAGAACGTTACCTGCCTGACTGTATTGTGCCAACTGTAAAGTTTGGTGGAAGAGGGATAATGGTATGGGGTTGTTTTTCATGGGTTGGGCTAGGCCCCTTACTTCCAGTGAAGGGAAATCTTAATGATTCAGCATACCAAGACATTTTCAATTCTATGCTTCCAACTTTGTGGGAACAGTTTGGGGAGGGCCGTTTTCTGTTCCAGCATGACTGTGCCCCAGTGCACAAAGCAAGGTCCATTAAGACATGGTTGGGTGAGTTTGGTGTGGAAGAACTTGACTGGCCCACACAGAACCCTGACTTCGACCCCATCGGACACCTTTGGGATGAACTAGAACGGAGACTGCGAGCCAGGTCTTCTTGTCCAACATCACTGCTTGACCTCACAAATGCTCTTCTGGATGAATGGGCAAAAATTCCCACAGACACACTCCAAAATCTTGTGGAAAGCCTTCCCAGAAGAATGGAAGCTGTTATAGCTGAAAGGGGGGGGGGGGCAACTCCATATGAATGCCTATGGATTTAGAATGGGATGTCATAAGAGCTCCTGTAGGTGTAATGGCCAGGTGTCCCAATTCTTTTGTCCATATAGCGTATATTCTCTGCACCATTGCCCCTTATCACCTCTTATTTCACCTGTATTCTGTCCTCGCAATTGCATCTGAGCAAGGCTAGACAGATAGCTAACAAAAAGAATCCTCAATAAACCCGTCTCCAACAGAGTGTGGCTTTACTGGTTTCAACATTGTAAAACTGAAAATACAAACAAAGGGGTACAGATTACAAAACACATACAGCTTACATGAAATTGCTTTTTAGCATGAAATATAACCTGTCACAATTAACAATAACATTCATTTCTTTAGTTATCCAGATATAGACAGCCAAACAATAAACTAGCATAAGAACTTAGCAAACATGAGAACGTATGTCAATTGACCCTTCGCTAAGCCCCGCCCTAGAACAGCCACTGTCCAATCCTACATTAGTAACCGTTACTAAGCAGGGGAGGCCTGGCAAGCCATCGAGGAAATGCCGAAGCGGTGCGCTTACGGTACCTGCAAATCAGACAGCAGATATCCTAAAAGTTTGGAGGGTGGGGTCGTATTTTGGGCTTTTCCTAAGCGTAAAACACAAGAGGAAAAATGTCAAATGTGGATCAAACAGTGTGGAAGACCTCACTCACAGCTCAATCCATCGAGGATAAACAAAAACACATTTTTGCTCCAAGGTAAGCTTGCTAACGTTGGCTAGCCTAGCTAGCTAGGTTAGCTAACGTGACAGTCAACTGGTCTCCGCTTTCGATCCTGTCTAGCCTTTGCGACCACCACCGATGATACGGGCACAGCCTTTATTTTACCACCTCTTGGTTTGTGCCATTGTTGTGGCAAACTTGTGCAGGACTTAGCTGACTCTTCTGTTCTTGCCTTTATAAGATCCAGTGTATGGATCAAGCCCATGATGTGTGAGCAATATCCTAGTGCACTTTAAACAAACGGGAAAGTTCACGTGAGCTCCCCTGATCCAGCTGGCTAGCCTGGCTAGCTAAAACATAGCCTAATGTTAGCTAGATCTGAAAGCTAGCTAGTAGGCTATATGGACTCATAACTAAATGTCAGCTTAAAATACAACTTAAAATACAACTATCTATATTGTCTTACCCTGCTGTACATGAGCATTGTTGTTCATTTATCTCCTTGTCCTTAACGTGAATAGTTAAGACGTGGGGTGCCTGGGTCTTATATTGGGACCTGTAGGCTTTAGCCTCGATTTTAATTTCCCCTTCATTCACACGCTGACAAATTATATCGTGGATGTAGCTTTCAAATGCATATTGCAAGCCTTTCTGTCTACTTCTCTCTGATATCTCCTTGCTTTTCCAGAAATTGGATGTCAATTCACCTGGAATATCTGTCACTGACATGACAGTAAACGCCATGTTTAAATTTTGCGGACAGACGATAGCTTGCCAGGCGTAGCAACAGTAACCAAGGGGGGCGGGGTTTAGCGAAGGGTCAATTAGTCAGATGCTAGCTAGGGAGCTGTCAGCTTGAATGAGGTTCTGAGTTAGCTAAAATAGGTTAGCTAGCAACATCAAGACAACAAGAAACGTTTTCTAGTAATATGTAGCTTGACTTACAAAATTACGTTTCAGATCTAACATGTAAGTGCTGATACCCACAGACATATCTACACCAAGGTTCAAACGAAGAAAAACAGACCGCATTTCACACGCACTGCTTGCTGCTTCACAACGAGCCAAACGGAAGATAAACAAAACGGACTCTCAGCTGGTGACATTAACAGTACCTAAAACAACCATTAGAGGGCAGCACTGTAACACCTAACGCCATAACAGAGCATGGGCAGTTCTGTCGTCTTCAGTTCTCATGTAGTTATAGAGAGCAGGAAGATATCTTGTTCTAAGTTGAGTTTTTTGTGTGCATAGCTCACCTGGAAGTTAATATACCAAAGAACATGTATTCAGTACAGTAATGTAACACCTAGCTGGGGTCAGAACAACCTGTATGTAGAGGCCTGCCAAATATGGGAATATGGATATGTGAAATATATCGTAGCAAATTCAGGGGGCAGTCCGGGAACCGCCGTAGACAGGATGCGAACCCATATTTCCCGCACCAGAGGCGACTACGTTAACCAGTCGACTAAAGGGTCCGCTAACGGGTCTACTTATCCATGATTGATACACTACCCTCCTCCTTCGGGAAGCGTGTCCCCGCACTTCAACATATCAGCGCCCTCACCCTTCTGTGGACGTTTTGCCAGAACTGTCGTGGAGACAGACATCTGTAAACACTGGCCGTAGTTTATGCAGAGAAACTGGAGATGAGAGGATTTCGCTGAAGCTAATTAGCTAGTTAGCGCTGCCTGGGAGGAAGGATTCATTCAGCGCGCACTGGACCTTCATGATCAGCACGGACCGTGTGGCATTCATCAACGTTACCCCGCTGTAGCATCATCTACCTGCCCGGTGGACCACTCGTGAATCGTTTGAGTGGTCGCATGAGTAAGAGGGGACTATTCAAACACTGACTATCAACGTGTTCCTATTGGGAGTTTGTTCCATTGTTTTTTGTGCACCAACGTGTGGGCCCCATCATTTAGAAATCCAAGCGCTTGGTAATATAGTTCACAATTGCTCTGAGTTGAACTGTTTATTTGGAGACTTTTATTCAGGACTTTGTCTGATATTACAAATTAATTATTGAGTCAAGGTTATTTAGTAAGGCGTTCACTTCATATATTTGATAGCTTTTCAATTCTGTATTCTAGTATTTGGTTTGCAATTCCAGAGGGTTATTCTTTTTTGATAGTATGTTGATGTGACAACACAAGAGGGATTTGGCTGTTTGATAAGTAAATGCTTTTTTGATACATATCGAGAGAAGGAAAGATATAAGAACAACAATAGCCTACCAGAGAATAAATGTTATTTCTTTATTATTATTGCCCTAAACGTTCTATTATTCTGAGGTTTATCATTTAAATTCAGCCAACTCAACACCAACTGCTGAGAACTCAGGATCCTGTTTAAGGAAAATTGAAATAGTAGCCATAGCTGTCAACAAGGGGTTACATGTATAAATCAACCCTTGTGTATATATGTGAAGATTGTTGTGTTGTAGTGTTGTTATTCTATGTTAAGTACACTGAGAGAGCCACAAAACCAGAGCCAAATTCCATGTATGTACAAACCTACATGGCTATCCAAAGGAGTTGAATCAAGTGCAACTGGACTTGGTATACATCCGTGAAGACGTTTCGCCTCTCATCCAAGAGGCTTCCTCTTGGATGGCTAATAAACATGATTGTGATGATGATAAATGAACTGTATACTGATATCCTACTGAAAACCATGACAATGAACATGTGTATCTCAGCTAATATCATATTAACATCCCAGGCGTTCTCTTACCCAGTACAGGACATCAGTCCAGCCTTGCGTAGTGATGCACTGGTAGACAGTGAGCATGGAGAAGCCTAAGTTGTCAAAGTGAGTGATACCATGGTTTGGGCCAGGCCAGCCAGTTCGACACTCGGTACCATTGATGCTGCAGCGTCGACCATTCCCTGCTTGGGCACATGGAGCTGGCTTGTCATTTTCCACAGTGGCAATGATGTCTAAATGTCATAGGAGGAGAAAGTGATAGTAAAATGAGAATTTGTTATCATGTATGGTTATGCATGTGTGTGTGTGTGTGTGTGTGTGTGTATGTGTGCTTGTACTTCTATCTTTGTGAGAACCAATTTGGTTTTTAACCATCAGAGTGAGGAAATTTTTGCAAAGTTTGGAAATTGTGGCCAGTCCTCAATTCTTTACAGATGTGTTTTACAGTTAGGACTTGGGTTTAGGGTTAGGGTTAGAATTAAGAGTAGGGGAAAATGGGGAGCGGAACTAAAGTTGAATAAAATTGATTTCATGTGGGAATAATAAACAAACACAAAGAGCACAAGCAGAGTTTACCATTGAGGTATTAATACAGGGGGTCATGAATTGCCACTAAGCTTCAAGCCACTTGTGGATGAGCACCAGCACTGCAGCCAGAAGTGCTGGACTGGCTCCATTATGCACATTTCTCCATAGATTTCCATTCATTTTTTTCTAACATTTTCTCCGCCAATATTTTTTTCTCAGATGTCAAACTTGCACACTTGTTCATTTGATTATGCAAATGTGTTTTTTCCATAGCCTGGTTAATTTCAGGCCTACCAAATTGATAGATAATTAATTGAGGTTTATCTTTTGGATATGTCATGTATCATCATCACAAACAGTGGCCCTTTGTATGCTTTTTCCCTCTATCATTCATGTCTGGACTAGCAGAGCACCAGAAATATGAGATGTTCTTGAGCTCTTTCATAGCGTTTTTGACAAATATAATGCGTGAGCATTCCTGAAATCTTAATCAATACACACTGTATTTACAACAAACAATTGAAATTCCCTTTTTTCCACAATGTTAATAAGTTTGATGTTTTTTATTAGTTCAGTAGTACAGAGCATCTGATGTTGAAACCCTTGTGCTGATAATCAGGGATATGCATGGAGTAATTAAACTGCACCAAATTGCTAATTGTAACCTATTCCATTTACTTATATGATCAGCAAACCCACCACTGAGGATGCACAAGCCAGTGCACTCTTAGTGCTGGTCCCAAGCCTGCATAAACCGGGAGGGTTGCATCAGGAATGGAACATGGTGTAAAACCTTAGCCAAATCAAATATCTACTACTACTACTACTACTACTACTACTACTTTCGGCTGCTCCCGTTAGGGGTCGCAATAGCAGATCATCTGTTTCCAACTCTTCCTGTCCTCTGCATCTTCTTCTGTAACATCAGTCACCTGCATGTCCTCCCTCAGCATATCCATAAACCTCCTCTTTGGCCTTCCTCTTTTCCTCTTTCCTGGCAGCTCTATATTCAGGATTCTTCTCCCAATATGCCCAGCATCTCTCCTCCAAACATGTCCAAACCATTTCAATCTTGCCTCTCTTGCTTTGTCTCCAAACCGTCCAACCTGAGCTGTCCCTCTAATATACTAATTCCTAATCCTGTCCTTCTTCATCACTCCCAATGAAATGAAAATCTTAGCATCTTCAACTCTGCCACTTCCAGCTCCACCTCCTGTCTTTTCATCAGTGCCACTGTCTCTAAACCATTTAACATAGCTGGTCTCACAACCATCTTGTAAACCTTCCCTTTAACTCTTGCTGGTACCCTTCAAATCACTACTGATACTCTTCTCCACCCACTCCACCCTGCCTGCACTCTCTTCTTCACCTCTCTTCTGCACTCCCTATTACTTTGGATAGTCGACCCCAAGTATTTAAACTCATACACCTTCGTCACCTCTACCACACCTCCTCTCTCGGCACCCTGTCGTATGCTTTCTCTAAATCTACAAAGACACAATGCAACTCTTTCTGGCCTTCTCTATACTTCGCCATCAACATTCTCAAAGCAAACATCACATCTGTGATGCTCTTCCCTGGCATGAAACCATACTGCTGTTCACTGATCATCACCTCTCCTCTTAACCTAGCTTCTATTACTCTTTCCTATATCTTCATGCTGTGGCTGATCAACTTTATATCTCTGTAGTTGATGCAGTTCTGCACATCTCCCTTGTTCTTGAAAATCGGTACCAGTATGCTTCTTCTCCACTCCTCAGGCATCCTCTCACTTTCCAAGATTGTGTTAAACAATCTAGTTAAAAACCCCACTGCCATCTCTCCTAAACATCTCCATGCCTCCACAGGTATGTCATCAGGACCAACTGCCTTTCCACTCTTCATCCTCTTCATAGCTGCCCTCACTTCCTCCTTGCTAATCCACTGCACTTCCTGATTCACTATCCCAACATCATCCCACCTTCTCTCTCTCTCATTTTCTTCATTCATCAGGCCCTTAAAGTACTCCTTCCACCTTCTCAACACACTCTCCTCGCTTGTCGGCACATTTCCATCTCTTTCCTTGATCACCCTAACCTGCTGCACATCCTTCCCAGCTCAGTCCCTCTGTCTAGCCAATACTGTCCTTTTTTCCTTCCTTAGTGTCTAACCTCTCATACAACTCGCCATACGCCTTTTCCATTTCCTTTGCCACTTCTCTCTTCGCTTTATGCTGCATCTCCTTGTACTCCTGTCTACTTTCTTCATCTCTCTGACTATCCCACTTCTTCTTTGCCACCATCTCCCTCTGTATACTTTGCTGTACCTCATTCCACCACCAAGTTTCCTTGTCTTCACTACCACCCAGTGCCTGTCTTAACTCCTCCCTGAACTCCACACAACAGTCGTCCTTCTTCAACTTCCACCATTCGATCTTTCGCTCTGTGTTCACGCTCTTTCTATTCTTGGTCTCCGAAGTCATCCGACAGACCAGCATCCAATGCTGCCTAGCTACATTCTCCCCTGTCACCACCTTGCAGTGTTCAATCCCTTTCAGATTGTGCCTCCTATATAAGACATCGTCCACCTGTGTGCACTGTCCTCCACACTTGTACGTCACCCTGTGTTCCTCCCTCTTCTTGAAATATGTATTCACCATAGTCATTTACATCCTTTTTGCAAAATCCACCAACATCTGTCCTTCCACATTTGACTCCTTGACACCATACCTACCCATCACCTCCTCATCACCTCTGTTCCCTTTACCAACATGTCCATTGAAGTCCGCTCCAATCACCACTCTCTCCTCCTTGGGTACCCTCTCCACCACGTCTTTCAACTCACTCCAGAATTCTTCTTTCTAGTCCATCTCACACCCAACTTACGGGGTATATGCGCTGATAACATTCATCAATACACCTTCGATGTCCAGTTTCATCCTCCTCCCTCTGACACTCTCTTCACCTCCAGCACACTCTTGACATACTCTTCCTTCAGAATTACCCCTACCCCATTTCCCCTCCCAGTCACACCATGGTAGAAGAGTTTGAACCTCCTCTGATGCTTGGCCTTACCCCCCTTCCACCTGGTATCTTGCACACACAGTATGCCTACCATTCTTCTTTCCATCATATCAGCCAGTTCTCTCCCTTTACCAGTCATAGTGCCAACATTCAAAGTTCCAACTCTCACCTCCACATTCCTACCCTTCCTTCTCTCCCACTGTCTCTGGACATACCTTCCCCCTCTCCTTCTCCTTCGCCATATAGTAACATAGTTTCCACCGGCACCCTGCTGGCCAACAGTACCGGTGGCGGTCGTTGGTGACCTGGCCCTAAACTGATCCAGTATGGAAATCTGATTTATGATCCACATATTTGATTTGGGATAGATTTTACAGCATGTTCCCTACCTGACACAACAATCTCCCCATTTATCTGGGCTTGGGGACCGGCATTAAGAATGCACTGGCTTGTGCATCCTCAATGGCTGGGTCTGGGTTTTTGCCGATAAGAGCATAAACTGCCTTAAGCAGGAAGCGTCTTTATGCATACACCAGAAATTGGTCCACCCCAAGATTCGGGTCCCCCGGCTCAAACAGAGTAATATAGTGTACGCTGTTAAGTGCCAGGAGGATTGCCATGACTTCTACATCAGGGAAACCAAACAGATGCTGGCCAAGAGGATAGCACAACACAGGAGAGCTAACACGTCAGGCCAGGACTTCACCAAATCTATGCTGGGTAAACTGTCCCACTTTATTCTGCAGATATTTCCTCATCAGAGAACAAATAAGGTTCAAAATGTAAGGTTTAATGCCAAATCTGCTCCCTGGTTCACTCTCTGCATCCTTAAAGATAGAAGTCAAAGAAGGTTGAATCAGTTCATCTGGACACGTTTATTGACTGATACATTTTATCATCATCTAAGTGACCTCTTCAGTCTCAGCTGACTGCAGGTATCCCCACCCTTATAAACAATACAGTGGTTTAATGACCGAAACCAACGACCAGTTAACTACAGTTACAATGGCCATGTGTACTATTCACAGAGGATTAGGGAATGTTGCAATCACAGCATTGTAAGGGTCCTGACACACCAGGCCGATGGTCGGCCAATGTCGGGCCATCCAGTGAGTGTCTGTGGCCCTAGTTTTTGCGGTGTGTCCCGCACCATTGGCACTAGTCGGACCCCTGTTGGCAGCTTTTCGGCCCATTCAGCATGTTGAATCATTGGAGCCCGTCGGTGAGAGAGATCACTCTGATTGGCTGTTCAGCTTCGCAAATCACAGCAGAACGTACATGCTAGTTGGCTGTCAGCTGTAGTCTTTGCGGTGTGTTCAAGTGCTACTTTTTGGCCCAGATTGCAGGAGATGTGAGGCAATGCAACAATCGGCCTTCATCGCCACTATTCGGTTTGGTGTGTCTGGGCCCTAAGATGGTGACCCCCCCCCCTCAGTTCAGGATGGTTGTTCCCACTTAACATAGATGGCCTCTTTAACTCCCTGTTCAAACCAGTTTTCCTCCCTATCAAGGATGTACACGTCATCATCCTTGAAAGAGTGACCACTGGCCAGTAGATGGTATAGACTGTGGAGTCCTGGCCTG
Source organism: Lampris megalopsis (assembly GCA_022114975.2). NCBI lineage: Eukaryota > Metazoa > Chordata > Actinopteri > Lampriformes > Lampridae > Lampris > Lampris megalopsis. Next base: position 3,837,082 of record JAJHIY020000431.1, read on the forward strand.
ATGTGTTAGCTCTCCTGTGTTGTGTCATCCTCTTGACAGGTGTAAGCTTTGTTTTTCCAATGTACAAGTCACGGCAATCCTCCTCCTTGCTCTGTTTGTGCTGGGGGACTCGATCCTTGGAGTGGACCAACTTCTGGCGTAGCGTGTTTTGGGGTTTGAAAGCAACTGAGACGCAGTGTTTGGAAAATACGTGTCTCGGCTTGTCCGCCACTCCCGCCACATATGGAATCACCACTGGTTTACACTTAGGCAGCTGTTGTCCTTCCCCTCTCTTTGATCAGCTGGTGCACTGTTTGGGTGTCTTCCTGGCTTTGACAACTGCCCAGTGAGGATAACCACACTTAACCAGGGCCTGTTTAATGTAGGACTTCTCCCCTTCCTCCGCTGCTGTGTCGATGGGGGCATTGGCAGCTCCCTAATCCCTAATCCTCTGTGAATAGTACACATGATCAATGGTCACACCCATATTTGCATATGAAACTGGTTGTTGGTTTGGGTCGTTATGCCACTGTATTGTTTATAAGGGTGGGGACACCTGCAGTCAGGTGAGACTGAAGAGGTCACTTAGATGATGAAACGTATCTGTCCATAAACGTTGTGTCCAGATGAACTGATTCAACCTTCTTTGATTCTCTTACCTGGATTATTGAGCATGCATCGAGTCAAAGATAGAAGGATTAGAAAAAAAAAACTGTAAAAACCCATTGTAAGACCTAGACACGCTCAGTTCATTGGTTTGTTTCAGTAAAACTGTTGTTGTTTCAGCACAGCTGTACTGTGCTTAATAACAAGCTTCAGCTCAGCTGTACAGTGGCACACAACTGCTCAAGATCTCGGGAATGGATGGATATATTTTGATTGGGTATTCGGCATGATCAGAAAAAGGCTAAGGTTTTACACCATGTTCCATTCCTGACACAACCCTCCCCATTTATCCGGGCTTGGGACCAGCACTAAGAATGCACTGGCTTGTGCATCCTCAGTGGTGGGTTTACTGATCATATAAGTAAATGGAATAGGTTACAATTAGTAATTTGGTGCAGTTTAATAGCTCCATGCATATCCCTGATTATCAGCACAAGTGTTTCAGCATCAGATGCTGTGTATTACTGAACTAACAAAAATCATCAAACTTATTAACATTGTGGAAAAAAAGGAATTTCAATTGTTTGTTGTAAAATTTGTTGGGGGCATCCTGGTAAAATTTCAGGGATGCTCATGCATTATATTTGTTAAAAACATGATGAAAGAGATCGAGAACATCTCATATTTCTGGTGCTCTGCTAGTACAGAAGTGAATGACTGAGGGATTGCACTGTAATTAATTTGGATATTATTCAGCCTGTACTTTAACAGAGCTTCTGTGAAAATGTTCTTCTTGGGAGAGGTTGCCCATGGACCTCCCAACATGATATGGTTCCTTGCATATGGTTCTTTCCATCACATTAAGAAAAACAATAGGGGAAAGACTGGTCTACAGTGTATGTCATTCAGTCAATCGTTTATCCAAATCAGCTTACATGACCAGGAATACAACATTTTTGTTGTGGCCAAAGTGCCATTTCAACCAAAGCACTAGCTGCCTCTGTGCCATACCCTGGCACTAGTTCTGACCATGGTTTGCTTCATACCTGTGCCTATGTAGTAACAGGTCTTATGCATCTTACACTTGAAGAGCTCCAAACCCATGATTGAGTAGATGGTGACCATGAAGAACACTAGTAAGGTGATGTGGAACAGAGGCAACATGGACTTCAGGATGGAGTTCATCACCACCTGGAGACCTGTAGGGGAACAGGGACTCATATCTCAAAATTCATCAAGCAATATAAAATTGAATGTTTTCTTTATTTATATTCATATATGTTCACTTACAGCTACTATTTCTTCAGACATTTTAGAAAAATGAGAATGACTTGATTCATTGATTTATGTGGAGCCCCTTGGTAAAATCTTGTGTTAGTTAATAAAATAATGTGGCCATGACTTGTTAATGTGTGGGAACGAGATCCTAATGCATGGCCATGACTTCGTAACCCTCATGGCCACGACGGCAATGAGTGTGGGTGAGATTTTTATCTCCTTGCCACAAGTTTGTTAATAGTAGTTGTCCAAGCACAGAAGCATACTGTTGCTCATGCAGTTACTAAAGATAAAGACCTCATCACATGGGATATCTAATTATGTGGGGACCTCATGTCAGTGATGAATTACCCCCTAACCTTTGCATTTTTTGAAGTGTGTTCACATGAGATAAAGATAAGACGGAAATGTCTTAATTTATTTTATTTTTTTTGGTTTTCCCTCCCTTTTTCTCCCCAATTGTAGTTGGCCAATTACCCCACTCTTCCGAGCCGTCCCGCACGCCGCTCCACCCCCTCTGCTGATCCGGGGAGGGCTGCAGACTACCACATACCTCCTCCCATACATGTGGAGTTACCAGTCACTTCTTTTCACCTGACAGTGAGGAGTTTCACCAGGGGGACGTAGCGTATGGGAGGATCACGCTATTCCCCCCCCCCCGAACAGGCGCCCCAACTGACCAGTGAAGGTGCTAGTGCAGCGACCAGGACACGTACCCACATCCGGCTTCCCACCCGCAGACACGACCAACTGTGTCTTTAGAGGCGCCTGACCAAGCTGGAGGTAACACGGGGCTCAAACCAGTGATCCCCGTGTTGGTATGCAATAGAATAGATCACTACGCTATCCGGATGCCCCCCAAATTTCTTAATTTTACCAGTACCTATTGCAAGTATTAAGCAATATTTTGACACTGTACCACTGTGGATTTTTTTTTTTTTACTTGGGATGGATAAAAAGGCCTTTTTGGGACAAAAGTACAGTCATGCATCAAATAGTGTACAGTCCTGCCAGTAAACCACACAGCAATATATGAACAACTGACATACGTATTTGCAATCATCAGCCATTTTTGCATAGGATCTTGTTCCCATGCATTAATAAACCTTGGCCACATGTTATTATATTGACACCAGGTGTCACAAGAGGGACTCTGTAGATTTGCTTCCAAATAAATCTAAACATTTTCTTTACCTGAACTATTTTTGATTTTTTGCAAGTTTTCAAGTTTTAATTATTCTCATTGTGAGTAGAATCTGTCCTAAAGAATACAAGTAAACATGAAGATAGATATCCAAACCTACAGCAGCCTGTTCATGAAATGATCAGGTTTCTTACTCGGGACTCCAGAGACTAGTCTGAGTGGTCGCAGGACTCTGAATGCACGGAGGGCTTTCATGTCAAAACCTCCACCACCTTTCTCTCCTACTGGGGCCTCAATCCCACTGATCTGGTTGACTGCATCCACCGCCACAGAGAACAGTCTGGTCAGAGATCCAAGAAAGAGCAAGGGGTTATAAACAAGGCTTTAACTAAATACTTACAGCGGGATCCAATCCACCAAATTAATTACTGTACACACATGAAAACACAATCATACTTTAGACAACACAAGTATTTTATTTATTTTTGATTTTCCCCTTTTCACCCCAGTTGTACTTGGCCAATTACTCCACTCTTCCGAGCCATCCCGGTCTCTGCTCCACCCCCTCTGCTGATCCGGGGAGGGCTGCAGACTACCATATGCCTCCTCCCATACATGTGGACTCACCAGCTGCTTCTTTTCACCTGACAGTGAGGAGTTTTACCAGGGGGACGTAGCGCGTGGGAGGATCACGCTATTCCCCCCAGTTCCCACTCCCCCCCGAACAGGCACCCGGACCGACCAGACGAGGCGCTAGTGCAGCGACCAGGACACATACCCACATCTGGCTTCCCACCCGCAGACACGGCCAATTGTGTCTGTAGGGACGCCCGACCAAGCCGGAGGTAACACAGGGATTCAAACTGGCGATCCCCGTGCTGGTAGGCAACGGAATAGACTGCTACGCTACCCGGACACCTTGAACTTCTCTTTTTACTCGTGGTAAAGCTACACAGTGCAAGCACCATGCAAGTATGATTATCACCACATATAGGAGGTGGCTCCTACTTCTATATTGTTCATACTTTTCTTGTTTAAACTTTACCAAATAGTTTGCGAACAATAACACTAGCATCAGAAACTGATGTAGCTCTTGAGAGAGGGATGTCTGCTATTTTATCATTTCAGTCACAAATGTGAGGATCACAGTACAAGTTCTTTCACACTTACCCAACAGAAACACAAACAAAGTCCAGTATGTTCCAACAGTTTCTCAAGTATGCATCTGCATGAAAGAGAAACCCATATGCTACTATCTTCAGGAAACACTCTACAGAGAAGATGAAGAGGAAGATATACTCCAGGCTCTCCTGCAGGGTACAATGAAAACACTTTGTGAGATGGTGTGACTCTTACTCCAATATACAATGCTGTTAGTATGCATGGTACTTCCTACCTGAGTGATAGGATGAGGATATTATAATGATAGATGAAGCCATATCAGTGCTGCCTTTATCTGGCTCCAAAATGTGAGTCATTTATGCTTTATCCCATGTTTTTTTTCTATTTATTTTACTTATTTTTATTTATCCATTCATTCATCTTTCATTCGTTCATTCATTCGTTGGTTTGCTCCCTCATTCCTTCACCTGTGTGAAAGATCCTGATGTAACATACACAACATGTATCATCATATTTTTATTTGGTTAAGCTTCATAACATGTCAGAAGAATAAGTTTGGCAGCCTTTTTCACCTCCTTAATTCAAATGCACTAACAGCTGTTCCGCCAATAGGTGGCCGTATGAGACCTTACGTGCTGCTGGGACTATGGACTGTGGCATTGTGGGGAGCTGCCTCTAGTCCCATTCTGATGCCTCTAGTCCAGTCCCATTCCATTCCGATGCCTCTAGTCCCATTCCGATGTCTCTAGTCCCATTCCGATGCCTCTAGTCCCATTCCGAAGCCTCTAGTCCCATTCCGATGCTTCTAGTCCAGTCCCATTCCATTCCGATGCCCCTAGTCCCATTCCAATGTCTCTAGTCCCATTCCGGTGCCTCTAGTCCCATTCCGAAGCCTCTAGTCCCATTCCGATGTCTCTAGTCCCATTCCGATGCCTCTAGTCCCATTCCGAAGCCTCTAGTCCCATTCCGATGTCTCTAGTCCCATTCCGAAGCCTCTAGTCCCATTCCGATGCTTCTAGTCCAGTCCCATTCCATTCCGATGCCTCTAGTCCCATTCCGAAGCCTCTAGTCCCATTCCGATGCCTCTAGTCCCATTCCGAAGCCTCTAGTCCCATTCCGAAGCCTCTAGTCCCATTCCGATGTCTCTAGTCCCATTCCGATGCCTCTAGTCCCATTCCGAAGCCTCTAGTCCCATTCCGATGTCTCTAGTCCCATTCCGAAGCCTCTAGTCTCATTCTGATGAGAACGGCCACACTGAACTGCAGCACATATCCTTTGTCTCGCATATCCTGTTTTAGGTATGCATTCATGTGCACAAGTGCAGTGAGTATCATGAAATTAGCATAGTAACTTGTGTAGAACTACATGTGTAGTACTTGCCTGAGTGTGCGTGAAGGATTTTGTGTACTTATGAACATGTTAAAGTTACGTTAGCTGTCGTGGGTGCTGAATGGACACCAGTTCAATATTAGTGAACACGCTCTTAAATGTTACGTTAAGATTGTTCTACATTGGTAGCAGTTGTCCAATTGTCTGAATAACAGTAATATATAGCCGGGACATTCAAATATAGTTTTAGGGTCTTTATTCCGATAATAAAAATATGGGTAGATAAAAGGTAAGGGGTTCACAATATCCCACTTTAGCTCTGGGGGGTGTGAGAGGGTTTTTTTTTGGAGGGAACAGCCGTTTCAATTCAAGTCAGCTCGAAATACAAAAAAATACTTGTATAAATCCAAAGACAATAAATACGGCAGCGGCAGCTTCTATGGATGAACATGAACAGTATTATACACCACTCTTAGTATTCACAACTGAAAATACAATGAGAAAGTATAAAAATAAAACAATCTCCATTACACTGTTGTATTAGTGTTAGCCTACTGTTGTACTCGCATTAGCCGATTGTCTTGAAGTCTACAACAGCGTAATCGATTAGCTAACTCTTGTTCTTATGCACAAACATACATATGCAACTCAAAGTTATATAAACAAAACTCTTATCGTCCGATTCACATTTGTAAACGGTTTTAACAAACCTCAATGTTGAAAGCTCTTACGGCGGACACAAAACCCTGGCCATCATCTGGTCTGCTGCAGGTGTTCGCCTTCTCTGCTCTGCATGGTCCAACAAAACGTGGCCAGACCCAACATTGTTCACTTCCTGGCAGCGTGATAGCGTCAGCGATACACGTCCCGTTCTTAAAGCGACAGTAGCATAAATGTCGTAACAGAAATAGGGATTTGAGTCGTGGTTTCCGAGTTTATAAGAATTTCAATGAATTTCTTTACATTCTACACTAATACTCCTTTACCACCGGGTTACATATATAAACTTAGCACAAAAACTAAGGAAATGTGTGTTTGGTAGATTATGTCTTTGTTGTAACAACGCTTCTTGGCAATAAATCTTATATCAGGCAGCTGATTGTCAGCACCTGGAGTACCAGAAGCTCAAAACAAGAGTCAATAGCAAAATAAGCTGTTTGGCATTGGCAGAGAAGATTTGGCAAATGTTTAATGGGCGCAACCCACATACTCAGCTCTGCTGCTCATCCCACAAATGCATGTTCCTTACACACGTGGCGCCATTTAAAAGGGAGATAAACAGGCTTTCCAACGGAAAAGATTTACTGCCAAGAAGCATTGTTACAACAAAGAAATAATCCACCAAACACACATGTCCCTACTTTTTGTGCTAAGTGTGTATATATATATTGTGGCAGGATGAGGAAAAACACAGCAGACGAAGGCGAGTTTGATGTTTATTCCTCAACTCCAAACCAAACTACAGCAGGAACAACCCTGCAGCAGCAAGCCCGGGAACGTAAACCACGCCCCCAGCCCACAGTCCTGCTGGGTGAGAGGCATAGCCCCTAGTGTCCGCCACACAGCCCCCCCCCCCCGAACACCCAGAAGGGACTCCTGGAAAGAAAACCAGTGTCTCACTGAAGGCTTAAGCAGCCTGCCATAACGGCTGCGCCGGCCCTCAGCCGAAACAGTACGTGAAACACAGTCCAAAGCCGGCTGAGAGGCAGAACGCTGAACCCGTGAAGACACTGCCGAGGTCCTGGAAGGAGGACGACCCCGACGGGGAACCTGGGCCGGGAACACAACTTCGCCTGCCACCCTGTGCGCCGGTTTAAGCCTATCAAGCGTGACACGCTCCCTACGCCCACCCATATCTAGCGCAAAACCCTTAGGACCCGTCTCAAGAACCCGAAATGGGCCATCGTATGGGGGTTGGAGGGGCGAGCGGTGAGCATCATGCCGTACAAAAACAAAACGAGCCGACATGAGCTCCGCAGGCACGAACGACCGCGGAAAACAGTGGTGAACGGGGCCTGGAACCCGAGTGCTGTCGGACAAAAAAGGATAAACGGCCGGACGGGGTCGAGAAGCGGAACTCCCAGGCAAAAATTCCCCAGGGACGTGGAGCGGCTGACCGAGCACCAGCTCAGCGGGCGAAGCGTCGAGGTCCTCCTTAGGAGCCGAACGCAACCCGAGCATAACCCAAGGTAAACGATCCACCCAGTTACCATCCGAGAGCGCAGCGCTGCCTTGAGCGACCGGTGAAAACGTTCACACAAGCCGTTAGCCTGAGGGTGGTACGCGGTAGTGCGGTGTACCTGCACACCCAAGGATCGCGCAAGTGCCGACCAGAGCTCTGACACGAACTGGGGGCCCCTGTCTGAGGTGATATCTGACGGAGTGCCGAAACGGGCGACCCAGGAGGAAAGAAAAGCGCGTGCAACATCCGAGGATGTTGTGGAGGACAGAGGGACAGCCTCTGGCCACCTGGTGGTCCGATCTACCATTGTGAGCAGGTGCGTAAAACCCTGTGAAGAAGGTAGAGGGCCCACCAGGTCCACATGCACGTGGTCGAAACGTCTGGCCGGGATCGGAAACGGTTCGAGGGGCGACTTAGAGTGCCGGTGGACTTTAGCGCGCTGGCACGCTACACATGCAGCTGCCCACCCCTTGACGTCCTTGCGGAGGCCAGGCCAGACGAACTTGGAACCGACCAACTTCACCGACGCCCGAACTCTAGGGTGCGAGAGGGAGTGAATCGAATCGAAAACTCGACGGCGCCAGGCCACTGGAACAACGGGGCGGGGACGGCCGGTGGAGACATCGTAGAGGAGGGCAGGACTGCCTCCTGCATCACAGCGTCCTCTAGCTTGAGGCCGGTACGCGTTGACCTAAGGGCAAGGACGTCCGGGTCGCTGGGCTGGTCAGCAGCCATAGCGGAGAAATCCACACCGAGGTACACAGGACACACAAGCACACGCGACAGACAATCAGCAACAGGGTTGGACTTCCCGGCCACATGCTGAATGTCCGTTGTGAACTCGGATATTGCCGCTAGGTGGCGCTGCTGACGAGCAGACCACGGCTCAGTCACCTTGGACATGTCGAAAGTCAGCGGTTTATGATCCACATAAGCCGTGAATGGGCGACCCTCCAGCAGGAAGCGGAAATGCCGGGTTTCAAGGTGCAGTGCCAGCAACTCCCGGTCAAAAACGCTGTACTTGCGCTCGTTATCTCGCAGTTTGCGGCTAAAAAATGCGAGTGGCTGCCATGCATTCGCCATACGCTGTTCAACCACAGCCCCCACGGCTATGTCAGACGCGTCGGTTGTTAAAGCTATGGACGCCGTGGGTGTGGGATGGGCGAGGAGGGCAGCGTTAGCCAGGGCGCACTTAGCTCCGTCAAAGGCCTGGACTCGTTCGGGAGTCCAGTCGACAGGGTCGTTAGCCTTCTTAAGCTGCAGGGCTTCGTAAAGTGGCTGAAGGAGGTGGGCAGCGTGAGGGAGGAAACGGTTATAAAAATTCACCATGCCCAAGAATTCCTGCAATGCCTTAACAGAGACTGGGCGGGGAAATTCCGCCACCGCTTGCACCTTAGAAGGCAACGGGACCGCGCCTTGCGGCGAAATGCGGTGACCCAAGAAGTCAATCACCGGCAGTCCAAACTTGACACTTGGCCGGGTTGACTATCAGGCCGTGTTCATCCAGACGACGGAAAACCGGTTTCAGGTGCGCCAGGTTCTCTTCCGCTGATGGACTTGCCATTAATATGTCGTCGAGATAAACGAACATGAAAGCAAGGTCACGCAACACCGAGTCCATCAGCCTCTGAAAGGTTTGCGCTGCCCCCTTCAAGCCAAAAGGCATGCGCACGAACTCAAAAAGCTCAAATGGGGTGATCACTGCGGTCTTGGGCATGTCCTCTGCGCGCACGGGAACCTGATGATAGCCGCGCACCAGGTCCACCTTAGAGAAAATAGTGGCACCTGCCAGGCGTATGGAAAAGTCCTGTATGTGTGGGATGAGATAGCGGTCATTGGCGGTGACGTTGTTCAGGCGGCGAAAGTCGCCGCAAGGCCGCCACGACCCATCCGCCTTGGGCACCATGTGAAGCGGCGAGGCCCACGGGCTGTTGGAACGCCTCACTATACCCAGACGCTCCATGATGGCGAACTCCTCCTTAGCTGTAGCCACCGTGTTTAGTAACCGCGGTGGAAAAGGCAGGTGTAGTCACCGATGGAAAATCCGCCAGCAAACGCTGAAAAACATCACCTGATGCTAAAAAGTTAGCGTGTGTTAACGGCCCGGCTCCCCCTGTCTCGCCTGTGTGGTGATACACAAATGAGGATAGATTCACCAGGGGCTGCTGCTCCTTTAAGGCAGACATTCAGAGTGCTGACGTAGGCACTGCTTAGGGTTTCCGTGGGGAGACACGTTTGCAGCAGCCTAGCAGTTAGCTGGTTACCACGAGAGATTGTGTTGTATCGGTGTTGTTTTGTGTGGCGAGTAAATGGAATTGACTCGACTCGGTCCCTCCGTCTCCTCATTCCTGCACTCCCACATATATATATATATATATATATATATATATATATATATATATATATATATATATATATACCCTATGACAATCACCATCGTAACATAGTGGGAGGGTTTGGGTGTCCCGGTGATCTTGGGAGCTGTGTTTTTGGGGGCAATAGCTCCTGGTAGGGTCTCCCAAGGCAAATTTGTCACAGGGGAGGGGCCAGACAAAGAGCAATTCCCAAGAAACCCAATGAAATTACCCCAGCAGAACTAGAGCACCTTGCCTGGAAAAGGGAAACTGGGGCTCCCTCATGGAGCCAGACCTGGGAAGGGAGCTCACCAGCGAGCGTCTGGTGGCTGGGCATTGGCCCATGGGGCCCAGCTGGGCACAGCCCGCAAAAACAACATGGAGCCACCACCCGTGGGGATGAGCATTGGGGTAGGGTGGAATGCAGGCCGGGCAGCAGGCAAAGGCAGGGACTGGGACGGGCTGACTTCCAGCATCACAGATTGGTCCTTGGGATGTGAAATGACACCTGTCTAGCAAGAAGGAGCCTGAGCTGGTGCGGGAGGTGGAGCGGTACCAACTAGATACAGTTGGGCTCTTCTCCACACATAGCATGGGCTCTGGTACCAAATTCCTGGAGAGGGGCTGGACTCTTTACTTTTCCAGAGTTGGCCAAGGTGACAGGCACCGGGTGGGTGTGGGGATACTCACAAGTCCCTGGTTGGGCACCACCATGTCGGAGTTATCCCCCGGGAATGAGAGGGTTGCCTCTATACGACTGCGAGTTGCTGGGGGGAAGACTGATTGTTGTGTGTACTTATGCACCGAAGAGCAGTTTGGAGTATCCAGCCTTCTTGGAGTCTCTGGGTGGTGTCCTGGATAGGGTTCCGCCTGGGGACTCTATAGTTCTGCAGGGGGACTTCAATGCTCATATGGGCAATGAAGAGAAGAGAAACCTGGAGGGGCGTGACTGGGAGGAGCGGCCTCCCCATTTGGAACCTGAGCAGTGCCTTGTTATTTGACTTCTGTGTGAGTCATGGATTGGCCATAACAAACACTTGGTACCAGAACACCTTAGGCCGAAGATCAATGACAGACTTTGTGGTCGTAATATAAGATCTGCGGCCGTATGTTTTGGACACTCGGGTGAACAGAGGAGCAGAGCTGTCAACTGATCACCACCTGGTGGTGAGTTGGACCAGGTGGCGGGGAAGGCTGCCGGACAGACCTGGCAAACCCAAACGTGTAGTGTAGGTGAACTGGGAACATCTGGCGGAGGCCCCTGACCGTGAGGTCTTCAACTCCCACCTCCGGAAGAAGTTCTTATGTATCCCGCGGGAGGCTGGGGACATGGAGTCTGAGTGGGCCATGTTCAAAGCCTCTACTGTAGATGCAGCAGGTAGGAGCTGTGGTCATAAGATCATCAGTGCCTGTCAAGGTGGCAACCTAAGAACACGCTGGTGGACACCGGTGGTGAGGGAAGCCATCAGCCTGAAGAAGGAGAAATGTTGGGCTTGGTTGGCCCAGGGGTCTTCTGAAGCAGCAAACAGGTACCAGGAGGCCAGAAGGGCAGCAGCGTCAGTGGTCGCAGAAGCAAAAACTCGGCTGTGGGAGGAGTTCGGCGAGGCTATGGAAGGTTGGCCTCAAGGAAGTTCTGGCAAACCATCCGGTGACTCAGGAAGGGGAAGTAGGGCTTGACTCAGGCTGTGTTCAGCCGGGGAGCACTTTGAGGAGCTCCTGAACACAGCTAATATGTCCTCTCTGGAGGAAGAAGTGTCTGAAAACTCGGGGGAAGTCCCACCCATATCCCTGGCAAAGGTCTCTGAGGTAGTTAAAAACCTCCTCGATGGCAAGGCGCCAGGTGTGGATGAGAGTCGCCCTGAGATGATGAAAGCTCTGGACATTGTTAGGCTGTCTTGGCTGACACGCCTCTTCATTGTCGCGTGGAGGTTGAGGACAGTACCTGTGGAGTGGCAGACTGGGGTGGTGGTTCCTATATTTAAAAAAGGGGACCGTGGTGTGTGCTCCAATTATCATGGCATCACACTGCTCAGCCTCCCTGGGAAAAGTCTACTCTAGGATGCTGGAAAGGAGGCTCCGACCAATTGTCGAACCTCAGATCCAGGAGGAACAATGTGGATTCCATCCTGGCTGTCAAAGAATGGACCAACGCTTTACCCTTGCAGAAGTGCTGAAGGGGACATGGGAGTTTGACCAGCCAGTCTGCATCTGTTTCGTGGACTTGGAGAAGGCTTACGACCATTTACCCCGGGGCACTCTGTGGGGGGTACTGTGGGAGTATGGGATACCGGGGCAATTGCTATAAGCCATCCGGTCCTTGTATAACCAAAGTGAGACTTGTGTCCGTATTCTTGACATAAAGTCAAACATGTTCTCGGTGGACATAGGTCTCTGCCAAGGTTGTCCCTTGTCTCCATTTCTGTTTGTGATATTGATGGATAGGATCTCAAGGTGCAGCCAAGGTGAGTAGTGTGTCCATTTTGGGAACCTCAGAATTGCACCTCTGCTCTTCGCAGTTGATGTGGTTTTGTTGGCTTCATCAGAATGCGACCTCCAGCGCCCACTGCTCACTTCCCTTGGAAAAAGTCTGGCTTAAGTACTGCACCGGCATCTGGCTCTTTCATTCTTCATGAATCCTTGGACCTCTCCAGTCAGGGAACCTCACTTGACTGAAATGTTCTCAGCTGGATGCCCCCAATGGCTGGACATTAGGCCTCTACCAGATAGCTTTGTTGTCAGAGTACTCTGCTTTGAGCTTGGCGGAGGGGTTAGAGACAGTTGCTGCACCTTCCAACAGCTGCAGACACTCCTGATGGTCCTGCTGCACCCCCTGCTGAAGCTGGGCACACCACTGCTGGACTTGATTCCACCTCTGCTCCTGCTGCTTGCCTTCCTGCTCTATCCTGACACCCCTGTCAGACTGGTTCCGCACCACGTCACCAAAGACTGGAAAGTTCAGCACAACCAAGGCTCAGCATTTTCGGTTTTTGCCGATTTTCACCCAAAAATACCCAGATTTTTTAAAAGGAGCAGATCGATTTAAACTGATTTTCGCCCGAATTTTATGTTTCCACGGATCCAAAGGTTGTTCCTGTTCACGTGAGGTTATGTAACCGTGTGCTCTTGTGGCGAAATTTGGCATGCCGGATGGCTTTGAAAAATAAAAACCGAAAACACTGAGCCTTGAGCATAACCTAGTTGATATGGCAGTTGACTGTTGAACCATGCTGGTCAAGGACATCAGGAACTTTAGGCACATCAGTTGCTTGAAGTTTCTTTTGTCAGGTTGGTATTTCCTTCACTGCCTCTACTGGCCTGGACCACACCGCTGCCACCAACTGTGGGGAAGCCTGGCCTGAGTGGCTAAACTGTAGGAGGCAGACTCAAAACTGTTTCTATTTAACAAAAATGATTTATTTACAGGGTGTAGCTACACGTGAAACGAATGAATATGTGCAAAACAAAGAAACAAATTAACAGTTAACTCAGCTTAACTGAACAAAACTCAGCTCATAACAATTGAGTTTAAATTAACTTCTGACCAAAACTCAACTCATAACAATTGCGCTTAAATTAACATCAGGTCCGAACATCCACATCCTGATGTCCTACCCAACTATCAACTCCATAGCAACTGCTTAAATACTCCTGGAGTCAATCAGCAGCATCTGAGTTTAGGCTGCACCACTGTGGCAGGGAAAGCTAACACCTGGTAATGATTAGGATGATGGCACAAATGGTGTGTTCTCACCCACTTTGTCACAGTGCCATTAGTTTTGTCAGTTTCGAGTTATTTCAGAGAAAATTGTGCATTGTTCATTGCCAGTGCAACTATATTATTCTCCATTTTAGGTAATTTCCAAGAATGTTTCTGGCCAACAAAATAAATTGTGGTGTACACAATTGTATTTGAAAATTGCTAAGCGATAGACGAATGAAACTTTTTAACTGCAAGATAGTAAATATGCTCACAGTTAAAGGCGACAGAACATAACTTTATAGATACTAATTATTTGAAGCTATCCATCCACCCATTATCCAAACCACTTATCCTACTGTCAGGGTCACAGGGACGCTGGAGCCTTTCCCAGCAGTCATTAGGCGGGAGGCGGGGAGACACCCAGGACAGGCCACCAGTCCATCACAGGGCTGACACACACCCACATTCACACCTAGGGACAATTTAGTGTGGCCGATTCACCTGATCTACATGTGGAGAACATGCAAACTCCACACAGAGGACGACCCGGGATGACCCCCAAGGTTGGACTACCCTGGGGCTCAAACCCAGGAACTTCTTGCTGTGAGGCGACTGCGCTAACCACTGCACCACCATGCCATCCCCATTAGAAGCTATATAAATACCTAATACAGGATAGATATCCTTTACAAAGTCACTAAAAAGAAAGTGCTGGTCGGCCCAATGTTAGAACAATGTATCAAATATGCATTGATATGCATTATACTCACTTTCTATCTTTCATACACACCTATATTTATAAGGAACCCTCATTATTTATTCCCTACCTCCTAACCTTAACCATCAACACTACCTACCCAACCTTAACCTTGTGTTTTTGTGCTTTCATTTATTCATTTATTTATCATGTGATTTTATTGGTGTGGTATCCGTGAGTTTTGTTTGGTCCCCTGTGTGCAAACAGATTGCCCTTAGTGTGACAATAAAGCTTTGAGATGAACTGAACCTAACTTTAACCTAATTCCTTCACCATTAACCCTAATCCTAAATTACATCCTTTAAATTGTGGGAACCAGCAACATGGCCTCACAAATATAGGGATGCAAAGTACACATACATGCACACACACTAACTTCCCATTTGCTATGTACTGCTGAAGTGGATGAGCTACGTATAATTCATTTATACAGCAGCAGACAGGCGGTGACGTACACCTGTGCCTTTCAGTCATGTTGGTCAAAGACATTGTGAAAGGACAGTGTGTGTGTGTGTGTGGGGGGGGGGGTAAAAATTTGAAAAGCTAATACTGATACTGAACAAGGTGAAAATTGGTTTGAGTGCATGAAAGAGCACCACAGATGTGATGTTTGCTTTGAGAATGATGATGGAGAAGTATAGAGAAGGCCAGAAAGAGTTGCATTGTGTCTTTGTGGATTTAGAGAAAGCATACGACAGGGTGCCAAGAGAGGAGGTGTGGTATTGCATGAGGAAGTCAGGAGTTGCAGAGAAGTATGTAGGAGTGGTGCAGGATATGTATGAGGGAAGTGTGACAGTGGTGAGGTGTGTGGTTGGAATGACAGACGGGTTCAAGGTGGAGGTGGGATTACATCAAGGATCGGCTCTGAGCCCTTTCTTGTTTGCAATGGTGATGGACAGGTTGATGGACGAGATCAGGCAGGCATATACATGGACTATGATGTTTGCAGATGACATTGTGATCTGTAGCGAGAGTAGGGTGCAGGTTGAGGAGAGCCTGGAGAGGTGGAGGTATGCACTGGAGAGAAGAGGAATGAAAGTCAGTAGGAGCAAGATGGAATACCTATGTGTGAATGAGAGGGAGGACAGCGGTCAGGATGCAAGGAGTGGAGGTGATGAAGGCATATGAGTTTAAATACTTGGGGTCGACTGTCCAAAGTAACGGGGAGTGCAGAAGAGAGGGGAAGAAGAGAGTGCAGGCAGGGTGGAGTGGGTGGAGAAGAGTGTCAGGAGTGATGTGTGACAGAAGGGTACCAGCAAGAGTTAAAGGGAAGGTTTACAAGATGGTTGTGAGACCAGCTATGTTATATGGTCTGGAGACAGTGGCACTGATGAAAAGACAGGAGGTGGAGCTGGAGGTGGCAGAGTTGAAGATGCCACTGACGTGACGCTCCCAGCCTCCTGGAGTGGCTGTGGATAGACTCACACATTGGGAACGTCAGGTCATCCTTTCATCATGGATTGAGGTAGAACAGTTTAATATTTACAGCAACTGTAGAGGCTACCCTATAGTTAACACGAGTAGCCCACCTAATGTTCCATCCATCCATCCATTATTGGAACCGCTTAACCTGCTCTCAGAGTAGCGGGGATGCTGGAGCCTATTCCAGCGGTCATTGGGCGGCAGGCAGGGAGATACCCTAGACAGGCCGCCGGGCCATCACAGGACCCCCCCCCCCACACACACACATACCTAGGGACAATGTAGTACGGCCAATTCACCTGACTTATCTTTGGACTGTGGGAGGAAACCGGAGCACCCGGAGGAAACCCACGCAGACACGGGGAGAACATACAAACTCCACACAGAGGACGACCCGGGACGACCCCCAAGGTTGGACTACCCCGGGGCTTGAACCCAGGACCTTCTTGCTGTGAGGCGACTATGCTGACCACTGCACCACTGTGCCACCCCTAATATTCCTTTCTTTGTCTTTTTTGTTTTGGGGGTCTGCGTGGGTCTATTATGGGAATTGGAAGGGTTACCGTATTTGCTCTCCATTGTTTTCAGAAATGGCAACATTTATGTGGTACAATGTTAAACTCTTAATCTCTCATACACTATCAATACTGCTTGGTTTGATATTTATGACTGAAAATCTCAGAATGGTTAATACTCTTTACGTACTTACATGACTAGTCAACTAAATTGCGTCTCCTGCAACATAAAGGGAATTAACTCTCCGATAAAGAGGAAGAAAAGTGTTACTTATTTAAAGAAGCGATCTACAACTATTGCATTCATTCAAGAATCACACCTTACTGATATGGAACATTTGAAACTTAAGAGGGACTGGATCGGACATGTCTTTTTTCCCTTTTTTACCTCTAAAGCGAGAGGGGTTGCTGTACTGTATGTAACAAAAAACATAGTGTTTAAATTGAACTCAGCTGAAAAAGATGAATGGTAGATTCCTGCTTATTGATTGTGTTTTGAATATGAAAAGCGTGACATTGGTAAATATATATGGTCCCAACTATGACAACCCAGCCTACTTTAATGATCTACTTCGAAGACTGGCAGTGGTTGAGGGTCCCTGCCTCATTGGTGGAGACTTTAATCTGGTCCTTAACCCAGCTATGGACCACTCACTGCCCAAGGCACTTACACCATCTAAGGGAGCTTCATTACTGAATCATGGCATAAAATAACTATGAATATGTGATATTTGGCATACTTTCAACCTTAACAAGAAAGCTTTTTCCTTTTTTCTCTAATGTCCATAATTCTTACTCTAGAATAGATATGTTTTTAGCCCCTCAAAATATACTCACTAGGGTAAAGGATTGTTCCTATCTGGCTGCTGCACTATCAGATCATAATCCATTGAAGATAATTATTATTATTATGACCTAGGTGATGGAGCCTGTACAACCATCCTCTCAGAGATGGAGATTTTAAACATTTATGCTGAAAGACCCAGAATTCACTGTATTTACGAACTCCCAAGTCAACCTGTTCCTTGAGGCCCATCTGAATTCAGCTTCTCATGCAAATATTTGGGAGGCTCTCAAGGCATTTATGAGAGGATGTACCTTATCCTACAGTGCACAAAAGTTAAAAGAAAAGAGAAAAGCCTTGTCAAAATTTGACAAAGAAATTAGAATACTTGAGCAACAGCACTCTGAAACTAAAAAGGTGGACTTTTGAAACTCTTTAACCATGACGCGGATACAGTACAATAATTTATGCACCAACAAAGCCGAAGCAGCTTTAGCTAGGACCATCTACCACTATTACGAGTATGGAAACAAAACTGGCAAGCTCCTAGTGTAGCAGATTAAGAGAGAAGAAACAGATAAAATTATCTACTCAATAACTACTGATGAGGGCAGATCCCTGGTTAGCCCACTGGAGATCAATGTGGAATTCAAAAAGTTTTATGAAACACTATAAAGATCGGATCACAACACCACTTATATTGCTGTGGGGCAATTTCTGTAAGGTTTACCTCTTCCTCAGATTACTGCAGAAAATAACGATAGGCTGGATGCTGAAATAACTGAGGGGGAGGTTCTCCTGGCCATGAAGTCATTGCAGAATAATAAGGCCCCAGGGCCAGATGGCTCCCCGGTTGAATATTTTAAAAACATTTTCAGATAAACTGTTGTCTCCTCTAACAAGTATGATTAAAGAAGCTTTGGACCATTAAACTTTGCCAGGCACTCTAGAATTAGCAACTATAACACTGCTACCAAAACCTGATGAGGACCGACAGAGGTGTGACTCCTACAGGCTTCTAAGCCTGTTGAACGCTGACTATAAGATTATTTCCAAATTAATATACCAGAATAGAAGACATTATGTTGAAGATAATTCATCCTGACCAAACAGGATTTATCAAGAATAGACAAGGGTCAGACAATGTTCGCCGGTTATTTCACATAGTGGACTATGCACAGAGGAAAAGGGAACCCATGCTGATAATATCAATGGATGCTGAGAATGTGTTTGACAGGATTGAGCCCAGCTATATGTTTCAAAGGCTGGAAGCCATGAATTTCTTGAAGAGATTAATCCAATATACCAAAACGCGTTTCAATATCCCTAAGGCTCAAATCTTAACTAATAGGGTCCTGTCGGATGCTTTCTCACTCTCAAGAGGGGTCCGACAGGGATATTGCATCTTGCCATTGTTATTTTTGATCACCCTTGAACTTCTCGCTATCACCATTCGAGCCAATACAGCCATCTCTGGTATAAAATTTGGTACTTCTGAGCACAAAATATCTCTCTACGCAGACGATGTTTTAACATACATAACTGACCCAGCTGATTCGGTCCCTCAACTTTTTCATTGTCTACAAGAATATAGTGCAGCCTGAGGATACAAAATAAACTAATCTAAGAGTGAGGTTCTGCCCTTAAATACACAGGACTTGAACATTAGCACACTCACTAAACCACTGAAGGTATGTCCTCGTGGTTTTAAATACCTGGGCATAAACATCAGAAAACACCACGACAAAGTACTCAAAGACAGTTATTTCAATCTTTTGGAGAAAATTAAGACAGACACTCAGAGATGGACCAACTTGCCACTGTCCCTAATTGGTAGAGTGAACATAATTACAATGAACGTATTACCAAAGCTTGCCTACCTTTTTATTTGTATCCCTCTGAATGTCCCCAAGAGCTTTTTCAATGAACTTAAGAAAGCTATCACCTCATTTGTATGGCAAAATAAAGTCCCGAGAGTAAACCTCTCTACTCTCCAGGCCCCTTATACTAAAGGTGGCTTCCAAATTTCAGATACTACTATCTGGCATCTCAGTTCCAGCCGATATGGATTTGGTTGCACACTGAGGGTAATGAGGTTAGATGGCTATCTATAGAACAACATAAGCTGAATACTACTCCTTTGAAAATAATTCCTTTCTTGGGCACGAAGAAAAGTCTCTCGTCAATCACAAAGAACCCCATAATTTTGAACACCTTTGAGGAATGGTAGGAGTCCCACACAATTTTAGGAATAGATATCTCATTACTAAGAAAGACCTCTTTATGGGATAACCCCAACATTCAAAATCTTATAGCTGATGGAACATTAAAGAAATGGGCCAATGATGGGATCAAAACTGTTGGAGGCTTATATAGTGGCAATATACTTATACTCTACCACCATATACTGTCTACATTTCAACAATTATCTCCCAAATCTAATTTGCCAAGACACAATCTCTTTAAAAACCTTCAACTCTCAGAGTCTGTCCCGCCCACTTCCACCGAGTTGACTGATTCACTGCCAGCTGTTTCCAGCTTCTGCCTTTGTGAACGGCGGCCTTGTGAGATCGACGACTTTTATTTTCTTACTGTTTCTTCTCTATATTCTGCCCTAACCTCTTCATTTTGTTCTGATTTGGCTATTTTCTGTGCTTAGTTCACTTATCGCTAGATTCTCTAGTTTTCTTTCTTATACGAATCTTGTGTTTAGTGGGCGGCTTCTCGTTCCTAGTTTGTTACTAGCTTGGAGTTTAGCCTAGCTTAGCAGTTAGCTCTATGACATTCGCAGTCAAAGCAGCCTCGTTAAAACGATGGTTTGTGGTGACTGCTCCGTAGTAACAGACAGGTTGTCTCTACTAGAGAGACGTGCCCGTGAGTTAGAGCAGCTGCTTTCGGCTAGGATTACATTAGATGTGACGGGCACTCCAGATAGCCTTAGCCCCGGGCCTGACAGCCGCCCTGCTATTGTTAGCACTAGCTCAGTAGCCCAGGGCCTGACAGCAGGCCTGCTATTGTTAGCACTAGCTCAGCTTCGTTGGCAGATGCAGTGGAGTTTGTCTCTGTTTACCGGCGTGGGAAGGCTCTTAAGAGCAAGCCATCAGTCATGTGCCCTGGTCTGCAGTCACCTCTCCCAACTGCAAACCGGTTTTCACCACTCACCAGCCCTGTTGGTAGTCCTACCGGCCAGAGTGCTTCTCCCACACCTGTCCACAGAGTAAAGCAACGCACGCTAGTGATAGGAGACTCCATTACCCGCAATGTTAGATTAGCTTCGCCAGCCTTGGTTCACTGTTTACCCGGGGCCAGAGTCTCCGACATAGAGGCTAATCTTAGGGTGCTGGCATCACGGAGGCAGAGTCAGGGAACCCAGGCACGCAGCACCACTACTTTCAGCAACATTGTTATTCATGTCGGCACCAATAATGCCAGGATGAAGCAATCAGAGATCACAAAAGCCAGCCTAGTCAGAATGCTTGAGTTCGCCAGAAAGACGTGTTGGCATCGATTAATTGTCTCTGGTCCCTTACCTGTGAGGGGTAATGATGAGATGTACAGTAGGCTCACCTCAATAAACCGCTGGCTGGCTTGTTACTGTAATGAGCAGGGATTCGGCTTTGTTGATAACTGGTGTTCTGTCCTTGCTAAGCATTGTTCTCATGAACGTGTACTCAGCTATACAGACAGCTAAACACTCCTAATCAAGCTCCAGGGAACGGACAGATTTGTTGAATTTGGAAGTTTAATCAGGATGTGTGAAACTGCAGACAAAGAATGAAGATATACAAATGAAAATCTTATGCTACTGTACTAAACAACAAAGAACAAATAGTGATGCATACGTGTTACTTTTATACCAATAAAAAATGCAACTTACAGATGTTGCCATGTATAAGCTATGAAGGAAAGGATTGCGTTGTATTGTAGCTAGTAGTAACATGCGGCCACCTCTGGCAAGATCTCGAGAGGAAGTGGAGCACTTCCTGTTTCCGGGTTTAACAAAAGGAACTACTCAGAACGACCACCAGGGGGTAGCAAATACAATTTTAAAAAAATCTGGTTCCAACACACTCCCTGCCTGGCGTCTCTTAAGAGATGCCACTACAAGTCCTTATCTTCAGAAGACAAGAGAAGTACAGCCTCTGAGGAAGGTATTGAGAAGGTCTTCAAGGTTTGTTGACGGCTCACTTTAATTTCGACTTTCCTGACCAAGCCGTCCTTGCTGGGAAGAGCTTGATGAATGATGCCCATCGGCCATTCGTTCTATCTTGCCTGGTTGTCTTTCATTAGAACAATATCTCTGACTTTGAGGTTTGGCTTCTGGCTGTGCCATTTCTGCCAACTTCGCCATGTGTTGAGATACTCCTTGCGCCATCTTGCCCAGAACCTGTCTGCCAGCACTTGGACTCTCTTCCACTGGTGTTTGAACATGTCTCCCTTTGTGAAATCTCCTGGAGGAGGTAGAGACACACCAATCTTCTGTGTCAGAAGTGTGGCCAGTGTTAAGATGAGCGGAGCCTCTTGGTGGGAGGAAACAGGAACCAGTGGTCTTGCGTTTATAATCGCAGTGACCGCTGCCATTAGTGTGGTCAAGATTTCATGAGTCAGCTTTGAATGACCCACTTGCAGGAACATGGATTCTAGGATGTGCCTGGCGATTCCCATCATACGTTCCCACGCACCTCCCATGTGTGACGCATGTGGCAGGTTGAACACCCATGTGCACTTCTTGTCAAGGAGGTAGACTTCGACACTGGTCTCACCAAGGCTTGGCAAATCCAACTTCAGTTCCTTGGATGCGCCGACGAGGTTGGTCCCACAGTCTGACCTCAACTGCTTGGCAGGCCCTCTGATGGAGACGAATCTATGGAGAGTGTTGATGAAACTAGAGGGACTCATAGATTCTATCACCTCGATATGGATGGCCCTTGTGCACATATATGTGAATAAGACAGCCCATCTTTTACTATTGGCTTGAACACCTCTAGTATGGCGTGTTGTGATCTCCCATGGACCAAAAACGTCAAGTCCCACGTAGGAGAATGGGGGATCTGTCTGCAGATGCTTAACAGGTAAGTCTGCCATATGTTGGTTTCATTTTTCCTCGTAGCTTCCTACAAGTCACGCATCTATGAATGATGCTGTTGATGGATCTCTTCACACCTATTATCCACAAACCGTTTGCTCAGACGTCGCCTTCGATAAGGTGTCTTCCTTGATGTTTCACACCTTCATGGTGGTGGTGGAAGAGCAGTGTAGCGATGTGATGCTGGCCTGGGATAAGGAGTGGATTTGTTTCATCTTCTGGCAGTTTTGACTGACCGACCTGTCCTCCTACTCGCAGTAAACCTTCACTGTCCATGATGAGATGAAGTTTATGAAAGGGGCTGTTGTTAGGAAGACCTTGCTTCCCTCAGATGCATTTGATTTATTTGGAGTAGATTTCGTGCTGTACACATCTGATTGCAATCTGCTCTGCTTGTTATCAGTTCTTTCTCTGTGAGGCCTTTCTTGCAGATGTGCCAGCCGCCACAACTGTTGTCATCCCTAGGCTTGGCAAAACTTCGGCTGATGTGAAGAAGGCGTGCTATAGCCCTGGTAAGAGAACTCCATCATGAGAAACGTTCAAACCGCTTAGAACCCAGCTGATTCTCTGTAACCTTTGTGGATAAAGCAGTCACCTTTGGACGGATCTCTATGTCTGACTCTGGAGGGATTAGTTCAAAGAAGACTTTGTCTTCACATGGTAACTTCTTAGGCTGAAGAAGGAAATCTGGACCAGACAGCCAGGTGGTACTTGAAAGGTGGCACAAATCGTGAGCCATGATCGGCTGGGTTGTGCGCTGTCGGTACCTAGTTCCACTGGTCCGGTCTTGTTGACTGCCTAATACGCTGTACGCAAACGCTCACATACACATAGAATCTTCGTGTTTCATTGTGGATATAGCCTAACATGACTTTGCTGTCAATAAAGAACCTGATGCTGTCCAGTTTCAAGTCTGGCTCTTCCACAATGAATTCAGCTGTTTCCACAGCTTATACGACAACGCACAGCTCCAGTCTTGGGATGATGAGCTCAGGTAGTGGGGCCAGCTTGGTTTTGCCGAAGATAAAGCCAATCTCACTGTTACCATCCACATGTGTGACTTTCAGGTAGGCAACTGCAGCGATAGCTTTAACTGCTGCATCCGAGAAGACGAAGAGCTCTGTGCTTTGGGCTTGTGAGGTAGAGGAGGATGCATAGGAGTGAGGAACATGTAGCTCCTTGAGTTCCTGCAATGATTCATGCCATCTTCTCCACTCCGCATACCTATCCTCTGAGAGGGGGCCGTCCCATTCTGGGTCCTGGCAGGAAAGCTTTCTGAGCAGCTGTCTTCCTTCAATTGTAACTGGAGCTAGGAACCCTAAAGGGTCAAACAAGCTGTTTACAGTGTTTGACAGTGAAGGGCTTCTGGCTCTCAGGAACCTTGAACATGAATGTATCTGTCATGATGTTCCAGCTCACACCCAGGCTGCATTGAACAGGAAGAGCATCCACTGAAAGATCCAGATCTTTTATGACTTTGGCCCTGTCTCCCACCGGGAAGGCATCCATCACTTTAGTTCGGTTTGAAGCTATCTTGTGAAGCTTGATGTTAGATACTGCGAGCATGCTGCGGGCTCTATGCAACACGCCAATGGCTTCAGCTTCTGTGGGGAAGGACTTCAGAGCGTCATCCACATAGAAGTCTCTTTCTATGAACTGACGCACGTCACTGCCATACTCTTCCTCTGCATCTCTGGCCGCCTTCCGCAGTCCAAAGATGGCCACAGCTGGGGTGGGACTGTTCCTGAAGACGTGGACCTTCATACGGCAGCCAACAACTTCCTTGGCGAGGTCAATATCGCAATACCAGAGAAAGCGTAGGATGTCTCTCAATAAAAAAAAAGCATCTGGTTCCAACACAACTGGCCTTCTTTCTGGGGCTGCCCTTACCTGCTGAAAGCGGACGGCATTCACCCTACTGGGGATGGCGCCGCTCTTTAGATAGTATACAATGTTAAGTTTGACACGAGGGACTTATCATTCAGCAGGTTGCAGGTGATTAGAGAGCCTGCTAGGTTTAAAGCTAGTGTGGATGTGGAGTCAAGTTCTTTAATATGATTAGTCAGGGAATGTCTCATAGTGTAGATTATCAGTCTGATAGTTTGGTCTTTAACATTGAGACTGTCTCCCTACCCTGCTGTATTGCTCGCAAGCTCTGCTCTCCTAAACGTGTGAATCACAATAATCTAATAATTATTCCTACCACTGGTAGTGGTGAAATGTGCAACAACGTACGTAATAATCTACAGAACCAAACATCTAATGTTATCAGGAATGTGACCACATATCGTCCAAAGCGTTGGTTGTCAAAACTGTCAACAAGGTGTCTAATTCCAATTAATATTTTACCTATTGGTAGCTCTAAAGTTCTGCCTACCACTGATCACTTCCACGAGATGCTTAAATTTGGTTTCATAAATATCAGGTCACTGTCTACCAAAGCCTTACTAATAAATGATCTGATTCTTGAACATAGTTTTGATATGACTGGGTTATGTGAAACATGGCGGAAACCAAATGTTTTCCTTCCCTTAAATGAAGCCTTGACTATACTTATGCCCATGTAGCTCGGGCAAATAAACAAGGTGGGGGTGTTGCCTTTATATATAAATCTATTTTCAATCTAACTTCTTCTTTTTGAGGCTGTTGTTCTTGGTTCATCTCCCTCAGCCATGAATAGACTCAGATCAGTCCAAATTGTGATACTCTACCGGCCTCCTGGCTGTTACTCATTATTTCTTGAAAAATTTGGAGAATTTGTCTCAGGCCTTGTTACTCACTCTGATGAGATTCTAATTCTTGGTGATTTCAATATTCATCTGAATAAGGCTGCTGATCCTCTAAGTAAAGCCTTTTTGGCACTAGTTGATACTTTTGGGTCCACTCAGTTTGTTCAAGAGTCGACTCATTGCAGTGGTAACACCCTTGATTTGGTTTTATCTAAAGGGATAGCTGTTTCTTATCTGAATGTCTTGCCAACCACATCTGCTGTGTCAGATCATTTTCTCATCAAATTTGAAGCATTATTGGCCTGTCCAGTTAATGTCAGTACAGATGTAATTGCCACTCGCCACATTGGTCCCTCCCTTTCATTGTGGTAACTGACTCTATTGAAAATTTCACTACTGACTTTAAATTTGGCCCCCTCTAGTCTCCTCGATTCAGTTGCACCTTTCACTACCAGAGCTAGGCGACTAAAGAGGCCTGCGCCCTGGTTTAAGGATGAGACACATTCTCTTAAGTGGGCCTGCAGGAGACTGGAACGTAAATGGCGAAAATCAAAAGTGGAAGTTTCTTACCTATCGTGTTATGAGTGTTTATTGAAAAACAAGCGTGCTTTATCTGCTGCAAAAACAGTGTATCACTCTCACTTATTCAATATTAATAAGTATAACCCTAGATTTCTCTTTGACACTGTATCTAAACTTACTAAAAAGCAGCCATATTTTAGCTGCTCACCATTCACGGCCCACGAATTTCTAGATTTTTTTCTGCAATAAGGTTGATGAGCTCTTAAACAAGATTAGTTGTTGAACTCCAGCTACTCCTGCAGATTCTGTCTTACCAAATTCATATCTATATGATGAGTCACTGAAAGTCCCAGTTATTACAGCTTTTGAGACTATCTCTCTTGATACTTTGACTAAGTTTGTGTCAGCTTCTAAACCAACTGCTTGCCTACTTGATCCCTTACCAGCAAAACTTTTTAAAGACCTCTGGCCTTTTCTGGGACCTACAATGCTAGACATTGTTAATTTATCACTTACTACTGGCATTGTTCCGAGCAGTTTTAAGACAGCTGTGGTTAAACCTCTACTTAAAAAAACGCACCTCGATCCAGGGTCTCTTAATAACTATTGACCAGTCTCTAATCTTCCATTCTTTTCTAAAGTTCTAGAGAGAGTTGTGTATCAACATCTTTTGACCCATATAGAAGAAAATCATCTATATGAACCTTTTCAATTGGCTTTCAGGCCCTGTCACGCCACTGAAACTGCTCTGACCAGAGTGGTAAATGATCTTCTACTGGCTATGGACTCTGATTCCACTTCTGTGCTTCTACTACTGGACCTCATTGCAGCTTTTGACACCATTGATCACTGTATACTATTAGTAGGGCCCTACCAAATTCACGGCCGTGAAAATCGCGTCACGGACCGTGAAATCAGCCTCTTCCCGTGTAATTGACCATTTGCCGTGAAATGCAGTGAAATGCATAATTTAAGTGCGCAACTAGTTTAAGAAAATACTGTGCTGACATGATTGACATTTTGGATGCGCGCATAAAAGCATTCACATGTCTAAGACATTGATTGGTTAAATGAGCATCCGGGGTGGCCGCAATGATCATTTTTGTTACTAGCATAGTTTGAGTTAGCTGTCGTCAGCATGTTAGCTTAGGCCCTAACGTACTGAAGATGTTGAAATCTAAAACCTCAAAAAACACGACTGCAGACGACAGAGTAATTGAGTTTGGAAAACATATTTTACACGCTGATGGCGGAAAATTATTTTGTACGAGTTGTAATATCTCCTTAGATCACAGTCGACGAGCAACGATTCAGCGTCACTTGGAAAGTGAAACTCATCTCAACAAAAAGAGGGCTGCCGAAAAAGAACCACAAGGTGGAACCAACAAGAAGCAAAAACAATTTCATCGATGTTTAAGAAAACAACCGAGAGCACTGAGTCTCGACATTTGGCGACCATGGAGCTTGTTGAGGCGTTTGCTAGTGCTAACATACCGCTGGAAAAACTTGATCACCCGAAACTGAGGGACTACCTTCAACGTAATGTGAGAAATGCGGGCGGTTTACCCAGTGCAAATAAGCTCCGACAAGACTACCTTCCTAAGCTGTTTGGCGCACAATTTGAAGAGGTAAAATCTATCATAAATTCATGGGAATCGTTTTCAATTATTTCGGATGAGTCCACCGACGAGCAGGACAATTATGTTTTGCATGTTATTTTCGATTTCATGTCAGACAAGGCCAAAGATGTTGAGACTGGAACTCTAACAGCAGTGCTGGCCGACTGTGCTTACTTGGATGCTGTAAACTATACCACTGTTTCACAATCCATAATTAAAACCCTCACAAAATATGGTGCAGACTTTAACAAAGTATCTGCTTTCATTAGTGACAATGCAACCTACATGACGAAGTCATACAAATCTGTACTCCAGGGTCTCATGCCAAATTCGGTGCATATAACTTGCAATGCCCACATTATTTCTCTGGTGAGTGAGTTGTGGAGAGCTGAGTTTCCTAGAGTAGATAAGTTAGTGAGCTACGTCAAAAAAGTGTTTAAGCATTGTCCCAGTCGCAAACTACACTATCGGGAAAGCATTGCAGAGAAGACAGGGGAAACGGTGGGGGAAATTGCCCTTCCACCTGAACCAGTGATTACGAGATGGAACTCGTGGTTTCGGGCTGTACAGTATCACGCAGCTCATCTGGAGTTTTACGCAGATTTTGTGGAACAGGAGCTCGCACTGACACCCCGAACACAGGCATTGACCGAACTGTTAAATCTTTTACACGATCCTCACCTGAATGAGGAGGTCAAATTCATTTCCAAAAATGCCACTAAGCTAATGGACTTGATCACTTGGTTTGAATCTCGACATGTATTAATTCACAAGGCGTACAACAGGGTCATGGATTTGCTCTTTTGGGCAGAAGCACAGGCGAATGAAATTCACTCCGAGCGTGCAGATTTAAATGCCAGTGCTCATCACTTGTTTTCTGGCATGATACAAAAGATCAGGCAGTATTACTGCTATGGAGACGAGTCAAACGAGAACATTACGCAAAGTAGATTTAAACAACCAGCGGCCGAATTCCTGAAAGCAGTGCGCATTTTTGACCCTGCACAAATACTTATTTTGACGGTGGATTTAAACTCACTCAGCATGGACATTCCTGGATTTGACAAAAACTGTAGGCTGGAATTGCCGAACTACAAACACATCGCACAAGAGGTGGACACAACTTTACCAGTGCTAGCTTTTTGGAAATCCTCCGAATCTAGGCTACCACATCTTGCTAAAGTAGCGTGGCGCTGTCTGTCAATCCCGACAAACTCTGTGGATGCGGAGAGGGCCGTGTCAAAACATGGACAAGTATTTTCATCGCAGAGACAGAGCATGAAGCCAAGCACCATCGCAGGATGCTCAATGCTTACATTCAACCACTAGTACGGTTATGCTGTGTACAGTAGGCTGGGCTATGAAGGCCCTGTGTGAATAAAAAGTGTAATTTAATCATTGCCGTGAAATGTCTCATTTTTCTTAGAGAATCCGTGAAATCTGTGATTTTCGAGAAACTAGGTCCGTGAAATTGAGCGAAATGTACTTGAATTTGGTAGGGCCCTAACTATTAGATAGATTAAATTGTAATTTTGGTGTCTCTGGCTTAGCTCTCTCTTGGCTTAAGTCATACTTATCTGGAAGAACACATGGTGTCTGCTATAGTAATATATCAAAATCCTCTGATGTTGAGTATGGTGTGCCTCAGTGCTCAGTTCTTGGCCCTCTACTTTTCTGTCTTTACATTTCACCTCTTGGCCAAATTATATGCAGTTATGGAATACATTTCCATTGCTATGCTGATGATACTCAGTTGTATGTGCCTATAAGGGCTGATGATCATACTCAGAGGCCTGGTTGGCTACTGTGAAAAACTGGATGTCACTTAATGTTCTGCTTTTAAATTCGGATAAAACCGAGATGCTGGTCATTGGCTCTGCTAGACACAGACACCAATTGGATTCAAGTAACGATAACAATTGTCAACTCTGTGGTTTCACAAGGTGTGGCAGCCCAAAATCTTGGTGTTACGTTTGATCACAGCCTTTCCTTTGATAAGCACATTAAATAAATCCCCAAGACTGCCTTTTTTCACTTACATAGCTAAGATTCGGTCTTTTCTCTCCATGGCTGATGCAGACGCCAATACATGCATTTGTTTCAGCCAGACTTGATTACTGTAATGTTCTGTCATTACAGTAATCAAGGTCTGCCACATTCTAGTACTGTAATGTTCTGTCATTACAGTAATAAAGGTCTGCCACATTCTAGTACTAAAAGTCTTCAGATGGTTCAGAATGCTGCTGCCAGAATCCTAACCAAAACTAGGAAACTTGCCCATATTACATCAATTCTTGCCTCCCTTCATTGGCTTCCTATCCATATTAGATCAGAATACAAGGTGCTTCTGCTGACTTATAAAATCCTAAATAGGCTTGCCCCATCCTACCTGTCTGATCTCCTTAAACTGTACATTCCATCTCGAGCTCTTTGCTCTCAAAATACAGGGCTCCTGTGTGTACCAGAAGTTAAAAAGAAGTCAGCTGGTGACAGGGCCTTTTCCTATCGGGCTCCATTCTTGTGGAATAACCTGCCTGCTGCCATCAGACAACCAGAGTCGGTTGAGTCTTTTAAATCAAACTTAACTCATCCAAACTTAACTTAACTCATCTTTTTGCCTTAGCTTACAATTAGTTGTCTTTAAGTTGAGTGTTTCACAACCTGTACTGGATGGCGGGTCGGTTTTCCGTCTCAATGAATTTACCAACCACTGTTCTGCCGACGAGATTATAGCGTACAGATTATGACTAATTGATGACTTAATTGATTATGCCTAATAAATATTGCAAACTGTATTAGGGTTTGTGGATGACCCCAAGCGCACGACACCAGGCAGAGATGGAATTAGCCGAAACGGGCGTACTTTATTACTTGCTCATACAACGGGCAAACAGGAGGCAATGAGCGACAAAGAAACAAAGTCCACGAAAAAACTCACGGGCAAATCCAAACTGGGAACACGGCAGGATACTTCCACAGGGAAACTTCACAAGGAAAACAGGGAACCAAGGGCTGAGATAAATTCTGAGAGAAATGCACCGTAAGGGAAGAGTAACCACTCCTGCGAGGAAGTTACGGCACGAACTGACAACGGGTGCTGGGAGACCAGCAAATTTAAGCCCAGCCCTGACGACTAAGCCCGGCCCTGTCAAGCTAATTGGCTGCCAGCGCGGGTTGGGCGGGCTACGGCGCGGGGTGGGCGAGCCATAACAGTACCCACCCCGCTCCACGGGAGCCACCAGGCGCCTTGCCCGGCTTGTCGGGATGGGGACGGTGAAACACAGTGAGCAGCCCAGGGTCCAGGATGAGCTGGCGGGAGACCCAGCTACGTTCCTCCGGACCGTAGCCCTCCCAGTCCACCAAATACTGGAACCCCCATCCTCGGCGCCGGACGTCCAGCAGCCGGCGGACCTTCCACTGGGGGTGCCCATCCACAATCTCAGGGGGAGGCGGAGCTGGGGCCGGAGGCATCAGAGGACTGTGGGAGACAGGCTTAACCCGAGACACATGAAAAACAGGGTGGATCTTCAAGGAAGCCGGAAGCTTCAGACTCACCGCTGCGGGACTGAGCACCGTCCTGATCTGAAAGGGCCCGACAAACTGGGGGTTCAGCTTCTTCGCGGTGGACTGAAGCAGGAGGTCTTTCGAGGACAGCCACACCCTCTGGCCAGGTTGGTACGTAGGTGCTGGGGACCGGCGTTGGTTGGCTCCCCGAATGGCGCGCTCAGCTGCCCGGAGCAGAGCACCTCTGGTCACCTCCCAGACGCGACGACACCGGTTCAGATGGGCCTGCACGGAGGGAACTGCCACTTCCGACTCCTGCACCGCAAAGAGAGGCGGCTGGTAGCCCAGGGACACCTCAAAAGGTGAGAGGCTGGTGGCAGAGCTGACCAGGGAGTTGATGGCATACTCAACCCAGGGGAGGAACCGGCTCCAGGAGCTGGGCTTCTTGGCGGCCACGCACCGGAGGGCAGACTCCACGCTCTGGTTCATCCTCTCCGTCTGCCCGTTAGTCTGTGGGTGATATCCAGAGGAGAGACTAACAGAGGCACCAAACCCCTTACAAAAAGCCCGCCATACCTGGGAGACGAACTGGGGCCCTTGGTCCGAGACGACATCCAGGGGAAGGCCGTGGAGACGGAAAACGTGGCTCGTCAGGAGGTCCACCGTCTCAGAAGCTGATGGAAGTTTGGAGAGGGCCACCAGGTGCACTCCCTTACTGAAGCGGTCCACCACTGTCAGGATCATAGTGTTACCCTGGGAGGGAGGCAGTCCGGAGACAAAATCCAACGCCACATGGGACCAGGGCCGGCTTGGAGTTGGGAGGGGCTGCAGCAGACCCGCGGGTGCCTGGTGAGAGGCCTTGCTGCGAGCACAGACGGAGCAGGCCTTTACGAAGTCCCTGACGTCGTTCTTCATGGTGGGCCACCAGAAACGCCGAGCCAGTAAGGTGAAGGTGTGGTGGACACCCAGGTGGCATGCAAACTGATTGGCATGGCCCCACTGAAGAACCTGGGACCGGACTGAGTCCGGGACGAACAGACGGCGTGGAGGCACGTGGCTCGGGGCGGGATGGGAGTGCAACGCCTGCCTGACCACGGTCTCGATGCCCCAGGTAACCACGCCAACCACCCTGGCCTCAGGAAGGATGGGAGCTGGCTCCTCTGTAGCCGGCTCCCTCCTCAGGTGTTGTCGGGACAGGGAGTCTGCCTTCGTGTTGCGGGACCCGAGGCGATAAATCAGCGTGAAGTCAAACCGACTGAGGAAGCTGGCCCACCGTGCCTGCCAACCATTGAGACGCTTGGTTGCTCGGATGAACGTCAAGTTCTTATGGTCAGTCCAGATGGTGAACGGCTGTTCCGCCCCCTCCAGCCAATGGTGCCACTCCTCCAGAGCAGCCACCACTGCCAGCACCTCCCGGTTCCCAACATCGTAGTTCTCCTCGGCGGGGAGGAACCGCATGGAAGGCGCATGGATGGACCTTCTGGTCAGATGCTGACCGCTGGGAGAGGACAGCCCCCAACCCGGTGTCTGAAGCATCCACCTCTACGAATAACTGCCTCTTGGGGTTGGGGTGGAGCAGGACCAGGGCGCTGATGAACCTCTCCTTGAGGGACTGGAACGCAGAGCGGGCAGCCGGGGACCAGATGAACGGCTGGGAGGGGGAGGTCAGCCTGGTGAGAGGTTCTGCCACGCGGCTGTAGTTCCTGATGAACCTCCTATAGAAGTTCGCAAACTCGAGGAAGCTCTGTAATTCCTTCTGGGATGTGGGATCGGGCTAGTCCACCACAGCCTGGATCTTGCGGGGGTCGGCCCGGGTCTGTCCCCTCTCAATGACGAAGCCCAGGTAGTCAATGGAAGGGGAATGGAACCGGCACTTCTCTGCCTTGACGAAGAGCCGGTTCCGGAGGAGAAGTTCGAGTACCCAGCGGACATGCTGGACATGTTCCTCGAGGGTCCTTGAGAAGATGAGGATGTCATCGAGGTACTACCAGAACAAACTCGTCGAGCATGTCACGGAGACTGTCATTCATGAGAGCCTGGAATACCGCCGGGGCGTTGGTGAGGCCGAACGGCATGACCAGGTACTCATAATGACCCCGGGGCTAGCCAGTCGGTGTTCGTTGCTAGCACAGCAAGACGCGCGAATGGACTGGATGCGGTAAGGGGCTCTCCCCACAGTGAGTCGGGCCGTCTTTTGGTTTAGCGAAGTAACGTTATCAGTTACAGTGTAGTGGTGGGTTCATGCGACCATCGAGGAACGCAGAAGGAGTCGTCTGTTGCCGTGTTGTGCTGCCGAGGCGAGCGCACGGTTCGACCGTGAGATGGTGCTAACGGCTAACTAGCCAGTTAGCTAGGATGGCTGCCGGCCTGACGTTCGCTGCTGCACTGAGACGAAGAGGAGCATTCATTGTGAGTACAAGCCGGATGTGCGGGCTTCCAAGGGGAGCGAAGAGGGCTGTTTAGGGTCCCAACGTACCCGATAAAGAAACAGGCCTGCAACTGGGGGTTGACTTTCTTTTATTTTTATTGCCGGCTTGGTTATAGGGTTGTTGAGCTGTATGCTAATGTGTTGGTCTGATTCATTTGCGTGTATATGAATGCAGATGCTTGTTAGCCATTGAGGCTTATTACTTTCATTCATTCTAATAATTATTACTCATAATACATTTGTATATATAATTCTATGTACCTGTGTGAGTGTGGATTATTCATGTGTGTTTATTCCTGTGGTGTCTAGGCTATGGTAAGTGACATGTTGAGAGAACCTTAAAGGGCTAGTCCACCGTTTTAATATAAGTTACTTGGTGACACATTGAGGTGTCTAGACCATGTTAGATTGCCTTAAAGGGGTCATAGGCCATATTTAAGCGCCTTAAAGGGGTATTCAACTTTTTTTAATTGGAGTTACCAGATGACACTGTAAGACATTTAGAGCCTTTAGAACATACTTTAAACACATAAAAAGCGAAGTTACCATACTTCAATAGTTTATTGGATACCGAGTTGTGTAGAGAACTCAGGAGCATTGTCCTTGACAGTTAAAAGGGATAGATAGCGCTACATAAATGGAGGCACCGCTGGGATCTTTTTATGTGTTTAGCTGTATGTAAGACCAGTACATTTAAGTTCAAGTCATTAAATTAGTCAGTTACCTGAGCCAAGAAATTAGAATTGAGTCTTTATTAGTAAGTTTACATAGAGATACAAGACAACAAGCAAACATGGAGTTAGTTAGTGATCTAAAGAACTGGTGCAGAGGTGAGGGCCTGCAAGAGGACTGTGCAGTAATGGTTCTAGCACCTGAAGATACCGAAACTGCCAAAGCTGAAGAAGCCATGGAAACCATCAAGTGTTTGGGAAGAGTACGAGTTAGAGGAAGGAGGTTCAGTACGAACCTAAGGAAGCTGATGGTGCTGTGTGAGTGTCGAGAGAGCGTCAGGTCAGAGACCATCCCCCCTGAAGTGCTACCTATCGAAGGACAAGAGGCGTGGCCCATCGTCATGGTAGGGGAGCCGGAAGCTACAGTTGAAGACTTCAATAGTAAATTGAGAGCCTTACTGCGAGCTGAGGGGAAGACAGAAGAGGACCTGCAGGCTTTCGTCGCTACTACTCCACCCGCAGCCGAACCCCTATCAGCCACTTAAGCCCTCCTACGAGTGGTCAGCGACCTACTCGATAAAACCTCCAAGCCTTCCTCAGACAGTGGTGGCTTCCGGCGACTACGGATCTTCTCAGGAAACCTACCCACTCCAGCTGGTGAAGAGCCATTTGATCACTGGCTAGAGCAAGCCAAACTCATGGTTGAAGAGAGTGACTGCAGTGGCAAGGAGAAAAGGCGACGGATCATGGAAAGCCTCAAAGGGCCAGCATTGGAGACAGTCAAAGCTGTGCGAGTGTCTGACCCCAACATGAGTCCTGCAATGTGCCTGGAAGTGCTGGAGCGTGCGTTCGGAACAGCAGAGTCAGGGGAAGATCTGTATTTCTCCTTCTGCTTACTACAGCAGAAACCCAGAGAGAAGCTGTCCGAGTTCCTGAGACGCCTGGAGAGTTCCCTCACCAAAGTAGTGCAGAAGGGTGGACTTCCAGCCGACCGGGCTGACCGTGCCCGTGTAGAGCAGCTACTTCGAGGCGGGATCGAGGCTGATCTGATGCTCATCCGGCTCAGACTGAGAGAAAGGACGGACAAGCCTCCCAACTTCGTGGATCTGCTCAGCGAAATCCACAGTGAGGAAGAGTATGAAGCCTCTCGGAGTAAACTGAACCCCTCAGTGCAGACTATCCACGCCAAACCTGATGATAGCAAGCAGGACGAGATCCAGAACCTGAAAGCCGAGATCAAGGAGCTGAGGTCAATGTTCGCTACCATGTCAACAAAGGGCCCCCTCTGTCGCTGAAGAGGTTAAAGTCGCCAGACCCAAACAGGAACACTGGCAGGATCCTGAAGTGTCAGCCCTAAAGAAGCAAGTCAAGCAGCTGCAGCATAAACTCTCACACCGACAAGTCAGTCCCCTAGAGAACCAAACAGCAGTTATGACAGTGGAGACGACACACCCTGTACGTCACAGGCCCCAAGGGCCTCGCAGTGGCTCCAATGAACACTTCTGTTACCGGTGTGGTGAAAGCGGCCACTTCGCTGTTAAATGTCGAAACGCTGAGAACCAGAGCAAGGTGATTCAGAAGCTGATCCAGTCAAGGAAGAGAGGCCAAGTCAAGAGCCAGAAGCCTCTCAGTGATAATTCTACTGGTAATGTGACTGTCACGTCCAAGAAAAGTGCTGTTGACGTACAGCGAGGCCCAAACCTGCCAACAGGCTTAATTGGAGCCCCATCCTTCGAGCCAGTGAAGGTGAACGGACATCTGTCTACTGCCCTACTAGACAGTGGCTCTCAGGTCACCATAATCTTCGAAGGCTGGTACAAGAAGTACATACCTGATGTACCCATCTACCCAGTAGACGGTCTAGACATCTGGGGTTTGAGTGAGTCCAGCTACCCCTACAGAGGATACGTTGTGGTGGAGATGGAATTCCCCCAGAAAGTCACTGGTGCCCCCGAGACGATCTCCGTGCTCGCCCTGATCTGCCCGACACCGAGAGGCCCAGAGCAAACACCAATCATTGTGGGGACCAACGCCAAGGCCAATCTACCTAAGCGTCTCGCACGTCTGTATGGAGAAATGGTGGGTGTGCACCTCGCCCAAACCGTTGGAGTCAAGGGGATGGATGCTGGGACAAAGACCGGACCAAACCTCCCACTACACGATACGGAAGATGGAGACGAGGGAATGGGATATGTGAAGTGGCTAGGTCCAGGCTCGCTCATTCTACCGCCTGGGGCCAGCCATGCGGCCAGCTGCAAAGTAGAGTTCACCCAGCCAGTGGAGAAAGAGATCCTGATGATGGATGACTCTCCTACCGAACCCCTCCCTGCCGGCGTGCTACTGACGTCAATAGTAGTGCCCAGCTATGCCGTTGACCCCAACCAGTTCACAGTCCTGCTGCGGAATGAGTCACTCAAAGAAGCCATCATACCCGCTGGAGCGGTACTGGGTCACGTGTACGCCACAGATGTCGTTACCTCCACCCACAAAAAAGAACCAAATTCAGTGGAGTGGGATGCCAGCGAGATTGACTTTGGTGACTCGCCACTACCTCTGGAGTGGAAGGAGCGACTCCGCACGAAGCTCACACAACGTGCGGATGTCTTCTCCCTACACGAATGGGATATTGGCTTGGCCAAAGGCGTGGAGCACAGTATCAGGATGTCGGATGAGCGACCCTTCTGTGAGCGGTCCAGACGCCTCGCCCCAGCTGACATTGATGACGTGAGACGACATATGCAAGAGCTGATAGCGGCAGGCATTATCAAGGAGTCCCGAGGCCCCTACGCATCACCCATAGTGATCGCGTGGAAGAAGAATGGGAAAGTGAGGATGTGCATCGACTACCGCACCTTGAACAGTCGAACCATCCCCGATCAGTACACAACCCCTCGTATTGACGACGCACTGGACTGCCTGTCCGGAATCCAGTGGTTCAGCGTACTGGATCTAAGAAGTGGATACTATCAAATCGCCATGAAGGAGGAAGACAAGGAGAAGACGGCGTTCATCTGCCCACTGGGGTTCTACCAATTCGAGAGAATGCCCCAGGGGATCACTGGAGCTCCAGCCACGTTCCAGCGGCTCATGGAGAAAGCCGTGGGTGACATGAATCTCCTGGAAGTGCTCGTCTACCTCGATGATTTGATAGTCTTCGGAAGGACCTTGGAGGAACATGAGGAGAGGCTCGTCAAAGTCCTCGACAGGCTGCAAGAGGCGGGGCTGAAGATCTCTCTGGACAAGTGTCAGTTTGGCCAGAGCAAAGTCAAGTACGTCGGGCACATCGTATCTGCTAACGGTGTCGCCACTGATCCAGCCAAGATCGAAACAGTCACCACCTGGCCCCAGCCTACTGACCTGAAGACTCTGCGATCCTTCCTCGGCTTCTGCGGATACTACAGACGGTTCATCGCCAACTACTCCTCCATCATCAGGCCCCTGACCGAGCTGACAAAAGGATACGCCCCAAAACAGCACGGAAAGAGAGCTGCGAAGGACTCCAAGAAAGTCTACCTGAAGGAGTCTGAACCCTTCGGAGAGCGATGGGACCTGGCCTGCACTGCAGCATTCCACCAGATCATCAACTGTCTCACCCACGCGCCCGTCTTGGCGTTTGCTGATCCCAACAAGCCCTATGTCCTTCATGTGGACGCCAGTCTAACGGGATTGGGAGCCGTCCTGTACCAGGAGTACCCAGAGGGGTTGAGGCCGGTGGCGTTTGCCAGCAGGAAGCTGTCCGCATCTGAGATGAACTATCCCATCCATCAACTGGAGTTCCTGTCCCTCAAATGGGCAGTGGTGAACAAGTTCCATGATTACCTCTACGGAGCCAGATTCACAGTACGAACTGATAACAATCTCCTCACGTACGTACTCACTACAGCCAAGCTCAACGCCACAGGGCATCGGTGGCTGGCCGATCTATCTACCTATGAGTTCGACATCCGCTACCGACCTGGGAAAAGCAACATCGACGCCGACCTGCTGTCGAGGCAAGAGAGGGGTGAAGAGAGGCAAAGAGACTGGGAGACCATCTCACAAGCTGGAGTGCAGTCAATCTGTCGACGAGTAAGCGTTCTGAGCTCCCCAAAGACATCTCCGAGATATGCTGAACAGCTAGGAGCTCGTCCTGAAAGTGTCCCTGAGCTCTACGCCTTCCCCACGCGCGTGGATGTGAGTGCGCTAGGACAGATGTCCAGGTCCGAGCTTAAAGCCGCACAGACAGAGGATCCTGTGATAGGACTGACGATCCAAGCTCTGAAACACGGCCAATGGCCAGAGGATCTGGAAGCAAATCCAGAGGTGAGCCAGATGAAAAGGGAGCTGGGAAGACTACAACTGAGAGACGGCCTACTCCATCGCATTAGCAAGAGACCATCAGGAGAAGAGTCATCTCAGCTGGTGCTGCCTGCCGTGTTCAGAGGTGTCGTGCTAAAGTCCTTACATGATGATATGGGACATCTAGGCATCGAGAGAACAACTGACCTGCTGAAGGCAAGATTCTACTGGCCGAGAATGGCAGGAGAGACAGAGCAGTATGTCAAAAACTGCGGGAAGTGTGTCTCACGGAAGAGTCCCTGTCAGAGAGCTGCGCCGCTCCACCAGATCCGGAGCAATGGGCCAATGGACTTAGTCTGTATAGACTTCCTCTCCGTGGAGCCAGACTGCAAGGGTATTGGCAACGTGCTAGTGGTCACTGATCACTTTACCCGCTATGCACAAGCCTACCCAACGAAGAACCAGAAGGCGCTCACAGTCGCAAAAGTTCTCAACGAGAAGTTCTTCGTAAACTATGGTCTGCCAGCAAGGATCCACTCAGACCAAGGCCGAGACTTCGAAAGCCAGACAATCAGAGAAATGCTGAAAGTGATGGGGATACGAAAGTCCAGGACCTCTCCCTACCACCCACAAGGAGATCCACAACCAGAACGGTTCAACCGTACCCTGCTGTCCATGCTAGGCACACTGAATCCAGAGAAGAGGAGGCGGTGGAGTGAGCAAGTGCCCCACGTTGTGCATGCCTACAATGCCAGTAGGTCTGATGCAACTGGCTACTCGCCATACTACTTACTATACGGGAGAGAGGCAAGGCTGGCCGTGGATGTGTGTTTCGGGACGTCTCCTGATGGCTATGATGTCGGTCACCACTCACGCTATGTGGCCAGACTCAAAGAAGATCTGCAGAAGGCATACCAACTGGCCTCTGCCACAGCCGACAAAACACACCAGAGGAACAAGATAGCCTATGACAGCAGGGTGGGATCACAAACCCTGGAACCCGGCGACAGAGTGTTGGTGAAGAATCTCGGACTCAAAGGCAAGCACAAACTCCAAAGCCGATGGAAAGAGATTCCTCATGTGGTTGTGAGTCAGATGCCAAACTTACCTGTCTACAGAGTGAAGCAGGAGGATAGAAACGGAGGAATCAGAACATTGCACCGAGATCATCTCTTACCTATCGGGCAGCAAGTCAGAATGCAAAGAGAAGAGAGCGACCATAGACCACCACCAAAGTCAAAGACAAGAGCCGACACAAGAAAGAAGCAACAAACCAAACAGTCTCAAACAGTCAGTACAGAAGAAGAGGATAGTGAAGAGGGCTCGACCGACTCATCTACAGAGTCTGAGTACGAGAGACCGATACCAAGACCCTACAGCACTTACCTGGAAGATGTCCTGAACAAGCGTAGAGCTGCACGGGAACAAGCAGTTATCCCTCAGGAGGAAGAGGAACCTCCTGGTGCTAGAACTGAAGAGAATAATGACGAAGACCCAAATGATGACAACAATGACGAAGACCAAAGTGAAGAAGAAGAAGAGAGGGAGAATGAGTCTGAAGAAGAGTTAGCACAAGAGTCAGAGTCTGACATAGATGAGGGCCAAGCTAGCAGCGTAGATGAGGAAGCTAGTCCCCAAAGACAACCAGTAGGTAGGCCGAAGAGGTTAGTAAAGCCAGTCGTAAGACTTACCTATGATGAGCCAGGAAAAGCCAGAGATACGCCTATAACTATAGTACACAGAGGTGTCACTATCAGGATAGGAAAGAGTTAGTGCACCACACTTAGTTTATACCCTCAGATGTTCAGAGACCTTACTAGTTAGATTTAGGTGAATGAGGGCATTCACACGTTCAGTACGGGGAGGGTGTAACCCTGTGCTTAAATTATAGGCCTTAGATATACTATATTGCACTATAAGATGAGAGTTTGGCCTATGTTTGTTATTTTGTTAACCTGTTGAATATGAATATATTATATTGTTGATATTGTTCTGCAAAACAGTTGTTTACCAATGTGAAATGCATTTACTTTTAGTGTTGAAACTTACCATTGTTGTGATTGGTTGGCTGTGGAGCGAATACCTTACCTTGAATGTGATTGGTTGAGAGGGCAGCGGGGAACGTCAGCGCGAGCAGACTAGACTGAGAGAAAGGAGGTCACTCGTCCCTTGTGTGAGAAAATCGGAGCAGTTTGATGTCGAGTTGTTATATGCTATTTTGCGGTGAGAGAAATGTAATTGAAGTTTAGTGAACAGTGATGTGTGCGGGTGTCTGACCGAGATCCATCCCGGGAACTGTTGGTGTGGACTGGGGAGACAAACTGACTACTCGTCAGTCCCATATGTGGACCCAGCGACGTTACGGAGCGAGCTAGCCAGTCGGTGTTCGTTGCTAGCACAGCAAGACGCGCGAATGGACTGGATGCGGTAAGGGGCTCTCCCCACAGTGAGTCGGGCCGTCTTCTGGTTTAGCGAAGTAACGTTATCAGTTACAGTGTATTGGTGGGTTCATGCGACCATCGAGGAACGCAGAAGGAGTCGTCTGTTACCGTGTTGTGCTGCCGAGACGAGCGCACGGTTCGACCGTGAGATGGTGCTAACGGCTAACTAGCCAGTTAGTTAGGATGGCTGCCGGCCTGACGTTCGCTGCTGCACTGAGACGAAGAGGAGCATTCATTGTGAGTACAAGCCGGATGTGCGGGCTTCCAAGGGGAGCGAAGAGGGCTGTTTAGGGTCCCAACGTACCCGATAAAGAAACAGGCCTGCAACTGGGGGTTGACTTTCTTTTATTTTTATTGCCAGCTTGGTTATAGGGTTGTTAGCTGTATGCTAATGTGTTGGTCTGATTCATTTGCGTGTATATGAATGCAGATGCTTGTTAGCCATTGAGGCTTATTACTTTCATTCATTCTAATAATTATTACTCATAATACATGTGTATATATAATTCTATGTACCTGTGTGAGTGTGGATTATTCATGTGTGTTTATTCCTGTGGTGTCTAGGCTATGGTAAGTGACATGTTGAGAGAACCTTAAAGGGCTAGTCCACCGTTTTAACATAAGTTACTCGGTGACACATTGAGGTGTCTAGACCATGTTAGATTGCCTTAAAGGGGTCATATGCCATATTTAAGCGCCTTAAAGGGGTATTCAACTTTTTTTAATTGGAGTTACCAGATGACACTGTAAGACATTTAGAGCCTTTAGAACATACTTTAAAAACATAAAAAGCGAAGTTACCATACTTCAATAGTTTATTGGATACCGAGTTGTGTAGAGAACTCAGGAGCGTTGTCCTTGACAGTTAAAAGGGATAGATAGCGCTACAATAGGCACACCGGAGGTCCAGCTTAGTGAAGACAGTAGCCTTGGTGAGGGGCTCAAGGGTGGAACTCATGAGGGGAAGGGGATACTTGTTCTTGATGGTTATCTCATTGAGTTGGCGATAGTCAATGCAGGGTCGGAGGCCCCCGTCCTTCTTTTTCACGAAAAAGAATCCAGCTGCCACCTGGGAGGACGAGGGCCGAATGAGCCCCACTGCCAAGGACTCGGAGATGTACTCGTCCATCGCAGCTTTCTCTGGGATGGTCAGACTGTACAGACGACTGCTGGGAAGGGGTGCCCCAGAGTGGAGGTCGATAGCACAGTCATAAGGCCGATGAGGAGGAAGAGATTGGGCCCAGGTCTTGCTGAAAACCTCACCTAACTCATGGTACTCAGGGGGAACAGAGGAGAGGTCGGGAGGCGGGGCACTAGGGGCAAATAGGGGGGACGGGCCGGGAGCAGCCTGGAGACATTGGGCATGACAGGAGGAGCTCCACTCCATGATGGTACCGGAGGCCCAGGCGATGTATGGCTCGTGCTGCATGAAGCAGGGGC
The DNA here is from genome assembly GCA_022114975.2 of Lampris megalopsis. Lineage (NCBI taxonomy): Eukaryota > Metazoa > Chordata > Actinopteri > Lampriformes > Lampridae > Lampris > Lampris megalopsis. The sequence goes on from JAJHIY020000431.1 coordinate 3,878,972, forward strand.
GCCCTAGGATCACAGGGACTAACGGGGACTGGATGATGTAGAACCGAAGTCTCTCCACATGGTTCCCTGCTATGGTGAGAGAGACAGGGTGGGTGTGTTGGGTGACGCTGGCCAGGCAGCGCTCGTCCAGCGCGAAGGCCTCCATGGGCTTTTCCGGCGTCTCTAGTGGGATGTTAGCCTGGGCAGCAAACTCAGAGTCCAGAAAACACTCATCAGCTCCCGAGTCGAGGAGTGCACCCACCGTGAGCCGCTGGTCAGCCTAGGCCAGGGTAACACTAACCAAATTGTTCTGTGGGGCAGGACGGCGGGAACAGGAAAGGCGGCTCACTAGGATCTTCCGGGGCCCCAGTGAGCCTAGTCTTTTGGCCGAGTGGGGCAACCGCTGATCAGATGTCCCTTCTGGCCACAGTAGAGGCATTGACCCACCTTGAACCGGGCCTCCCGTTCGGCCGGACTAAGGCGCGTGCGCCCCAGCTGCATAGGTTCCTCCCCCGTCGTGGTCTGGGGCGTGGAAGGAGAAACGGCCACAGGGAAAGTGGGGCGAGCAGGAGTAGGGGTCCTGTCAGGAGTGCTGGACGACTGGGGAATGGACGGGGATCCACGCAGGGCTCACTCGCGCCTCCTCTCCCGGAGACGTCCATCGATGCAGATGGCAAGTTTGATCAGGTCATCAAGGGAGGTGGGCTCCTCTCGGGTGGCTAGCTGGTCCTTGACAGCCTCGCTGAGACCTCTCCGGAAGGTGACCCGAAGTGACTTGTCGTCCCAGCTGCTCTCAGCTGCGGCCAGCCTGAACTCCACCGAGTAGTCTGTGACACTGCCACTGCCCTGCTGGATACTGCTCAGCCAAGCACCAGGGTCCTGGCCACAGACTGGATGGTGGAAAACCTTCCGTAGTTCTGCCACAAAGTCCCCGTAGGTGAGGCGGAAACTGGCCTTCATGGACCAGGAAGCAGTGGCCCACTGAGCTGCTCGGCCTGTGAGCAGGTTGGTCACGTAAGCGACCCAGGCAGCATCAGATGTGAAAATGCTGGATTGGTACCGGAAGACCAGCTCACACTGCATGATGAACGTGGCACAGGTCTCAAAGTCGCCATCAAATGGTCATGGACTGGAGAGGCAGGGCTCCCGGGGGACTGGGTTGAGCCCCACAGGGTTAACTGGGGCAGCGGTCCCAGGGGGTGGGTTACCCACGACTCCAGGGGCAGGCTGGCCCAGCGGATGGGTGGTGAGAGCTGCCGTGATGGTCTGCAACTGCCGCAGGATCTCTGCTTGTTGGCTCGCCAACGCCGCCTGCTGGCTCGTTAGGTTACCCACAGAGGCCTGGAGGGGCTGGACCAGAGTTTGAAGATCCCTCACCGCAACAGAGGCCACCTCTAGCTGCTGGGTGTGGAAGTTGGTCAGTTGGATCTGTCCGATGAGAGCTGCTTGGACTGGACTGGTCGGTACGCTCTCTGTGCCGGCTGGGGTCGTCATGGTCAGTTCGTACTGTTAGGGTTTGTGGAAGACCCCAAGCGCACGACACCAGGCAAAGATGGGGTTAGCCGAAACTGGCGTACTTTATTCCTTGCTCATACAACGGGCAAACAGGAGGCAATGAGCGACAAAGAAACAAAGTCCTCGAAAAAACTCACTGGTAATCCAAACTGGGAACACGGCAGGATACCTCCACAGGGAAACTTCACAGAGAAAACAGTAAACCAAGGGCTGAGATAAACTCAGAGAGAAATGCACCGGGAGGGAAGAGTAACCACTCCTGCGAGGAAGTTACGGCACAAACTGACAACGGGCGCTGGGAGACCAGCAAACTTAAGCCCAGCCCTGACGACTAAGCCCGGCCCTGACGAGCTGATTGGCTGCCGGCACGGGGTGGGCGGGCCACGGTGCGGGGTGTGCGAGCCGTAACAAACTGTTCTCTTCTCTCACATGTCTTTTCTCTCTCTCTACATTACGTCTTCTCCTTTTTCTTTTTCTGTGTGTGAATGGTGTCATGTGAGTCTCCCTTGTGTGCACGTACAGTCGGTTGTCCTCCCAGGTCTCCGTGGTGATGGTGGTCGCCAGTTGGACACTGCCTGCCATTCCCCTCATCACATTTTCTTTTTATATAGCTTATAAATCCAAATAATTTAATTTTTACATGATGATGGTGGTCACGTAGCTTGGGTCCTGGACTGTTCCGATGGCATCTGGACACTGCTTGGCATCCTGCGCATCACATTCTTCATACATTTTAGAAGTCCATCATAATTCTGTTTATCCCCTTTCAATGTTGTATTGTGTAAATTGTGTAAAAACAACATCCATTGCACACTGTCCGTCTTGGGAGAGAGCTCCCTCCTCTGTTGCTCTCCCTGAGGTTTCTTCCTATTTTTCTCTCCCTGTTAAAGGGTTTTTTAGGGAGTTGTTCCTGTGAATAAATGCAATGGTGTGATGTTTAATAATGATGATTACAACGTATTGATTGGAATAAGGGATATAAGGATAGATTAATCATTGGGAACTCATATGCATAAGGAACAAGGCTTGTTACAAGGACATGAGGGGCTATAGTGGCAGTGCAAAAGTATTGAGTATGTCAGCAGACAGAGAAATGCAGAGTAAATTATAGGAAGAGAAGTGGGGGGCAATAAAAGGATAAGATGTCCCAAGAAGAAGAGTGTGTCTATCTCCATGGAAGGTAAAAGAGTGAGGGTTGCTGACCTTAGATAAGGTTAGCGGCTCTGAATAGGAAAGGGAACAATAAGGGTGTTGTGGCCAAGGGGGAGTAGAGACAAGCTGTGCTGTGATTTGTGGTTTCAGAAATAGGAACAGGATTTTATGACGGCAGCTGCAACAAGGAGGTCACAGCAGATGTAGAAGAAGATTACCTGGAGTCCGGATATCAGTGAGGCGGAAATGGAGTCAGATCAACGGACCAATCACAAAGAAGACCACACATTCATGTTTAGTCAACACTTTGTATGGTATAAAGACTGGGTCAGGGAAAGGAGAGAGAGTCAGACTTCGTGAACTGACACAATCTGTTGTTTGTCAGGGATAGGAAGATATAGACCCAGAGCTCTGTATGCTTTATCCATTTACTGCTAAATAAAACGGATGGTTTTGAGACCGAACATCTTCTCCTATTGCTTTATCAACAAACATGCAGGACCACGCTCTCACATAGATGAAGATGAGTTGGTAGAGTGAGCTGCAGTCCAACAATTTGGTGACCCCGACGTGATAAAGACGGAGAAGTGACGGACCGACCACAGAAGTAAAAGACAACGGATAATTGCAGTGTGATGGCAACAACAAGCAGCCGCTGAAAAAAACTAAGGTAAACAGACGCCTGTTTTATCGAAGTTCTGTTATTGGCTATACCAAATTGTGTGTTGTCATTATACGACAAGTGTCCTAGTTAAAATAGATGAATAAAGCATTGAAATAAATTGTGCATGGGTTTAAAGTCCCGAGGCTAGAGGCCCTTGAAAGCAACAACAGTACTGAAAAGAAGACGTGCGGGTTTAAAGACCCATGAGGTTAGAGTCCTCATGAAAGCAGCGCATGCACGTGGGAAATACAGACCGGTTTAGAGACCCATGGTGATGAAAATTTCCATAAAAGCAGCGCATGTCTGTATAAGGGCTTAGAGGCCCGAGTGAGTAGGTTTAGAGACCCTTGGGAAAAAAAAAAGAAAAGAAAAAAACGGAGGTTCCCAAAAAAGCAGCGCTCACTGGTTTATGATATGTGCTGTGTTTTAACGGCAAGTGTGAATGTTTGATATTTTGTATGATTAAAAAGTGTGTTGTTTGATAAAACTGTATAAGGGTGGTAGAAACTCAGTAGTGTCTCAGAGAGGAAGGCGGGAGTGTCTCAGTGAGAAAGAATCAGCAGTGGAAACCTAACTGGTGTCAACGTAAACTGCCTGATAAAACTCACTGATTGGGTCAGTTGCTCGGGACGTATGTGCCATACAAACTGACTGGCTATTGAACTCTTCTCTGATTGGGCTGGTTGCTCGGGACGTATGTGCCATACAAACTGACTGGCTACTGAACTCTTCTCTGATTGGGCTGATTGCTCAGGACGTATGTGCCATACAAACTGACTGGCTACTGAATTCTTCTCTGATTGGGCTGGTTGCTCGGAACGCAAGTGTCATACAAACCAGCTGGCTACTGAGTGGGGACAGATAAAACACAATGGAAGGGGAATCTGACAGGGAGTGTGAAGAATACGGAGGTTGCCCTCCCAATGTTATGTTGACCGTTAAGCAACAATGGGAAAGAACCAGGAGTCAAATTTTTTGCAAGGCTCCCTAAGAACAAGCGAGACACCATGATTGGGGCGTATGACAGTATATGGAAAGACTTACAAACACAGGGTAAGGTCCCCAAAGAGGAGGAAAGGAAGAGATTGATATTATACCTAGGGAAGGCAGAAAACAAGCAAAAAACAAAGCAGATGAACACTGGAAGGCGGAAAAAGTTTCCATGTTAGTCAAAAGAAAATGGAAGAAAGATGGAGAGGAAAATGAGCAGAGAAGAGCCCACTTACACAACATGACCTTAGCTTGCATGGCAGTAGAAATGAATCAAAAACACTCAGAAATAACCAAAGAAAAAGATAAAGGAAATGAAAAAACAGAAGCATCAGTGCCAATATATCCCAAAATACCCGGAATACAACCTCCCCCTTATCCCACACTGCAAATGCCACTCATGCGTGTGGAAGAAAGAGTAATGAAAATGACAGCAATAGGAGAGGAGGAGTACAGAGAGACTAGGAAGACGTTAGAGGAAGTAGTAACAAGGAGATCATCAGAGGTGAAGGACCTATTGAGGGAGGCAGAGCGCAGGGTGCAGGAAGCCAGAGAAGCGAATAAGGCAATATATGAACAGACAAGCGGACAGGAAGAGATAAGCCAGGCAGGCAGCTCATCCATGACAGGGTCAGAAACATCCTCCACCCCAAACGGGGGAGGAGCAGGACAGGGGAGGATACAGAGTCAGGGGGTTGAAACAATCGATGGGTTCCAGGAGAGACAGCTCAGAGAGATAAGAGAGGAAGTAATTAGGGCAGAAGGTCCCGAGGAGAGATTGGAGGCAGGTACAGAGGCAGAGGGTATGAAGAGTGATGAGGAAGACGAAGACACATACCAGGTCACAATTACAGGGGCACTAACCAGGCACAACCAGACTCATATAGCGCCCCATGCTGACCACAGGCATGGACGCCAGCTTAGGGACAGAGAACAGATACAACCACCCGCTAGATATCATCAACTGCCACTGATATATAAAGGACCCCAAACGGGGGATGTCTATCAACCATTCTCATTCACAGACATGAATTGCATCCTGGATGAAATGCCCCCTCCCACTGAGGGAGGAGGGCCCTGGATGGAGAAATTTTGTCAACACACCTTGGGACACAAATTAGCTATGGGAGACTGGAGAGCATTATTGGGAAAACAACTAGCTATGTGGGAAATACAGCAGATTGAGGTTTCGGCAGGCACTAGTCATATACCAGATTCAGAAGCATTTACCAGTGAAGCCACAGCTGTGGGAAGGGCAATGAGGGATAAATTCCCCATTCCTCCCGGAGCAATGCATTCACTGACCTTTTCCATGAAAGACAGAGAAGACATGTCAGCATTTTTAGGCAGATGCAAAGGCATATGGACAGACACCGCAGGAAGCCATCCAGGTTCAGGACAGTTACAGACCACACTGTTTAGAAAAGCTGTTATGGCTGGAATGCCCAAAACATTACAAGATGCCATGGAGGGCAATCCAGACATCCCAGGCTGCTCTACTGAGCAATGGGAAAAACATCTGATTCATCACATGAAAAGACACAAGGCTACACAGGATGAGGATAGACAGAGCACAGAGTCAGCCCAGGTGCAGCTCCTAAAGCTCCAATTGGATGAGGCAAGGAAAAAGGTAAATGATGCTAAAAAGACAAACCAAAAGGCAGCCAATCAGATGGTTCAACAGCCGCCACCACAAAACTACACCCCAGATTTGTACCCAGTGCCTGAATGGGTGCCTAGTTCCCCTTATGGGGGCAGGCCTGTAAGAGTAACAGGAGGTATGAGAGGTAGAGGGAGGGGTCGCGGAGGACCCAGAGGTATGCCACCTACATGCTTTGGATGTGGCCAGCCTGGACACTGGAGAAGGGAGTGTCCCGTGCTGTGGGGACCCAGGGGAGGTCAAGGTCCAGTCAGCAACAGGGGTGGTTATGTGCAGCCCCCGGTCCAAGGGCAGCCTCCAGTTATGGTTCCACTTCATCAAGCCCCTCATGCAGCAGCAGCTCCACCGCAGGGACAATATCCCCAGACCATGCAGGGTGGTCAGGGGTATGAGTACTGAAGGGGCCTGGGAACTCAAGGACAGGTGGGGCTGGCGGAACCCTACCTGCAAATAAGGGTAATGGACATGGATTTGCATTTCCTAGTTGACACAGGTGCAAGGTTTTCCACTATCACGTGCGCCATGTCTCAGTCCAACCTTTCATCCTCCAGCGTCCAGCTAGTAGGGTTCTCGGGTAAACCAGAAAATCTGCCGTTGACGACACCTCTGACTACCACGGTGGCAGGACAGACTTTTTTACATCAATACATTTCATCACCAGTGTGCCCAGTCAATTTGTTGGGGCAGGATGTGTTGGTGAGGTGCGGGGCATCAGTCATGTGTGGGCCAGAGGGACTGGTAGTGACTTTTCCCAATGGGTATTCTGTGAACTGTTCTCTGTCAATGATCCAGTCCAGCTCTCAAATGTTGTTGTCAGCTGATGTTTCACCCACGGCTGAAGGACTCTGGGCAGATATATACTGGGGACTCCTAGAACCTGAAAGCAAGCAAAGCGATGGCGTACAGACTCTGTATTATCAGTGGCGGCCGTGGGTCCAAATGCTACATCTCTACTTCCCTCCAACCGACCCCCTCCATGTTACTCTGTACTATGATAGGGACGGGGATGAAATTTATCAGCAAACTTTTTACAATGACGTTGAAGGGACACAGTGGGAAGTATTGTCTAGCTGTACTCTAGTGGGGAATGAAGGTGTGGCAGCTGCTGTTGAATTGACACCAGAACAATTTGAGTGGTATGAGATGTCTGCAGAGGCGGTGCCCCATATCACCTTAGCAGTGCATGTTAAACACCAGGCTAGAGATCTTGGGCCGATGTGCAAGCGTCTGATGGCACTGACAGACTGGGTTTGGACCCAACTCCCTGAATTACAGCACTCCCCATCCGAAAAAGCTTACAGGATCATGCACAAGACGGCTGACAAAGTGCTGTTAGAACATAGACAAATAGAGAGATTTCATGGCAGAGAGAAGGCTGATCACTCTGACGCCGCAAGCATGATAGACACTCTCCCTGAGGCGTTATGGTCAGCAGGCCCAACTGATGTAGGCCACTGCAAGAATGTTGATCCAATCTCTTTTGAATTGACAGATCACACTTCGATCTGGCAGAAACAGTACTCCCACAAACCTGAGGCAGAAGCAGGGATCACAGATACTACTGAGGGACTGTTGGCAACGGGGGTGTTGGAGCCCTCAGAATCTGGCTGGAACACACCTATTTTACCAGTAGAGAAGCAAAATACAGGGAACTATAGAATGGCTCACGACCTTAGACGGGTCAATAGTATTGTGTCAACTCCTACAGTCCCAGTACCAAATCCATACACTGCTATGTCTGCACTGTCCCCAGAACACAAATGGTTTTCCTGTATTGATCTGGCCAATGCATTTTTCTGCCTACCACTAGCTGACCATGTGAGAGACATCTTCTCGTTTACCTATAATGGCCAACAGCTAAGGTATACGAGGGTTCCCCAGGGTTTCATCTTGTCTCCTGGGCTGTTCAATCAGGTTCTGAAACAGCAGCTCACTGATCTCACCCTCCCAAAGGGGGTGGTATTGATTCAGTATGTGGATGACATCCTTCTGGCAGCTCCAGATCATGTCTCCTGCCTAGCAGCCACCAAATCCCTATTAACTCAGCTGTATCATATTGGCTTCAAAGTTTCAAAAACCAAACTCCAGTGCTGCAGACAGATGGTCTCGTTCCTGGCGAGAATTATCTCTAGTAGAGGAACAGGTGTGTCCCCAGCCCATAGATCCTCAATTCTACACCATCCTAAACCAGTCACAGTGAAAGACATGCTCTCATTCCTGGGGTTGACGGGTTATAGCAGACAGTACATAGCATCATATGGGGAACTCACGCACCCCTTAAGGGCCATGGTCAATGAGCAGGGGATGAGAAATTTGCCCGCATGCTTACAATGGACCACTGAAGCAGAGAATAACTTAATTTCCCTCAAACAGGCTCTCACAAACGCTGCTGATTTAGCAGTGCCTGACTACAAAGAGCCATTCTATCTGGATGTTTCAGAAAAATCACATACAGTTAATGGTGTTCTTTTTCAGAAAAAAGAGGGAGGTAGGCAGGTGATGATGTATGCAAGTGTGACACTCGATCCAACAGAAGATAGACACCCACCAGTCCTGACAACACACAGCATAGTGGCCTATGTGAACTCAGCAGCATTCACCATGACATCATTAAGACAGACAAGGTTGGAAAAAATCCTCAATGCACCACACATAACGTTCACACATGAGGGACTCAACATGGCAGACAACATGGGGGAAGGTGAGGTGTGTGAAGAAAGAGTACAGAAAGATGTTAAAGTCAGAGCAGATTTACGGGCAAAACCCTTAGCTGACCCAGAGGAAGTGCTGTTCACAGATGGCTGTTGCTACAGACATCCCACCGAGGGACTGAAGGCAGCATATGCAGTGGTAAGACAAACAGATGAAGGGTTTGAGGAAGTAGTGACAGGGGCAGTAATAGGAAAAGAATCAGCGCAGCTAGCTGAATTACAGGGAATGATAGCGGCATTAGAATGGGCAGAAGGGAAAAAAGTAAACATCTACACAGACTCGGCATACGTGGTAGGAGCGATACAGGTGGAGCTCAGTCAGTGGATCAGAGCAGGATTTTTGACAGCAACAAAAAAAACCCAATCAAACATGAGAAAGACATCAAGAGACTGGTAGAAGCCCTAATGAAACCAACAGAGGTAGCAGTAATAAAGTGCAGAGGTCACGACAAAACTGAAACAATGATAGCAAAAGGAAATCAGGAGGCAGACTCTGCAGCTAAAAGGGCAGCAGGTTAGACAGCCCAATACATGATGATGCAGGTGGGAAAAACGGTGTATGATTTACTACCTGCCTGCGATGTAAATATGTTAATAAAGGAACAACAGAAAGCCTCTCCTCAAGAGTTCACAGTTTGGAAAGAGAGAGGGGCAACGGAGTCCGAAGGAGTGTGGAGGTCGCCGGACGGCCAACCTGTGTTACCCCCAGGGTGGATGGCTTCCATGTTACAGGAGGCGCACGGGCTAACACATTGTGGAAAGGCACAGATGCAGAGACATCTGACCCACTGGTGGCATCCATTTTTGCCCGCAATGATTGTGAACCATATCAGGAAATGTAAAATATGTACAGAATACAATATCAGGGCTACAGTGAAGCCACACGAGGGAACATTTCCTTTGCCAAAAATGCCAGGTTTATCCTTATAAAGTGGAAATCAGAAAACTCGCCATCACAAAAGCATTAAGTGAATGAACTTTCATCATACTGCACTCCAGAGAAGATTCTGTACAATGTCAGGAGAAAACCTGCAATATTTAATAAAATCTGGGGGTCCTACTTGGACTCTCTTCCCTCAATTAATCCACATAGTTCATTCACTTATAGAACTGCTGTTGTATTCTTTTTCCTTTACATGGTATCTTTAAAGGGAGAGGTGGCGAGTTTTGGGCCAGATGTCCTACTTGCCAAAAGGGATGCGCAGCGGTGCGGTGGCCTCTCGCTTCCTGGTGTAGTCATGGACGGATTAATGCATGGGCCGACGGGGCCCGGGCCCCAGGGCCCCGCCCTTCTGGGGGCCCCCAAGATTAGCGAAATTACGTCCTCTGAAATCCGCCCAATGATTACCCCTTCTATAAATAATCATTACAAGAGGTAATGTTGATTACCAGGGTTTATATAAGACATGATTTCACTAGAGTTCTCACAGACCGTTGCCATGCGTAGAACGTAGAAATCTAACATAATCTGGATGAATGGAAGCAATAGCCTACAATAATTTTTAAATCAATAAAAACATTTTTTGTTATAGTTTGTGGCAAATTATTGATTTATTTAGTAAGTAGCCGTGTAACAAATGGGATAATGTACAGCAAGCCGGTTATTATTACGAAATAATAACCGTCTCGCTGTACATTATCCCTTACATATTCAATGCATTCTGGGAGGTAACGTTAACGTGATGTTTGCGCGCCTTAGCAGTTAGTGCTGGTGACGGGTGAAATAATAATAACAACAACAACAACAATAATAATAATAATAATTTAACGTTTTGTAGGTCCTTTAATAATATCACATGCGTTGCGTTGTTTCTGGTGATTACTGTAAGTCACGTGACTAATCAAAACTGCTTGGTGAAATTGCATTCAGACTCTCTGGTGTTGTTATAGGGGGACCTCGTGAATTATTGTGCCCCGGGCCCCAGATTGGTTTAATCCGTCCCAGGTCCATCAGGCCTTAGTCCATCAGGACTTAGTCCATCAGGCCGCTCCTACACAAATGTTTCCACAGCAGCCAGCACCTTCTCGTGGTACCTCCTGTTTTCACAAAGTCTTGCTGCGGGGGCGACCGGGTTCCCGGCGTATAACCGGGTGGGTCGATTGGACTCGTTAGCCTTGGTTGGCAGCCAGTCTAGGAGAATGAAGACTCCGATTTCAAACCCGGGGAGATGAAGCTCGTTAGCCTGTCAGGCAGTTCATCTAGGAGAGGGAAGAGTCTGATGTTAGACCCGGGGAGATGAAGCTCGTTAGCCTTGGTTGGCAGCCAGTCTAGGAGAGGGAAGACTCTGATTTCAAACCCGGGGAGATGAAGCTCGTTAGCCTTGGTTGGCAGCCAGTCTAGGAGAGGGAAGACTCTGATTTCAAACCCGGGGAGATGAAGCTCGTTAGCCTGTCAGGCAGTTCATCTAGGAGAAGGAAGACTCTGATTTCAAACCCGGGGAGATGAAGCTCGTTAGCCTTGGTTGGCAGCCAGTCTAGGAGAAGGAAGACTCTGATTTCAAACCCGGGGAGATGAAGCTCGTTAGCCTGTCAGGCAGTTCATCTAGGAGAAGGAAGACTCTGATTTCAAACCCGGGGAGATGAAGCTCGTTAGTCTTGGTTGGCAGCCAGTCTAGGAGAGGGAAGACTCTGATTTCAAACCCGGGGAGATGAAGCTCGTTAGCCTGTCAGGCAGTTCATCTAGGAGAAGGAAGACTCTGATTTCAAACCCGGGGAGATGAAGCTCGTTAGCCTTGGTTGGCAGCCAGTCTAGCAGAAGGAAGACTCTGATTTCAAACCCGGGGAGATGAAGCTCGTTAGCCTGTCAGGCAGTTCATCTAGGAGAAGGAAGACTCTGATGTCAAACCCGGGGAGATGAAGCTCGTTAGCCTGTCAGGCAGTTCATCTAGGAGAGGGAAGAGTCTGATGTCAAACCCGGGGAGATGAAGCTCGTTAGCCTGTCAGGCAGTTCATCTAGGAGAAAGAAGACTCTGATTTCAAACCCGGGGAGATGAAGCTCGTTAGCCTGTCAGGCAGTTCATCTAGGAGAGGGAAGACTCTGATTTCAAACCCGGGGAGATGAAGCTCGTTAGCCTTGGTTGGCAGCCAGTCTAGGAGAGGGAAGACTCTGATTTCAAACCCGGGGAGATGAAGCTCGTTAGCCTGTCAGGCATTTCATCTAGGAGAAGGAAGACTCTGATTTCAAACCCGGGGAGATGAAGCTCGTTAGCCTTGGTTGGCAGCCAGTCTAGGAGAAGGAAGACTCTGATTTCAAACCCGGGGAGATGAAGCTCGTTAGCCTGTCAGGCAGTTCATCTAGGAGAAGGAAGACTCTGATTTCAAACCCGGGGAGATGAAGCTCGTTAGCCTTGGTTGGCAGCCAGTCTAGGAGAGGGAAGACTCTGATTTCAAACCCGGGGAGATGAAGCTCGTTAGCCTGTCAGGCAGTTCATCTAGGAGAAGGAAGACTCTGATTTCAAACCTGGGGAGATGAAGCTCGTTAGCCTTGGTTGGCAGCCAGTCTAGGAGAAGGAAGACTCTGATTTCAAACCCGGGGAGATGAAGCTCGTTAGCCTGTCAGGCAGTTCATCTAGGAGAAGGAAGACTCTGATGTCAAACCCGGGGAGATGAAGCTCGTTAGCCTGTCAGGCAGTTCATCTAGGAGAGGGAAGAGTCTGATGTCAAACCCGGGGAGATGAAGCTCGTTAGCCTGTCAGGCAGTTCATCTAGGAGAAAGAAGACTCTGATGTCAAACCCGGGGAGATGAAGCTCGTTAGCCTGTCAGGCAGTTCATCTAGGAGAAGGAAGACTCTGATGTCAAACCCGGGGAGATGAAGCTCGTTAGCCTTGGTTGGCAGCCAGTCTAGGAGAGGGAAGACTCTGTGTAGCTGCCAAACGTGGACAGTCTCAGCGGGTGCATTTATTGCTTCAAACACCACACAGGTACATTCCTGTCGAGCACCGTGAAAACTATACAAATTGGATTACAGTCACAAGACAATTAGACGAACTACTTCACAGCTTCACAAAATAATATACATTTAGAGGAATGTACCATAAAAGAAAACACATGAGCGATAGTTGGCTACACTTAACGTAAAACATGACGTACCTCGCTAGCTCCGCTTATCAAGGGGCTAGGGAAATCTTAGAGCGCCATCTTGAGACACGTCTTGGAACAGCTAGCAACTTGCTAGAAACTCTGCAACTTGCCCTTCATCTCTAGCAGCAGTCTTCTGGTCTCAAACGTTTTAAACTGCTTATAAATAGTTTCGAATCAATTGCTGTTCAGTAATCACAAACATTTAGGCTAATTCTGGAGTTGTGCAGTGAACACTACGATCCTTTTCATATTGTGATCTCACGTGACATGCACACGCTTTCACCTGCTTTATCGCTGAGCCAACGGGAGCCTCCGCTAGTCGGACGGCAAGGAAAACATTCTTCAAAATAAAAGCCCCCATACATAGGTATAGCTATCTCAAATTAAAAGTAGGTAAAAAATGACATCAGGGTTGCGGTCACTTACACTCTGATTTATAACCTCCGCTACCTTGTGGGTATACTCGTCTACGGGGAAGGCTTCGGGAAGAAACGCTGAGGAAAAGCCTGCATCCGTCTCCATTGCCAGTTGTCTCGCTAGTCTCGCCACTGGTAGGAGGTGGTCTCGGACGAGAGAGTGGGGCTGATGATGCGCAACTCTTCCTCACTTTAATCAGTGCGCAAGCCATCAGTCATCCATCACAGGATGATTAGATGGTCATCGTCGCTGCGACGGACGAATAACAAAATCTTTAAAGGACTTGAAGTTGTGAATGATGTTGAGCATTGTATCATTCTTGGGATGGGGTACGTAGGTGGGAGGGAGTGTTTTATTTTATTTTGTTTTGTTCTTTCCCTATTCTCTGTATTTTTTCACTCTATTTTCTGTTATTGTATTTTGTATTGAGAACAAAAATGACAATGTAATTGTTTGGTGCGTTGTCAAGAAATCTTTAAGAAAAGAGGTGAAGATGATACGATTTTCACTGGGAGTGATGAAGAAGGACAGGATTAGGAACGAGTATTTTAGAGGGACAGCTCAGGTTGGACGGTTTGGAGACAAAGCAAGAGAGACAAGATTGAGATGGTTTGGACATGTGTGGAGGAGAGATGCTGGGTATACTGGGAGAAGGATGCTGAATATGGAGCTGCCAGGGAAGAGGAGAAGAGGAAGACCAAAGAGGAGGTTTATGGATGTGGTGAGGGAGGACATGCAGGTGGCTGGTGTGACAGAGAAAGATACAGAAGACAGGAAGAGATGGAAACGGATGATCCGCTGTGGCGCCCCCTAACGGGAACAGACGACAGTAGTAGTAGTAGTAGTAACACTGAGCTGTAATGTAAAGTTCTACCAGTTGCGGTCTTCAATGTTGTATCCTGCTTGCTCTCAGAAATGAGAGCATGTTATTGTTTGCAGAGTTTGGGGCATTGCTAAAAAAAATCATAGTAATTTAGTAATACATTATATATCACCATGCCAATATGGGCTACGTTAAGACTGCACCTTGACTCAACAGCAATTTGCTTCCTGTTTTAAGAGTTGGGTGAACACGACTTCCGGTAATGGTGGCTGAGGAGTGGGTGCGCTTCACTCTCCCTCCCAAACGCATTTCGAATTATTACATCTTAAACTGCGCTAGCTTGCTAAAAACATGAGCCAATCGAAGCCTGAAGGTAAACCAGTAAATAAGAAGTCAGAGAGGAACAAAAAAGACCCTGCCATCATGTCTAAAGCTGAAGCTGTCATCGACCAGACTACTAGCATGGCTAATGGCGCTGTGAGCATGGCTGCCATTGTCAGCCTGCTTGAAACCCACAAGGAAGCTCTCTCTGCAGAATTCAAGTTGGCCGCCATCTCCCCACTGGAAAGCAAACTCGACATGATACAGCTAACGGTAACCGATCAGGGGCAGCGGATCACCTCTCTGGAGACAAGCGCTGTATCTACCGACGATCGCCTGAAGGCACTGGAAACTAAGTGCAACGAACTGATGACCAGTAACGCCAAATTAAAAGCTAAAACCGGAGATCTCGAATCCCGGAGCAGACGCAGCAACATCCGCATCGTTGGGCTCCCAGAATCGGTCGAGGGTCCACAACCAACCGCTTTTTTCTCCGAATTCCTGCACCAGCTCCTGGGGACTGACATCTTGCCCAACCCCCCCGAACTTGACAGGGCCCACAGGTCGCTGACAGCGAAACCAGGACCGGGCGAAAGACCGAGGCCTGTCATTATTCGGTTCCACAACTTCCAAACGAAAGAGAAAGTGCTCCGCGAGGCCCGGAGAAGACGAGCAGAGCCCGGGTCAGAGCAGAGCTCCGCTATCAGAACAAGCCGATCACCTTCTACCAAGACTACAGCCCTGATGTGCAGGAACAGCGGGCTCCCTACCGTGAAGTGATGCAGCAACTCTACCAGCGTGGTCTCAAGCCCAGCCTCCAGTACCCAGCCAGGTTGATGATTACGACGGAGAACGGAGACAGGGTGCGGCTTTCGTCTGTGGATGCAGCTAAGAAATATCTTTTGAGCAGTCACTCGTAAATCAGCTCCATAAACCAGACACTCCACGTCGCTCCGATACGGTATGTAGCTAATGGTAACGCGGTAGCTAATTGGCTGACTCGCTAGCTTTGACATGCTAACATAGCTAGCGTTGGCTGGCTCGGGCAAGACTTGGGCTAACGCTAGCGTTAGCATTGGCATTGGCTGGCGTGCTACTAGCTAGCTAACGTTGGCTATTTTTTTTTATTGAACAAAACATATAAACAAGAAAATATTACATCACAATAGGACAAAAAGTAGTTACAAAAATATAAATTATTTCAAAATTAAAATTTACATATCCATAACAAAAGAAAAGAAAAGACAAAATAAAATAAAAAAGCTCGAGATAGAGGATTTAAGTTAAATTATATTCTTCACATAAGTCTTCTGGTTTTGCTGGCTTTAGAATTCATACGTTCTTTTAAAGATCCTAAATAGGATGAAAGAAGTGCTTTAAATACACTAATGTTTGGATGCTGGTGTGCAAATTTGGTACAATGAATATGAAATTTAGCAAATATTAATAGAAGGTTGATAATATACATTTTTTCTGAACTTATTTCCTAATTTTGTGACAGACCAAATAAAACATGTTGGATGTCCAGTTTACAAGAAGAGTCAATTTTGTTATTTATGGGATTATTTACATTAATCCAAAAAACATGAGAGTAAGTACAATCCCAAAATAAATGACATATGGTTTCATCCACATTGCCACAAAAGGAACAGAGTGTGTCAATATTAATCTTGTATTTTACAAGAAGGGACTTGACTGGATAACATCTGTGAAGCAGTTTAAATGTAACTTCTCGTACCTTATTTGTAATACAATATTTTCGTGATAAAATCCAAGTGTTCCTCCAATCTATGTCATTATAAATATTATTCCAGTAGAAAACGGCTGCAGGTTTAGAAACAATGTCCCTCGGAATAATATTTCTAACGCATTGATTAGTGGCTTTAGCACTTAATAAAGGACACAAGTTACCAATATATATGTCTTCAGGAGTTAAACCTGGAATAGTACAACTTTTACCTTTAGGAGCAGACAACAATAACCTTCTAACTCCATCTGGTATTGCATCAAATACAATAGAATATTCTCTTGGTGTAACAGGGAAACCATATACAGAAAGAAATTCTTCATAAGTGAAAAGCTGACCATTGTCATTCAGTAATTGACTAACAAGTAAAATTTTATTATCAACCCATCTCTTAATATATAAAGATTTGTTCTTAAACCTAATATCTTGATTGTTCCAAATGAAATATTTATGGGGAGAAAAATTGTGTGAGTACATCATTGACCAGGATAACAAAAGTTGACTATGAAAGTTGGACAGTTTTATCGGTAATTTATAAATATTGTAATTGCACCTTAGGAGAAAATGCATTCCTCCAAGTGAATTAAATATATGGGCAGTAATAAAATTCCAGATTGAGTTGGGATTTTTTAAGAAAAGTTTGATCCATTTGACTTTAAAAGAAGAGTTTAAGGAGGTGAAGTCTAAAGAATTAATCCCACCAGAACATAACTTATTTATCATGACATTCTTCTTAATATAATGTATTCTTTTTTCCCAGATAAATTCAAATAATATTCTGTCAATTTTAGTGCATATGTCTTTTGAGACATCAAGTGCCATAGCTGCATATATAAGTCTGGAGAGGCCTTCAACTTTAGCTACCAAGGATCTTCCAGTAATAGACAAATCTCTTTGAAGCCAAAGGTTAAACCTCTGTTGGACTGAAGCTATAAACGGATTAAAATTTTCAGATAGTCTGGAGCTTTGGTCTTTTTCAATTATAATACCAAGATATTTAACCTTATGCTTCACAGGGATCCCAGAAATAATAGTATCTGTGCAACTATTAACAGGAAGAAGCTCACATTTTGAAATGTTCAGTTTAAGGCCGGAGGCCATTGAGAAAGAGTTAATGACTTTGATTGCTTTATTAACTTGAAATTTATCCTTTAAAAAAAGTGTTGTATCATCTGCAAGTTGAGTGATAGACAGTGTTCTGTCAACAATAGAGAGACCCAATACATCACTGTTTTTGAAATGAATGGAGAGTAATTGCATAGGAAGAAGGAAGAGATTTGCCGAGATCGGACAACCTTGACGGATTCCACGATTTAAGTTAAATCTTTTAGTAGTGCCATATGGGAGTTTGATTGAACTATTTGCACCTGCATATAACGTTTTGACAGATTTTTTTAAACATATTCCCAAAACCAAAAATGTCAAGTGCTTTAAATATGAATTTGTGTTCAATGGAATCAAAAGCTTTATAAAAATCTAAAAAAAGAATGAAGCTGTTATCTGTAATTAATTCTGAATGATCCAAGATATCAATCACCAGTCTTATGTTGTTTGTTATATGTCTACCAGTCATGAAACCAGACTGTGTTTCATCAATAATGTCATTAAGTGTACTTTTCAATTTTTTAGCCAAACACATAGTAGTCCATGGGCCAGAGCCCAAAATTTCCTATTTCGGTACACTCAAGGTGGCAAAACTTACTTATAATTTTTGAAAGGATCCATGTCTGTAGATGATATTTTGGTATGATAACCATTCCTGAGTGGCAGCTGTATCACAGTTATCAGCTCATGAAGTTAACCACCCCCTAAAGCAGGGGTCGGGAACCTTTTTGACTGGGAGAGCCATAAAAGCCAAATATTTCTAAATATATTTCATTGAGAGCCATATAGTATTTTTAACGTATAATAAATTAAATATGTCTTACTTTTAATGCGACTTCTGGTGCTGCATGGTTTTGCTGATGGCCTTGTAGTCTGGTTCATACGTGGTGAGGTTGAGCTTCATGCAGGCGTTGAGGCTTCCATCAGTTAAACGTGAGCGTAGGTTGGTCTTAATGTTCCTCATATGCGAGAAAGACTGTTCACATGCATATGTAGAGCCAAACATGGTCAATACGGCAATACTCACACGCTGCATTGTGTGGTATGTCACAGGAAGCTCGTTCCAAGTTTTAAGAATCAGCTGGTCTTCAGGTTGAAGATTTTTAATTTCTGTCCACTTGTGTTCCCTCGCCAGCTCTGCTCGCTGTCGCGCAAGACTTTCCAACTCTCCATTAAGTGACTTGAACTTACTCATCCACATGTCTGATGCCTTCAGGTCAGCAACTTCCAGCTCAAAGTCTCCGATAGAGACCCCGGGGATGCATGTCAGGTCGATTTTGTCCACTGCACACTCATGTGGATGAGTGATGAACTTGAAAAGACCAATGCGCGCACGAAATTCTCCAAAACGTGCTTTGAATGACTGCAGGAGATTGAACGTAAAGCCAGCTAGCTGCTGGAGATCCAGATGTTGAGTGGAGTCACTTGCTAAGCATGCATCTCTAAATTGTTGCAGTCTTTCAAAGTGCAGAAGACGACCTGTTTCAATGTCCCTGAGAAAGACTTCCAGCCTACTTTCAAATGCAAACACTGCTTGTTGAAGGGATGAGATTGTATTTCCAATACCTTGCATTTTCACATTGAGCTGGTTCAGATGGCCAGTTATGTCCACGAGATAGTGAAACTGCAGGAGCCAGTCAGTGTTGTCTAGCTCAGGATGCTTGACGCCTTTCATTTCAAGAAAAGTCCGGATTTCACTCAGGCAAGCTGCAAAACGGCTGAGCACCTTCCCCCTTGACAACCAACGCACGTTGCTGTGTAAAAGCAGACCGGGATAATGATTCCCAACTTCTTCTAACAGAGCTTTAAACTGGCGATCATTTAAAGCTCGGGCAACAATAAAGTTGACCACTCGAATGACCAGAGACATCACCTCGCCAAGCTCCTGGCCACACGTCTGAGCGCAAAGCGCCTCCTGGTGCAGGATGCAATGAAAACTTAGGATGGCTCTTTTCATGTTCACGGAGAAGCGCTACAAATCCTTTTTTCTTCCCCAACATACAGGGTGCACCATCAGTACAGACAGAAATAAGTTTATCCATCGGTAGTTTTTTTTCTTTAGCAAACTCCATGAAAGACATGAATAAATCCTCTCCTCTTGTTGTCCCTTTCATTGGCAAAACAGCCAAGCTTTCCTCACGCAGTGTGTCACCTGCAGCATACCTGGCAATGATACTGCACTGAGATAGATGGCTAACGTCTGTTGACTCATCTAACGCGAGAGAAAAGTATGTCCCGGCGTTTATGTCCTTAATTTGTGTTTCCTCGACTTGATTTGCCATCATGATGCTACTATCGTGCACAGTTCTTGCTGACAGGGGCATGTCTTTTATTCGTTTGATTATCTTGTCTTTATTTGGGAAGACATCAAACAGTTCATTGGCCACATCAAGCATGAATGTTTTGGCATACTCGCCATCTGTGAATGACTTTCCATTCCTTACTATTGCCAAAGCCCCCGCAAAGCTAGCGGAATTCCCGTCACCTTGCTTGGTCCACACACGTAGTTGCTGCTGACTCGTCTGCACTCTCCGCTGTAGCTCCTCGCATGCCCTTTTCCTGCTGTCCCCCGCTGGATATTTCGATGCAAATGAAGCATGGTGCGTATCGAAGTGCCGCTTTATATTTGACCGTTTCATCGATGCAATTTTATCATTGCATATTAGACATACCGCAGATCCTGCTCTCTCCACAAATGCAAATTCCTCTGTCCACGCAGCCTGGAATGCACGGTAATCATCGTCTTTTTTTCTTTTCGCCATCTTTTCCGTTACAAGGGTTGAAGCGGATAAACTAGTTGGCTATCTGATAAAATTGATTTCTTCACCTTTACAATGACCCGGACATGCTCGCGAGCCATTGGTTCCCGACCCGACCCACGGGTGACCCGTGACCCGTGAAATTTATCTTCAAAACTAATTTCTGTTTACTTTACAATGACACAGTATTATTAAGAAATATCACAAGTATTTTAAAATCAGTTCCAAACTGATTTTTTTGAAAAAAAAATAATTTTCAACTCAAAATTGTCTGGGAGCCATATGCCGTCACCGGAAGAGCCATATATGGCTCGCGAGCCATAGGTTCCCGACCGCTGCCCTAAAGTAAATTGCATTTTAGATGCTGGTGCATATCCTGGTTTAGCCTCATGGTCAGGACATTTTTCAATGTTCTATAATATTGTCTTTGGTATCATTTTAAAGGGGACCTTCTTAGCTTTCATTCAAGCCCTGTTGTGGATATTTCTCACAAATATAGAGGTCACTTGAGCTCTTCAACCCGTCAATAACACACATCTTTCTGCAATGTTCGCCTAAACTATATACTTTCTTTTAGCCCTGTGGCATCTAGGAATATCAGGGACACAAAACACAAAAACTGGAATACTCACAGGACTGTAAAGATTCAGGAAATGTATAATATACCCATACTATTTCATTGTGTGAGGTGATTGTGAACCTTAAATTAGAAGGGCATTATTACTAAGAAACTAACTAGACCAAAGCCAGTTAGTCCATGGGTCAGACCAGATATCGATATCACCCAAGGTGACACAACTTCACTGGTGCCATTTTATTTGGTACACTAACAGAAGTAAAATAATACATGATAACCTTTCCAAATGAGCAGCTATTTCATTTTTCTTTCAGGAAACCTGTTTCTGTGCCTCTCACGATTGTGTATTTGCCCAGATTTTTACAAATATAGCATTTCAACACCCCTTGTACTGATTAGCCTAGCTTAAACTCTGGGACAGTTCTTAGTTGGCCAACAACCAAGGATAACCAGTACTGTGTACTTCCATTCATTGTGCTAAGCTAGGCTAACGTGCAGCCAGATAGCTTTCTACTAAACACATATAGAGGAAACTGGTATCTATCTTCTTGTCTCACTCTGGAGAAGATTGTAAGCTAATTTCCCATAATGTTAGCATGTTCTTTTAATGTATATGTTAATATGATTAGTTAAAGTGGCTACGAGGAACTTTCATCTTGTGTTGATTTTAGCGGCCTCATGTGGACAAAATACAGCTGTTGCATAGCAACTAGGTAATGTATCTATTTGTGGCTATGTAAGATAAATAATGGTAATATGACGCTGGTGAAGCAAAGTAAACTTTGTTTTAGTAGTGTTCATACACCTAAGTTACATGTATTTGTTTGTATGTGGCAGGTGAAAACTGACTGAATATGGCCACTGGTGAACAAGCAAGTTTTTACCCAATACCAAAGCGCCCACGGGTGGAGTGCATTATCCACTGTTCTGATGATACAGATAAGCTGGTTTCACTACAAAGTGTCGACTCATGGAGAACTCTGCTCAGGGCAGCTCAGATACGAAATCATGCACCAGTTTTGAAACTGGCAAAAGACATTCCTGAGGGACCGATTCCAGCAATCTACTACCACAGAAAGTGTCGCAGTATCTTCACTATGAAGCAAATTCTTGATGGCCTCCTTGCAAAAGAAAAGAAAAGTTGTGTCTCTGCTGAAGAGAAACAATCTAAGAGAGTAGCTCGACATGCTCCAAGTACATCTAGGACTTATGATGCAGAGTGCATATTTTGTCAGAAAAACAGCAAATATTCCAAGAGACAGAATACGAGAGAAGTACTGGTGCAGTGTCGAGAACTGCGAGCTGATGCAAAGATCAGGAGTGCAGCCACAAAGAAAAGGGACAGCAGAATCCTTGCCATTGTGAGTAGAGACCTTGTAGCAGCTGAAGGGCACTACCACAGGTCATGCTATAGACTTTACACCAAAGAAGAGGTTTCCAAAGGAGAGGTTGCCAGCAATGAAGATAATGATGCTGCAGCCCAGTATGAAGCTGCTGTGAATAAGGCATACAATGAGCTGTTCCTCTTCATCAGGATGGAGCTTTTTGGCAATCCTCAAGTGATGACAATGACTGATCTCTCTTCTAGACTGGTAACTTCAATGAACTCCCAAGGCATTGCCCAAGTCAAGGAATCAACCAAGAAGCACATAAGGCGAAACCTGGAGAGTGAGTTTGCTGGAGCCTTGCAGATATTCCCTGATGAGAAAGGAAAATTCCTCCTCTATCCCGATAACTTGTCCATGAGGGAACTTGCCAAAGAAAATCAGTCTCTCAAAAGGGAGCTGCAGACCCTGAAAAGTGTCAATGCACAAGATGTTATAGCCAAAGCAGCCATCAAATTGAGAGCAGACATTAAAAGTCAAGGTGTTCCTCAAACCTGGCCGCCTGAAGTCAAACCAGAAGCAGAATGTCCTACCATTCCAGAGTCGCTCATTATCTTCCTGTACTCTCTACTCACAGGCTCAAATGATCCTGATCATGCATCCCAGAGAGTGCAGTGCCTTCTGCAGTCATTTGGCCATGACATAGTATATGCAGTGACATGTGGAAATACCAAGCCTTCCAAGCACATTGTTCTGCCATTCAGTGTCAAATCGTTGACAGGAAATGTAGAGTTGATAAACATCCTCAACCGACTTGGTCACAGTGTGTCCTATTCACAGATGGAAGAGATCAACACTGCCCTGTGTCTCCAGAAACTCTCATCATCAGGGAGTGGCATTGCCCTTCCAGCTAACATCCATCCTGGCATATTCACAACTTTAGCCTGGGACAATATCGACCGTCTTGAAGAAACTGTCAGTGGTGAGGGAACATCTCACAGAGTCAATGGGATTGCTGTGCAAGCAAAGCCAGTCAACCCACTTCCTGTCCAACCCATGCCCACTGTTCCCAAAACAAAGAAGAGAAGCATTGATGGACCCCCACCAATGTTACCAACTTACAATGCTGGACAACGGGTAGGGCCACCACAAAGCAAAAAGTCAGATGCCGATACTGCAGCCAATACTAAGCTTGCCAGAGAGAAAAACCTTCTTTGGGTCCTAGCACGCATGTCACAACAAGAAGAACAGTCAGTCAGCAGCTGGACAGGCTTCAACATCCTGACTCGAGGAGAGATGACGGTCATCACCGACAATATAGGCTATCTGCCTACCATCAATGCTCCAGCGACACAAATGTCTACTGTCAACGAGGTGCTTAACCAGTCACTGAGCATCATGCAGTGCTTAGGCCTGAGGAAGATTGTCTGTGTCTTTGACCAAGCCCTGTGTGCGAAGGCTGTCGAGATCACATGGAAACACCATGACAAGTTCCATGATATCATCGTTAGGCTTGGGGTATTCCACACCATCTGCACACTGCTGGCAATAATAGGAAAGCGTTTCCAAGATGCTGGACTCAAAGACCTCTGCATTGAGTCTGGCATGATTGCAGAAGGCTCAATTGCTGGTGTTATGGATGGCCGCAAGTACAACAGGGCAGTGCGACTACACAAGCTCCTGTATGAGGCTCTCATACGACTGACCTTGAATGGTTTCCTGTCCTGGTTGGAAGAAACTCACAGGAATGACATGGTTCACCTGAATGAGACACTGAAGACCATTGACAGCCTTGGGAAAGAAGTCTCACAACATGCTTTGAAGGAGGTCCTCGAGAACAGCTCTTGTACACGCATCATGGATCTATTTGAAGTCTACCGTGAGTTCCTTAGAGGTGGAAACGGCAGCCTCTCGAACTTCTGGATGTCCTATTTGGACATGGTTGAAATCTTGTTGGGGCTCCTCCGAGCATCCAGAGAGGGAGACTGGATGCTACACTTGGCTAGCATTCGAGCAATGATCCCATGGTGCTTTGCTTATGACAGGATGAATTATGCACGCTACCTCCCCTACTACTACGCCCAGATGTCTGAGCTGCCCATCACACACCCAGATGTGTACACAGAATTCATGGAAGGAGGCTTCTCAGTCCAACTGGGCTCCACCAATCCCTTTGGCCGAATCCATGTTGACCAAGCTATAGAAGACACGGTGAACAAAGACACCCAAACAGCTGGAGGGACAAAGGGATTCAGCTTGAAGCCAGGAGCTGTGACCAAATATTATCTCACAGCTGAGTATAGAAGCATGTACCTCAGACAGCTGAGAGACCTGACAGGTCAAGGCAGGTGCAAATGGTCTCATCCAGATCTACAGAGTCCAAGGATCAAGAGAGATGAAGCAGATGTCCAGTCTCTCATGGACCTTATGGAGAATAACTGGCTCAATCCTATGTCCCCTGATGAGATTGATTTGGTTAGCCTCTCCACTGGCAACATGGCTCCACCTGATGTGACCATAGATCTCTTGAGAGCTCTTGAGAAAGGAGAAGAGGCCTACCAAGCATTCCAGCAAACAAGGTTAGATGCAGACCCACCACCTGTGAAATTCCACGACAAGATGACCAAGCAAAGTCTGAAAACATTCTCCAATGTCAGCACAAAACAAGCTCATGGAAAGAAAGCACAGGATGTGGTTCTGAAGGCAGATAGAAACCTTTTCAGTCACATGATCCTGGTGGCTGAAAGCAGGAAGGTGAATCTGAAGGATGTCCTTGCCTACCCATTGGGCCCACTACCATGGGCACTGGCAAATGCTGATGGGTCCTTACGAAAAACAAACAAGGCTGCACTTGCCAGAGAGCTTGAAAAGAATGTATCTCCTGCAGAAGACATCCCAATCCTATCTACTTCCATCATTGATGGGATGAGCCTGGTCCAAAAAATGAATGGCAACAACAAAACCTTTGCACAGGTGGCAGAGTCAGCCTTGACCCAGGTCCTCCATGAGGGAGCACAGAGTGGGAGGATTGATGTTGTTTTTGATGTCTATCACCAGACTTCGATCAAAGATGCTGAACGACTGAACCGGGGTGGAGACATCACTCTCCAGTACAAGAATCTTGCAGGGGGACACCACGTCCAGCAGTGGAGAAAATTTCTGTGCAGTTCCTCCAACAAGACCAGTCTCATCAAGTTTCTGGTGGAAGAGTGGAAACTCCCACGATACAGAGCTATGCTGCATGGCAAGGTGTTGTACATGACCTGTGAGGAAACCTGCTACAAGTTGACAGAAGATGGGTGTGAGGAAGCAGCAGAACTGCACTCCACACATGAAGAAGCTGACACCCGTCTGCTCCTGCATGCATTGCATGCAGCAAATGCGGGCTCAAAGTCAGTTATCATCACAGCTGAGGACACTGATGTCATGGTGCTTTGTCTTGGCTTCCAGAAGGACATCACCTGTCCCATCTACCAGAAGTGTGGGACTCAGAACCGCACACGGTTTGTCGACATCACCAAACTGGCAAGTTCACTTGGAGACAGCATCTGTGACAGCCTAATTGGCTTACATGCCTTCACAGGCTGCGACACTGTCAGTGCATTCGCTGGTCGAGGGAAGCTGAATGCCCTGAAGATAGTGAGAAAGCACACTTCCTGCCAAGAGACTTTTAGTCAACTGGGACAGACATGGAATGTGAGTGATGAGCTGTTCCAGAAAATTGAGCAGTTCACCTGTCGGATGTATGTTGCTAATAGCAGCACTGCTGAGGTGAACAAACTGCGTTACCAGCTCTTCTGCACCAAAAGGGGAGAGGTTGAGTCCAGCCAGCTGCCACCATGTAGAGACTGTCTCTTTATGCATGTTCAACGAGCCAACTATCAGGCAGCAATATGGAAGTGCTGTCTGCAGGCTAACCCTGTGGTGCCAAGCCCTACTGAGTATGGATGGACAGACGATGAAGGCAAGCTGGCCATTTACTGGATGCGCTCCCCACCTGCACCAGATGTGGTCTTGGAAATGCTAACATGCAAGTGTGTGCATTCATGCAAAATGCCAAGCTGCATGTGCCTGTCAAATGGACTTCCATGCACAGACATGTGCAGGTTACAGACCTGCAGTAACCAAAAACAGCAGGATGGTCCAGAACTGGACTTTGAACTTGGGGAGTCAGATGATGAGAGAAACGAGCAGTTTGATGAATGACAGTGTGATGATTCTGATGGTATTACTGTGGTAGTAGTCTATTGATGCACAGGATGTTGATTCTGGACTTGGTTACCCAGAGCTTGATAACAATAATGTAACCATATTCACATATACCCATTACCCTACCCATTACCATTACATATACCCACTAATGATATGGGATTACATGTATCATTGACTAAGTATATGTAAATGTCAATGTTGTTTAAAATATTAAAATAGTTCATTACCTCACTATGGTATTCCTTTTTATCATGTATTTTGATTGTGTATTTAAACAAATGTATAGAGACCAGTTTGTGACCTAACTGGCTTTGGTCTAGTTCTCATTTAAGGCTCACAATCACCTCACACAATGAAATAGTATGGGTATATTATACATTTCCTGAATCTTTACAGTCCTGTGAGTATTCCAGTTTTTGTGTTTTGTGTCCCTGATATTCCTAGATGCCACAGGGCTAAAAGAAAGTATATAGTTTAGGCGAAAATTGCAGAAAGATGTGTGTTATTGACGGGTTGAAGAGCTCAAGTGACCTCTATATTTGTGAGAAATATCCACAACAGGGCTTGAATGAAAGCTAAGAAGGTCCCCTTTAAAATGATACCAAAGACAATATTATAGAACATTGAAAAATGTCCTGACCATGAGGCTAAACCAGGATATGCACCAGCGTCTAAAATGCAATTTAGTTTAGCGGGTGATTAACTTCATGAGCTGATAACTGTGATACAGCTGCCACTCAGGAATGGTTATCATACCAAAATATCATCTACAGACATGGATCCTTTCAAAAATTATAAGTAAGTTTTGCCACCTTGAGTGTACCGAAATATCGTCTGGCCCATGGACTATAGCAATTATCTTGTAGTCATTGTTCAAGAGTGAAATAGGTCTCCAATTATCTAACAACAAATAGTCTTTTTGCGGTTTGGGAATCAAAGTGATCAACCCCTGAGACAATGAAGGAGGGAGCTT
This sequence comes from Lampris megalopsis, assembly GCA_022114975.2. Classification (NCBI taxonomy): domain Eukaryota; kingdom Metazoa; phylum Chordata; class Actinopteri; order Lampriformes; family Lampridae; genus Lampris; species Lampris megalopsis. Next base: position 3,905,982 of record JAJHIY020000431.1, read on the forward strand.
TTCATTAGCAATGCTTTCTATATATACTTATGTAAAAAGCGTGATAAGTCCTTGGAGAAACATTTATATAACTCTGAGGTTAATCCGTCATTCCCAGGACTCTTATTGAGTTTCATTTTTTAATAGCATCCTCAACATCCAATGTTGTGATGGGGGCATCACACAAATCTTTATTAGCATTGCTGATGCTCTCAATATTACCTAAAGAGTTGAAGAAACTTTCCATGTCATTTGTTGACAGTTTAGACTTATATAATTCTTTATAAAATAGTTCACATGTTTCAGAAATATTTTGAGGGTCTTATGTGATGACACCATCTGAACAGAGTTTGGTCATGCTGCAAAGTGTATTATGTTGTTTCTCTAATTTGAAGAAATAGCTGGAGTTTTGCTCTCTTTCCTCAAGCCATCTCCTCCTAGAGCGCACAAAGGCTCTTTTTGCCTTGTGAATATATAGATTATCTAATTTTAATGGTAGAATTTGAAGTCTGTTCTTGTTATCCTCTGATAAATTTTCAAGTGGCTGTGATGATAAAGCAATAATTTCAGAGATCATTTCTGATTCTTCTTTTTTTCTGTTTTTAACTATTTCAGCTCCTCTTTTCATTATAAGGGACCTTAATTCAAATTTCATGAACTCCCAATTTTTGCCATACATATTTTCAGCACATGCCCTATCCCAGCATTCATCTATTTTTATTCTAATCTCCTTTACCAAAGATTCATTCAATAAAAGATAATTATTTAATTTCCAATATGAGTTGACTCTTTTAGTTTGATGACTAGTAGACATATACAGCTCCAAAAAGATAAGTTTTATGATCCGTCAAGGGTGTTGGTAACATTTTAACTGAAGAGACATGTTCAGATAATGGATCAGAAATCAACCAATAGTCAATACGAGACTGTAATGACCCTGACCTGTTCTTCCACGTAAATTCTTTAACTGTAGGATTCTTATACCTCCAAATATCAATCAGATCTCTTTCATTTATAAAATCTAACAAATAACTATTATTTGTATTACTTTTATTTGGCCATCTATCTAACATATCATTAATTGAATGATTCCAGTCTCCTCCGAATATGATCTTTAGATCTGCAAATTTACTTATTATAGAATTAATTTTTGCATTTACTGAATGCATTAAGGTAATATTCTCCTGTTTGTTGTTATAACCATAAACGTTTCCCAATAAAAATACCTGGTCATTAAATGAAATAACCAACAAAATAAAGTGACCGTTTGGATCTGTCTGTGAAGAGATAACTTTCCCTTTAAACTTGTGTTTCAAAGTCAGAGTTCCTGCTGAGTGGTTTGTGCCATGAGACATCCACAAGTCCTCTCCCCATTGGGATTTCCAGAATCTAATGTCATTAGGTTCAGAATGAGATTCTTCTATCAAACAAAACTCAGTATTCAGGCTGTTAGCATATAATAGCAGTGCTTTCCTTTTGGTATTGTCCCTTAATCCTCGAGCATTAAAAGAAACAAAAGATAAAGATGAAATTTTGAGTGTAACTAACTTTTCACCTTGAGAAAAAGTGTGTAAATTACAGAGAGAACAGAACTACTCTGTCCTTACATAACAAGTGTTTTTAGCAGCAACAGCATATTGTATATTTAGAAAACGAACAAGGGAAAATAACTCCTGAGTGATATTAGCTTACATGATGAAAGGCACTTCAGTGAATCTCCTTTCTGTTCACAAACGCACGAGCTCCCACGAAGTGTGCCACCTTCCCCTCCCCTCGTGCTTCCTCAACCTGCGGCCACAATAGGCTGCGCCTCTCTCGGTGCTCGGGAGAAAGGTCTTCCTTGAAGCGCAGCTCCCTGGGCGGCGGCAAATAGTCGGATCGTTTCGCCGTCTTCCGGATAAAGTCTCGAAAATGCCTCATGGTGAACTGAATGATTACTACACGGGGCAGTGGTGCCGCTGAAGACTCACGTCTTTGCCCCAGCCTGCGCACTGAGTCGAGTACCTCCGGGAAGGTCTCTCGGTGGTCAGGAGCCATGTTTTGGCAGATTTCTGTGACCTTTCTGCGAACGTCTCCTCCGTCTTCCTCAGTTAGCCCGTGGAGTCGCAGGTTCCATCTTCGTTTGTATCGTGGCAGCTCCAGCACCTTGCTTTCCAAATTCTGGATTTTTTCCTCTGCTTTACTCACTCTTGCTTCTGTGTGCATCAACTTTCCTTTCAGCTCTTTGAGATCTTCAGAAATAAAGTTAACAGTAACCTGCAGGTCACTGATACTTTCCCCAATGCTGCTAGCTCCTTGCTCTTTGATAGCCATCTTGAGCGTAGCAATGATGTTTTCTGCGGCGTCGGTTTCCATGTTTTGTCTCTTGCCAAAACGTTTGGATGGAGAAGAACGGGGAGTCGTAATTTTTCTCTTATCTGAGCCCAGATTTTTTTGCCATCATATGTGGCTTCAATTTTTTATCCTGAAAGTTCGTTTTGTTGCTTTAAAAAGTTTTCAAGACAGAGCGGGTTCTGCAGTAGACCGAACACTACACCGCCATCTTGGCTCCCCAGCTAACGTTGGCTAGCCAGCGGAACACAGCCAGACGCTAACGTCACCACAGACTACAGATCGGTTCTTACCCACGCTACTGTGCATACACTTTTGATGCAGACTTCGTTGTTGTGTTTGGTAACAGCGTTTTTTTTCTCAAATCCAAATGTTTCATGTTTCTTTTTACATCATATTTGGGACTTGAGCTCACTTCTATGCGGGTTTGGCCGCTTCCAGTTCCAATCAGAATCGCGACCACACTGGACTCTGAACAATGTGCAGCTGACACCGCTGGACTTCTTATGTCGGTAACGTTACTTTCTCCTGCCTCTTGTTTATTTTACCAACGTTACAGGTTACTTAACGTTAACATGTTATTACTGACTGCGCTTAACGCTTCCATGCTGGTTCATATGTTGCTTTTATTTTTCTTTCATTTCTGATCACTGTTGGGCTACGTTACTTGTAAGTACACAAATGGGTGCTTCCGTGCCTGATGTTAATGCTACACCCAGCACAGTTGACTGGCCATATTTAGTTTAATATTTGAGAAAGGTATGTTTGAGAAGGGATGTCAGAACCGACCATTACAGTCTTTTTTTCCACTTTCCCTCTCTTCATACACAATGTTCTATGTTTTACATTTCTCTATACAAAGGTTTAAGATGGGAATTGTTTTATTTCATTGGGGAGGGAGATTAACCTGGGAAGGATATGTTTATCCAGGAAGGATTGTATCCAGGGAGATAAGTAAGCTTGCAGTTTCCTGCAGGGCTGGGGTCCCCCTGGGGTGAGTATGTGTGTGAGTGTGTGATGCGTGTTGGTCCCCCTTTTTTGCCCCCCCCCTCTCAGCTCAATTTCAGGTACAGGTACGACTTAGGGAACCATGTCAGTGAGTGGTAGAAACATCCGCTTCATCTCCTGGAATGTTAAAGGGATGAATACTGCCATCAAAGCTAACAAAGTGACCAGTCACTTGCAGCATCTTAAAGGTGACCTTTGTTTTTTACAGGAGACACATATCCGCACCTCAGACATTTCTCGAATCAAAAGATCATGGATGGGATACCTGTTCCACTCAGATTTCTCTGAGAGAGCTAGAGGTGCCGCAATTATTATAAACAAGAATGTGGCTTTTGGACCAGTCACCACCACAGCCGACACCAATGGTCGTTATGTTATAGTGACAGGTAGATTACAGAATACTCCTGTGGTCCTGGCCTCACTGTATGCTCCAACCTGGGATGACGACAAATTCATGTCTAATTTTTTCTCCTCCTTACCTAATATCAATGATCACTATATTATCATTGGTGGGGACTTCAATCAGGTTCAGGATACAGTACTAGACAGGTCATCCTCCACACTCTCAACAACGTCAAAGTCCGCCAACATTTTAAAATATCATGCTGAGCAACTGGGCTTAATAGACCCTTGGAGAACTAAATTCCCCTCCAACAAGGTTTACTCATTCTTCTCACATGTTCACCACACTTATTCACGGATAGATTTCTTTTTACTTGATAATAATCTAACTCACAATGTTCACTCCTGTGACTATCACAGCATAGTTATCTCTGACCACGCCCCCACATCTGTAGAGGTTAATTTCCCTCATGGCAGACCACCTTCCAAACCATGGACATTTAATACACATTTATTAGCTGAGCCGGATTTTAAAAGCTTTCTTGCTACACAAATTCAGGTCTTCTTTGACATAAATGACACATCAGATGTTAGTAGTGGCACACTTTGGGAGTCCTTTAAGGCGTGCCTCCGCGGACATATAATTTCGTTTGTCTCCCATTTCAAGAAGCAAGAACGTTCAAAATTGATAGAAATTTCAGATGCAATACGAGAACTGGATAGACAATACTCACAGAACCCCTCTCCAGCTCTATATACAAAACGGCTTCAACTTCAATCGCAGTATGATTTACTATCAACCGGTCAAGTTGAGAGACTCCTCTTGCGTACCAGACAGCGCTTTTTCGAACAGAGAGATAAGCCAGGAAAACTTCTTGCATACCAAGCACGTGCGGAAAGTACATCCTGGCTGATACCTAAAATACAGTCACACGCTGGCGAGGTCACAACAGACCCTATAAAAATTAGTAACGTCTTCTCTGAATACTACTCTAAATTATACTCATCCGAGTCATCACTGTTTGACTGGGACAACTTGAATCCTCTAGATCTATTGACTCTTCCCCAGGTGGATGACTCTAGGGAGCTGGGCGCTCCCATAACAATTCTAGAAATTAAGGATGCAATAAAGTCACTACAAAGCAGTAAGGCACCTGGCCTGATGGCCACACCACTGAGTTCTATAAAACCTTTTCAAAAGTACTCGCCCCAATCTTAGTGAGGGTCTACAATGATGCCTTCTTAGTAGGCTGTTTGCCCTCTACTTTATCAGAGGCTTCAATTACACTGCTGCTCAAAAAGTCTAAGGACCCACTCCTCTGTGGCAGTTACAGGCCAATCTCTCTTCTTAATGTGGACTTAAAAATACTGGCCAAGGTTCTGTCGTGTCGTCTCCAAAAAGTCGTGCCGGCTCTGATTCACCCCGATCAGACGGGTTTCATCCACGGAAGGTAATCGTTTTTTAACACTAGAAGGTTGTTTAATATACTCTTTTCCTCCACCACCGACTCACCTGAAATAGTGCTCTCCTTAGACGCGGAAAAGGCGTTTGACAGGGTGGAGTGGGGGTACTTGTTTTACATACTTGAAAAATTTGGTCTAGGTGCCAATTTTGTCTCTTGGATAAAAGTCCTGTACTCCTCCCCTGTAGCGTCGGTCTATATTAATGGCACTAGATCAAGCCAGTTCTCACTCTACCGCGGCACCCGCCAAGGTTGTCCATTATCCCCATTATTGTTCGCCTTGGCCGTGGAACCACTAGCCATTTGGCTCCGTGGAGAGGACAGATTTAAGGGCATTACACGGTTTGGGGTGTCTCATAAACTGTCCTTATACGCTGGCGATTTGCTGCTCTACGTTTCCGACCCACTGTCTTCCATTCCTGTAATCCTGCACATTCTGGAACAATTCAAAAAGCTTTCTGGATACAAACTTAACCTCCAGAAAAGTGAATATCTACCTATTAACCCTCCCGCGGAGAGACTCCCCCAGGCTCCATTTCCCTTTAGACGAGTCACCGAGGGATTCAAATACTTAGGAGTCTTCTTCACCAAATCTTTTACTGAGCTATTCGCAAAAAATGTCCAACCCCTGTTAGATCGTCTTAGGTCTGACCTGTCTAGGTGGTCCTCCCTCCCTCTATCACTTTCAGGACGCGCAAATCTGATTAAAATGACAGTTGCTCCTCGTTTTCTTTATGTGTTCCTCCACATCCCGATTTTCATCAAGAAATCTTTTTTTTCTACACTCAATCAGATGATTAACTCATTTCTGTGGGGCAGTAAAAAGGCACGTATCAAAAGCTCAGCCCTTCAACTCCCCAAGTGTAAAGGTGGTCTAGCCTGGTCTGGGCGTGTAATATCGGTAAGATTCTCTTCTGAAAAACCACGGCGGCACAGGATAACCTGCTTCTCTGGGCACAGATGGAGCTGGCCTCTGCACGTCTCTCACTCTGGTCGGTGGTCTGCTCGCAGATACCCCCCTCAGCTAGAAAAATAATACAGAACCCAGTAGTCACAAACACTTTAAGGATCTGGAACCAGTTTAGGAAGCAGTTTGGCCTGCACTCTCCAACGGGTCTAGCCCCAGTATATAGAAACCACCTCTTTTTACCATCTTGCTCTGATCCAGTGTTCCAAATTTGGTCAGAAAAAGGACTATTAACCATCTACAATCTGTACGCTAATGGTGTTTTCTCCTCCTTTGCACAGCTGTCAACAAAATTTAACCTTCCACACACCCACCTGTTCCGCTTCTTCCAAATCAGGCACTTTGTTAAAAACCAGTTCCCACAGTTCCCTGGTCGCCCACCAGAAAACACAGTTAGACTCGTTTCTGTGTCTAGACGCTAGTCGTAAGGGTCTCATCTCAATCCTATACAATAACATACTCAGACTAAACCCAACTCACCTAGACTCCCTGAGAGCCGCTTGGGACCAGGACCTCGGGACCACTATGACAGATGAGCAATGGTGGCAGGCACTAGACCTTGTACACACTTCTTCTATATGTGCAAGACACAGTTTATTGCAGTGTAAGGTTTTACATAGAGTCCACTATACCAACGCTAGACTAGCTAGGATTTATCCAGACAGAACAGACTCATGTAACAGATGTAAACAGTCTCCAGCTGATTACATACATATGTTCTGGTCATGTCTGCGGCTTGCTGAATTCTGGACAAACATTTTTGATACATTAAGTACCGTCTCGGAGACAGTGATAGACCCTGTCCCTCTCACTGCCCTCCTTGGAATTGCCGAATCCCAACCTATGTTTCCTAAGGCCACAAACCAAGTTATTGCATTTACTACTCTACTTGCCCGAAGGCTCATACTTCTTAAATGGACCCACTCTTCCCCTCCCACTCACAATAGCTGGATTCAGCAGATACTACACTGCATCAAGCTTGAGAAAATTAGATACTCATTAAAGGGTTCTCTACAGACATTCCGTAAAACTTGGCAACCCCTCTTAGAACACATTGACACCTTAACTATCAATGAAGAAACTGACTAATCAGAGCTGACCCCCCCCCTCTTTTTTATTATTCATTATTCACTCTTTTCATGTTATCCTTATTTTATTCCTTTTAGTTTCCCATCTCTCTTCGTTTACCATGTTTTCTCTCAACTCTCTTTAGTTGGCCCCCCTTTTTTTTCTCCTCCTTCCCCTCTCCCTTGAAATTAATGTGTGTGTATGAATGTGACCCCAGGGGAACGGGCGGGATAGTGGGCGGGGGGGGGGACTGGAGTGGAGGGTGGGGAAGGGGGTTCATGGGATGGATGGTGGGGAGGAGGGTTCATGGGATGGGTGGTGGGGTGGGGGGGTTTCGAGAATTGGGTGGGCTTGCTTTGAGGGATGGGTTTTTGTATCACTAGCAGGACAATTATAACACTGTTGTCTTTATTGTTCCACTGCTAACACAATCATTCTTAATTCTACTGTATAACTGTATAAATGCATTTGCCTTCCTGTGTGAAAAGCAATAAAATTATTTTGAAAAAAAAAAAAGTTGGGTGAACACAAAAGCACATATTTCCAACATGAATCACTTTCATATCTCATTCTATAGATCAGATGCATATCCACTATATGGCCATGTGACCCAATTCTGAATGGCAAAACTGGAATTCCACAGATTCTATATCATTCTCCATGGTACTGATTCATCACCCTTCATGGGTGGGATTGATGTGTTGATAAGTGCTTTGGACCAGACGGTAAAAATGTGGAGGACAGCAGTGCTGAAAATAAATTTAAAGACTGAAACGCCACCGATTTGACTTTTAGTTGAGGAGATGGCCTTATTGAAGCTAAACTTGATGGCACATTGCAGTCAACCAGTGTGTGGGAAAACTGTATGGAAAATGGCTATGTATTCATATGTTTGCACATTCAAGTGTTTCAGGAATGGAGGCCTGTCTGCACTGAACTATAAAATACAGGTCACTTTCAAAAGTGAATTTGAAAGGTGAGTGATTTTAACCACAAACAACTGTAAATAGCACAGTGTAATCATGTAGTATACTCTCTTTATGAGTATTTGTCTCAGAGCAGCAAGCTAAAAACAAGCTCATGACTGATAAATACATATGTAGGCATATATATATACATACAAGCAGTGGATTCATTTATATGACACATACACGACATGGCCAAAAGTATGTGGACACCCAAACATCCAACCCCTGTGTGCTGTCAAGCATCCATTCCGAAACCATAGGCATTGATATGGGGTTGGTCCCCCATTTGCTGCTATAACAGTCTCCACTCTTTTGGTAAGGCTTTCCACTAGATTTTAGAACATGGTATGTGGGGATTCGTTCCTATTCAGCCACAAGTGGATTAGTGAGGTTGGGCACTGATGTTAGGTGAGAAGGCCTGGCTCACAGTTGGGGTTCCAGTTCATCCCAAAGGTGTTTGATGGGGTTGACATCAGGGCTCTGTGGAGGCCAGTCAAGTTCTTCCACATTAAACTTGGCAAACCATGTCTTTATGGACATCACTTTGTGCACGGGGGGCATTGCCATGCTAAAAGAGGAAAGGGCCTTCCTGAAACTGTTGCTACAAAGTTGGAAGCATTTTCCTGGCATCTGCCAAAGCCAGATTTGTCTGTCCAACTGCCAGATAGCAAAGCATGATTCATGGCTTCAGAGAACACAGTTCCTCTGCTCCAGAGTCCAATGTGCTTTGCACCACTCCAGCCAACAAATGGCATTGCATATGGTGATTTTAGGCTTATGTGCGGTTTGTTCAACCATGGAAACCCATTTCATGAAGCTTCCGACAAACAGTTCTTGTGCTGAAGTTGCTTCCAGAGGCAGTCGGGAACTTGATAGTGAGTGTTGCAATGAGTACTCGTTATGAGCTTCAGTATTCGGCGGTCCCGTTCCATGAGTTTGTGTGGCTTCTGTTTCACAGCTGAGCTGTTGTTGCTCCTAGATGTTTCCAATTCACAATAACAGCACTTACAGTGACTAGGGGCAACTCTAGCGGGGCAGAAATTTGATGAACTGACTTGCTGGAAAGGTGACATCCTATGACAGAGCCACATTTAAAATCACTGAGCTCATCAGTATGGCCCATTCTCCTGCCAATGTTTGGCTAGAGACTATGACTGTATGCTTGATTTTAGCTATCTATACTAGCAATGGATGTCGCTAAAATAGCCACTCATTGGAAGGGGTGTCTACATACTTTTGGCTATATAGTGTATATTCAACACAAACAATGGTGATGTCACAATAGATTATCCAGACCAGTTTCCAGGCAAACAGTGCCATCAAAGTGACCTGCTATAATACAGATCCCTTTGTGAAGTGGACTAACCTAATGACCAGCTTCCATGAATATCACTAGATAATGCAGTTGGGAAAGCAGCTAGCTTCACTTCTGGCTTTGAGGCGACAACCATGTCATCAAATTTATCAGCACCACATCAAAATGTAAACACATTTTTGAGAAATAGCGAAAACTGAGCCGTGATCTATCTGCATTATTAAATCTTAGACAAGAAATGCAAGGCAGCTGCACATTATTTGTAATATAACTGATGCATGGATTTAGGGATGTGCATGTACACGCATGCATACAAACATACACACTAATAGACTCCAAATTAAGACTCACCAGATTGCTGTTGGTGTTGTTGCTGTCTTCCTCCGGCATTGGCAAGTACACAGCCAGGGCCACACAGTTGGCAAAGATGGCCAATAGGATGATAATTTCAAAAGGTCTGGGATTGAATTATAGGAAACCCGGATGCAACCATGGAAGCTTTCATTCTAGTTCCACATTAGATATATTCAGTTGGGACTCAGTGCCTTGGCAGAATGTCACAGTAGGCCACAGTAAATGACTGGTGTCTTGATATTTATTTGCTGGTAAAATCAAAGCCTATAAAACTTACAGTAGGTAACAATAGTAGTTAACTTGTTTTAGTCCTCTTATAGTTCAAACCCCATCTTTGTTTTATTGTTTCATTGTAGACTTTTGCTAAAATTGCTCCCCTTCAAATGTCCTGTCTTGTAAACCCATAACCCAGGAAACACCTAGCGCTCCTCTACTGATTCTTATTGAAATCACAAGCAGAATATCTACTACCAGCCTTCAGACAATATATTTTTGATATGATAACGTTCAGTTGCCTCACTAGCACCACTTTTCCTTCCTAATCAATGTCAGTTAACTAAAACCGGTGGAAGTTATGTGCACATTTCTGAAAAGTTCATAGTCTTTCGTGGTTAGAATGATTTCTGCTCTGAAAAAAGAAGCACCGTGGTGCTTTTTAAATACTCCATTTCATTCTATGATTTGGAAAAATGGTGAGGAGAGCATTATGAAATCTGTAGTTGATTTCCAGAAGTAGAATTAACTTTTTTGTAAATGATCTGTTTGAACATCATGTTCTTTCCTGACTGGTTGAAAAGAAGCACAGTTATATCTGCTAGTTGCTTGATTTCCAAGTACCAGATGTTAGCAAAATTTGAAAGCTTTTTTTAGAGCTGAATTTGATATTTCAAAGGTTGTATAACAGGGGTCTCAAACTCAAATTACCTGGGGGCCACTTGACAGTTGGTCTTATGGAGGAGGGCCGGTGCAATAGGGATGAAGAAAAAAAAACTGTTCGACTAGATAACCTTCAAATCGTTTTTTATTATTTCATATAGTGTATGTAACAGTATGTATGGAAGGGAAAGAGCTCGAAAATTGTTCAAGAATTCGGATATCTTGGTGTTACATTGGACCCCACATTATCGTTTAAGAATCATGTAAAAAATATATCAACCACTATTAAATTCAATCTTTATAATTTTAGGCAAATTAGATCATCATTATCAGAAAATGCTGCTAAGATGTTTCTTCACTCGATGATTTTTTTTTCTCATATTGAATACTGTTTCACAAACTGGTAATTTCAAGCACAACAACACTCAAACCAGCAGTATCACTCTTTAAAAAAGCCATACAAATCTTCGACAGAAAGCCTTCTTCTTTTCACCATTTCAATATTCTAGAGAAACACAATCTTCTAAATTTCGAGAATTTTAAAACGTTCAAATATGCCTGCTCTGTATACAAGTCACTACATGGTCTTGCCCTACCTCCGCTAAATGAATACATTAAAATAAGAACAGACAGTACAAGGGCCTCCACTAGAGGGGATTGTGCGGTACCCTTCAGACGCACCACTTTCAGTCAAAACAGTGTTATCAGTTAAAGGCACTAAGATCTGGAATAACACACCTTCTGCAATAAGGGAATGCCCCACATTACCCACTTTTAAAGCCCATTTTAAAAAATGGCTCAAATTACACCAAGTTTGTGATCATTTTTAATCAGTGCAAGCTCAGTTCAGCTTTGTCCTTCTAATTATTTCAGTCACTTGTGTGTTATGTGTTTCATGGTATTATGTTGTATTGTATGGTATTGTATTGTATTGTGGTGTATGATTTTGTGGGATGTATGATGTTGTATGTATTGTTGTGTATTTTAGTGTTATTACATTGTGTTGTGGTGTACCACATCTGTTTTTATTTCTTGCTTTGACCTGTCTAGGGACAACGGATGTAAATTAGCAGTATTGCTACAATCCGGCATGTTTACATGTGCATCTGTGATACCAATGTTCATTAATATGCACTGTCCCTATTCAAATAAACAAATAAATAAAAATGTAGCCTGGCCTAGGCCTCCATATTTAGCCTACTTCTTGCCAGAAACATGACACTTCTGCTGACAGGGTGAAGCCCATTTGCTTTCAGGGATAGGGCAGTGGACACCCTGAGGACAGCATGGATATGTTCATTGGTCAGCCTGGACCTACAGTGGCTTGCAAAAGTATTCATACCCCTTGAACTTTTCCACATTTTGTCATGTTACGACCACAAACATAAATACATTTTATTGGAATTTTATGTGAAAGACCAACACAAAGTGGCACACAATTGTGAAGTACAAAGAAAATTATTCATGATTTCAAAATTTTTTTACAAATAAAAAAAAATGAAAAGTGCGGTGTGCAAAGGTATTCAGCCCCCTTTTCTCTGAGTGCAACCAATTGCCTTCAGAAGTTGCCTGATGATTGCTGAATGATCGAATGTTGACCTAATGACTAAATAGAGTCAACCTGTGGGTAATCTAATCTCAGTACAAATACAGTTGTTCTGTGACGGCCTCAGAGGTTTGTTAAGAGAATATTGGGGAGCAAACAGCATCATGAAGTCCAAGGAACACACCAGACAGGTCAGGGATAAAGTTGTGGAGAGGTTTAAAGCAGGGTTAGGCTATAAAAAGATTTCCCAAGCTTTGAACATCTCACGGAGCACTGTTCAATCCATCATCCGGAAATGGAAAGAGTATGGCACAACTGCAAACCTACCAAGACACGGCCGTCCACCTAAACTTACAGGCCGAACAAGGAGAGCACTGATCAGAGATGCAGCCAAGAGGCCCATGGTGACTCTGGACGAACTGCAGAGATCCACAGCTCAGGTGGGGGAATCTGTCCACAGGACAACTATTGGTCATGCACTGCACAAATCTGGCCTTTATGGAAGAGTGGCAAGAAGAAAGCCATTGTTAAAAGAAAACCATAAGAAGTCCCGTTTGCAGTTTGCCAGAAGCCATGTGGGGGGACACAGCAAACATGTGGAAGAAGGTGCTCTGGTCAGATGAGACCAAAATTCAACTTTTTGGCCTAAATTCAAAACGCTATGTGTGGCGGAAAACTAACACTGCACGTCACTCTGAACACACCATCATCCCCACTGTCAAACATGGTGGTGGCAGCATCATGCTCTGGGGGTGCTTATCTTCAGCAGGGACAGGGAAGATGGTCAGAGTTGATGGGAAGATGGATGGAGCCAAATACAGGGCAATCTTGGAAGAAAACCTGTTGGAGTCTGCAAAAGACTTGAGACTGGGGCGGAGGTTCACCTTCCAGCAGGACAACGACTCTAAACATAAAGCCCGGGCTACAATGGAATGGTTTAAAACAAAACATATTCATGTGTTAGAATGGCCCAGTCAAAGTCCAGACCTAAATCCAATTGAGAATCTGTGGCAGGATCTGAAAACTGCCGTTCACAAACGCTCTCCATCTAATCTGACTGAGCTTGAGCTGTTTTGCAATGAAGAATGGGCAAAAAATTCAGTCTCTAGATGTGCAAAGCTGGTAGAGACATACCCCAAAAGACTTGCAGCTGTAATTGCAGCAAAAGGCAGTTCCAAAAAGTATTGACTCAGGGGAGCTTAATACTTTTGCACACCGCACTTTTCAGTTTTTTATAACAAAACCGGTAAGGCACCCCTTGCGGTAAAAAAAATAATTAAATCATGTATAATTTTCTTTGTACTTCACAATTGTGGGCCACTTTGTGTTGGTCTTTCACATAAAATTCCAATAAAATATATTAATGTTTGTGGTCAAAACGTGACAAAATGTGGAAAAGTTCAAGGGGTATGAATACTTTTGCAAGCCACTGTATGCTTTCATTTATTAACGTTCATAGTTGAGAAGTTTCTCACACAGATAAGTGCTGCCGAAAAGACACATGATCTGTCTGAACAGTTTGGACAATTGTGAGAATGTTTTGGGAAGCTCTCTGAGAAACTGTCCAAGTATATCCTGCTTTCTTTGTGCCTCTCTGAACTTTGCCTTGAGCTCAGTGTTGCACTGCAAGTTTATTAGCTCCTTTTGAAATGTGCTTGGAGCACTGTCCACATCAAAGGAGAAGGGGTCTGCAAGTAACTGGAAAGTGGTGCTGTGAGTCTTAACACCAGAAAAGCGATGCTCAAACTCCTGCTACAGATTGTCATTAGTCACATACTCATCAGCACTGACTCTGGCACCATCATCAATAATTGACTGGCATGCTGGGAAGTGGACAAATCTTTTCTATGTGAGCTGTGTTTTCTATAATCTGAGTTTCACAGAGAAGGTTTTCACACTATCAAATGCAACAGTGACAGGTTGGTCTGGCCCCTGCAGTTTTAAATTAAGAGTGATAAGTGTTTGTGTGATATTAAATAAGAAAGCTAAATCCAAGAGCCATCAACCTCAGGAACATGTAACCTTTTTCTTCTTTCATGAATTCTCTGATCGCCTTCCTCAACTCCAAAAACCTTTTCAGGACGCTGCCCCTGCTCAACCAGAGCACTTCTGTGAAGTACAACACATCTCCATATGTTGCATCTATTTCCTCCAGAAACCCACAGAACTGACGGTGTTGTAAACCTCTTGATCTGATGCAATTAATGCACTTCACCACAACAGTCAAAATACTGTCAAATTTCAAGCATTTGCTGCAGAGTGCCTGCTGGTGAATGATGCAGTGCAATGCCACTGCGGGATCTACAGTCTCTTCCTGCATCTTTCTTTGAATCAGTGCTACAAGCCCATTTTTTCTTCCCATTATTGTCCATCAGTGGTGATTCCAGCCAGTTTATTCCAGGTAGACCAGCACCCTCAATTGCATTGCACGGCACCTGAAATATATCTTTGGCTGTAGTCTTTCCCTGCACTGGACATGAAGTTAGCAGTTCTGTTAACTCAAAACCGTCATTGATACCCCTTACAAATATAGCGAGCTGAGCATTGTCTTTTACATCTGTGCTTTCATGAAGTTCAAATAGTGCATGAAATCCTTTGCTTTAGTGCAAAACTGTCTGGCAATGTTGCCTGACAACTCACTGATCCGTTCTGCCATTTTATTTAGGCTGAGACTGACGTTTCTGAAGAAAGATGCCTTTTGGCAAATGATATTCACTACCTGCAGCATGCAGGCTCTCAGAAACTGTCCCTCCATAAATGGCTTGCCAGCCTTCGCTACTGTCTCGCTTATCACATATCCAAAGCGACTTACAATAAGTGTATTTAATGTAGGAAATCAGGAAAGAGATTTTTTTTAAAAATGAGTGAATACAATAAGTGCTAAGAACAAGTAACAGGGTAGTAGTTCTTGAAGAGGTGAGTTTTCAACCTGCGCCAAAAGATGGGCAGCAACTCTGCTGTCCTGACATCAGTGAGGAGATCATTCCACCACTGTGGGCCCAGGACAGAAAAGAGCCGTGACCAAGTCGATCGGCAGCAGGGGCCTCTGAGCGACGGGGCAACCAGGCATCCCGAGGCAGCAGAGCGAAGTGGTCGGGCAGGGGTGTAGGGCTTGACCATGGCCTGGAGATAGGAAGGAGCTGTTCCTTTCACTGCCCTGTAGGCTAGCACCAGAGTCTTAAACTGGATGCGTGCAGCTACTGGGAGCCAGTGTAGGGACATGAGAAGAGGAGTTGTGTGGGAGAACTTAGGGCGGTTGAACTCCAGACGAGCTGCAGCTTTCTGAACAAGCTCCAGAGGTCTGATGGCCGACGCCGGGGCGCCAGCAAGGAGGGAGTTGCCGGAGTCCAGCCGGGAGAGGACCAGAGCCTGGATGAGCACCTGTGCCGTCTCGTCGGTGAGGGATGGGCGAATCCTCCTGATGTTATAGAGGAGAAATCTGCGGGAGCGAGCAACCGATGCAACGTTTTCAGCAAACGACAGTTGGTCGTCCAGGATCTCACTCAGATTCCTCACAGTCCGAGTTGGCGTCACCATGGTGTTGTCAATGGTTATGGCCAGGTCTCGGTGCGGGCAACCTTTCCCTAGGAGGAACATCAGCTCTGTCTTGTCCAGATTGAGCTTCAGGTGGTGTGTCGCCATCCACTCCGAGATGTCAGTCAAGCACGCAGCAATGTGTGTCTCTACTTGTGTGTCAGAGGGAGGGAAGGGCAAGATCAGCTGGGTGTCATCGGCATAACAATGGTAAGAGAAGTCATGCGAGCGAATAACAGAACCCAGGGATGTCGTGTACAGGGAGAAAAGGAGAGGACCCAGAACCGAACCCTGTGGAGCGTCTGTAGTCAGTCTGCAAGGCTCCGACACAGATCCCCTCCATGTCACCTGGTAGGAGCGACCCGTCAGGTAGGATGCAAACATTGAAAGTGCAGAGCCCGTGAAACCCAGCCCCTCGAGGGTAGAGAGGAGGATATGGTGGTTCACTGTGTTGAATGTAGCTGACAGGTCCAGGAGTATCAGGACAGAGGAGAGAGAGTTTGCTCTCGCAGAGTGCAGTGATTGTGTCACTGCAAGGAGGGCCGTCTCTGTCGAGTGACCCACCCTGAACCCAGACGGGTGGGGGTCCAGGAGGTTGTTCTGGTGGAAGTACAAAGAAAGTTGGTTAAAGACAGCACGTTCGAAAGTTTTGGATAGAAAGGGTAGAAGTGAAACCAGTCTGTAGTTTTTGACGTCAGAAGGGTTAAGTGATGGTTTCTTGAGAAGGGTGGTGACTCTAGCAGTCTTGAAGATAGATGGAATGCATCCTGCCAGGAGCGAGGTGTTGATGAGGTGGGTTAGAAAGGGAAGGAGTTCAGGTGCTATAGACTGAAGAAGAGGGGAGGGGACCGGGTCAAGGGAGCATGTGGTGGGGCGACTGGCTGTGATGAGGTTGAGGACCTCATCGGGGGAGAGGGGAGCGAGGTGGGATAGGGTGGGAGGTGGAGAGGTGAGGGAGGGTGCAAAGAGTGGGATAGTGCAAGCAGCACTAACCGGGTGGTGAGAAAAGGAGGCTCTGATGTTGTTTACCATCTTGTCAAAGAAGTTAGCGGTCATTAGGGAGAAGGGAGGAAGTAGGAGGAGGAGGTGGGGGTTGAAGAAGTGTAGAGAAGGTTTCAAAGAGTTTCTTAGGATTAGAGGCAGAGGATAGGATTTTAGAGCGATAGAAGGCAGCCTTAGCATCAGAAAGGGAGGAGGAGAAAGTAGAAAGAAGAGATTGGAAGTTAAGAAGGTCCTCTGTGAGTTTGTCTTTTCTCCAATTGCGCTCTGCCACTCTTAGGCTCCGTCTGTCAGTACATACTGAATCGGACAGCCAAGTGGCAGGTGGAGTTGGGCGTGCAGTCCTGGAGTTGAGGGGACAGATTGTCCAGAGAAGAATAGAGGGTAGAGAGAAGAAGATCATTAGCAGTGTCAGGGGGTCGGAGAGTAAAAGATTCAGGTGTAGGGAGGATAGAGGTAACAGAAGAAGAAAGATCAGTGGCGGAGAGAGAGCGGAGGTGTCTACGGGTGGAAACCATGTGGGTAGGGGGATGAGCTGAGGGGGATGAAGAGAGTAGGACATGAAATAGTGGTCAGAGAGCTGGAGGGGAGTAACAGAGAGATTGGAAATGGGACAGTGTCTAGTAAAGATAAGGTCCAGCTGGTTGCCGGCCTTGTGAGTAGGAGGAGAGGGTGAGAGGTGAAGGTCAAATGAGGAGAGGAAAGAGAGAAGAGGATCTAGCTTGTTAGTGTGGATGTTGAAGTCACCGAGAAGGATAAGTGCAGAGTCATCAACAGGGAAGTGCGAGACAAGTGTGTCAAGCTCCTCCAGAAATTCACCAAGGGGGCCTGGTGGGTGGTACACAACCACGATGGTGAGTTTGACTGGATAAGAGACAGTAACAGCATAAAATTCAAAAGAGGGCGGAGAAAATTGTGGAATGGAAACAAGAGAGTATTTCCATTTCAGGGAGTTTAGCAGGCCTATACCACCACCTCGCTTCCCAGCTCTGGGAGTGTGAGAAAAAGAGTACGCATCAGACAGAGCTGCGGGTGTGGTAGTGTTTTCTGGCATGCTCCAGGTCTCAGTTAGAGCAAGAAAATTGAGGGAGAGCAAGGATGCGTAGCCTGAGATAAACTTGGCTTTCGGCACCGCAGACTGGCAATTCCAGAGCCCTCCCATCACCACTTGCTCAACGTCAGTGGAGAGAGTGGGATAGATGAGATTGGTAGGGTTGCAGCACCTAGGAGTGACTCAATGTCTATGCCAGCCCCAGGAAGAGGAAAGGACAGGAATGCGAAGGAAACACATAGTCTATACTAGGTAAACAAAATACAGATGACTGACCGGATCTTAAAAGAGCAGTCCTTGCTTGATGAAGTCTTGGCTTGAAAAAGTCGCACTTGTCTTTGTTCACTCTAGCCTTCGTTCAACCTAGACCTGTTTTCCTGACGCTTGTTTGCCCGATGCGACGCTTGGAAGCTAATGCTTCCAAGTAGCAGCAGTAATTTAAAGAACACTAATTACTAATTATCTGCCAGGAGTGCAGGCCACACCCTGGCCACTAAACACCCAATTGGCCAAAGAGGTACACTGAAAATAGGCATATTTCCCAGAAACTGGTCACTTATGTAAAACTCTATCAAACCTCACACAATACAATTAAAACTACAAACAGCAAGTCACCAAGGAATATATTTATAAGCTAAAAGGATAACTAAGTCAAAACAGCTAGGCAACAAGAAATATTTAAGGACACACTAGGTGAAAAACAGCTACAGCCAAAATAAGACAGCTACAGCAAGTAAAAGATCCCACTGGTTCCCACTAGGAACCAGCAGCAGATCTATGGAGAAAAGGACTAATACTCAAGCAGCTGGAATAAGACTAATAGCAACTTGTTAAGCAAGAAAGATGATACTTACTCTGTGCTAGATGAACCAGCAATTCAGAATTACTCCAGAAGTTAAAATGCACACTGCGCATCAGTCTTGTTTGGCTTTGTGAAAAAAGTTCTGACAAGACAGACGTTTTTGTGTGCTGCCTTTCTCTCCTCGCCTTTGAACCAGTCATCCTCCTTTGCATGTTCAGTAGTGTAATGTCACTTCAGATTGAAATCCTTCAAGACGGCAACTTTTTCCTTGCAAATTAAACAGATTGTGGGTGCGTTAAATTCAGTGAAGAAGTAGTCGTGTGTCCATTTCTCTTGGAACTGTCAGGGCTCCTGGTCAGCTTTTGTTTTGGCTTGTGAAAGTGACATCTTTACAAAACATCTGTAAGCAGTGACAACAATTTATGTTAGCAAGGCTGAGGTCCAGAACAATCTCCAATCTCTCTCTGGCTGAAAACCTAGAATACATTGAGCTTATCGTGAGCACAGATGATTCCATTGATAGGAAATGGTGTTCCGTGAGCTCCAGACTCTACAAGGCAGCATCCCAATACATCGGTTACAAGAGCAGAAAGCACCAGGACTGGTTCAATGACAACACAGGCACAATAACTACCATACTCAAAGGCACGCATAAAGCACACAGTGCTGACCTCAACAATCCCACATCAGCTACACTCCGGCAACAATGGCAAGCATCCAGGAGAGAGGTGCAGTCAAAATTGCGTGCCCTGCAGAATGAGTGGTGGATATCAAAGACAAATTAAATACAAACCCATGCCGATAGAAATGATATCCACAACTTTTATGATGCAGTGAAAACCATCTACGGCCCAAAAAACTGCTCTGTCTCCCCCCTGAAGTCTGATGATGGTGCCACCCTCATAAAGGATCAGAAACTCATCACAAAAAGATGGGCAGAACATTTTGAGAATCTTTTGAACCAGCACTCCCCAACAGATCCCTCAATCTTGGATGAACTACCTGTCCGCCCCACCATCCAAGACCTTGACCTTCCACCAACCTTTGAAGAGGTTTATTGTGCAGTTAAGTCGCTGAAAAATAACAAGACCCCTGACCCTGACAGTATCCCTGCAGAGATTTTTAAACAGGGAGGCTACCTCTGCACCCGTGCACTTTCCCTGTTCATCTCACACGTATGGAAAAATGAAACTGTCCCTCAGCAGTGGAGGGATGCTAACATCATCTCCATATAAAGGCAAAGGAGACAAGTCCCTCTGTGGCAACAGCCGTGGCATTTCACTACTGGCTGTTGCTGGAAAAGTCCTGGCCAAACTCATGCTACACAGGCTGGTAAAACACATCTCAGAGGAGCTGTTGCCTGAGTCACAGTGTGGGTTAAGGAGGAATAGGAGTACTGTGGACATGGTGTTCACAGCACGGCAACTCCAGGAGAAGTGTAGGGAGCAACACCAGGACCTCTTCATAGCCTTCATCGACCTGTCAAAGGCTTTCGACACAGTCAACAGGGACATCCTATGGAACATCCTCCTGAAGTTTGGCTGCCCAAGAAAGTTTGTCAACATCCTTCAAAGATTTCATGTGGGGATGATGACACATGTGACCATTGGAGGCCAGGAATCCGAGCCCTTCAGGGTGTGCACCGGGGTACGTCAGGGGTGCATCCTTGCTCCAGTTCTCTTTAACATATTACTCCTGTATGTGACATTGCTGCTCCACAAGGAAATCAGGAAGGACAGTGGGGTTACTGTGGAGGTCAGACTAGATAACATCCGTAGGCTCCAAGCGGTCACAAAAATGACATCTGAGCACATCATCGAGTTACAGTACGCAGATGACTGTGCAGTTGTGGCCCACACATCCGAGGCACTACAAGCTACCCTTGCAGCTGCTGCAAGGGCGTATGGTAGGCTGGGGCTCTCTATAAATGTGGCAAAGACTGAAGTAGTATGCCAGTGGGCATCTACTCCTCCATCTCATTTACCAACCTTCATCATCTCCGACAAACCACTCGTAACAGCGGAATCCTTCAAATACCTGGGCAGCTTCCTCTCTGATGGCTGCAGCATTGACAGGGAGATACAAAACCGGATTAAATAAGCGTCATCCTCTTTTGGCAGGCTTAGGAGAAGGGTCTTTCAAAACAAAGACCTCAACCTCCACACCAAAATATCTGTCTACTTGGCAGTTGTCATCACGACTCTCCTCTACAGCTGTGAGGCGTGGACCCTGTACAGCCACCACCTCAGCATGCTTGAGGCCTTCCACATCAGATGCTTACAATGCATCCTGAGGAGAACCTGGCGTGACCGAGTGCCCCATACTGAAATACTCCACAAGACCAACTGCATCAGCATGGAGGCTACCGCCACCCAGCACCAACTTCGCTGGCTCGGTCAGGTCGATCAGGATGCCAAAGGAGCGCTTACCGCATAAAGTGCTGTATGGCCAGCAACATCTTGGCCGCCGCTTGGCAAGGGGCCAGATAAACGGTACAAAGACCAGCTGAAGACCATCATAAAAAAGTGCGGCCTGAACCCGAGCCAGCTGGAGGACACTGCCGCCCAACGCTCCATCTGGTGGCAGCTCTGTCAAAAGGGGTGCAAAAGCTCGAGAAGGACCGAAGTGATCGACGGACCAGGAGGCGTCTGAAGAGACATGAAGCCAGTACCACACCTACACCCCCAGTCAGTGATCTCACCTGTTCTGTCTGTGGCAGACAGTGTGGATTGTGGATTGGGCTTTACAGCCATAAGAAGACTCACAAGTGACAGAGGCAGGATTGTCATCATCGGACACGACGGACAGCCTTAAGTGTGTGTGTGTGTGTGTGTGTGTGTGTGTGTGTGTGAGAGAGAGAGAGAGAGAGAGAGAGAGAGAGAGAGAGAGGGAGAGGGAGAGAGACCAAACAATGAATTGAAGAACATCCATTATCCAAACCGCTTATCCTGCTCTCAGGGTCACGGGGATGCTGGAGCCTATCCCAGCAGTCATTGGGCAGCAGGCGGAAACACACCTGAACAGGCTGCCAGGCCATCACAGGGCCATCTCTCATCAATCTCATCTGAAGAACAGTGCTCGGTAAATTAACCAAGACAGAAAATGACCCGCCACGCAGCACAGGCTGCGAAGCACCCAACCCAAAGGCAAGTAAAAGAACTTGGAAAATGTAAATACAAATACAGCTGCTCTATCTACCTGGTGGCAGACCTTCCCCCAGCCTAATCCTCAACCTATGTACTGTCCTTCTGTCCATCCACACCCACACCTGTCTGAGCTGGCCACTAGCCTGCTGCAGCTCATGAAGCCAGGACAGGTCAGAGGTCACAGTATTTCAGTGTAGCGGGTATGATGTGTGGTATGTGTTTATCACATACACCGCCTCATGTCTAATGTAGGAATACTTGATGAAATAAACTGATTTCTCTCTCTGAGAAAATATCTCAGTTTCCACATACGTATGTTCCTTCATACCCAGAAAGTGAAGTTCTGTTGAAGTAATTTTGTCCTCCTCTTGTGATGTACGTCAAACAATTACTGTGTGAATTCAAACAAGCATTCTATTGTTAAATAGACACTTGCTTTTCCTTTTTGGGGTTTTTTTCCCCCTTTTTGTCCCCAGTTGTACTTGGCCAATTACCCCACTCTTCCTAGCCGTGCCAGTTGCTGCTCCACCTCCTCTGCTGATCCGGGGAGAGCTGCAGACTACCACATGCCTCCTCCATTACATGTGGAGTTGCCAGCCGCTTCTTTTCACCTGACAGTGAGGAGTTTCACCAGGGGGACATAGCACGTGGCAGGATCACGCCAGTTCCCCCTCTCCCCTGAACAGGCGCCCCAACCGACCAGAGGAGGCGCTAGTGCAGCGATCAGGACACATACATCCGGCTTCCCACCCGCAGACACGGCCAATTAATTGTGCCTGTAGGGACGCCCAACCAAGCCGAAGGTAACACTGGGATTTGAACCAGCGATCCCCGTGTTGGTAGACAACGGAATACACCGCTATGCTACCCGGCCACCTGAAACTTGCTTTTCCAACAACAAGCCATAAAATCAATTTAAGTCTTTCTGCCCTTTATGTACTACTACTACTACTTTCGGCTCCTCCCGTTAGGGGGCGCCACAGCAGATCATCCATTTCCATCTCTTCCTGTCTTCTGCATCTTCCTCTGTCACACCAGCCACCTGTATGTCCTCCCTGACCACATCCATAAACCTCCTCTTTGGCCTTCCTCTTCTCCTCTTCCCTGGCAGCTCCATATTCAGCATCCTTCTCCCAATATACCCAGCATCTCTCCTCCACACATGTCCAAACCATCTCAATCGTGCCTCTCTTGCTTTGTCTCCAAACTGTCCAACCTGAGCTGTCCCTCTAATATACTCATTCCTAATCCTGTCCTTCTTCATCACTCCCAATAAAAATCTTATCATCTTCATCTCTGCCACCTCCAGCTCCACCTCCTGTCTTTTCATCGGTGCCACTGTCTCCAAACCATAGAACATAGCTGGTCTCACTGCCATTTTGTAAACCTTCCCTTCAACTCTTGCTGGTACCCTTCTGTCACAAATCACTCCTGACACTCTTCTCCACCCACTCCACCCTGCCTGCACTCTCTTCTTTGCCTCTCTTCTGCACTGCCCTTTATAATCAACCATATTATACCTTGTCATCCCTGCTGCCCATTATATACATCACGTTTAACAGGGTGGGAACGGGGGAGTTTTTCAACTATCTCAACAGTGAGATGAAAAACAAATCATGAAGATAATGTTGCCTGTTTCCATTCATTGGTATTCATAAATGCTTCATGAATTCCTGCACGTTAACCCAATGTGATCTGTCCTGGCTCCAGTACAACACTCAGCAATGGGTCTGATGCCAACAGAGTTGGTGTGTCTCTCCATACACTTCCAACAATTTAACCAGTCAAATTCATTAATACATCACCAGGGGAAAAATCATTGTAAGACCTGAAATTCCTGCCACCGCATGAAGGTCAAAGCTGCACATGTTGAGTCAGCA
The DNA here is from genome assembly GCA_022114975.2 of Lampris megalopsis. NCBI lineage: Eukaryota > Metazoa > Chordata > Actinopteri > Lampriformes > Lampridae > Lampris > Lampris megalopsis. The sequence continues at coordinate 3,929,611 of JAJHIY020000431.1, forward strand.
TTCTGCGGAGCTTTGCATGTCTGTATTTAGCAGATGACATTCAGACACAGCTGTTCCTTTCACAGAATCATGCTCCCCACAAAGCCATGTTTTGAAGGTCAGAGCATTGGATTACGTGAAGCATGCCGTCACTACTTGCAGCCTGTTCCTGGGCTGGGGAGGACACACTGGAAAAGTATTTAGTACCTCAACACGATCTTACATGGAATCGGTACTCACAAGAGTAGCCCAACATATTCACATTACATTTAAACATAACTTCACAAGGCATGTGTGACTTGGGCTGTATCATAACAGCTTATGGTGATCAGCACCCACTGCAGGTACCCCACCCTTATAAACACTACACTCACTGCAGGTACCCCACCCTTATAAACACTACACTCACTGAAGGTACCCCAGCGTTATAAACACTACAAACACTGCAGTTACCCCACCCTTATTAACACTACACTCACTGCAGGTACCCCACCCTTGTAAACACTACACTCACTGCAGGTACCCCACCCTTATAAACACTACACTCACTGCAGGTACCCCACCCTTATAAACACTACACTCACTGCAGGTACCCCAACCTTATAAACACTACACTCACTGCAGGTACCCCACCCTTATAAACACTACACTCACTGCAGGTACCCCACCCTTATAAACACTACACTCACTGCAGGTACCCCACCCTTATAAACACTACACTCACTGCAGGTACCCCACCCTTATAAACAATACAGTGACTGCAGGTGTCCCCACCCTTATAAACAATACAATGACTGCAGGTACCCCCACCCTTATAAACACTACACTCACTGCAGGTACCCCACCCTTATAAACACTACAGTGACTGCAGGTACCCCACACTTATAAACACTACACGGACTGCAGGTACCCCACCCTTATAAACACTACAGTGACTGCAGGTGTCTCCACCCTTATAAACAATACAGTAACTGCAGGTACCCACCCTTATAAACAATACAGTGACTGCAGGTGTCCCCACCCTTATAAACACTACAGTGACTGCAGGTACCCCCACCTTTATAAACACTACAGTGACTGCAGGTACCCCACCCTTATAAACAATACAGTGACTGCAGGTGTCCACACCCTTATAAACAATACAATGACTGCAGGTACCCCCACCCTTATAAACACTACAGTGACTGCAGGTACCCCACCCTTATAAACACTACAGTGACTGCAGTAACCCCACCCTTATAAACAATACAGTAACTGCAGGTACCCCACCCTGATAAACAATAAAGTGACTGCAGGTGTCACCACCCTTATAAACACTACAGTGACTGCAGGTACCCCACCCTTATAAACACTACAGTGACTGCAGTAACCCCACCCTTATAAACAATACAGTGAGTGCAGGTGTCACACCCACCCTTATAAACACTACAGTGACTGCAGTTACCCCACCCTTATAAACAATAGAGTGAGTGCAGGTGTCACACCCACCCTTATAAACAACACACTGACTGCGGGTGTCCCCACCCTTATAAACAATACAGTGACTGCAGGTGTCCCCACCCTTATAAACACTACAGTGACTGCAGGTGTCCCCACCTTATAAACACTACAGTGACTGCAGGTGTCCCACCCTTATAAACAATACAGTGACTGCAGGTGTCCCCACCCTTATAAACAATACATTGACTGCAGGTGTCCCCACCCTTATAAACAATGCAGTGACTGCACGTGTCCCCACCCTTATAAACAATACATTGACTGCAGGTGTCCCCACCCTTATGAACAATACAGTGACTGCAGGTGTCCCCACCCTTATAAACAATACATTGACTGCAGGTTTCCCCACCCTTATAAACACTACAGTAACTGCAGGTACCCCACCCTTATAAACAATACAGTGACTGCAGGTGTCACCACCCTTATAAACACTACAGTGACTGCAGGTACCCCACCCTTATAAACACTACAGTGACTGCAGTAACCCCACCCTTATAAACAATACAGTGACTGCAGGTGTCCCCACCCTTATAAACACTACAGTGACAGGCAGTTACCCCACCCTTATAAACAATACAGTGAGTGCAGATGTCACACCCACCGTTATAAACAATACATTGACTGCAGGTTTCCCCACCCTTATAAACACTGCAGTGACTGCAGTAACCCCACCCTTATAAACATTACAGTGAGTGCAGGTGTCACACCCACACTTATAAACAATACATTGACTGCAGGTGTCCCCACCCTTATAAACAATACAGTGACTGCAGGTGTCCCCACCCTTATAAACAATACAGTGACTGCACGTACCCCACCCTTATAAACAATACAGTGACTGCAGGTGTCCCCACCCTTATAAACACTACAGTGACTGCAGTTACCCCACCCTTATAAACAATACAGTGAGTGCAGATGTCACACCCACCCTTATAAACAATACATTGACTGCAGGTTTCCCCACCCTTATAAACAATACAGTGACTGCAGGTGTCCCCACCCTTATAAACACTACAGTGACTGCAGGTGTCCCCACCCTTATAAACACTACAGTGACTGCAGGTGTCCCACCCTTATAAACAATACAGTTACTGCAGGAGTCCCCACCCTTATAAACAATACATTGACTGCAGGTGTCCCCACCCTTATAAACAATACAGTGACTGCACGTGTCCCCACCCTTATAAACAATACATTGACTGCAGGTGTCCCCACCCTTATGAACAATACAGTGACTGCAGGTGTCCCCACCCTTATAAACAATACATTGACTGCAGGTTTCCCCACCCTTATAAACACTACAGTAACTGCAGGTACCCCACCCTTATAAACAATACAGTGACTGCAGGTGTCCCCACCCTTATAAACACTACAGTGACTGAAGGTGTCCCCACCCTTATAAACACTACAGTGACTGCAGGTGTCCCCGCCCTTATGAACAATACAGTGAGTGCAGGTGTCACACCCACTCTTATAAACAATACACTGACTGCAGTAACCCCACCCTTATAAACAATACAGTGACTGCAGGTGTCCCCACCCTTATAAACAATACAGTGACAGGCAGTTACCCCACCCTTATAAACAATACAGTGAGTGCAGATGTCACACCCACCCTTATAAACAATACATTGACTGCAGGTTTCCCCACCCTTATAAACACTACAGTAACTGCAGTAACCCCACCCTTATAAACAATACAGTGAGTGCAGGTACCCCACCCTTATAAACAATACAGTGACTGCAGGTGTCCCCACCCTTATAAACACTACAGTGACTGCAGTTACCCCACCCTTATAAACAATACAGTGAGTGCAGATGTCACACCCACCCTTATAAACAATACATTGACTGCAGGTTTCCCCACCCTTATAAACAATACATTGACTGCAGGTGTCTCCACCCTTATGAACACTACAGTGACTGCAGTTACCCCACCCTTATAAACAATAGAGTGAGTGCAGGTGTCACACCCACCCTTATAAACAATACACTGACTGCCGGTGTCCCCACCCTTATAAACACTACAGTGACTGCAGGTGTCCCCACCCTTATAAACAATACAGTTACTGCAGGTGTCCTCACCCTTATAAACAATACAGTGACTGCAGGTGTCCACACCCTTATAAACACTACAGTGACTGCAGGTGTCACACCCACCCTTCTAAACAATACACTGACTGCAGGTGTCCCCACCCTTATAAACACTACAGTGACTGCAGGTGTCCCCACCCTTATAAACAATACAGTGACTGCAGGTACCCCACCCTTATAAACAGTAAAGTGACTGCAGGTGTCTCCACCCTTATAAACGATACAGTGACTGCAGGTACCCCACCCTTATAAACACTACATTGACTGAAGGTACTCCACCCTTATAAACACTACAGTGACTGCATGGGTCCCCACCCTTACAAACAATACAGTGACTGCAGGTGTCCCCACCCTTATAAACAATACAGTGACTGCAGGTACCCCACCCTTATAAACAGTAAAGTGACTGCAGGTGTCTCCACCCTTATAAACGATACAGTGACTGTAGGTACCCCACCCTTATAAACACTAAATTGACTGCAGGTACCCCACCCTTATAAACACTACAGTGACTGCATGGGTCCCCACCCTTACAAACAATACAGTGACTCCAGCTGTCCCCACCCTTATAAACAATACAGTAACTGCAGGTACCCCACCCTTATAAACACTACAGTGGCTGCAGGTGTCCCCACCCTTATAAACAATACAGTGACTGCAGGTTTCCCCACCCTTATAAACAATACAGTGATTGCAGGTGTCTCCACCCTTATAAACAATACAGTGACTGAAGGTGTCACACCCACCCTTATAAACAATACAGTGACTGCAGGTGTCCCCACCCTTATAAACACTACAGTGACTCCAGCTGTCCCCACCCTTATAAACAATACAGTGACTGCAGGTGTCCCCACCCTTATAAACAGTACAGTGACTGCAGGTGTCCTACCGTTATAAACAATACATTGACTGCAGGTGTCCCCACCCTTATGAACAATACAGTGACTGCAGGTGTCCCCACCTTTATAAACAATACATTGACTGCAGGTTTCCCCACCCTTATAAACACTACAGTGACTGCAGGTGTCCCCACCCTTCTAAACAAAACAGTGACTGCAGGTGTCCCCACCCTTATAAACACTACAGTGACTGCAGGTGTCCCCGCCCTTATGAACAATACAGTGACTGCAGGTACCCCCACCCTTATAAACACTACAGTAACTGCAGGTACCCCACCCTTATAAACAATACAGTGACTGCAGGTGTCACCACCCTTATAAACACTACAGTGACTGCAGGTACCCCGCCCTTATAAAGACTACAGTGACTGCAGTAACCCCACCCTTATAAACAATACAGTGAGTGCAGGTGTCACACCCACCCTTATAAACAATACACTGACAGCAGGTGTCCCCACCCTTATAAACAATACAGTGACTGCAGGTGTCCCCACCCTTATAAACAATACAGTGACTGCAGGTACTTCACCCTTATAAACAATACAGTGACTGCAGGTGTCCCCTTCCTTATAAACACTACAGTGACTGCAGTTACCCCACCCTTATAAACAATACAGTGAGTGCAGATGTCACACCCACCCTTATAAACAATACATTGACTGCAGGTTTCCCCACCCTTATAAACAATACATTGACTGCAGGTGTCCCCACCCTTATGAACACTACAGTGACTGCAGTTACCCCACCCTTATAAACAATAGAGTGAGTGCAGGTGTCACTCCCACCCTTATAAACAATACACTGACTGCCGGTGTCCCCACCCTTATAAACAATACAGTGACTGCAGGTGTCCCCACCCTTATAAACACTACAGTGACTGCAGGTGTCCCCACCCTTATAAACAATACATTGACTGCAGGTTTCCCCACCCTTATGAACAATACAGTGACTGCAGGTGTCCCCACCTTTATAAACAATACATTGACTATAGGTTTCCCCACCCTTATAAACACTACAGTGACTGCAGGTGTCCCCACCCTTATAAACACTACAGTGACTGAAGGTGTCCCCACCCTTATAAACACTACAGTGACTGCAGGTGTCCCCGCCCTTATGAACAATACAGTGACTGCAGATACCCCCACCCTTATAAACACTACAGTGACTGCAGGTGTCCCCACCCTTCTAAACAATACAGTGACTGCAGGTGTCCCCACCCTTATAAACACTACAGTGACTGAAGGTGTCCCCACCCTTATAAACACTACAGTGACTGCAGGTGTCCCCGCCCTTATGAACAATACAGTGACTGCAGGTACCCCCAACCTTATAAACAATACAGTGACTGCAGGTGTCCCCACCCTTATAAACACTACAGTGACTGCAGGTGTCCCACCGTTATAAACAATACATTGACTGCAGGTGTCCCCACCCTTATGAACAATACAGTGACTGCAGGTGTCCCCACCCTTATAAACACTACAGTGACTGCAGGTGTCCCACCGTTATAAACAATACATTGACTGCAGGTTTCCCCACCCTTATAAACACTACAGTGACTGCAGGTGTCCCCACCCTTCTAAACAAAACAGTGACTGCAGGTGTCCCCACCCTTATAAACACTACAGTGACTGAAGGTGTCCCCACCCTTATAAACACTACAGTGACTGCAGGTGTCCCCGCCCTTATGAACAATACAGTGACTGCAGGTACCCCCACCCTTATAAACACTACAGTAACTGCAGGTACCCCACCCTTATAAACAATACAGTGACTGCAGGTGTCACCACCCTTATAAACACTACAGTGACTGCAGGTACCCCACCCTTATAAAGACTACAGTGACTGCAGTAACCCCACCCTTATAAACAATACAGTGAGTGCAGGTGTCACACCCACCCTTATAAACAATACACTGACTGCAGGTGTCCCCACCCTTATAAACAATACAGTGACTGCAGGTGTCCCCACCCTTATAAACAATACAGGGACTGCAGGTACTTCACCCTTATAAACAATACAGTGACTGCAGGTGTCCCCTTCCTTATAAACACTACGGTGACTGCATGGGTCCCCACCCTTACAAACAATAGAGTGACTCCAGCTGTCCCCACCCTTATAAACAATACAGTAACTGCAGGTACCCCACCCTTATAAACACTACAGTGGCTGCAGGTGTCCCCACCCTTATAAACAATACAGTGACTGCAGGTTTCCCCACCCTTATAAACAATACAGTGATTGCAGGTGTCTCCACCCTTATAAACAATACAGTGACTGAAGGTGTCACACCCACCCTTATAAACAATACAGTGACTGCAGGTGTCCCCACCCTTATAAACACTACAGTGACTCCAGCTGTCCCCACCCTTATAAACAATACAGTGACTGCAGGTGTCCCCACCCTTATAAACACTACAGTGACTGCAGGTGTCCCACCGTTATAAACAATACAGTGACTGCAGGTGTCCCCACCCTTATAAACAATACATTGACTGCAGGTGTCCCCACCCTTATAAACAATACAGTGACTGCAGGTGTCCCCACCCTTATAAACAATACATTGACTGCAGGTGTCCCCACCCTTATGAACAATACAGTGACTGCAGGTGTCCCCACCTTTATAAACAATACATTGACTGCAGGTTTCCCCACCCTTATAAACACTACAGTGACTGCAGGTGTCCCCACCCTTCTAAACAAAACAGTGACTGCAGGTGTCCCCACCCTTATAAACACTACAGTGACTGAAGGTGTCCCCACCCTTATAAACACTACAGTGACTGCAGGTGTCACCACCCTTATAAACACTACAGTGACTGCAGGTACCCCACCCTTATAAAGACTACAGTGACTGCAGTAACCCCACCCTTATAAACAATACAGTGAGTGCAGGTGTCACACCCACCCTTATAAACAATACACTGACTGCAGGTGTCCCCACCCTTATAAACAATACAGTGACTGCAGGTGTCCCCACCCTTATAAACAATACAGTGACTGCAGGTACTTCACCCTTATAAACAATACAGTGACTGCAGGTGTCCCCTTCCTTATAAACACTACAGTGACTGCAGTTACCCCACCCTTATAAACAATACAGTGAGTGCAGATGTCACACCCACCCTTATAAACAATACATTGACTGCAGGTTTCCCCACCCTTATAAACAATACATTGACTGCAGGTGTCCCCACCCTTATGAACACTACAGTGACTGCAGTTACCCCACCCTTATAAACAATAGAGTGAGTGCAGGTGTCACTCCCACCCTTATAAACAATACACTGACTGCCGGTGTCCCCACCCTTATAAACAATACAGTGACTGCAGGTGTCCCCACCCTTATAAACACTACAGTGACTGCAGGTGTCCCCACCCTTATAAACAATACATTGACTGCAGGTTTCCCCACCCTTATGAACAATACAGTGACTGCAGGTGTCCCCACCTTTATAAACAATACATTGACTGCAGGTTTCCCCACCCTTATAAACACTACAGTGACTGCAGGTGTCCCCACCCTTCTAAACAATACAGTGACTGCAGGTGTCCCCACCCTTATAAACACTACAGTGACTGAAGGTGTCCCCACCCTTATAAACACTACAGTGACTGCAGGTTTCCCCGCCCTTATGAACAATACAGTGACTGCAGGTACCCCCACCCTTATAAACACTACAGTAACTGCAGGTACCCCACCCTTATAAACAATACAGTGACTGCAGGTGTCACCAACCTTATAAACACTACAGTGACTGCAGGTACCCCACCCTTATAAAGACTACAGTGACTGCAGTAACCCCACCCTTATAAACAATACAGTGAGTGCAGGTGTCACACCCACCCTTATAAACACTACATTGACTGCAGGTGTCCCCACCCTTATAAACAATACAGTGACTGCAGGTACTTCACCCTTATAAACAATACAGTGACTGCAGGTGTCCCCTTCCTTATAAACACTACAGTGACTGCAGGTTACCCCACCCTTATAAACAATACAGTGAGTGCAGATGTCACACCCACCCTTATAAACAATACATTGACTGCAGGTTTCCCCACCCTTATAAACAATACATTGACTGCAGGTGTCCCCACCCTTATGAACACTACAGTGACTGCAGTTACCCCACCCTTATAAACAATAGAGTGAGTGCAGGTGTCACACCCACCCTTATAAACAATACACTGACTGCCGGTGTCCCCACCCTTACAAACAATACAGTGACTGCAGGTATCCCCACCCTTATAAACACTACAGTGACTGCAGGTTTCCCCACCCTTATAAACAATACAGTGACTGCAGGTGTCCCCACCCTTATAAACACTACAGTGACTGCAGGTGTCCCCACCCTTCTAAACAATACAGTGACTGCAGGTGTCCCCACCCTTATAAACACTACAGTGACTGAAGGTGTCCCCACCCTTATAAACACTACAGTGACTGCAGGTGTCCCCGCCCTTATGAACAATACAGTGACTGCAGGTACCCCCACCCTTATAAACACTACAGTAACTGCAGGTACCCCACCCTTATAAACAATACAGTGACTGCAGGTGTCACCACCCTTATAAACACTACAGTGACTGCAGGTACCCCACCCTTATAGGACTACAGTGACTGCAGTAACCCCACCCTTATAAACAATACAGTGAGTGCAGGTGTCACACCCACCCTTATAAACAATACACTGACTGCAGGTGTCCCCACCCTTATAAACACTACATTGACTGCAGGTGTCCCCACCCTTATAAACAATACAGTGACTGCAGGTACTTCACCCTTATAAACAATACAGTGACTGCAGGTGTCCCCTTCCTTATAAACACTACAGTGACTGCAGTTACCCCACCCTTATAAACAATACAGTGAGTGCAGATGTCACACCCACCCTTATAAACAATACATTGACTGCAGGTTTCCCCATCCTTATAAACAATACATTGACTGCAGGTGTCCCTACCCTTATGAACACTACAGTGACTGCAGTTATCCCACCCTTATAAACAATAGAGTGAGTGCAGGTGTCACACCCACCCTTATAAACAATACACTGACTGCCGGTGTCCCCACCCTTATAAACAATACAGTGACTGCAGGTGTCCCCACCCTTATAAACAATACAGTGACTGCAGGTGTCCCCACCCTTATAAACAATACAGTGACTGCAGGTGTCTCCACCCTTATAAACACTACAGTGACTGCAGGTGTCCACACCCTTATAAACACTACAGTGACTGCAGGTGTCACACCCACCCTTATAAACAATACACTGACTGCAGGTACCCCACTCTTACAAACAGTAAAGTGACTGCAGGTGTCTCCACCCTTATAAACGATACAGTGACTGCAGGTACCCCACCCTTATAAACACTACATTGACTGCAGGTACCCCACCCTTATAAACACTACAGTGACTGCATGGGTCCCCACCCTTACAAACAATACAGTGACTGCAGGTGTCCCCACCCTTATAAACAATACATTGACTGCAGGTACCCCACCCTTATAAACAGTAAAGTGACTGCAGGTGTCTCCACCCTTATAAACGATACAGTGACTGCAGGTACCCCACCCTTATAAACACTACATTGACTGCAGGTACCCCACCCTTATAAACACTACAGTGACTGCATGGGTCCCCACCCTTACAAACAATACGGTGACTCCAGCTGTCCCCACCCTTATAAACAATACAGTAACTGCAGGTACCCCACCCTTATAAACACTACAGTGGCTGCAGGTGTCCCCACCCTTATAAACAATACAGTGACTGCAGGTTTCCCCACCCTTATGAACAATACAGTGATTGCAGGTGTCTCCACCCTTATAAACAATACAGTGACTGAAGGTGTCACACCCACCCTTATAAACAATACAGTGACTGCATGGGTCCCCACCCTTACAAACAATACAGTGACTCCAGCTGTCCCCACCCTTATAAACAATACAGTGACTGCAGGTGTCCCCACCCTTATAAACACTACAGTGACTGCAGGTGTCCCACCGTTATAAACAATAGAGTGACTGCAGGTGTCCCCACCCTTATAAACAATACATTGACTGCAGGTGTCCCCACCCTTATAAACAATACAGTGACTGCAGGTGTCCCCACCCTTATAAACAATACATTGACTGCAGGTGTCCCCACCCTTATGAACAATACAGTGACTGCAGGTGTCCCCACCTTTATAAACAATACATTGACTGCAGGTTTCCCCACCCTTATAAACACTACAGTGACTGCAGGTGTCCCCACCCTTCTAAACAAAACAGTGACTGCAGGTGTCCCCACCCTTATAAACACTACAGTGACTGAAGGTGTCCCCACCCTTATAAACACTACAGTAACTGCAGGTGTCCCCGCCCTTATGAACAATACAGTGACTGCAGGTACCCCCACCCTTATAAACACTACAGTAACTGCAGGTACCCCACCCTTATAAACAATACAGTGACTGCAGGTGTCACCACCCTTATAAACACTACAGTGTCTGCAGGTACCCCACCCTTATAAAGACTACAGTGACTGCAGTAACCCCACCCTTATAAACAATACAGTGAGTGCAGGTGTCACACCCACCCTTATAAACAATACACTGACTACAGGTGTCCCCACCCTTATAAACAATACAGTGACTGCAGGTGTCCCCACCCTTATAAACAATACAGTGACTGCAGGTACTTCACCCTTATAAACAATACAGTGACTGCAGGTGTCCCCTTCCTTATAAACACTACAGTGACTGCAGTTACCCCACCCTTATAAACAATACAGTGAGTGCAGATATCACACCCACCCTTATAAACAATACATTGACTGCAGGTTTCCCCACCCTTATAAACAATACATTGACTGCAGGTGTCCCCACCCTTATGAACACTACAGTGACTGCAGTTACCCCACCCTTATAAACAATAGAGTGAGTGCAGGTGTCACTCCCACCCTTATAAACAATACACTGACTGCCGGTGTCCCCACCCTTATAAACAATACAGTGACTGCAGGTGTCCCCACCCTTATAAACACTACAGTGACTGCAGGTGTCCCCACCCTTATAAACAATACATTGACTTCAGGTTTCCCCACCCTTATGAACAATACAGTGACTGCAGGTGTCCCCACCTTTATAAACAATACATTGACTGCAGGTTTCCCCACCCTTATAAACACTACAGTGACTGCAGGTGTCCCCACCCTTATAAACACTACAGTGACTGCAGGTGTCCACACCCTTATAAACACTACAGTGACTGCAGGTGTCACACCCACCCTTATAAACAGTACACTGACTGCAGGTGTCCCCACCCTTATAAACACTACAGTGACTGCAGGTGTCCCCACCCTTAGAAACAATACAGTGACTGCAGGTACCCCACTCTTACAAACAGTAAAGTGACTGCAGGTGTCTCCACCCTTATAAACGATACAGTGACTGCAGGTACCCCACCCTTATAAACACTACATTGACTGCAGGTACCCCACCCTTATAAACACTACAGTGACTGCATGGGTCCCCACCCTTACAAACAATACAGTGACTGCAGGTGTCCCCACCCTTATAAACAATACATTGACTGCAGGTACCCCACCCTTATAAACAGTAAAGTGACTGCAGGTGTCTCCACCCTTATAAACGATACAGTGACTGCAGGTACCCCACCCTTATAAACACTACATTGACTGCAGGTACCCCACCCTTATAAACACTACAGTGACTGCATGGGTCCCCACCCTTACAAACAATACGGTGACTCCAGCTGTCCCCACCCTTATAAACAATACAGTAACTGCGGGTACCCCACCCTTATAAACACTACAGTGGCTGCAGGTTTCCCCACCCTTATAAGCAATACTGTGATTGCAGGTGTCTCCACCCTTGTAAACAATACAGTGACTGAAGGTGTCACACCCACCCTTATAAACAATACAGTGACTGCAGGTGTCCCCACCCTTATAAACACTACAGTGACTCCAGCTGTCCCCACCCTTATAAACAATACAGTGACTGCAGGTGTCCCCACCCTTATAAACAATACAGTGACTGCAGGTGTCTCCACCCTTATAAACAATACAGTGACTGCAGGTACCCCCACCCTTATAAACAATACAGTGACTGCAGGTACCCCCACCCTTATAAACAATACAGTGACTGCAGGTGTCCCCACCCTTATAAACAATACAGTGACTGCAGGTACCCCCACCCTTATAAACCATACAGTGACTGCAGGTGTCCCCACCCTTATAAACAATACAGTGACTGCAGGTACCCCACCCTTATAAACACTACATCGGTATAACAACTGAAACCGACGTTCAGTGTCATAGGCATATACAGTGTGACCATTAACTAGAGTAGTGGTACTCACTAATTTTCTTAGGAGAGCCACTTATGAGTAAGACCATTCCTCAAAGAGCCACAGAGATTGCAGACATAACTCGGGTGTTTTTTTAATCATCACTCTCAAGATATTTACCATCTTTGTGTATGTTTGAAAAAAAAATAGAGTACCATGCTTTCCATCCTTACATCTCTTTTAATTCTCAATTAATAATTACAGTGCATTATTAAAACATATAATACTCGTTTGTGAGTTTGTAAGGATGGGAGTGGAACCCATCTTATGTGTGCATGTACATATGCAATTACACATAAGCATTACCAACATGAAAAAAATGTTTCGCAAATACAAAGCTACACACACAGGCTATACGTCTACCCATGATCCCACGCTGTTACGTAGCCTACGTTCTTCGACGTAGCGTCAGTATGCTGCCATCTGCTGGACAATTCATTTCAATGTGCTAAAACAGGACACAAACGGGACCTATAGAAACAAGTTATAGCTGTGTTCTTATGGGTATCAGTGGACCTGTATGAGGCGCAAAACAAAGCCGCGTAAAGACTAACACTGAACTAGAGTTTCAATGGCCATGTGTACTGTTCACAGAGGACTGGGGAACGGTTGCAATAACAGCATCGTAAGATGATGACAGATGTACTCTTAGCCCCCCCCCCCTCAGTTCAGGGATGGTCGTTCCCTCTTCCCCCTTCACATAGATGGCCTCTTTGACTCCCCATTCAAACCAGCGTTCCTCCCTATCAAGGATATGCACATCCTCATTCTTGAAAGAGTGGCCTTTGAAAATCTAGTTAATGGACACACATATTTGCATATGAAACTGATTGTTGTTTTCAGTTGTTATGCGACTGTATTGTTTATAAGGGATGGTATGGGGAAACCTGACCAGGGTGGCTAAAATGCCGGAGGCAGACTCAAAACTGTTCCCAATTAATGAAGGTGATTTATTTACAGGGCGCAACTACATGTGAAACAAAAGAACATGTACAAAGAAAAAAGGAACAAATTAACCTTTAACTCGTCTCAACTGAACAAAACTCAACTCATAACTGAGCTTAAATTAACATCATGTGCACACATCTACACCCTGACGGCCTACCACCCTAACAACTCCAAAACAGCTGCTTAAATACTGCTGGAGTCAGTCAGCAGCACCTGAGTTTAGGCTGGACCACTGTGGCAAGGCAAGCCAACACCTGGTAATGATTGAGATGATGGGACAAATGCCGTGTTCTCACCCACTTGGTCACAAGTGGGGATACCTGCAGTCAGTTCGGCTGAAGAGGCCACATAGATGATGATGAAACGTGTCTGTCAATAAACGTTGTGTCCAGATGAACTGATTCAACCTTCTTTGAACTGACAGGGGTGACAGTGAGGACCCTGTCGGTCCTGTGAGTGTCTCAGTTTTTTGATGGTAGTTCCTGTTTTTATAACTCGTAAATAAAAAATAAAATTTGGGCCAATCAGATTTTTATTAAAAGTTCTTTATTATAAACTTCTGGGAGCCACGTTTAATCTCCAGTTGGTGTAGCGAGCCTCACAGAGGTCCTGCATAGTGTTGACCTTGAAGGTGCTGGAACAACATGACATATGTTGGTGCATGACCATTACCATGTGTGCAGGTGCTGTACACTTGACGAGAATCAGCCAAACTGTTGAATCTGACTGATGCAACGGGGGGATAATCGGGGACAGATTATCTTCTACTGTGAAAGGGCTCAATATTCTGTACTGGAGTTTGTTTAGGACTTTGGATGATGAGCCGTAGAGAATGCTGTTGCAGTAGTCAATTCTGGTTGTGATGAAGGCATGGATCAAAGTTTCAGCAGCAGAAAAGGTGAGTGAAGGGCGGAAACAAGCTATGTTTTTTAAGTGGGAAAGGTAGTTTTGGTGATTTGATTGACGTGGTGTTCAAAGGAGAGGTTACTGTCAAAAATGATTCCGAGGTTACAGATGTGTGGGGAGAGAAACAGAGTGGAGTTATTGATGGTGAGGTAGAAGTTGTGAGGGGTTTTTGGTAAGGGATTTGGGATCGATTACGATCATGTCAGATTTATCACAATTTAGTTTGAGGAAGTTGGCTTGCACCCATGATTTAATTTTAATGAGACACTTGGTCAGAATGGAGTGAGTTGCAGTGAGGATGGATTTAGTGGAGGTGTAGAGCTGGACGTCATCGGCATAGCATTGGAAATGAAGACCCTGATGGTATATGATGTTACCGGGGGGGGGGCATGTAAATGATGAACAGGAGAGGACTAAGCACTAAATATAGGGGGACGCCTTAGGACAGAGGAGTGGTGAAGGGGGAACAGTTATTGATGCTGATGAACGGTTCTCTGTTTATGAGATATGACTTTAGCCAAGAGAGGGCAGTACTAGCAATGTTGAGCGAGGATTCAAGGTGGGAGAGAAGAATGGTGTGCTTGATGGTGTCAAAAGCTACATTGAGGTTGAGGAGGATGAGAATGCTGAGGTGGCCAGAGTCTGAGGAGAGGTCTGAGGTCGTTGGTGACTTGAAGGGGGGCTGTTTTTGTGCTGTGCTGTGAGAGTAAGTCGGATTGAAATGGTTTGAACAGGTCGTTGGAGATGAGGTGAGCTTTTGAGTTGGGAGAGAATGACACGTTCCAGTATTTTTTGACAGAAAGTGGAGATTGACGATGGACCGGAAATTGCTCAGGATTGAGTCCAGGTTTTTCGAGGATGAGGGTGAGAGAAGTCAGTTTAAGTGTATGGGGACAGATTGTAACAGTTCCAGGAATTCTTTGGCAAATTTACATTCATCATCAGTATGGATATTAAAATCACACAGAAGGAGAATGGAAGTTGAGATGACACAGCTGGGTCAGAAAATAAGAGAAATCAGAGAGAAAGGATGGGGTTGGCTTGGGGTGGTGGTGGTAAATAACGGCAGTGACCAAGGGAGTGGGATAGGAGAGTTTGAAGTCAGGGTGTTCAAAAGAATCAACGTCAGGGATGGAAATGATGGTTGTTTTAATGTCCTTCCTATAAACGGTAGCAACACCACCTCCCCGCTACTCAAGACAAGGTTTATGTGAATCCTGTGAGTGTGGTCTGGTTTAGTGAGACATTATCAAGGGGTTTATTCCAGGTTTCAGTGAGGCAGATGAAATCAAGCTTACTGTCACTTATAAATTCATTCCGCATGAGGCTTTTGTTATTGAGTGAATGGGTGTTGAGCAAAACCAGTTTCAGATGACGTTGCTTTGGGTTAGGTTGTGAGGACCGAAGAACGGGACAGAGATGAGCTTGGACTGATGATCACATGGCGTTTTGTTGTGACTTGTGACGGCGAGGGTAACGATGTCTTGGCAATAAGGTCAGAAATGAGAAGAAGTTGAACAGCAGTGCGATCATACCACAGGGGGGAGCTGGCGTCAGCGAAGGATGCGACAGTCATTGTCCCAGGCAAAGGGGAAGAAGAGGGATCCGGGAGGCACATGTGTGACGTGACCAGTGGCTCGCGTGTGGCGAACAGAACAGCGTGCTGCAAATTAGCTGCAAGTAGATCCGTGCAATATGACCATCTATATCGTGACGATATAAAACGTCTATCGTTTCATATTAAGCTCTATCGTTTATTTCGTTGTGTCGCAAATCACACTCTTTACGGCAATATGTTTCGTCATTTGGACGACCCTTTCCGCTCTTTGCACAGCACGGACTCAGGCAGAAAATGTGCGTGAAGGCAAACAAACATGGAGGACAGTGAACGTAACGCCGAACGGGGTAATTCCGAACAGAGGGTCTCCGACCAGCCAGGGAAAAAACGAGGAGCTCGTACCTAAAACAGGGGCTACTTCTATCGTGTGGACGTGGTTTGGGTATGAAAAGTATGACACGGACCAGAAATCCGTACTTTGCAAAATATGCCGCACGCCGCGGTCCCCACAACAACCTCAACACCACGAGCCTGTTTTACCCCCTACGCAAGAATGCTGTCCAACAGTACAGAGTCTACACCTGAGCCGCGAAAGCACGGCCCAGTGCTCAAAGCAAACCCCACACTCAGACGCTGCAAGAGGCTTTTGCCCACAGCACACCATATGGCAGTGTTAGTCTTTACGCGGCTTTGTTTTGCGCCTCATACAGGTCCACTGATACCCATAAGAACACAGCTATAACTTGTTTCTATAGGTCCCGTTTGTGTCCTGTTTTAGCACATTGAAATGAATTGTCCAGCAGATGGCAGCATACTGACGATACGTCGAAGACCGTAGGCTACGTAACAGCTTGGGATCATGGGTAGACGTATAGCCTGTGTGTAGCTTTGTATTTGCGAAACATTTTTTTCATGTTGGTAATGCTTATGTGTAATTGCATATGTACATGCACACATAAGATGGGTTCCACTCCCAGCCTTACAAACTCACAAACAAGTATTATATATTTTAATAATGCACAGTGCATTATTAATTGAGAATTAAAAGAGATGGAAAGATGGAAAGCATGGTACTGTAGAGCCGAAGGAACGGAGAAGACCGTAGGTTCACACTTCAGCCGTGTAGGCAACTTTCTTTAATCCACGGTAAACCAGAGAGACAACCAAACCACAGCTCGACTGAGCGGAGGTGGCAAGAATAACCAGAAAACTGGCTGGACAACCATAACTTAACCCTGCGTTAACCTGCCAGGGCAACCATGACTTAACCCTTAGTTCCTGGGTTGAATTCTGTCCCCAATACGTGTCCACCACATGAGCCCCCCCAGAATTCGCCCTAGTAATCGAAGTCAGGCAGGCGCGGGGGGACGACAGGCCGTCCGCGGCGGCTCCGGATAACAGGGGCCGGAGTGTCTCTGGGAGGCATTGACGCGGGCCTGTGGAGGTCGGCCTGAGGAGCAGAAGAGGCAGCGCGGGCCTCCACGGGGGGAGGAGGCGGAGCCGGGGGACGACCGCGACGAGGAGGTTGGGCTAACTCCAACGGCTGCGTCAAGTCCAGGTGTGCGGGTTTAACTCGGTCCACTGAAACATGCTCGGCCGTGCCCCCAAAATCCACCACCAGGTGCTTAGTTCCCCGTTCCAGGACGCGGAAGGGGCCGTCATAAGGGGGTTGCAGAGGGGGGCGGTGTGCGTCGTGACGGATGAACACGTAGTCCGCTGACTGCAGACCTGGGGGCACCTGGGACACCGGAGCGCCGTGTTGGGCGGTAGGGACGGGTGTGAAAGCTCTGACCCCGTCCAGCAAGGAGGCTCGTTGGTCCACAGCTGACCAGGGACGCGTTGCATTGGGCATGAAATCGCCTGGGACTCGCAGCGGCGTGCCGTACACCAGCTCCGCAGAGGAGGCTTGTAGGTCTTCCTTCGGGGCGGTCCGCAGGCCCAGCATGACCCATGGGAGCTTGTCGACCCAGTTGCAGTCCTTGAGAGTAGCCCGAAGCGCAGCCTTCATGGACCGGTGGAAGCGCTCACATAGGCCGTTCGCCTGAGGGTGGTAGGCGGTAGTGCGATGAAGCTTGACGCCCAGAGCCTCACCCACAGCATTCCATAGCTCTGAGGTAAACTGTGGCCCGCGGTCAGATGAAAGGTCGGAAGGCGTACCGAAACGTGAGACCCACGACCCAATAAAAGCCCGGGCCACATCAGCAGACGTCGTGGATGCCAGGGGAACAGCTTCAGGCCAGCGCGTAGTCCTGTCCACCACAGTGAAGAGGTAGGTGAACCCATGGGAGGGGGGTAGGGGACCAACCAGGTCGACGTGGACATGGTCAAATCGTCTCTCCGGCACTGCGAAGCGTTCCAGCGGCGCCTTAATGTGGCGGTGTATCTTAGCCCGCTGACAGGCAACACACGAGTCGGCCCACGCTTTCACGTCTCTCTTAAGTCCCTCCCACACAAACTTAGCAGAGGTCAGGCGCACGGATGGCTTACCGCCTGGATGAGAGAGGCCGTGCACAGCTTCAAATACGGGGCGTCTCCAGCTGTGCGGGACGATGGGCCTGGGCTGTCCTGTGGAGACGTCACACAGGAGGGTGACACCCGTGTCGCTGAAAGGAACGTCCTGCAGGCGGAGCCCCGTGTCGGAGGCCCGGAGACGGAGGATGCTCGGGTCCGTGGCCTGGTCAGCAGCCATCTGTGCATAGTCCAGGCCTAGGTGGACTGCTCCAATCACTGCCCTAGAGAGGCAGTCAGCTACCTGGTTAGACTTACCAGCGACGTGCTGGATGTCGGTAGTGAATTCCGAAATGTAGGAGAGTTGTCGCTGCTGGCGAGCGGACCATGGCTCGGCCGTCTTGGACATGGCAAACGTGAGGGGCTTGTGGTCCACGTACGCAGTAAACTCACGGCCCTCTAGCAGGAAACGGAAATGCCGGACGGCGAGCCAGAGACCGAGGAGTTCCCTGTCAAAAGTACTATACTTGCGCTCTCGGGGTGTAAGCTGGCGACTGAAAAAGGCCAAAGGCTGCCAAGCCCCCCCAACCCACTGTTCGTGAACCGCACCAACAGCATAGTCCGATGCATCCGTGGTTATGGAAATAGGCGCTGTAGGTGAAGGATGCGCTAGCAGGGTAGCCTGGGAGAGCGCAGCTTTAGTCTCGGTGAACGCACGGTCCCGCTCTGCTGTCCAGTCGACCGCCTGGTTGGGGGACATGCCTTTCAGCGCCTCGTACAGTGGCCGGATGATAAAGGCGGCTCGGGGAATGAAGCGGTGGTAGAATGTCACCATCCCGATGAACTCCCTGAGCGCACGAGCTGTTTGGGGGCGCGGAAAGGCCGCCACCGCTTCCACCTTTGAGGGCAGGGGGACTGCCCCGTCCCCAGTGATGCGGTGCCCGAGGAAATCAATGGCTGTCAGCCCGAACCGGCACTTCGCCGGGTTGACGATCAGCCCATGCTGGCTGAGGCGTGTGAAGAGGGCATGAAGATGGGACAGGTGTTCTTCCTCGGAGGCGCTGGCGATGAGTATGTCGTCCAAATAGACGAAGATGAAAGGAAGGCCACGGAGCACTGAATCCATCAGCCGCTGAAAGGACGGCCGCGTTTTTGAGTCCAAATGGCATTCGTAGGAATTCAAATAGGCCGAATGGGGTAGTCACCGCTGTCTTGGGGATGTCCGAGGGGTGCACGGGAACTTGATGATAACCACGGACCAGGTCGACTTTTGAGAAGACGCGTTTGCCAGACAGGTTTGCAGAAAAGTCCTGGATATGCGGGACAGGATAGCGGTCGGGCGTGGTGGCGTCATTTAGTCGGCGGTAGTCCCCGCATGGGCGCCAACCTCCATCAGGCTTAGCGACGATGTGGAGTGGGGACGCCCACGGGCTGTCAGAGCGGCGGATGATCCCCATGCGTTCCAGGTGCTCGAACTCAGACTTGGCAATGGCGAGTTTGGCGGGGTCGAGACGCCTGGCTCTGGCGTAGACCGGGGGCCCCTTCGTAGCAATGTGATGCTCCACCCCATGCTTAGCGGTGGGTGCAGAGAAGGTAGGCTGGGTGAGGTCAGGGAACTCAGCGAGGAGGCGGTTGAACTTGTCTGCCTCTGAGAGAGAGTTGGCTAGACCTGCATAGGCCGCTTCCCTCCGCGTACATGCGAAGGAGGAGAAGGTTAAGGCATCGACCAGACGGCTGTTCTGAATGTCCACTAGCAAACCGTAAGCGCACAAAAAATCAGCTCCGAGGAGGGGAAGCGTTACATTGGCCATGACGAACTCCCACGTGAAACGTTGTCCACCAAAACACAGTTCTACAGACCGCACGCCGTAGGTGTGGATAGGGCTGCCGTCAGCCGTCGCCAACTGGGGGCCCCGCTCCCCGCCCATGATGTCGACGTCAGTAGCAGGGAGCACGCTTCTCTGTGCGCCCGTGTCACAGAGAAATCGCCGACCGGAGATGGTGTCGAGGATGAAGAGTAGCCTGCTCGTATCGCCAACACTCATGGCCACTACTGAGTGTTGGCCCTCTCGTTTCCCGTCGGCCTGTAGTTGCAGGGGGAACGGCACCGTTTAGCTTTCGCACCAAATCGAGCGTGGTACATACAGAGTCCAGAGGGCTTGTAGCGGTCTGATGCTGTGGCGCCACCGTCGGGGCCACGCCCGCGATGTCGGCGGGGGGCCAGTCACGGTAGGAGCCAGCACCCCGGCATGGGAGGAACGTTGTGTAGCGACGAAGAATCGGTCAGCCTCCTTTGCCAGCTCACGGGGATCAGTGATGGTGGAGTTAGCGAGCGCAGTCTGGACGTGGGGCGGCATGTTGCGCAGAAACAGCTCCATAAACAGGAAACATGGCTTTTCTTGACCCAGTAGGTTTAACATCCTGCTCATTAGCTCCGATGGTTTGCCATCTCCCAAGCCCTGAATTGCGAAGAGGCGACGTGCTCTCTCCGTTGTTGACAGTTCAAAAGTTTCAAGGAGGAGATGTTTAAGTGTGGCGTATTGACCATCGGCCGGTGGGTTGGTTATGAAACCGCTTATCCTGGAAGCCGTAGCGCACCCCAGCGCTGCCACTACGTAGTAGTACCTGGTCTCGTCTGCTGTTACGTCTCTGAGCGCGAACTGTGCCTCAGCCTGCGCGAACCATGTAGCGGCGGAAGACTCCCAAAACTCCGGCAGTTTAATTGCAACGGCGTTCGTAGCCATAATGTGTGTGGTTTCAGAAAACTTATCCGAAAACCGACGTCGGGGTCACCAGTGTAGAGCCGAAGGAACGGAGAAGACCGTAGGTTCACACTTCAGCCGTGTAGGCAACTTTCTTTAATCCACGGTAAACCAGAGAGACAACCAAACCACAGCTCGACTGAGCGGAGGTGGCAAGAATAACCAGAAAACTGGCTGGACAACCATAACTTAACCCTGCGTTAACCTGCCAGGGCAACCATGACTTAACCCTTAGTTCCTGGGTTGAATTCTGTCCCCAATACGTGTCCACCACAGTACTCTGTTTTTTTAAAACATACACAAAGATGGTAAATATCTTGAGAGTGATGATTAAAAACACCCGAGTTATGTCTGCAATCTCTGTGGCTCTTTGAGGAATGGTCTTACTCATAAGTGGCTCTCCTAAGAAAATTAGTTATTACCGCCGCATATGTCAAAGAATCATGGAGATGGAGGGAGATAACGACTGCCGTTGCAACTTACATCTTCAAAGACATGCCCCATTTTATATTTTGTTACATGCTTAATTAAAAATTTGCGCAAAGGTTCTAAATTAAAGGAAAAATAATCGAAAGAGTAATGAGTATATAATTCAAAATGTAATAAATATGCCTTCCCATGTGGTCATTTTATATAATCTATTTATTCATTGAATTTACAGCTTGACCCGTTTTATTAGGGGTTTGTAGGCTGGGACCAGGAACAGGCAGAGGCGGTCAGAATGCCCCAGATGAGGGCAGGGAGTAGCTTTGTATGAGTCCTTGATGTTTGTATAGAGATGGTCCAGGGTGTTTTGTCCCCTAGTGGGGCAGGAGACATGCTGATGGAATTTGGGCAATACAGCCCTGAGGTTAGCTTGATTAAAGTCACCACCTGTGATAAAGGCATTGTCCGGGTGTTGGGTCTGTTGTCTGCTGATGGCACATTGTAGCTGCTTAAGTGCTGCCTTAGCATTAGCATGTGGGGGGATGTATACAGCGGCTATGTTACTGTTGAGCCAAGTCTCCGTAAACATCAGCAGGCAGCAGTTCTGCAGCCTTTTCTGAGAGGACAGCCTGAGTCTTATCTCCTCCATTTTGTTAGCTAACGACCGGACATTAGCCATGAAGATGCTGGGGAGGGAGCGCTACTTAGCTTAGCATGTAGCCCGCCTCGTTTCCCCCGCTTCTCTTCACGCTGCCGACAGGGGGCAGCGTTTCCACTGCGAGGCCGGTGAGCGGATAATATGGATGGGGGAGTTGTCCGTGATGGTGGAGGGTTAACAGTTCCTGACGGCTGTAGAAGAGCGCAGGACCTGCACTTGTAAATACACTTAAAACTAAAAAGAAAACATAGCACTGAACAGAGAACCGCAGTAACCGCTGCGTCCAGCGCGCCGCCATCTTGAATCTGGGTCAGATAATCGCTTATATTTCACACGCCAAAACGTCAGAAGCAGTGAAACTGTCTGAGATCTCTGATGAAATTTTGCAATTAGACAATCAGTATGCAACAGCTCCAACCTCTGCTCTGTATAATGGTATAACTGTAGTATAGTAGTATAACTGTATAAACGCCTTCACCTCAGCCTCCAGGCTGAATTACTTCTGCTCAAATCTACACAACGTAATTTTGAGTCAGGGGACAAAGTGAGTAAATTTCTTGTATACCAAGCTCGTCCAGCTGCAGCTTCTAGGCGAAACTAAAATAAGATCGTCCACTGGTGTTGTTCTTTCAGACACAAGAGACATAAACAATACTTTTCTTAACTTGTATTCTGATCTTTACTCTTCTGAATGTCCCGCAGATATTTGGGACCACAACAATCCTCTTTACAATATATGTTACCCTGTACTAGATAAAACGTTTTCCGGAAGCCTCGGCGGCTCAATTTTACTTCTTGAGATTCAAGAAGCCATAATATCCACGCAAAATGGCAAGTCCCCCGGGGCCTGATGGATATACAGTGGAATTTTATAAAGCATGTTCCCACCTTATTTGCCCTGAATTACAAAGCATGTATAACGAATCACTTTTTAATGGTAGGCTCCCAGAAACACTACACCAAGCTTATATTTCCTTATTGCTTCAGAAGAACAAGGACCCACTTCTTTGTAGCAGCAGGAGAATCTCACTTCTGAATGTGGACCAAAAGATTTTAGCCGAAGTCCTTTCTAACCATCTCCGAAAAGTTGTCCCAGGCCTGATGTCAACTGACCAAACAGGCTTTATCCAAGGAAGGCATTTGTTCTTAACACAAGGCGATTGCTTGACATAATTCATACACTAAGCTCCGAATCCCCAGAGTTCGTCCTTTTGTTGATGCAGAAAAGGCCTCCGATAGGGTAGAGTGAACTTGCCTTTTCTTTGTTCTGGGAAAAATGGGGTTTAGTAAAGATTTTATTTTGTGGATTAAACTTTTATATTCAGCCCCTGTAGCATGAGTCATCACCAATGACTTACGTATACTCACCTTTATTTCCTCTCAAATGTGGCACGAAATAAGGTTGCCCTCTATCCCCACTGCTATTTCCGATTGTCATTGAACCCTTAGCTATTTGGCTTCGCAGTGAAGCAGGGTTTGAGGGTATTAGGAGAGGTGGGATCACCCACAAAATTTTCTCGTATGTGGATGAATTACTCTTGTATATATCTAACCCAACCTCTTCTATTCCTATTATTATGTCTATACTGGAGCAGTTTGGCAGATTTTCAGGTTATAAACTGAATTTTCAGAAAAGCCAACTTTTTCCTATAAACCCAATTGCCACAAAAATGCCTCATTCACACTTTCCTTTTAAATGGAGTGATAGTGGGTTAAAATACTTGGGCATTTTCATCACTAAATCATTCCCTCATCTTTTCAAGGAAAACGTCCTACCTTTATTAGAACGTTGTAGAGAAGATTTTAGCCATTGGTCCACTCTGCCCCTATCGCTGGCTGGCCGTTTTAACCTAATCAAAATGGTTGTCCTACTCAAATTGTTATTCCTCTTCAAACATATCCCAGTATTTATTAGGAAAAGCTTCTTCCCAAAATTAGACCAGACTATAGCCTCCTTTCTATGGGGAAAGGAACCATGGTGCATTAAGAAAGCGTATCTCCAACGGCCCAAGTCAAAAGGTGGGATGGCCATTCCAAATTTTCTTAATTACTATTGGGCATGTAATATTCAGAAGCTTCTCTACTGGTCCAACCTAGAGAACACACCTCTTTGGGCGCAAATGGAGATGTCCTCTGCCCAGCAGTCTCTTTATTCTTTAATATGTTCAGCCTTACCGCTTGTCTCTGTCATCAGCTCTATGCCCACTATCAAGATTTGGACGCAATTCAGGAAGCAATTTGGTCTTAACAGACCATCCTTTCATTCCCCAATATATCATAACCACCTGTTTAAATCATCGTGTATTGATCTCAAATTCCTAACCTGGTTTGACAAGGGAATCAAAACTGTCAAAGATCTGTATAGCAAAGGGACATTCTCATAATTTTCAGACCTGTCTGAAAGATTCAACTTGCCTAGATCCCCTCTATTTTGCTATTTCCAGGTTAGACATTTCTTACAAACGCAATTTCCAGAATTTCCAAACAATCCTACTCATTCTGAAATTGATTCCATTTTCATCATATCTTGCACTGAGTTACAATAAACTCATGAGCACTAACAGCCATTCACATGCACCCTTCAGACTGCAGGGTTGCTTGCAGTGTAGCGCTCCTTACGTTTTTACTGGGTTGCCAGTTCCTCGCTAAAGATCTAGATACCTTCACTATTGTTTTGCAACACAGATGTAGATACCTTACGGCTTATCTTTGTTTGTTTTTTCTTTTGTTTCAGGTTGTTTTTTGTTTTGGTTTTTTTTTTGCCATCTGCAAGGATAATAATAATAATGGATTACATTTATATAGCGCTTTATCTAGACACCCAAAGAGCTTCACAGTGAAGGGGGAAACTCATCTCAGCCACCACCAATGTGTAGCACCTGGGTGAGGCACGGCAGCCATTTTGCATTAGAGCGCTCACCACACACCAGCTTGAAGTGGGGAGGGAGGAATCATTGAGCCAATTACATGGGGGGATGGTTAGGTGGCTAGATGGAGAGAGCCATGTTGGGAATGTTGCCACGACACCAGGGAACCTCTACTCTTTGTGATAATGGCCGTGGGATCTTTAATGACCACAGTGAGTCAGGACCTCGGTTTAACGTCTCATCTGAAGGACGGCATATCCTGCAGCACAGTGTCCCCGTCACTGCACTGGGATTTTATTTTATTTATTCATTTATTTATTAGGCGCAGAGGGAATACCGCCCCCTACTGGCCCACCAACACCACTTCCAGCAGCAACTAATTTTTCCCGGGAGGTCTCCCATTCAAGTACTAGCCAAGCCCATACCTGCTTAGCTTCTGTCATTCAACAGAGCCAGGGTCTATGTTGGTATGGCTGCCGGATACAAACCAATATTCAGCAGGTAGGTCTGGCTTTCCAGATTTCTACAACGGCACCGTCCTGCTGTTCAGAATTTTGTGAGATAGAAGATGGTCCAATAACTTAGTGTGCGACCCTTGATGTCAGAAAAGTTTAGTCATTGGTGATGATTAAAAGACAGCTGGCTAGACATTTCCAGTCATGATTAAGCAGTTTGAAATGGTATTTTTTTCCCCCAAGAAATCACAACTCTAATTTTGACTTTGCCATTTTCTACGAGAGAGAAACACGATGGGTTGCTGTCAGGTATTGTCTCTGGCCACTAAGTAGGTATAAACACACTTGTTATATTGTAATAAACTTGCTAGTTTTATACTGTAATACAATCTTTTATTATTATTTTTGTTGCCAGGGGAAACCAATGGCACTGTATGGCAAAAGACCAGAAAGCTGACAAAAGTTTGCAACCCTTTCAATTTTTGTTTTCTTTGCCTGCATTTCTGCTCATGCAGGTTGTGCTCAAGAGTCCTGACTGAAGACCTCATACCTCTCACATGAGTTTTCAAGGGAAAAAATAGTATTAATAAAAGACGACATTCAAGGTGTAGAGTAAACATCTTCAAACTCTTACTGTTAGGGCCATCTAAAAATATATATTTTCAATGTTTTGACGAGAAATAAAGTCAGAATTTCAACAATATGGAATTGGATTTTGAAACTAATTCTGATATATTTCAAGAACTAAGACAAAATTTTGAGAAAAACTTAAATTGTTTTTTTTTCATTTTTATTTACTTAAGTCTATGAAGTTTGATGAAAGCAGCGCAGAAATCAAATAACTAAAGTTGAGAATCAGCGTCATATGAGGCTGTACTTGATGACTAAAGTCAGAGGGGCAGATTATCCTCTTGTGTGGAAGGGCTCCAGACTCCATCACCCCCACACTGAGTCCCTGCCAATCTTTGCGGCCAACTTTCTTTTAAGCATGTTTGATATTGTTACGACTGTACTGTATAGTGTGAGTAGGTTGGGCAACAGCCAATGGGATTGAAGCTTTGGGAAATAAACAGCACAGGTAGGACGTGCAGTCACTCTATCAACAGTTCTACCACCCAGGTAAGGGGAAACCATTTAATGACCATGGTCAAGACAATATCTATTTTGGTCACATTCACTCTTTAAGCAGAGTACACAATCTTTGCAGCGCCTATCTCTCAAGCCGTGTTTTCTGCAGTGTGTGACGTATTGACTGTCTTTTGTTGAGTTTGAAGGAGAGGGACAGCTGTACAACCTATGCTAAATCTATGATTGTTCATTTACCATATTTGTTTATTTACTTACACTTTTACCGGAAATTTGACGAGGGCCTTATTATTTGTCATTTCGCCTCCCGCTTTGGCACTATTGTTTTTCGACTTCCTTTTGGAACCGATGTGTTTCTGCAGGATTCCACAACATTTGAGAGGAGACATGAAGACTCGGTTTCATGTATGAAACCCTCAATCTGTCCTGTTGCCTAGTGCAAATAGGATCAAGACAGCAAGCAAGTCAAATCATGAAGGGTCGTCTTTATGGATACATCTCAAGTCTTTTAACTTCATCCCCATTGTTTCCCTCACATGCATCTTTTTCTTACATCCCTCCCACCAGGGATGCATGGAGAGACGCGAAGCGAGGAGAGAAGAAACGAGGAAGTGCTCTTGGAGCAGTGAGGTGTGGTGAGGTCAGTGGCTGGGTAGGCAGTGAGATGTGGTGAGGTCTGTGGCTGGGTAGGCAGTGAGATGTGGTGAGGTCTGTGGCTGAGTAGGAAGTGAGGTGTGGTGAGGTCTGTGGCTGGGTAGGCAGTGAGGTGTGATGAGGTCAGTGTCTGCGTAGGCAGTGAGGTGTGGTGAGGTCAGTGGTGTAACATTGTGATGTGCTATTCAGCATGACCTCTGTACCTTACAGCTTGCCATAGAATAGTGACTTCGGCAAGCCCCGCGAGATTGGAGCAGTCTTGTATGTGATCCAAAATGGTGGAATGAATTAACACAGCGCTGAGCCGGAAAATGCATTTATTATTCTATTAAGTTTATTATTGTGCCACAGGGCAAATACTACATGGTGTCAGAGTAGATGTTTGACTAGCCACACGTCGCCGAGAAAACTGACTCTTGTGGCGTTCCAGCTCCACGGATGGACTGGGATTCGGCGAATTTACCCGAAGCATGGAGACGATTCCGGCAGCACACCGAGTTGCTGTTCACAGGCCCCCTGCGCGATAAGGACGAGGAGGAGCAGTGCAGTTCCCTCCTGTTATGGATCGGGGAAAACGGACGTGGTGTGCACAACACCTGGACGCTCACGGGAGAAGAAGCCATGAAGCTTAACCCGTGTTACGATAAGTACACAGAGTATATCACACCAAAGGCTAACCCTATTTATGCCAGGTATAAATTCCATGAAAAAAAATGCAAGGTGAGCGCGAATCGTTCGAGCAAGTTGTAACAGAACTAAAACTGTTGGGAAAAGATTGCGGCTACCCGAACAGCGAGGAAACGGTCCGGGACCGCATTGTGTTCGCCACGAACTCACCCCGCGTGCGAGAACAACTACTCAGCCAGGGTGCAGAGCTCGCGCTGGAAAGGGCCATAGACATTGCATGTTCACATGAGCTAGCACAGCAACAGCTAAAGACTATGGGCCATAGCGAAGACCAGAGCGGCCACGACACTGTGCACACTGTAAGCAGGAAATCATACAGACTAGAAACAGCACAAAAAGCTACAAAGCAAAGAGAAAGCATCACAGCTAACAGAGCATGTAGCCACTGTGGAGGGCAACATAGTGCCAAAGTTGTATGCCCAGCCAAGGGGAAACAATGCATTACATGCCAAAAATTCAATCATTTTGCAAAAGCATGCAAATCAGATCCCACTGTAACAATAGGAACTATTGTTAGGAACCATTGTTTAGTTCCTTGTTTACACAGGGGTCGTTTAGGTTGTTGCACCTGGAATAACGGACCGAGCGTGATGCATAACCTTACGTGCCGAAGTTATTATTAAAGTTTATAGCCCCGTGGGGTTGAAACGAGTTGTAACGTCTCATTAGTAGAAGGTAACAACACACTTTAACATGGTGGCAGCGGCGGACGACTCGGTTTGAAGTTTGGTGCGGAAAAGTTTCTAGGAGCGGGAGAGCGGTTAGTGTTCCTAAGCAACGTTCAGTATATGTTAGCATTAGCTGCTAGCGTGAGACTGCCGTGTGACATGGATGGGCTTAAACCACCGCAAACGTTATGTCTGGACTCAAGCAACCTTTCGAGGACATGGAAGACCTGGAGGGACGAGTTTGCTCTGTATGTGGATTTAGCCATGGCTGACGCCGATGACAAACAGAAGGTGAAACTGTTCAGCTATCTTGTCGGGGAGAGCGGGTGGGAACTTATGGACACGTTACTGGGCGACACACCGAAGGATGCATGGACGTTAGATGACGTTATCGAGAAGTTTGATGATCACTGCGACCCCAGCGTTAACGAGACTGTGGAACGTTATCGTTTTTTTACAAAAAACCAGGGCACCAGTGAAAATATAGACCATTATGTCATGGAACTGAGAGTGTTGGCAAGAACATGCAACTTTGGGACAGTGAGAGACTCGCTCATTCGGGATCGGATTGTGTGTGGAGGTAACAACACAATCGTAAGAGAAAGACTGCTCCGAGAGAAAAACTTGACACTGGACACATGTTTGCAGCTGTGCAGAGCCGCTGAGCTCTCAAAGGACAATGTGAAAACCATCTCGGGATCGATGGTGGAAGAGGTACATGCAGTGCAAGGAGCACAGTATCGGAAATAGACGAGCAACACTGTGGAGTGCAGATATTGTGGAAAAACGCATGAGAAAAGTAAACAAAAGTGCCCAGCGTTTGGGAAGAAGTGCACAAAGTGTGGAAGAGAGAACCACTTTGCAGCAAAATGCAGAGTAAAACCGGAACTAAGGAAAAAGAAATATGTGAGTAAAATAACAACTGAATCTGAGAGTGATGAATATGAAGATATTATCACCTGTGTAAAAGAAACTGAGAAAATGAAGAAAACTCAGCTTCTCTATGCTGGCATGCTTCTAGGCAAGGACATGATCAAATTCCAAATAGACTGTGGTGCCAGTTGCAATATCATCCCAATTAACCTGCTGAATCCAGATGCCAAATTAGAACACACGAAGAGTGTACTAGTAATGTACAATAAAACCAAATTAAAACCACTGGGAAAATGTAAAGTGAAAATAAGAAACCCGAGAAACAACAAGCTATATCGCTTAGAGTTCCAGGTGGTGAATGCAGCTGGTACAGTGCCTCTGCTGGGTAGGAGAGCCAGTGAGGCCATGAAATTGATAAAAGTGCAATATGAAAACATCATGACAATAGACAGTATTGTCACAACAGAAACAACAACAGGACAGTGGATAATGGGACAAATTAAAGATGAGTATGCTGATGTGTTCATTGGCGATGGCTGCCTCGAGGGAAAATACAAAATAGAGGTGGACAGCACAGTGAAACCAGTACAGCTGCCAAAGAGGCGGGTCCCAGTCGCCATGATGAAACCACTGAAGGACGAGCTACAGGACCTACAGCAAAGAGGGATCATAACACCTGTGGAATGCAGTACAGATTGGATCAGTGCAATGGTGGTGGTACAGAAACCAAGTGGGAAACCAAGAGTGTGTATCGATCCCAAGCCTTTGAACAAAGCTCTAAAGCGCAGTCACTTCCCACTGCCAACCATTGAGGACATTTTACCGGACTTGTCAAAAGCAAAAGTGTTCACAGTGTGTGATGTCAAGAGTGGATTCTGGCATGTGCAGCTGGAGGAGGAGTCCAGCTATTTAACAACATTTGCCACTCCATTCGGACGTTACAGGTGGCTGAGGATGCCAATGGGGATAAGTCCGGCCCCAGAAATCTTTCAGAGAAAGCTCACACAAGCGCTGGACGGTGTACCGGGCTTGTACATTATAGTTGATGATGTACTGATCACAGGACAAGGGGAAACACAGGAGGAAGCTGAGCGTGACCATGATGGAAAAGTGAGACTGTTTCTTGAAAGATGCAGACAAAAGAACATCAAGCTGAACAAAGACAAATTCAAGCTGAGACAAAAGGAGACCACATACATTGGACACCGCCTGACGGCTGATGGACTCAGGGCGGATCCAGAGAAAGTGCTTGCCGTTGAGAAGATGCCGGCACCGACTGATGTGAAAGGAGTGCAAAGGCTGCTAGGTATGGTAAATTATCTAGCCAAGTTTTGTCCCCACCTCTCAGACCAGTGCATAGTGTTGAGAGATTTGACACACAAAAACAGGGAGTGGAACTGGACAGCACAGCATGAGGAGGCTTTCCTCAAATTGAAAGAGACTATAGCAAAGGTCCCAGTACTGAAATATTACAACCCAGATGAGGAACTCACAGTGCAGTGTGACGCTTCAGACACAGGTTTAGGCGCAGCGCTCATGCAGATGGGTAAGCCAATAGCATTTGCAAGCAGAGCACTCACTCAAACAGAGCGTGGGTATGCACAAATAGAAAAGGAGTTCTTAGCAATGGTTTTTTAGCATGGAAAGATTTCACCAGTACACATACGGCTGAAAAGTGACGGTGCAAAGTGATCACAAGCCGTTGGAAACAATAGTGAGAAAACCTCTACTAAGTGCACCCAAAAGGCTGCAGGGAATGATGCTGCGCATACAAAAGTATGATCTAGATGTAGTATATGTGCCAGGTAGAGACATGCTGCTAGCAGACACTCTGAGCAGAGCTTATCTTCCTGAGAGTGCACCGGATGCAGAACTAGAGACTGTCAACATGGCACAACACTTACCTATCGCAGCAGACAGGCTACATGATATACGATCTGCCACAAAAGAGGATGAAACACTGCAACTTCTCATCAAAATGATGCAGCAAGGATGGCCTGACGATAAGTCAAAAACACCAAGGGAAATCAAGCCCTACTTCTCATTCCAAGAGGAGTTAAGCCACCAAGATGGAATAGTGTTCAGGAGTGAGCGCGCTGTCATCCCTGATGCGTTGAGGAAAGACATCACTTGCCGCCTACACGCATCACATCTGGGTGTGGAAGGATGCCTACGGAGGGCTAGGGAGTGTGTCTATTGGCAGGGCATGAACGACCAAATAAAATCATATATAGCAAAGTGTGACATCTGCAGATCAATGGACATTAAACAACAAAAAGAAACACTAATGTCACATGATGTGCCAAGCAGGCCGTGGGCAAAGGTGGGCACGGATCTGTTCATGTTTGAAAACAAAGACTACCTCATAATTGTTGATTTTTTCTCAAATTTTTGGGAAATAGATTACCTGGCAGATACCAAGTCAACCACAGTGATACGGAAGCTGAAAGCTCATTTTGCCCGCCAAGGTATCCCAGATATTGTAATCTCGGACAATGGCCCACAGTATTCGTCACAAGAATTCCAGAAGTTCAGTCGACTGTGGGGATTTCAACATAAAACCTCATCACCAGGTTACCCGCAAAGCAACGGCAAAGCTGAGTCAGCTGTTAAGACAGCAAAAAGACTCTTGCTCAAAGCCAAGGCTGCTGGACGGGATCCTTATCTCGCCCTTCTGGACCACCGCAACACACCATCACAGGGTACTGATACCACACCAGCACAGCGGCTGCTCAGTCGCCGTACCAAAACACTACTGCCAACCAAGGCAAGCCTGTTACAGCCGAAAGTTGTGCAGGTGAAACAGGATTTACAAAATAACCAACAACGGCAGAGGGCATACTACGACAGGTCGGCTAAAGACTTGGACACGCTTGCCCCAGGTGAATGTGTGAGAGTTCAGCCTCTCGCACCCCACACTGCCTGGAGAGTGGGCAAGGTGCTGAGGCCGGTCGATAGGAGATCCTATGAGGTCCAGCTGCACACGGGTGGTGTCATCAGGAGAAATCGCAGACACCTCAGGCATGCACCAGGGGCAATCTTCACTGACACTATGGACATGGAGATCAGCAGCCCCAGTCAGCCAGAGAGTGTTGAACCCGGACATTCAGAGAGTGTTCCTTCTCGCAGTGTCTTAGCAGGAAACAAAACCAAGGACACTGGTGACAGGGCCAACCCTGTTACCACCAGATCAGGCCGCTCTGTTGTGCAGCCGCAGCGATACAAAGACTTTGTGACCTCACATAGATGAATGGATCTGTAGCACTAATGGACTTTGGGGGGGGCATGAATGAAAAAGAAAAAAAAGTGAATCACAAATGTTGTGCAAATGTATTAAAGGTTCTAAAAAAAAAAGAAGAAACTGAAAAGAGAAAGGCTGTAACAATAGGAACTATTGTTAGGAACCATTGTTTAGTTCCTTGTTTACACAGGGGTCGTTTAGGTTGTTGCACCTGGAATAACGGACCGAGCGTGATGCATAACCTTACGTGCCGAAGTTATTATTAAAGTTTATAGCCCCGTGGGGTTGAAACGAGTTGTAACGTCTCATTAGTAGAAGGTAACAACACACTTTAACACCCACCACAGACAAAACCTTACCGCAGTACAGTGCACACTGTCGGAGAGAACACCGACGAAGAGCAGACAGAACTAGACAGCATCACAATATAGAACAATGGCAAAAGCAATGGGCAGGCTTATGTAGAGGTAGGAATTGGCTCACCTCCACAAAAAGTCAAATTGGACACTGGGGCACAGGCCAACACCATTCCAGCAAACCTATTTCACACACTGTTCAAGAACATTGCACTGAAACCAGCAGCACATAGGCTCACTGAATACGGGGGAAGAGCACAGAGCGTGACAGGCACATGTCAGTTAAAATATCGATACAAGGACAGCTCAACGTTGCTAGATTTCTACATTGTCAACACCAATGCCCTGCCGGTCCTAGCAATGCGAACATGTCGTGATCTAAGCTTAGTCAAAATAGTGATGGCTGTGAATGAGGAAAATGAGGGAACACACATTGGCTCACAGAGCATACTGGAGGAGTACGCAGATGTATTTCAAGGCATAGGCAAATTTCCAGGTGAGTGCACCTTTCGCATTGCCTCAGATGCAACGCCCTTAGTGTGCCCACCGCACAGGATCCCCATCGTGCTACGCAGCAGACTAAAAGACGAGCTCAACAGCATGGAGAAAAAATAATAAAAAATAATAAATCTGCAAGGTCACAGAACCCACAGAATGGGTAAATGGACTTGTTGTGGTTGAAAAGCCCAAGACAGGAAAACTCAGAGTGTGTTTAGACCCCAGATCCCTTAACAAGGTGATACAAAGACCTCACTACCCCCTTCCTACTTTACAGGATGTCACCATGAACCTTGCTGGAGCAGAATTTTTTAGTGTCTTTGATGCTAGGTCAGGCGATTGGGCCATAAAATTAAGCATTGATTCATCACTGTTGAACACATTCAACACAGTGTTCGGCAGATACCGTTTTCTCATACTGCCATTTGGCATTATTTTGGCTCAAGACGAGTTCCAGAGGCGTGTGTATGAAACCTATGAAGGCCCTGATGGCGTAGCAACCATGGTCAATGACATACTGGTGTTTGGCAAAACTGAACAGGAACATGACCGGTGCCTCAGGGCTATCTTGAAATGCACAAGGGAGAGAGGGGTGAGGCTAAACCCTGCCAAATGCCGCATTCACGTGCTGGAGGTCAGCTACTTAGGACACACACTCTCAAGCGAAGGCATAAAACCAGACCCACAGAAGGTGAAGGCAGTCAAAGAGATGCAACCACCACGGAACAAGGTGGAGCTTGAAACAGTCCTCGGGATGGTCAACTACCTAGCCAGATCTGCTCCACATCTCTCTGAGGTAAATGCACCACGACGAAAACTGCTAAAACAGGACAGTGAATTTGCATGGGATGCCATCATGACAGAGCATTCCAACAGATTAAAGATCTGATAACGCAACACCCAGGCCCAGTACTCACGTACTTTGACTCCCAAAAAGAGCTCCAGCTCCAAATAGATGCTTCCAGAAGTGGCCTTGGTGCTGTCATGCTCCAACACGGCAGGCCAATTGCCTATGTCAGCGTTTCCCAACCCAGTCCTCAAGGAACCCCTATCCTGCAGATTTTCATTGTAACCCTGCATAAGTTGCCCTGCTTGTACTTACCCAACCAATCATCTCACAGCACTTAATGATGCAAGGTGTGCAACATCTGACATAATTCATTGCTGATTGGTTGAATATCTACAAACAGGTACCTATTCAGGGTTGCAAAGAAAATCTGCAGGATAGGTGTTCCTTGAGGACTGAGTTGGGAAAAACTGCCCTATGTATCCAAATCACTTAACAGCACAGAAGAGAATTATGCACAAATATAGAAGGAGCTCTATGCAGTACTCTTTGGTTGTAAACGGTTCTGTGAGTATATGTATGGCCGGAGAGGGATTGTGGAATCAGACCACAAACCTCTGGAAGCGATACTTAAAAATCCACTGGCAGCAGTGCCACCACGGCTGCAGAGGATGATCTTGCAACTACAAAAATATGACATGCACATCCTCCACCACCCCGGAAAAGAGATACCAGTGGCTGACACACTGTCACAAAAGTTGATCGAGTACCACGATAATGCCCTGCATGAAGGTATGGAGGCCCAGGTGCACATGGTCCTTAGCAGCATCCCTGTGAGTGACAAGAGACTGACAGAAGTCAAAGAGGCAACAACACAAGATCCACAGCTTGCCGCACTGAGAAAAGCCACACTGGCCGGCTGGCCTGACGCAAAGAAAAGATGCCCACCCAGCATCCAGGAATACTGGAATCACAGAGACGAACTTTTGAAATGGACATAATCTTGTTTAAAGGTGAGAAAATCATCGTTCCCCGTAAGCTCAGGGTGAACATGATAGAGCACATACATGCTGGTCACATGGGTGTGGAAAAAAGCAAAGACCGAGTGAGGGATCTCTTGTTTTGGCCTGGCACGGGAAAACAGATTGAGGCAGAAGTGGAAGCCTGCAGCACATGCCAGGAGCGACACAGTGCAAACCCAAAAGAATCCATGCTATTACATGCCATACCTGAGAGACCATGGCAAGTGATAGGCACAGACTTATTCACATGGAACGCACAGGACTACCTTGTATAGTGGACTGTTATAGCAGGTTTTTTGAGTTAGAGGGACTATACAGCTGTACTTCACCAGCTGTCATCACCAAACTTAAGGCAGCGATGGCTCGACATGGCATCGCTGAGTCTGTCATCAGTGACAATGGACCATGCTACAGTTCAGATGAGTTTCGGCACACCACCACAAGCCCCCATTACCCACAGAGCAACGGCCTTGCAGAAAAGACTGTCCAGACAGCCAAACGCATACTTGACAAAGCCAGAGCCAAGAACAAAGACTCCTACCTGAGTCTACTGGAGTATCGTAACACACCTGTAGACAACCTGAAATCACCAGCACAGCTTCTAATGAGTCGGAGGCTGCGTTTGATCCTGTCAGCAATGACAAAACAATTGCAGCCACAGGTCACATGCCAGCAGACTGTACGCAAGAGGAGAGAGGTATGCCAACACCGCCCGCTAGCAGGCATACTATAACAGATCTGCCAGACCTCTGCCTCACCTGTCTGTAGGTGCACCAATTCGTTTCCGGCAGGAAGATGGATCCTGGAAACCCGCAATGGTAAAACGGCCTGCAGACACAGATAGAAGTTACCACATCAAAACCAGAGAAGGACAGACCAATCGACGCAACCGCCGACACCTCCGCGAAAACAAAGAAGACGCAAGTGCAACAGACACCCAGCAGACGGACCCCAGCACCAGCAACACAGGTTCGTCAGCAGGAACTTGCTGAACCCCCAGACCTGGACAGTCAGCCAAACGGACAGCAGCTTGGTATACCACATGATCAGGTCAAACTATCAAACCAAGGCAAGTTCCTGATTTGTGAGCATTTGTAAAGGGTGTAGGCGGATTGCTGCCCTGACAGCAGCCTGGGTGACCTCCTAGAGCACGGGAGATCGCTGGAATTGTCCGAGCAGCAAGCAGCAGGCATGGAACAGGGTGTACCTGCGTCGGAGAATGCAGGACATCAGAAGGGACTACCAGCTACCAGCTAACGTGCCGGGAGAGCCAAGCCCAACAACCAGTGCCGGAATTGTGGTGGATATACTACCCAGTCGCACGGACTTTCGATCGTGATACCATCACGATTATGACCTGATTTATGTGATGTGGTCACGAAGGTTAGGGTTAGGATTAGGGTTAGGGTTCTATCAGATCGTGACCACATCACGTAAATCAGGTCATAATCGTGATGGTATCACGGTAGATTAATTAACGTGATGCCATCACGAAAGTCCGTGCGACTGGGTTGGAATATACCCTCACGATGGAGAATGCCCAGCAAAAGGGAAAGACTGTAAAGCACGCGGCAAGCTGAATCACTTCGCCAAGCAGTGCAGGTCAAAACAAAAACTACCTGGAAAAGACTTTGAAATGAAACCCAGGGACAGTAACCAATTCAAAACGCACAAGAAAGTGTATAACATCAACAGCACAACAACACGGTGTTATCACACAAGATTCATCTAGCAGTAACGATGCATATGTGTTTGCAGCCAGTGGCAGCAACAATGCTATGCAGCCACAGACGTACATTAGACTGAACGGTGTTAGGATTTCAGCACTGATAGACTCAGGGGCTGCAGTGAACATTATTAGTGAAAAGGTGCTCAGTACACTGAGACCACGCCCACAACTCAGCCCAGCTGACATCAGGACATTCCCTTACGGCTGCACTAAACCACTGCCCATAGTCGGTGCATTCATATGCAACACGGAAGAAGGAGATAAAAAGACTAAAGCCAAATTCTATGTGGTGACTTGTGAAAGCTGCTCTCTGCTAGGCTACAAAACAGCTGATGAGCTAGGCCTCATCAAAATCGTGAACAGTGTGACCTCCCTAAGCAGCCGAACAGTAGCAGATGAATTGGTAGACAGCTACCCAGAGCTGTTTCAAGGCATTGGCAAGATAAAAGACTTTCAAGTTAAGCTGCACATCAACACCGACATTCAGCTGACCTGTCAGCCACACAGGCGAGTGCCGTTTCACATCCGACAGAAAGTCGAAGAGGAATTGAAAAAGCTAGAAGATGATGACGTCATTGAAACAGTCACAGGCCCTAACGCCATGGGTCTCACCCATCGTCACATCATCACCCAAGCCAAAAGATCCAGACAAGGTGAGAGTATGTGTCGACATGAGACAAGCCAAAACTGCCATCTAGCGCGAGCATCACATCACCCCCACCATGGACAACGTGACCCACGAGCTGAATGGAGCGACAGTCTTCTCCAAGCTTGACCTGACAGCTGGTACCATCAGCTTGAACTCCACCCTGACAGCAGATACATCACGACGTTTACAACACACCTAGGCTGGAGACGCTACAAGCGCCTGAACTTGGGGATATCTTCAGCAGTGGAGGTGTTTCAGAATGCAATCTGCCAGACACTACAAGGGATAAAAGGGGTGAAGAACCTGAGTGATGACATCATCGTCTATGGGAAAACGCAGATTGACCATAACAACAGCCTCAAAGCAATTTTCCAGAGACTAAAAAGAGAGAGGGCTCACGCTCAACAGGAAAAAGTGTGAGTTTAATAAGCTCGAGTTTTTCGGGTTCTTCTTCTCAACCGGCGGAATCTCAGCTGACCCCGAAAAGATCGCCGACATTCAGCAATCCAGCAACCCACAAGACCCGACTGAAGTCAGAAGCCTACTAGGTATGGCCAACTTTTGCTGACGCTTTACCAAAGACTTTGCTTCAATTTAAGCACCACTATGCAAGCTGACCAGAAAAGACACACAGTGGCACTGAGGCCCAGAGCAAGACAAAGCACTACAGACCATCAAAGAAAGCCTGACCAGCAAGGCGGTAATGTCATATTTTGACCCTAGCAAAGACACAGAACTTGTCGTGGATGCCAGCCCTGTCGGCCTGGACGTCATTCTATGCCAAAAGGAAGAAGGGGAGAGATGCACCATAGCCTACGCAAGCCGTGCCCTCAGTGATGTGGAAAGATGCTACTCACAAACAGAGAGAGAAGCACTGGCCATTGTTTGGAGTTGTGAACACTTCTACTTGTACCTGTATGGCAACCCTTTCACCCATGTCACAGACCACAAGGCACTCGAGGTGATCTGGAACAACCCCCGATCGAAACCACCTGCCAGGATTGAAAGATGGGGACCGAGACTACAGCCCTCCAACTTCAGAGTAGAATGCAGAAAAGGAGCGGAGAACCCTGTGGACTGCATATCCCATCACCCTGTTCCAGTGCAGACAAGTGGAAACACAAGAGCAGAGTAGGTGGCGGAAGAGTATGTGAACTTCGTGGCGCAACACACCACACCCAAAGCATTGGCTCTCACAGAGATAAAAGACAAAACACTTAAAGACCCAGTCCTGCAGAAGGTCAGTACCCACATCAGAGACAATACATGGTACAAAGTTGCAAGTGACACACAGCACGCTGAAACACTCAAGAAGTACAATTACCCTATTTTCTGAGACGTCCCGGTCTCTGCTCCACCCCCTCTGCCGATCCGGGGAGGGCTGCAGACTACCACATGTCTCCTCCAATACATGTGAGGTCGCCAGCCGCTTCTTTTCACCTTACAGTGAGGAGTTTCGCCAGGAGGACGTAGCACGTGGGAGGATCACGCTATTCCACCCAGTTCCCCCCCCCACAGGTGCCCCGACCGACCAGAGGAGGCGCTAGTACAGAGACAAGGACACATACCCACATCCGGCCTTCGATCCGCAGACACGGCCAATTGTGTCTGTAGGGACGCCTGACCAAGCCGGAGGTAACACGGGGAGTCGAACCGGCGATTTGCATGCTGGTAGGCAACGGAATAGACCACTACGCTACCCGGACTAAGAAGCTAAACGTAAAGTCACCATAACATTGGTAGGCTACGTCCGAATTTCACATTTGTCTTCAAGAAATTTCAAGATTCCATTATGTAAAACTGTGATTAAGTTTTAAAATTCTATTATGAAATTCTTAACCTGCATAACATCAGCTCCCTCACGCCCCTGGGCGCACGCGCTTCCGATGACCTCGTGGTCTCACCATCCCACTTCTGACACCAATGCAGTGAATTCAGGGGGGCAGTCCGGGAAATCGTCGCCACAGCCGGGACGCCAACCCCTATCTCCCGCACCCCAGGCGACAACGTTAACCAGTCGACTAAAGGGTCCGACCCGTTAGCCAAGGGCTAACGCGTTATGCCTTACAATATATATTGTAACGTGCATGGATAAGTTGACACATTGACT
Organism: Lampris megalopsis; assembly: GCA_022114975.2. Lineage (NCBI taxonomy): Eukaryota > Metazoa > Chordata > Actinopteri > Lampriformes > Lampridae > Lampris > Lampris megalopsis. Next base: position 3,969,830 of record JAJHIY020000431.1, read on the forward strand.
GACGGGTCGGACCCTTTAGTCGAGCGCTTAGCGATGTCTCCCGGGAGATACGGGTTCGCGTCCCGGCCGCGGCAGTTCCTGTGCCCCCCCCCCCCGAATTCGCTACAATATATAGGTTACGGGTAATGTGAAAAAACGGTTAATGTGCAAACTACCCGGTTAATGTGCAGA